>OY998165.1:62913034-64158557 GCA_963921995.1 Oxystoma pomonae
TTTCTAAGTAAACCAAGTGTTGAAATTCCAAATATTTGGAAGCCCCTCCTTGGGCAGAGCCAACTTCTTAAACTTCAAGGTTGAGTGATTTCTCACAGTATATAAGTACATAGCCTTAGGAATTGATTGTACTGATCGAAACGTCGTGTATAAATAAAACATATACAATGGAAGTCCGAAACACAAGCTAAGTTAATTTCAAACACATCATTGTCTAAAACTTTTAAACAGGATTCTCAAAGCTATTGACAGATTCGGCGCAAATTCTAGCTTTGAAATAAATTTTAAAATTTCGATTATATCTTATTTAATAGAGCGAAAACAGTAACAGTTCTATTTTTTAAGTCAAGTTCGTTTACATCAGACAAATTTGCATTGGTCAAAACTATTTCTAAATCTTTACAACATTTCAGTTACTTTGAAGAGGATCTTTAAAATCATTAATATTGTATAAAAACTAAAAATAGCTGCTGTGGTAGTAATCAAGTGAAACCTCAATTCAAGGGCAGTAATAGCTTGGTCTATTGTAAAAAATAAAATACCTTATATTTTAAAGTAGGAACTCTTATCGGATCATCTGGTGCCTCATAATCAAAATTGATATTTCTTCTTCGAACTCTATGACGTAGCCGGGAAAGCTCAAAATTAGCCGGCAAGCTCTCGAGCATCGCAAAGCATTTCATTAAAGGCATTATCCGATCGAAGATCCTTGAAAAAATCTTTGCAATTTTTCAAGAGTTCCATAGCAAATGGTAAATCAAATTCGTTTGTCTGCTAGAACTTACTAATTGGATTGATGCAATTAAATGTTTTACACCAAATTACAATGGAGCATCAAAACTTAAAAGTCCAGAAGCCCTAACCCTTATAGAGTTGTCAATCTCCGAATTATCACAAATAGCCAGTAAAGCATCATATATCCCTCCTAATTGATACCTCAGTGCGTTTGATTGCATCTATTCGGCATTTCCAACGAGTATCACAGAGGTTTCAAAGTGAGTCCCTGAACGTATCGTATCGAAAAGTTAATGATGAAAAAAATAGATATATTAATTGGACCATAGTAAAGAAATTGGCGGCTTCGAAGGATGTCTTTGATATGTCATTAACGATTAACTTCAAGGAAAAACGCTCGTTGATTTAACACTTTTGTTCTCGATTGTACTCCCGATTTATCGCCCCTCATAATTGCCCCGCTATCGTAGCCCTGTCCCCTTATATCCTGAAAATTCAATCTTAATGTTTCAAGTTTTTTAAGTATTAAAGTTGAAAGTTCATATCCCGTCGATTTTGCAACTGGAAGAATACGTACCTTACTACGACTGTTATTATTTGTTCGATCTTGCTGACATCAGGAGTATATTCTCAAATTATTTGAATAATATTTTACTTCTTTAATCTCACTAATAATGTGAGATGTTATATTTTCACTTAAAAGAATGATTAGTTCCTTCTGAATTTCTTTTCCAAAATAGTGGACTTTAACTTTTCCTTTTTTGAACACTCTGCAGATATGCTTTTCCATTACGGGATCAAACTGAGCAAGTAGTTGAACAATTTGTAAAAAATTGCCATTACCGAACCTTATCACTTGTACCTCGGAAGACTAAATAGGTTTAAGCAAGCCTTTTTATTGTTGAACCGATGCGTAGAAGCACCTCGTACCAATGATTTATCTCCGCAATTATGAGTCTTTGTGAGTAACTGTTAATGGTATTCTCTGACTTAATTCTATTTAAAATTTTTGACTTATGGTCGCAATTCTTCAGAAACGATAGAAAATCTGGAAAGTGGCGATTTTTACTTACTGCCTCATCTAAAATAAAAACACAGCCTCCTTAATATTTATCCTAACGTTGTAAAAGAAACTGCGTAATTTTTTATCAACATTTTGTAAATTTAATATTTTAAAGATATTCTGCAGAATTAGTTTTACGGCAGAGCTAATTTGCTACTACGCGTACTAATAGACGTCAAAAAATGTCGAAAAGGAAAGACAGAATTTGTGTGGGTTTTCTGAGCAGTAACAGCGACATATTCCGTGGCTATCTATGATTTTGTATGTTTAAAGTTTTGAAGGTTTCTGTACACACAAAAATAAGCTCCAAAACATACATTTTTAAATAAACAAAGAGTTTTTTACAAAAACTGCGTACAAAAATTGAAATTGACATATTTTTTAGTTACTGGAATAGTATTAAGAAACTAAATTTCAAGGAATATCAGCAAATAAATTCTGACAAAAAAGCAGTTAGTGTAAGCTTATGTTTACAAATCGTCAGATTTTTTGTAAGGCCGAGATTTTATGACGGTTTTTGAAGTATTGTGACCTATATGCGGTTTTTAGAGGGTTCGTGTTCATTCGAACAATCAGCGAGGTGCCTCCAATCTTTAAAACCTTCAGTAGAAAGAGAACTATTAAAAGAACCAAAAAGTTAGCAGCAAAGACAGTAATAACAGTTTTTTGAAATACAATAGACTAACTAACCTTTCTCACATTATTCCTGTTTCTTAAGTAATAAACTTCGTTAAATCTTCGGACGCTGTCGTTATACCGAAAACTGTACTCCTTTAATGGTTGGGATGGTCCTTCTTTTACTAAAAAATATCTTTGTTATGTGTTGTGACTTCTTTAGATTTTCCTACAGTAGGATCACTGGAGGTCTCTGAAGAAGGTTGTCTAGAGTTCCTGGAGTAGGTTCTTGGGATATCTTTAGAGTAGGCTTCACCTCAGCAATGCCGAATCAGTTTCCAATATCTATGTATCGTCATCGTCCTTTTTAGTGCCTTATAGGTAAATTCAAAGACTTCCATACTGTTTTTTAATTTCGACTTGCTTCTCGACTCTTTTTCTTTTGTACTGGGCACCTGATAATCTTTTATGTCCATCAGACATTCTAAAAACAATTAAAAAAATATTTAAGTAAAAAAAAACAGATATTTTTCGTTAATTTCAGAGAAAAAGATACAATCAATTTTGCTTATTTCACCAGTTTAAAACGCGTTTATCCCTAACCATACTAAATAACCGCTATGTACAACAGTAGTATGATTTCGCATTGATTTGCCTGCTTTTTGAGGTTTAGTCAGGGTTTTATTTTAATTTTTTTAATTAAAATAATGGTGGGAGTTTAGAGTAAGTTTAGGGTAAGGTACATCTAGAGGAGATTGAAAACACAGACCCTCAATTGCGCCCGTCAGATTGATGTCAATCGTTTTAAAGCTATGCCTCCATTTTAATGTGCATTTTTTGAAAAGAATCTATAACTTTTTATGATTGTTATTATGATGTACCAGAAGTTTGTCATTATATTTTTTAAAGACGAGTTCGGGTAAATTAAGACACTTACCCTATACGGTATTATTTTTTTTTTAAATACATCTTTTTATGAACAAATAACTAGAAACGTTTCAAAACGAAATGCTAATTCACTCACATTTTCTATCTCAATAATAAAAGGTAAAATTACTATTTATATAAATTTGAAAAAAAAAACAGAATAAAAATAAAAGTGACATTATTCAAAATTTAAAAATACAATATTGAAAATTTAAAAATACCATGCTCAAAATAGTAGTTTGCATAACTAGTGGCTGTGCTTTTTTTACAAGCGTTGGTTTAAATAACGAAAGCAGCGAGGTATTTAACAACGCGAGTAAAAAAAAATCACAGTTTAGCCATGAGTTGTGAACTGTATTTTTTCGTACCTTTATCAAAAAATCCAAGAAAAACAGGAAAATACTTTAAAAAATCTCGAACGAAGAGCACCACATTGGTTGCCATAGCGATGTGCCTTTTTACTCTTTGACAGTTTGATATTTTTACGATATTTTTAAATAATTTTTTCTTAAAAATTTGGTGAAAACTGGCGGAAATGGCTTAATTTTTAGGCAAGAATAATTTATTTTTTCAATATTACTATTTTTTGGTATTTCTCTTTAATTTTGGGTAAAAAATGGAGAGATATCTTTTTTTTGCACCCGTGATAAAAAAAAGGTTTTTTTTGCATCGGTAACCAAAAAAGCCATGCCTTAGTTATCTGCGGACAAGTATATAAAAAAACAAACCAAACGATTTGTAAAAGACAATATATAACTTTTAAGAATAATTAAGAATGCCTTTTAGAATAAAGTGCCATTTGGCTTATTTTCTATATATTTATCTAAATAAGCAAAGGGGGGAGGGAATTTAAATCGATCCAAAAATGATGGGTTTAAGCATTTCTCCACATTCAAAAACACCCTTTAGAGAAGCTCATTTTTACTCTTCTACACAATTTAAAAAAATTGGTGCTAGAAAGCACGATAGTCTACCATAAAATTAATTATTTTATATTGAAAAGAAATGAAAATATCTCGAAAACTGTAGCTTTAAAAGATTGGAACCTTATAACAAAATTTTTGGGTAATATTTACGAAAAACCGCATATCAATAACTGCTTTACTTCTTCAGTTATGATTGTTTTATATATTTGTTTTTAAATAACTCGGAAACTAAAGCTCCCACGAATTTGGACGTTATAACAAAATTTGTAGTTCATATTAATGGAAACTTAAATCTAAAAACCGTATATCGCTACTTGCTTTTGTTCCAAAGTTAAAAATTTTTTAAATATTTTATCTCCCTTTTCCCTCTTCAACCCCCCATCACCCTACCCAAAACAGACCGACAGACAACTTTTTTTTTCGTCGATTAAGGTGTTTTGGAACCTTAGTAACTAATTTTTGATAAAATTAAGAAAAGTCAAAATTTCACGATTTTAATAGTACCCCATACCATATTGGTATGGTATGGGATCAAATTTACTTTTAATCTCTTTTAATCCACCAAGGATTAAAAGTACCACTTTAGTCCCTAAAAAGAGGGATTAAACCTATAACCTATTTGATCCCTAAAGTGCATAAAACCATTTATTTATTTTTTGATGATAGCAATAACTAAACAACATATCAAAAAATAAAAGGAATAGGTATTATTACTAAGTAGAATATTATACTTATCAGTAAGTACTACTGTAATTTCAATAAAACCGTTAAATCCAAAAAAAATAGTCCTAGCACGACAGTCGCCAAAAAGATGCGTATTTGTTTTCCTGACATTAAGTTTGGAATGTGACTTTTAACAAATTTAGATTTTACGAGCCGAGTCAGCTGTCATCGTCGGCAACTTTTCTGGCCTCCGAAACACATTAATACACGCCTCTTCTATATGTAAGCTACATGTTTTCGTAATTTAACTCATTTATTTAGATTTATGTGCTACGACTTTATCACATTAAATTTTGAACATCCCTCTGAACTGTTGTATAGTGCGTCTAAATAAAAAAATAAATTTGATATCTTGGGTGGGCATATAAATAAGTGCGTAAAAATTAGTCATAATTTATGTTTCAAACAAATCAACCAGCCTATATAAGTTTTATTTTATTTAAGATTTAATTGCGAAATACTATGTAACTCTATAATTTTAAACTTTTACAGGGGGATTTACTAATATCTAAAGTAGTACTCCCATAGGTCAAAATATTTAGACTTATGGGAGGGGTATACTTAATTTTAAAACCAGTTTTCAAAAAACACTAACCCATATAGAAAGGACACAAAATTATTGATTATTTTGTATTGTTATTGTAAAATACCACTGAAAAACTTTTTTCGTTAAAGTGTATTATATTTTAGGATAAAATGCAATACATTTTTTGTGACAGATTTTAAAATGACAAATGGTGAATATGCTAAAAATTTGGTACAGGTTATAAAGTTCGTGATTTTTTAAACCACCACTGAGAGGTGGTTTAAATTTATAGCGCCCACAAAGTACTGTTTTGTGGCCTTTGGTAGTCAGTTCGTTTATAATATCTGAAAGAAAATTTCCAAAAAAATAGCCGTGTGTTGAACCTGTTTCCAGAAAAAAAAAATTCATTTATAAGGGCATCAAGAGGTAAAACAAACATAAATGAAGGTCACTGATTATGCACGAAAAGTATACCAAACGAAAAAGAAAACAAAAATAACTGTACTAGTTTATTTAAAAATTAAAATTGAAACATTCACTTTGTTTATACGGGTTTCTTAAAGAGCTTTTATATAAGGACGGTTTGAAAAATCCGTTTTTAACTTAGATGTTTTATTTTATTTCGTTTAAAACTGACATGTAATGTCATTTAATTAAGGATGTATAAAACCTCGGAGAGAGCGATTTTATTTAAAACCGTCCTTATATAAAACCGCCATTAGGCGCGTATAACCGTAGTAATTTGAGTAATCTAAATGCTTAACTAAGAAAACTTTCGTTACTAAAAGGCCACTTATTTTAAAGCTGCAGCTTTCATCAATGTGCAAGCCAAGGTGCAAGCAGAGGTAAGAGATCCGAATTCGTTATTTTGTAATATGAACCCACCTAAAAAAAATTGCATATGAGTTTTTTATTACTTTTCAAAAATAGAAACACCTTTTAAATAAATACAAAGAGAATCTAATCCTTATTTTATTATTACACATCTAAACCATCGCGTGAACTACAATATTAGAAATTAACTCTGTGTTTCGGACTTCCATTGTCTATATTTTATTTATACATGACGTTTGGATCAGTATAATCTCTGATCGTCTTCAGGTGCGAACTAAAGTCTATTCCTAAGGCTACGTATTTATATAGGTACTATGGGAAATCACTCAACCGTGAAGTTTAAGAATTTGGCTCCGCTCAAAGAGGGGCTTTCAAATATTTGGAATTTCAACACTTGGTTTACTGAAAATACCCTGATTTTGCACAATAAAGGCAGCTTCACGCAGCTACGTTTCTTCCAGTGTGATTCCTTGTGCAAAACCTACATCGGGGATTCATGATTTCGTTGTTTCATTTCTGTGGGTATTTGTCTGATGTTCATGAAGCCTCACAGATAGTGGTATTTTTGTTTCACCTATGTATGATTCACCACACTCACAAGCAACTTGGTAAATGCATTTCTTATTTTGTTTGTTCTCCGGCTTTGTTTTACTAAGAAGTATATTATCAGATTTAAAAGTTGTTTTAATATTAAACTTGTTCGCTACTCTTCGAATTTTCTCTGATACTCCTTTAATGTATGGAATTGTAAGGAGTGTATTTGCCTGGTTTTGGTCTTGTAATCTCTGTTCTGTTTGCTGAAATTTAGCACTAGTATCTGTTATAAATTTAAGGCTGCAACTATTCATAATGTTTGTTATTTCATTAGTCAGTCATGAGAATTGTTACAAATTTGAACGGCTCTGTTATACAAAGTTCTTATTATACCATGTTTGGTTGTAGCAGAATTATTTGAACCTTGATTTAAATATTGTCGTGTGTGAGTGGGTTTACGATAGACTGTTGTTCTGATGTCGCTTTCTACTCGTTTGACAAGTACATAAAGAAAAGGAATTTGACAATTTTGCTCCAACTCCATTGTGAATATAATGGTGGGTCTTATGTTATTTAGATGGTGAAGAAATTCTGAAAGTTGTTGGTCATTCCCGGTCCAGATAATAAAAGTATCGTCAACATATCTTACCCAGAGCTTAGGTTTATATGTGGCGGTATCAACCGCGTGTGATTCGAACCACTCCATTTAAATATTGTCCACCACTATCAAAAGCGATGAACCCATTGGCAGACCCTCATCTTGAGCAAAAATCACTCCCTCAAGCGGCAGGCTGGTACGTTCATAAAGGGATTCGTCATCAACCAGTCTCTGGTCAGTCTCTCAGTCATTGGTGTATGTATAGACGTTCGACATCAAATCTATCCTCGGGTCCTAAAACAAAAGATTCAAGAATATTAACAAAATGGTTGGAATTTTTTACAAATGAAGCGGTCTTGCCTGCAAGAGGTTGAATAATTTTCAAAATTAATTTAGACAGATTGCTTTTTGGAGAATTTCTGGAACTTATGATTGGGCGAAAGGGCATTGCATCTTTGTGAATTTTGGGAAGTCCGTATAGATGAGGAGGCTTGCTATAATGCAGTGTAAGTTGAGACCTTGTGTTGTCCGGAATATATCTGGAATACTTTTTTTTAATCTTTTATAAACCTTACTTTCGATTGATTACGTCGGGTGTTTTGAGAGAAGTTTATAGTTTCCTTTGGCAAGTATCTCTTCAACTTTCTGGTCATAGGTTTCCGCGTCCAAAATTACGGTTGCATTGCCCTTATCTGCCGGTAAGATTTTAACTGATTTGTCCCTTTGAACATTCTTCAACGCGAGTTCCTCTGTCTTGCTTATGTTAGAGGTATGCTTGGTCGGCGTGTCGTCGTGGAAGAGGATGACTTTCTATGTTAAGTCCTTTTGCAAGTAAGTTTTCTTCTTTAGGTGTCAGTGTCTTCTTTGATGCATTAGTGATGGTTCTTACAGTGTCGGTGATCGATTGGCTTTGTGGATATTGATGGGCAAGTTTCCTTTGGCGCTCACATATCAACATTTTCCATGTTCTTTCTCTGGTCTGCATAGTTTGGAATGTAAAGTATCATAACAACAAACTTTTAATGTCATATCTTGGCAGCAATTTTAATTTGCCTAAAAAAAATGGATTGATGATGGATATGGATGTAAACCGATTGGTTTCATTTCAAAGCAAGTGGAGTATCTTTCAAGTCTGTATACAGTATTAAATTTTATACAAATAAGTCCAGTTCCTAATTAGGTCCGAAACTTTTAAAACCTCATTTTAGCATGTGGATGCTCGTTTTGTTAAATGTGATAAATCATCCTGCGTTAATAGATACATATAAAAAGAGTGCTTATTCCTTGTCGTATCTCAGTACCCATAAACATTTAAAGTTGCACATAAAAAGGGTGCTTAGTCATTTTCGTATTTCCGTGCGCATGCTCCGAATGGATACGCCATACAACAGCGACAACGTCTTACCTATCTCTACGACCATCGTTGCAGTATTCGCAAAAAGTTAGCGCATTGTATTTTTATATGCAACTTTAAATGTTTATGGGTGCGCATTGAAGTACGACAAGGAATTATCACTCTTTTTATAACTTAGTAATAATTGTGAATTTTTTACCTTTTAATAATTCTCAATTTAGAGATTTTAAAACAGCAGTTTAGTTAACGTTATGTTATAGTTATTTATGGTACTAGTGTGTTATGTTGAAAATAAGTCACGTGAGAAAGATTTATATCACGAGGCCGCCAGGCCGATTGGTATAAATTTTCAAGCGACTTGTTTATCCAACAGAAAGGAAGAAATCGTTTTCTTATGAGATAATAATTAGTAAGCTTTGTGATAAATTCAAAGCTACTTGCATCTCAGTAAGCTTGAAATGTCAGAATGACTTGACAGTGACTTTTCTACATTTTGATCAAAGAAGGTTGTTTGTTTGGTTGCCATGGGCATGATACATTGTTAGCAAATGTTTAAATAAATTTTGACACTTGGCAGTTTTCCCTGCAGAAAAGGGAAGCTTTTTTGAAGAAAAAATCGTATAGAAAATGAAGGAAACCGATGAAAATTACGTTTCTGAGGATATCCTTACGGAAGCGGAAGAAGCAGCGATGCAGATTTTGACAAGGAGTTCAAAATATTTGAGTCTTGGATGAATTCACGGAAGATAAAAGGTATTGATGGAAATGTTCTAATGCATTATTTTTTATATTAGCAAAAAAAATTAGCTCCATCGTCGCTACGGACCAAATACTCGATGCTTCGCTCGACATTTCAAAATATGGCAAACTAACAAGCTTTTTGAAAAGCAAATCACGGGGATAAGAACCAAAGAAGTCCAAGACATTAGAACGACCTGAAATAGAGAAGTTTTTGAACGAAGCTTCCGACCACGAGTACCTGTTTATGAAAGTGGCTTTGATAATGGGGATTAGCGGTGCTTATAGATGCGATGAATTGGTCAATTTAAAAATAGAAAATATTCAAGACAAAAGGAAATATTTTCACGTAGTTTTGTCAGACACTAAAACCAAGAAATCGAGAAGTTCCATACTTGAAGAAGGATTTCCAGTCAACTCAATCAATTTGTGTAAAAAATACATATGTTTGAGGCCAAAGAATACTAGTTCTAGCCGCTTTTTTGTTTTTGACAAAAATGGGAGGAGTACCAGCCAGCGTGTGGGAATAAATACGTTGTCGAAGATACCTTCAAGAATTTTTCAAATTGGAAGAACCAGCGCTCTATACCGGTCACTGCCTAAAAATGTCTTTGGCGACTCTTTTGTTCAATGCAGGGGCTTACATGACTACTTTGAAGCGTCGCGGAGGATGGAAGTCCTCAACCATAGCAGAAGGATACCTAGAAGAATCGGTGCATAACAAAATACAAATTGCAGAAAAAATACAAGGTTCTAATGCGTCGACGTCTTCCAGCACTATTAGCAGCTGTACCGATATGGGAGCGTCTGGTTCCAATGAACCAACGAATTTTACAATGACTTTAAATTCGAATAAAATGTTAGCGTTTTCCTTTAATTTCAATATAAATGTGAATTCTGCTTGTAATAGTAATAAATAAATAAAATGTTACTTTAAATATGAACGTGAGTTATAATCCATAACTCACTATAGTGAGTTATGGATTATAACACACTAATATATTATTTGATAGTTTACTTGCCTAAAATGATAATAATAATGACATAATTGTCATGTGTTGGACAAAGTTATTTTATCAAACACGTGATAGTTATACTGTCATTACTAGACATGTAAAGTATCAAATAATACACTAGTTTGTTGTATACCGTAACCCACTGGGAAGTTGTAGTTTATAACCCACATTGTTTTTAAGATAATCTTGAGTTATTACTGTTATTAGAATTAAAAGTATTGAAATACTTTTTGATGAATTTACATTGAAATTTTTCTTGATTTGCATTGATTAATGTTGAGCAGGTTGATTCAACAACCAGAGAACTGGTTGACGGTTTACTGTATGATATTGGTTTGGTGGTCCCTTGAATTCATACAGAAATTTTAATTTAAGTTTTAGTTGAGTCTTCTAGTTAGCCCTTCGCTATTCCCCCATGGAGATTCGAAATGGTTATGTCACAGGATTTTTGTGTTAGAATCTGCGTTGTTTTAGCGCACTTCTTCTCTGAATTCTTCCATGTTTTAAATTAAAAAATGATTTTTAACTTAAAATTGACAGTAATTTTTTTTTGGACAACAGCATATTTGACGGATAGGAAAAAAAATCGCCTGTCAGTCTCCGAAATTTAGGGACAACAAAACAAGTCATGGATAGTGTTCGGCAAAACATTGGTTAACAGAATGGAAAATAAATTTTCAATGTCCATAGTGGAGTTAAATATAAATAAAAAAGAGAGTTTTACCAATAGAAAACTGTTGGATTTTTCGCCTTTCCCACCAGATAATTTATTTTATTTCTCATTCTGTTAACTTATGTTTTGCCGAACATTGTCCATGACTTGTTGATTTGACCGTTCATATTATTCGACTATAAAAACTTATGTCGCACTGATGATCTCTAACAAGAGTGAAACACGTGTCTGCGTCTAGTCTCCAAGTCGCACCCACTATGTATTCTTGTCTTTTAGAGGCGATATCCTTCTGAAGTAAAGATTGACTACGCACTTGATTCACTGTTTAGATTGTGTGTGTGTGTGTGTGAATTCTTGCGAATGTGAATGTGAATTCTCGCCCAGACGCTTAAATCTACTTTCCAAATTACGAACGACTCACTGCACTGCTTTGGTGTTTTAATTGGAGCTTTGGTTTAATTTAGTTAAAACGGAGAGTAATATTGTTCGTCTTGCTATAAGCTATAACAGATATATATATATATATATATATAAGTTATTATTTTTATTCATTTTATTATTTCTTGGAGGGTGCGCGCCCCTAGCACCAGCCGCTTTAAACATAAGCAGTACGTGTTGGCTACCTACATTTTTTACAAATCACTGTAAAACCTACCTGCCTGCTAAAAGTTGACTAAATTACTTAAGCAGGTAACGTCGCATCTGGGGTAAGTAGTAGTAGTATATGGGCGGCCGGCAATTAGGCCGCATAATGGACCGTTTCTGCCATACCCCCGTGCAGCCCCGACTGATGCACGGGCCCCTTAGGATGCAAGTTTTCTTTCTCTAAGAGGACTTAATTTTGCTTGACACCTCTTTGTCGAGAGCAGGGATCTTTAGACTGCGTAGCAAATATATACAGTGGACCGCCGGCTTTGCACCCCCTCCGAAGGTCCTGCTACATGTTAGACTTGCATCTATCTAACATCGCTACCCTTCCAGCAGAACTTGGTCTAGAACGTAGATTATTTCTTCCCAGCAGCTCGAAGTCATATGTGTTGACCCGGAAGTCGAAGGCAATGCAACTCTGGTTTTCGCTATTGGGGGTTTTTTCACATTCAAAATGGCCAAAGTCCAACCAGTCACCCATCCAAAGTGCCCGAAGTCTCAGCCTTCTGCCTTGAAATGTTCCTCGCTGACCGAGAGCGGAGGTCACATCTTTTTAGCATCTGCACTGTAGAGACCCTAGACTTGGTGCGATTCCGGCTACCTTCTCTCTTCAAACTGGTCGAAGTCTCAGCTTTCTGCCTCGAAATATTCCCACTGCCTGAAAGCGCAGGTCAAATTTTTCGGCATCTTCACTCAATTCGGGATCCCCGGCAGTCAACCATGTGAATCCGACAATTTCTCCGGTCAACCTGCTTCTACCCCGTTGTTGTTACTCTAGGCACAACATCGACCACATAGCTGCTGAGAAGGGGGGGCCGCCAACCGCCTCGTAGAATCTCCTTCGCGATCCTGCAATGTTCCGTTCCCTATGTTTGGGGTAAAGGCGAACACCCAAATATTTTAATAACTTTAATGATAGAAAATTACAAATTTTATTTACAAAATATCATCTTTTTGCCCTTTTAGTTTGTCAAAGAGGGTGGATTTGGAATTCCATAGTACTTTGAGGCACCTCTAAGGGATTTTCTTTTCTTCCGGATGTTTGCCAGAGCCTTCTCCACTTTTTGCGATTTACAGTTCTTAAAATTCACGCCGATTTTCTTTTTGTAATGCCTGGCCATTGATGTCCGCCTTTACTCCACACAAAAAAAAAAACACGAAAAAAATCCCAGCGTCTTTTATAGGCTTCAAAAAATTGCAAAAATAAATATATTTTTATAAAAGCCCTACCCGTGCTCAAAAACAAAATCAATTAACAGGTCTCGCTCGCGAAAGTTGTAAACACTCGGTGTTAGATATTAGATCCAGAAATAGGGAAATTTGTACTCGTGTCCGCCTTTACCTCAGATGACGGTATTTATTTTGCCCACCAATATATAGGGTATTCCAAAAAAAAACGGATTTTTTTAGATTGTCTATAACTTCAACATTAATTATCCGAAATTTTAATGTTTTTCTGAAAACTTACGATTTTATGCGCTTAACGTCAAAATTGACATTTTCTTAACATTCAAGATGGCGGACAGTATTGAAAAATGGGTATTTTTGACCCCCCTGAATTTTTTTTATGTACGCCACTGTAATAAAACTGACATGTGCGCTAAATAGCCTTATTCTTTCTACGTACTTACATGTAACGTTTATTTAAATCGGTTAAAAAATAAGAAAGTCCCGCAGTTTTACATTTGATGCCTCTTTCTGACCATGGGTCGTTTTTTAGTCGACGGAATATAGTTTTGACAAAAATTTAAAACTTTCTGACCAGCTAAAAGCCTAACTTTTATGTGCCTAATGTCAAAATGACATCTCTCTAAAGTTCAAGATGGCGGACGGCTCCCTGGAAAGTCTTATTTCTTGACCGATTTAAACAAGCGTTACATGTGTATGCGTTGAAAGAATAATGCTATTTAGTGCACATATCAATTTTATTACAGTAGCGTAAACTTTTTTTTTCCAAGGGTTAAAAATATCAAATTTTTAAATAGTCCGCCATATTGCCTATATCCCGACGAATAAAGTTGACTTAAGTGAGAGAGTTTTTTATCACACAAAGGGCGTGAAATGTAAAACTGCGGCTTATTTTTTAACCGATTTAAATAAACGTTACATGTAAGTACGTAGAAAGAATAAGGCAATTTAGCGAACATCTCAGTTTTATTACAGTGGCAAACATAAAAATTTTCCAGAGAGGGTCAAAATTACCCACTTTTCAAAACTGTCCGCCATCTTTAATTTTAAGGAAATGTCAATTTCGACATTAGTTGCATAAAACGTTAAGTCCTCTTTTTCAAAAAATGTTAAATTTCGAATTTGGGATAATTAACGTGAAAGTTATAGACAATCCAAAAAGTCCGGTTTTTTTTGGAACACCCTATATTTTTATACCTGTCAAAAAAACTATCTTCTACCATCAGAAACTCAAAACAACTGATAATTTATATCAAAAAATGCTTCTGGCGATGTATGTTAATTTTGAATAAACTGTAAATTAGTTTTGGAAGAGCGTATAAATATGTCCGTCGCGGTGCATAAAATACACGAGATCGTAAATTCTGAGCTTTTTGAAAGTAACTGACAGTTTTACAGTCAATGAGCACGATAACGTCACATCTATAAAGTGATATATTAAGAAAACGTGCTTTTCTTTGACTTTGATATTTCACTTGTTTTACGACAAAACGAAATAGGTTATACTTTTCTTTTAAGTTTTATGGTAACGAATGTATTATTTTATAGGTAGATATAACTTTTTAAAAGAAAAGTTAATTTAATTTTCCTTACCTATGCCAACAGGTTAGGGATGCATTAAATTTGAAACAAACCTCACTCCTCTCGATTTATTAAAGGGCAAAACTTTTAAGTCAGTTCTTACTTTGCACATCGGCAAGCAGTACTTGTCCGATTTTAATAGTTTTAAGCAATAAAAACAAGATATTTTTTAAATTTTACCTTCAGTTTCAAATCCAAAATGGCACATGGTTGCTAAATGAAGCTTTTTTACGCACCCCCAAAAAAAATATACGTGCACTAATGTGTGCTAAAAAGTAACATTCTTGTAGCACACTTAGATGTCTCAGTTATTAATAAATCGGTTATTAGTTAAAAAAGTTACGTCGTATAAAAAATACTTAAAGTTTTATAATGGCTATCTGAATCTTTTAGTTTGGGCCTTTGCAGAAAAAAGAGAATTGGTGGGTGGGTGTTCCAAATTCGATCTCCTAAACGGTTAAAATTACAAAACATTTTATATTAGGGCAAAGTTGTGTAATTTGATATTTTGATTAAAACTAGAATATATAAAGAAGGGCGTTAAACCAGCAAACACTTTTTTTGTTGCGACTTTCTTTGAATACGGATGGCAATCCGAAAATATTCCTTGGACGTTTTTTTTCGATTTATCTTTATGTCTTCTTCACACAATCACCACTTATATAGACGTAAGCTATGTAGGCTAATGCTTTCCTAATGACAACCTTGATTTTTTTTCTTGTTGTAGATAATTTTATTTTAAGGCGGGCGTTAATGTTGAACAGCATCACTCTTTCACCAAATCTTCCCTACCCCATTCAAAATTTCCTTTAAAATTCCCAGTCATATTTCTTCCTTTCCTATTCTGCGTCACATATTAATTTCCACCAAATTTTCTTAATTTAAAAATTTAAATAAAAGGAGGCGCCGCCGCACCGGTTCTTAACGTGTGTCTAACCAAAACGTTAGAAAAAAGCGTTTAATAACTAAAATTTTAGTTTTCGCAGTAAACCTATATCGTAAATGGATAAATAAGTGATATTGTAAACCTTCAAAAAGTCCCTAATGTCAACCGCGATGACCACAAAAAGTTACGACCGAAAACAATAAACTACAGAAGCTATAGATGTCTACGTGTGTGAAGTTAGCAACGAAAACTCAGCAACGAATTGGGGATATTGCTATTTGCACCAATACATATTTTCAAAAATTGAAAAGCCTCAAATTTCAACTTCCAAGGACTCTTTCATGCCTTAAAGCGTTTTTCGAATACAACTGTAAATCTAAAAAAAAAGTTTAGAACAAAAAAAAATATATACATTTTCCATAGCACAAAATACACCTCTTTTAGATACAGAAAATCATAATGATAATGTGACCCTTAAAAGTAATGTAACAAAGTAAAACACAAACAGTAGGTTCCTCTCTCAATGGAGAATCATCCCTCAAAACCTCAATTCCTCCCGCCACGTCGAAGGTACCAGAAACGCATTTTCTAGTTCCAGAATATAAAAAATTCAAACAACGAAAAAGATTATTCAAAAATGATGTAACACAATAAAATTCATACAGTAGATTTCTCCGTCTATGGAGATTTATCCCTCGAAACCCTAATTCCTTCCACCCCGTCGAAGGTACCAAAAACGCATTTCCTAGTTCCAGAATGTAAAAAATTCAAACAACGAAAAAGACTATTCAAAAATGATGTAACACAATAAAATTCATACAGTAGATTCCTCCATCGATAGAGAATCATCCCTCGAAACCTTAACTCCTTCCACCCCGTCGAAGGTACCAAAAACGCATTTTCTAGTTCCAGAATGCAAAAAATTCAAACAACGAAAAAGATTATTCAAAAATGATGTAACACAATAAAATTCATACAGTAGATTCGTCCATCGATGGAGAATCATCCCTCGAAACCCTAACTCCTTCCACCCCGTCAAAGGTACCAAAAACGCATTTTCTATTTCCAGAATGTAAAAAATTCAAACAACGAAAAAGATTACTCAAAAAGGATGTAACACAATAAAATTTATACAGTAGATTTCTCCATCGATGGAGAATAATCCCTCGAAACCCTAATTCCTTCCACCCCGTCGAAGGTACCAAAAACGCATTTCCTAGTTCCAGAATGTAAAAAATTCAAACAACGAAAAAGATTATTCAAAAATGATGTAGCACAATAAAATTCATACAGTAGATTCCTCCATCGATAGAGAATCATCCCTCGAAACCTTAAGTTCTTCCACCCCGTCGAAAGTACCAAAAACACATTTTCTAGTTCCAGAATGTAAAAAATTCAAACAACGAAAAAGATTATTCAAAAATGATGTAACACAATAAAATGTATACATTAGATTCCTCCATCGATGGGGAATCATCCCATTTATACAATTTATACAGTAGATTCTCCATCAATGGAAGAATCTACTGTATAAATTTTATTGTGTTACTTCTTTTTTGAATAATCTTTTTCGTTGTTTAAATTTTTTATATTCTGGAACTACGAAATGCGTTTTTGGTACCTTTGACGGGGTGGAAGGAGTTAGGGTTTCGAGGGATGATTCTCCATCGATGGACGAATCTACTGTATGAATTTTATTGTGTTACATCATTTTTGAATAATCTTTTTCGTTGTTTGAATTTTTTACATTCTGGAACTAGAAAATGCGTTTTTGGTACTTTCGACGGGATGGAAGGAGTTAGGGTTTCGAGGGATGATTCTCCATCGATGGAGGAATCTTCTGTATAAATTTTATTGTGTTACATCATTTTTGAATAACCTTTTTCGTTGTTTGAATTTGTTACATTCTGGAACTACGAAATGCGTTTTTGGTACCTTCGACGGGGTGGAAGGAATTAGGGTTTCAAGGGATGATTCTCCATCGATGGTGGAATCTACTGTAAAAATTTTATTTTGTTACATAATTTTTGAATAATCTTTTTCGTTGTTTAATTTTTTTACATTCTGAAACTAGGAAATGCGTTTTTGGTACCTTCGACGGTGCGGAAGGAATTGAGGTTTTGAGGGATGATTCTCCATCGAGAGAGGAACCTACTGTTTGTGTTTTACTTTGTTACATTATTTTTAAGGGTCACATTATCATTATGATTTTCTGAATCTAAAAGAGGTGTATTTTGTGCTATGGAAAAGGTAGACATTTTTTTTTGTTCTAAACTTTTTTTTTGATTTACAGATATATTCGAAAAACGCTTTGAGGCATGAAAGAGTCCTTGGAAGTTTAAATTTGAGGCTTGTCAATTTTTGAAAATATGTATTGGTGCAAATAGCAATATCCCCAATTCGTTGCTGAGTTTTCGTTGGTAACTTCACGCACGTTAGTTGTCTTCATCCCTGTCACTCCAATGGCGTTTAAAAAAGATAGGCTATTACTAAACCACTGCCTCCTTGCAATTAATTGAAGAAGGCAGTGATTAAACGCCGCATAGCTGGTTGGTTTTTGTTTAGATTTGTATATAAATAAACAGAAACAATGATTTGCCATGTGGAGTTTTCTTTGGACTGGGTGTTTTTAGGCACCTAGTTCGTCTAAGACAGAAGCACTATAAAATTAAGTTTTACTGAGCTAAATTTATAAGGACTATACTAGGTATAAAAAATGTTACATAAAAAATAAATAATAATTTAAATTATACCTTTTAATTTTGTGTTAAAAAAGTTTTTATGCATGTATCTAATTACTTTAATATATTTACAACTTAGTCTTTGAAAATCATTTGTTGAGTACTTAAACCAATATTCTTTTTGTTGGGAGGTAGTTAAAAATACTATTTAGCCATTCTCTACAATAACCTAAGAGTGCTAATTACCTGTGGCGGGTTTGATCGATGGCGAGGCCATAACAATTGACTTATCGAGTGGCTTTATGCAGTAAACGATTTATGATCAGTCATTCTTTATTGTCTAAATGATTGAAAACATAATTAATTTTAGAATATTAATAGTGTACTCTAAAATTGACATAATTCAAAAAGTTATTGTTGCCATGGGTTTTTTAATAATGTTCCCGTAATACACATTCTATTTTATAACTAAAATAATTTACCAACTTAGTAATGTACTCGGTCTAAGCTAGTTTTGTTTAAAAATTAAGATAGCACCGGTGAAATTTATACTTAAAAATTGTTTTCCTATATGTAGTTAAAATTATTCATTTTTATATATGTTTGTCTATATTTTGATTTTTCTGCAATAATGTTTAATATTTTTTATAGTGTATTTAGGTAATTTTTGAGAACAAAAATACTGTCTTTATGTAAAAAACTCAATCACCTTTACATTATTTGAGTCAGATGACAAAATTGAACAGGTTTGGATCAAATTTAACTTACATAAAAAATTGATAGGTATCGGTACTCTATACTACTTTCTTGGAAATACTTGAGCTGTCAGGTACAAGTCTTTACTCTGAAGTAGACAAAATTGTCTGTTTAGGAGACTACAATGTTGATTTGTTGCAACATAATACTCATATAAAAAAAAACACTGATGAGCCCACGCTGGTTGCCCAGGGAGAAACATCATTTAAACATTTCTCTTTTCGCTATGGTCCTTTGTGTGTTCCTTGTGGGATGCTCATCCAAGTTTGAATTCTCCATAAAGGTATAACTTAAATAGAGACATTATGCTTACCACAGATGCGATTAGACATAACGTAAACAATTTGGATGCCAGATTGCGTTGAAAGTTGTATCTCTACACGTAATGTTTTTACAAACATACTATTTTTATAACTTTTTTATCATTTACCTGCAATTATGCAAATTCTCTGGTTTGTTTTTTAAAACATGGCGAAACACCTTATTTTTATTCACATATATAAAGAAATTCAGGTATATTATATAATTGTCTTTAAATTTCCATGAATCTTCACAATTTTAAATCAATAAAGAATTTATAATGTGTAGGAACATGTTATGGTACTTGAAAATAACTAATATTTTGGCCGAAAGATTATTTTTTTTTATTTCCGAATATATATCAGGAAATGAATGATGAAAATGTTAAAAAAGCCTACTTGAAATATTTTGATGTTTTAATTGGAGATCAAGACAAGCAGCAGGGGGCTCCTCATGTGTTAGGTGTAGCGTGTCATTGGTGGAGTGGATGAAGGGGAAGAGAAAAAGCATGCCTTTTGCAGTTCCGATGGTATGGCGAGAACCCACTAATCATTTTGACGATTGCTATTTTTGCCTGACAAAGACTGAAGATTATTCCAAAAAGGGAAAGCACAAGATTGACTATCCAAATTTGCAGTCTGCCATATGACCTGTTCCTCATAATGCAGATTTACCAGTGCCCATTGCGCCTTTAGATATGCAAAATATTTTTTTAAAAGATATTGAAGATAACCCATCATCAGGCAGCTCCGAGGAACAGTGTACCGACCCTATTTTTACTCCAGGTCCCAGTTCTGGTGAGACATATTTGATTGTTCAAAGTGAGTTAAATAATTTAGCACATCATTTGGTGTTATCAAAGCAACAGTCAGAACTTCTTCGTTCTCGTCTTAAGGAATAGAACTTGTTAGCCAAAGAAACCAAAATTACAGCTTTCAGGAAAAGAAATGCTACGTTTTCTGCATTCTACTGTATGGAAAATTCGTTGTGTGCGTGTACTGATACCGATGGTTTAATGCAGGAACTTGATATTGAGCATTCTCCAGGTGAGTGGCGCTTATTTATAGACTCGTCCAGTGGCGGTCCCAGGGAGGGCGGGGGGGGGGCGATCGCCCCCTCCTCTTCTCCAGAAAAAATAGCTAACAAAGATGCTGGTGGTAACCTTGAAGTCTTTGAAGAAAAAAAGAGAAATTGTAGAACGTTCCTTTAAAAAAGGGTAGGAAAAAACTCGGGTTTTTTATATCAAACCCAACTCGCTGGGCTCTTTTGGGTTTTAAAAATGAGTTTTATTGGGTCTTTTATGGTTTTCTTTTTAAATTATATACAGATTGTAGTTCTTCTTTAAAATTAGCTTCGTTATCAACTATAAAATACGACATACAAATAAGTGGAATACAGAAATCGACAGTTTGTTTGCTAGTAAATCAAAGTAGTTTTGGTTTAGTTTGACCAGCGCTTTATGCGGATGCGATGTTCGTATCATATTTTCTTAATGTAAACAAACCTAAAGAAAATAATTTTTGGAGTTTCTGTATTTACTACACAGTAAGTACCTGCTTACTTAATATGATATGATAGCATACGATTCAAGTTTTGCGTTTTTTTCAAGGTTATTAAATCTAAACCATTTTTTTAAAACGAAAATACCTGATAGTAGCCGTAGAAATAAGAGTGCTTCAGAATGGACTGAGGTTTTAGAATCCACTAATAAAAGTAGAGTTTGCCAATACTGAACCAGAATCGTTTTATTTATAATTTGCATTGTTGCCCAGCTATTGCAGCATCCATTGAAAGACATTTCAACTTACGGACTTATTTGGAATAATAAAATAAAAAATTGTTTGGGATTAGAAAAAGATTCGCAGCTGGTCAAAGTTTATGGAATCTTACGATCAGATTCAAACGACTGGTAATAATATACCTTTTTTACGTTTATTTATTTTATTAATAATGAAAAAACCCACTTTTGAAAAAGCCCTACATGTTTTTTTTAGGTGGGTTTTACCCAAAAAACCCAGTGAGCTTTTTTGGGTTATCCACTGGGCACCCAACCCTGCTTTAAATACATTCTATTTAGAATCCCTTCACAGTATTTTAGAACAGTTTGACCTTCAATTCGTCACACCAAGAATAAACAAACGCAAAAGTACTTACCGCGAAAACCACGATATTGAAAATACAGAACAGTATTATAGAGTTTCTATTTATAAACAAATTTAAGACAAAATTATTTTGGATATTAAGAAGTATTTTTGAACTGAACATGTTCATACCAAGTTTTATACAACGTGAGGCCAAAATAAACGCAAAATTAACTAAAGTCGTTTCCCAAATACTATAAACTATTTGATTAATCCAAAACACAAATTCTTAAACTTTTACTGGGAGAAGTCAGTATTTGAAACAATATTGTTCGGCAAAAGCTTACAAAAGATACCTGATAACATTTTTGAGGCAGTGAACAACTGTGGCGATATTTTCAAAAGTAGGGCATAAATTGCGGCGCTATAACCTTTGATATTTACGGTATTAGTTTAATTTTGTGTTAAAAGTGGCATTTGCGGTGTCATTTTCTTAAAAAAATTTCGCCTGCTGCGCTTTGAAACCATTGATATATTTACAATTTTAAATTAATTTTAAATCAAAAAATGCATCTTTTAGTGCAATTTTCTTTCAAAATTCATGATTTTATTTGAATTTGACTCAAAAATTGCATTTTTAATGTAACTTTCCCAAAAATTTTCGGCGCATTTAAACATTTTTTCAAATAAAAAATGAATGAAATAAACAACTTAAAATCAGAGTGCCCCCCTAGATTTTGAGACAAAATCCTCGCTTGTAGTTACTAAGTTCAGTTTGCATATATTGGTATGTTCCTAATAAAAGCTATGCTTTTATCCTAGTTTTTTTTTCGTATCGAAATCGCCCCCCTCTTTTCAAATGGCTGGGACCGCCACTGACTCGTTTAATTACAGATTAAAAGCTGTGGTATTGCATAATGGAAATTTAAAACCCTCTATACCAGTTGCCCATTCAGTGATAATGAAAGAAACTTAAAACTACGACAGGTATAAATGGCAGATATGCGGGGATCTAAAAGTTATAGGAATTTGAGTAGGACTTCAGGGAGGATTTACAAAATACCATTTTTCTTTGTTTTGTAGATCAGCATCATGCAATAATAAATTGGCCAGAAAGAAGTGAATTTCAACCGGGATCTCAAAATGTTAAGTTTGAACCTCTTGTAGACCCCAAAAATGTTCTTCTGCCCCCTCTTCACATTAAACTTGAGCAGATGAAAAAGTTTGTGAAAGCAATTAATAAAGACGGTGATGGGTTCAAATACCTAAGACAAGTCTTTACCCAGTTAAGTGATGCGAAATGCATTTTTATTTGGGAGCTGTCAGTGACGAACAGGGTGAAAGGTTCCACCAGGATATGAAGCCAATAGAAATCCGCTATCAAGGACGATGGGATCCAGCCATGATGGGTGATTACTGTTGGTTCTTAAAAAGAGATGATACGACCCCTCATAAAAGGAAAAAATAAAACCTGGGTGTTCAGTTAATATTTTTAATGTCTGTATTTTTCTTAGATGTAAGGTATGTTTAGTAGGTGTAAAAATATAAATATAGCCAATATAACTGTTCAAAAATTCTTAAATTATTTTTTCAATAGATATTAAAATATTGTAACAATATATGTGGTACTATAAATGTAACAAGAAAACGTTAGGTGTTACAAATTTTTTATTATCATTTTCTTATTTGGATAGGTCGATTCTACCACAATATGCTATTCAGCTTTGTGTTACAAGAAAAATAATTTGTTTTTGTCGACCTGTGAATTGGACAGCTTTTAATATTTTTTCAATAGATTTTTAAGTGTTTGTGGCAAAAACATTTCACAGGTTAGGTATCATATGTTTTTCCAACGCCATCTTGTCATAGTCCGCCATAGGCGAGCAACTAGTTTTGCAATACAACATATAATTAATAAATATGGGAAAGAAATAAGTTTTCTTGGGATATTTTTGCAAATTTTTGATAAAAACAATATGGTATATTCAACCAATCCCAGCTGCGACATTTTTAATTATCCTACATTAGTAGCAACAAAAACATTCACAGTTTTAATACTACCTGTAGTCAGCTCATTTTTTCTGCCGATATTTGTTTATAAATAGTACAAGCGATCCCGGTATAAACTTAAATTTAAAAAAAAAAAATATGTATAATATTTACATAGGTAGATACTCCACATAAGATTTTTTTATATTTATTAAAAATGTAAAGATACTTTTGTACGTATTAAATAAAAATTATAGTTTAGTGTATTTAAATTCTATTTATTTTTACACAATGCAAAACCATCATGTAATACGTATAAAATACAACTATTTTTGGTTTTTATATTTTTTCACAACAGTAATTTGCCTAAACAGTGCTGCAGTGCGGAAAGTAATACATTTTTAATACAAAAATTTCCTACTTGCATAAAAAGCTTCTTCCTAAGGTTATATATATTTGGTATTTTTGAAATTAAAACCAAAACAGAATTTTGTTTTCATTTTTAATTTAATATAATTTAAAAATGTATCTCAAAACTCTAATTAAACTTAAAATTCACGCCGCGCTAGAAAAATACTTTTTTTATACCTTCATCAGAAACATGATTTTAGTAACTGTCTGATACAAAAAACTTTTTTTTTGATAACGGGTGCAAAAACAAATAGCGGAATATAGTAATATTGAAAAAATCTAATTATTCTTGCCTAAAAATTAAGTCATTTACGCCGGTTTTCACCAAGTATTTACAAAAAAATCATTTAAAAAACTCGTCAAAATTTCAAACTGTCAAAGATTAAAATGTCGCAACAATGAACGCCACCGAGTAAAAAGTCACATCGCTATTGAAACCGTATTCTTATTTAATTTTCCAGCCGCCTTGATTTATAGTGTAAAGATGGTGTGTTGCGAGAAGTGCTCTTCGTTCGAGATTTTTAAAAGTATTTTCCTGTTTCCTTGGATTTTTTGATAAAGGTTTCAAAAAAATAGTGTTAACAACTCGCGGCTAAACTGTGATTTTTTTACTCGCATTTTTAAATAACTTGCTGCGCTCGTTATTTAAACCAACGCTCGTAAAAAAAGTAAAGTAAAAAAAATTACCTATGCTAATTTTTTAATAAAGTTTTGCAGGTACTTTATAAATTACAGGCAATTATTTTGTGTCACTTGACATTAAATAGGTAAAAAACTATTTTTTTTATGTTTTTTGCATGGCGTGCGGGAAATGCAACTTCGTGCATGCAAAGGCGTGTTAAAAAGTCTACTTTTATATAACAATTTTAATGTGGAAAGTTCAACCTCACGGCGTGCGTAAAAAGATAAGTACGGCGTGCGTAAAAAACTGTCCTAGCGTGCGTGAATTTTTTTTTTTTATAATTTCATCAAAAACATGATTTTAGTAACTAAAACATGACTTTTTTGGTTACCGAAGCAAAAAAACTTTTTTTTATCATGGGTGCAAAAAAAGATTTCTTTTCGTTTTTTACCCAAAATTAAAGAGAACTAGCGGAAAATAGTAACAGTGAAAAAATCTAATTATTCTTGCCTAAAAATTAAGCCATTTCCACCAGTTTTTACCATGTATTTACGAAAAAATAATTTAAAAACTTCGTGAAAATATCAAAGTGTCAAAGATTAAAATGTCGCAACAATGAACGTCACCGAGTAAAAAGGCACATCTCCATGGAAACCATTATTATTTCATTTACCCTCCGCCTTGATTTATAGTGTAAAGATGATGTGTTGAGAGAAGTGCTCTTCGCTCGAGATTTTTAAAAGTATTTTTCGGTTTTTCTTGGATTTTTTGATAAAGGTATTTAAAAAAATAGTTTTATTAACTCGCGGCTAAACTGTGCTTTTTTTACTCGAGTTTTTAAATACCTCGCTGCGCTCATTATTTAAACCATTGGCTTGTAAAAAAAGCACTATTTTAGCCACTAAACTATTATTAACCCACGCAATTTTTTTTAAATAGTATTTTATGGACCAAATTTTTAAATTTTGAGTTTGAAATGTGTGTTCACTAAAAACTAATTTTTGGTCACAAAAGTCATCATAAACACTCGTAGAAAAAGAATTGTACCTTACTCTTGCGGAAGTGTCCGCACTAGTTAGGCAAGTAACTATCTGGAGAACATTTAAAAATTAATATTCAATTAAATTTCTATGTTATTTCTTTACATAAATATTTTCACTATGACAAATAAAATACCTCTCCATATCTCGGTATCAATTATTAAGTATCAAAAAATTAAAGATTGTATTTCCAAAAACATTTGACAAGTCCGAAAATAAAGACCAAACCTTTTTACAGTTATAAATAACGAGTCACTTCTGGCCGCTGGTAAACGTAACATGGTTTTGCCTGGCCCAGCATTTCCAGTAGAAGATAAAATGGTTTTCTCTAAGTCTGACGACTGATTGCGTTTCGAAGTGATTTATGAATGACTTGGTGGGTCTATTTTAGTTGGATGTCTTTAGAATTTTCGTTTTTTCCAGCCAAGATCTTTTGGTCTTTTGTTTTTGGATTCTTTTCCGTTGAAGTAACTGATTTGTAGGTTTTTTTTAACTTCTTTCTTTTTTTGTTTTAATTGCCTTTGGAGCATAATCCTATAGGAAATATTAACCCGCCAGGACGAACCCGTATTAAGTTACTTAGATAAGTACCAGTGCGGAACGCTGCCTATATGTAAGCGATTAAAAGTTGGAAATCAAAGTGTATGACGGTGTTTAATGTTGTTTGGGGAGGGTGACCAGTTAAACCACTGATGAGCCGACGCTGGTGTGCCAAGGGGAAACATCGTTTAAGCATTTCACTTTTGTCTTTAGTCTTTTGTGTGCTCCTTGTGGGATGCTCATTCAAGTTTGAGTTTTCGTTTCTTCCACCCAACATCTTTTGATCTTTTTTTTGTATTCTTTTAGGTTGAAGTAACTGAGGTTTTTTTAACTTCTTTTTTTTTGTTTTAATTTAATTGCTTAAAGAGCATAATCCTATTGGAAATGTTAGGGAGGGTGACCAGTGAAACCACTGATGATTTGGAGGTTTTGTTTAACTTCTTTATTTTTTATTTTTTTGTTTTAATTGCCTTAGGAGCATAATCCTATAGAAAATATTAACACGCCAGGACGAACCCGTATCAGGTTACTTAGATAAGTACCAGTGCGGAACGATTCCTATTTGTGAGTGATTCAAAGTTGGAAATCAAAGTGTGTGATGGTGTTTAATGATGTTTGGGGAATGTGACCAGTGAAACCACTGATAAGTCCATGCTGGTTGTCCAGGGTGAAACATCGTGTAAGCATTTCTCTTTTCGCTTTGGTCCTTTTGTGTGTTCCTTGTGGGATGCTCATCCAAGTTTGAATTTTAGTTTTTTCCACCCAAGATCTTTTGATCTTTTGTTTTGGATTCTTTTCGGTTGAAGTAACTGATTTAAAGGTTTTTTTAACTTCTTTTTTTTTGTTTTAATTGACTTAGGAGCATAATCCAATTCTAAATATTAACATGCCAGGACGAACCCGTATCAGGTTACTTAGATAAGTACCAGTGCGGATGTTTAATGTTGTTTGGGGATGGTGACCAGTAAAACCACTGATGAGCCGACGCTGATGTCCCAAGGCGAAACATCGTTTAAGCATTTCTCTTTTCTTTTTAGTCCTTTGTGTGCTCCTTGTGAGATGCTCATCCAAGTTTGAATTTTCGTTTTTTCCACCCAAGATCTTTTGATCTTTTTTTTTTCTTGGATTCTTTTCGGTTGAAGTAACTGATTTGGAGGTTTTTTTAACTTCTTTTTTTTTGTTTTAATTGCTTAAAGAGCATAATCCTATTGGAAATATTAACACGCCAGGACGAACCCGTATCAGGTTACTTAGATAAGTACCAGTGCGGAACGATGCCTATTTGTGAGTGATTCAAAGTTGGAAATCAAAATGTATGATGGTGTTTCTGATGTTTGGTTGGTTGCCCAGAGCGAAGTATCGTTTAAGCATTTCTCTTTTCACTTTGGTTCTTTGTGTGTTTCTTGTGGGATGCTTATCCAAGTTTGAATTTTCGTTTTTCCACCCAAGTTCTTTTGATCTTTTGTTTTTGGAGTCTTTTCTGATTTGGAGGTTTTTTTTAACTTCTTTCTTTTTTCTTTTTTTGTTTTAATTGCCTTAGGAGCATACTCCTATAGGAAATATTAACACGCCAGGACGAACCCGTATCAGGTTACTTAGATAAATACCAGTTGCGGAACGATGCCTATTTGTAAGCGATTCAAAGTTGGACATCAAAGTGTATGATGGTGTTTAATGTTGTTTAATGTTGTTTAATGTTATTTGGGGAGGGTGACCAGTAAAACCACTGATGAGCCGACTCTGGTATCCCAAGGCGAAACATTGTTTAAGGATTTCTCTTTAGTCCTTTGTGTGTTCCTTGTAGGATGCTCATCCAAGTTTTAATTTTCGTTTTTTCCACCCAAGATCTTTTGATCTTTTTTTTATTCTTTTCGGTTGAAGTAACTGATTTGGAGGTTTTCTCAACTTCTTTTTTTTGTTTTAATTGCTTAAACAGCATAATCCTATTGAAAATATTAACACGCCAGGACGAACCCGTATCAGGTTACTTAGATAAGTGCCAGTGCGGAACGATGCCTATTTGTCAGTGATTCAAAGTTGGAAATCAAAGTGTATGATGGTGTTTACTGATGTTTGGGGAGGGTTACCAATGAAACCACTGATGAGACCACGCTGGTTGCCCAGAGCGAAACATCGTTTAAACATTTCTCTTTTCGCTTTGGTCCTTTGTGTGTTCCTTGTGGGATGCTTATCCAAGTTTGAATTTTCGTTTTTCCGCCCAAGATCTATGAACTAACTCACTGTATTTTACATTCTAAAAACCAAAAAGTCAACTCCAGAGCACAAGCTAATTAGAGATTTTAAGAATTTTAATTTACAATCTTTTACTTCTGATTTGATTCCAACACATTTATACCAGATTGGACAATAACAAAAAATTAAATTTTCTAAATGCAAGATGTATTTGACAAACAAAAATTTAGTATAGACAAAAAGTAAATTGAAATTTCAGAAAGCTTGAGAGATGTTGACAATATTAACGATTATTATACAAACTCGCAGTACCGATACCTTCTATTAGTCAAAATGTATTGGATTCTTATTTAAGCCTACAGCAGGAAAGAGAAAAATTTAATTTTAAAATTTTAAATGCGATCCAAAAAATTGTGTACAGCGTTAAATCTTGTAAAAAATGGGTTTAATAAAATCAATATCAAAATTATACTTCAAAGTTTACCTCAGATTACTAAAGGTGTATTTCCTAATATTTAGAAGCAAGCATTAGTTCGACCCCTACCAAAACTAACAATTCCCAAAAAATAAAGGATCTCAGATCGGTCGTCATTTTGTGTACCTTTTTAAAAGTTTTAGAACGTGTTCTTGACCGACAAATTCGTCAATACATAAATAGTAATGACATTTTACCTGAATGTCAAGGTGGTTTTCGAAAAAAATTTTGGTTGCGAAACTGCCCCCATTGGAATTGACTGATGATATTATATTCGAGAAGTAGATAAAACCAATATTACATAGGCAATGCCTTTGATACTATAAGTCACTCTCTTGTGTGCTATATTAAAATCTATTGGTTTTTCAGATATACCCCTAAAACTTTGCCAAGAGTACCTTTCTAACAGATTTCAAAGAATTATTCTTGGTAACCATAGAAAAACTACTTGTAGTTTTAGACCTTTTCCTCTTATGGAAAAGCCTAACTATAAATATTTCGGGGTCTAGTATTTTTTTTAATAGATGGCGATAGTAGCACAAAAATTCTAAATTTGTCATATCTCTCCCTTATCTCACACCAGCGAGTAGAGGCGAATTTATTGATTTTTAGCCAACAACGGCAATATGGCGTTTTTTGAGGTTATTTCTATGATACCTTTGTTTTTTTGAAAAGAACGGAATTATTACAAGCCACAGTATACGATGAGTAAAATAAAGTGTAGTATGAGGTGTATTACAATCGTATATCAAATTCAAGCTATGTTGTATAAAATATTAGAGACGACAGGATGATGGGGCAAATCAGAAAGTAAGGCAGGTAAGTTTTTTTTTAATTTTGGTAGGTACCAGGCTTTAGCTCAAACTAGGGACTCCTGATGATGGCATTCGAGCTTCCAAAACATGTCGGTCGCAAATTCATAAAAAAAATACACCCCAGCTGGCGGTTACCCTGAGAAAGATTAATTTGTTTGATTTATTTACATTTTTACAAATTTAATGTATTTATAAATGATATTATTTTAACTAATTAGCTAACATTTGTTTTATTTCTTTTTACAGTTAAAAGAAGGCGCTCTTTAATTATTAATAAAGTTAATGTGACCAGACAGGTTAATCTCACACCAAAAGCACAACATATCTATAGGAAAGTTATTGATAATAGTAAGAGATAGCATATGAGCAGTTATTATGTGCAATAATTCCAGAGAAGATTAGCACTCGCAAAAATTGCTATTATTCATTACAAAGACATTATGGAGAAGATAAATAATGCCACTTATACATTTATTATATGCCAGATTAGAGTACAGCAGCAGAAACCTAAAGCCAGAAGACTTACTTTAGAAGAAAAGATTCTCTCGCTCAGTATTTTTAAATCAAGTGGTAAGACTTACAGGCTATTATCTAAGATTTTTGCTTTGCCAAGTAAAAATTAATTAAAAAAACTGTGAAGTTTGCAGGAGTCAACTTATAAGTGGTGATAATGATGTTGACAATGAACTTATTGATGCCTTGCAGTATAAAAACTGTAAGTTGACAAAACCAGGAACATACTTTAATTTTTTGTTTGGCAAGACACAAACTTTATTATATTTATAAATCCCTAAAGTGACCGCCATAATAAAGTTAATTAAGAGGTGTTTGTTCTAGTGTTGTAAGAAAGTTATTAAGATTTGCAAGATTTTCTAAAAGTCTAAAAAGAGGAGATTATTGCGATAAATAAAAAAAATTTGCATTTGATAAATGGCAAGCCAAACAAAAAGGATTTGGAAAAAAATAATGTTTTCTTGCTTGAGGCTTTATTGAATTATGTGTACTAAATTATTACTAAAGGCAATAATTATTTGAAGGGAATTTATTTTCTTTTTAAATAATTTTTACCTCGATTTTTACTATAAGGTAATATTTTATGTTTTTACTTATTTTACCAGGTGATTCATTATATTTTGCACCCCTCTTTACTCCCATAGCATTGGAGGGATAACAAATGTTAAACTTTGTAAAAAAAAGGAATTCTTGTATTCAACACTTCAATAATGAGTTAAGGGAGTAAAAAATATAATGAACCCTTGTATTATTTTTAAACCTGTATTTGGGAAATATACTTCCATTTTTTTTTAATTACACATACTTATTTGTCATGTGTCTTTATCTTTTTACCCAACTTTTTATAAGTTAAATTCTCAATGAAACTATACAATAAAGGGTTTTGTAAAAGGACCTCACCTATGAAATTAAAAGGCAAAATGTTTTTTCATGACATTTCATTTGGGTCAAAAGTACATAAACACATTTGTCTTTTAAGTTCAGTCCGCCCAAAGACAAAAAAGTTTAAAAAATTCACCAAAAAAACAACTTTTGATTTATCTTTTAAACTTTTTTTGTTTTTTGGGCACATAGTGGACCTTTTTGCTATGCCAAGAAAAATCAATATTACATTACATTTGTAAAGTAATATTGATTTTTTATTTAAAAATCAATATTTTTTGTAGTATTAATTTTTTGGTTATCATATGTTATGCTCATCTATTCGGGTTTCACTGAACTATTTCTATGTTGAGCGCCAAGGTGATAATTAGTTCCGTAGCACAGTACAGCAGATAACATTCTGTTCTGCCAGCTAGACCGAACCCAATTTTTTTTCTATGTTGGTAACTTGGTCTCATCTGCTACTGCTCCTGAGGCAGGCGTTCTTCAAGGATCAATTTTAGCTCCGCTTTTATACATTATATATACTTACAAGACGCCAGACATTTCTGAATATTTAAAATCTGTCAGTAACTTCGCTTTCCTTTTTTATCCAAACATTTGAGGCAAACAATTGCAAAAACTAACAGCGATATATCAAATCTGATAAAATGGTCGACTGATCATGAACTTAAAGCTAATGCCAAAATAACGCACCTTCTAAAAAAGAGAAGATCAAAAGATCTTGGGAGGAAAGACCGAAAATTCAAAATTGGATGAGTGTTCCACAAGGAACACACAAAAGACCAAATCGAACAGAAAAACAATTAAACGATGTTTCGCCCGTGGTGACCAGCATGGGCTCGTCAGTGGATTCACGCTGGTCAGCCCGGGCGAAACATCGTTTAATTGTTTTTATGTTCGCTTTGTTCTTTTATGTGTTCCTTGTGGGACACCCATCCAATTTTGAATTTTCGTTCTTTCCTCCCAAGATCTTTTGATCTTCTCTTTTTTGAATTCTTTTCGGTTGATGTAACTGATTTGGAAGTATTAAACGCACCTTCTATTGTTCAAAACTAGCCAAAAAACGCACCTTCTATTATTTAAACTAGCAAAAATAGAGCAAAAGTTAGTCAGCAATAATTTACAATTTAAGTTGATGGGGATGAAATAAATCAATTCAACTCTGCACATAATTATATATTATATTTTGTGAAATTTACCTCGTTCATTTGGCCATGGTAATCGTCAGTTGCTTATCCCGCTTTAAAAGGTAACATTATATCTTTAATGAATCCATCTTTCGATCCTGCATGTAACAAGATAAGACAGCCTGATCCAATTAAATATTTTGACTCCCATCGGCAAAACTCGCTACGTATATTATTACATCTTCACGTTAGCAACATGGCGCAGACGCTATACTACGTAGGTTAGGTTAGGACCTTGATGAAAAAGCTCAACAATAGACCGCGGAGATTGGACTTTGCTTTTGTACAGATAAAAGGAAGACAGAATATTGCGCAATATTCCACGTTTGCGCGTACGTCCTATGACCAATTTAAAGTGTCTATTATATCTGTTGAAGGGTCAGAAAGCGAAAGTGAAGATTCTGATGAAAGCAGTGATAGAGTAAGGAGGATTAGAGTTGATTTTAATTTTTTGAATATCTTGTAATATTGTACGTTTATTGTACTCATGTATTATTTATTTTTATAATTTGACACTTTGTACTATTACGATTATTGCACTACTGTTACTACTATTATATTTACAATAATCCGTATGTAATAAAAAGTACTTTTATTACCAATGTTTCCCTTATTTATGCAAAAAAAATCTCAGGATATAATCTAATTCTTTCCTATAGCGCGCTACTGGCAGCGCTCAAAAAAGGCGTGCTTGTACCCCTCGGACTTCTTTTTCCGCACGCCAAATTAAACTTGTCGAGCTGTACTGTGTCGTATAAACTGCGAGATCCAAGAATTAATTGGTTCGAAATGTTAAAAAACAATTCCCGTTAATATTTGTTTAGTAAATTTTCTTTTGGCATGATGGTAGTTTACGAAATATCAACAAAATAGTGTTTTAGCTATCAAGTATATAAGGTTTATAATTATTTTCCCCAATAAATAAAAAGTAAAACAATTTACTAAATAATAATAAGGTGGTTTTCAGCCTGGAATTATTTATCTTCAGTATATATACCGTGGTTATCCTTTCCGTTAACAACTTGGACAGTAGGTGTGAGATCATATCATATCCCCCCATCACTCAAGAATCATAAACGAATTAAATGAGTGCATTGGTTTGGCATAAATGCATTGGTTAAAGAGTAAGGCTGAAGACACAATTAAAAATACAGTATTTTCCACCCGAGATTTATCCACATTGATTGACGTGAACTGTCAACGAGAATTTTCAGTCTGACGTTTATCTTTTTGTTTCTCTCTAGATTTTTTGCCACACTAATCACAGTATGGACAGTGCCTCATTTAGAAAATTTGGAAAAAGCTTGGATTTCAAAAGATTTTTTTATAAAAAAAAATTATTTTTTAATTTTTATATTTGTACTCAAAATCGTCGATTTTGAACCCGCCATATTGATATTTTCAAATCTGATCAAAAATTCATAATCCTCGTCTTTAAGAACTCCTTTATGCTAATTTTGAATTAAATCGAACAAACTAAATCTTTTTTCCCCTCCACTTCCCTTGTTAGGGAGAGGCGGTATATTATTGTATTGTCACCGGAACTATAAAAGCATATCAAATTTAAAGACAATGTGTATAACTCAGTTAAAATTGGTTAGCAAAACATGAAAAAAAATCCACCATATCGAACTTTCAAAATTTGATCAAAAATTCGTATTCCTTATCCCCAAATACTTCCGTATACTAATTTTGGTTAAAATCGGCCGTTTTCCCCCTCCAGGGAGTGCCATATAATACCATATTATTGTATTGTCACCGGAACTATAATCTATACCAAAATTGAATTCAATATATACATAATAGAGGTGAAGTTAAAAAAATAAGCTTGTAATAATAAACTTAATTTTTTCTAATTTTGAGTGCTTAATAATACCATATTATTGTATTGTCACCGGAACTATAATCTCTACCAAATTTGAATTCAATCGTACATATAGAAGTTAGTCAAAATTGAGTTGTAAGATTTTACCCGAACATATAAACATACATACATAGAGGTGAAGTGGAATAAAAGCTTGTAATAAAAAATACGGAAAATTTAAAGCCGGTCCTGCATTTTTAATCATCTAAATTGACTTTGAATTCATTATTGTTTGGGTGCCTTCGCTCAGTCTGGGTCTCCCTCAGACATATTGGGTCTGCATCGCGTTTTCTTTGTTATGTTCGGTGTACAAATAAAAACGAATATCATGGTCGCCTTAACATATTACATAATATATTTTTCATCCATAAAGTATCTCTGACATCTTGCTGTTTGACTCTGGTACATTTGATTGACATGAAAGCGTAATATAAGGGGTTATTCGGAGTGATTTAAAGTTAGCAGTGTAGTTATAATGCGGAATACCAAAACCAAGTGCGTTTTATTTTGGCAACTTAAAAATCTGGTTTTTGTTCTATGGAAAGTGAGGTTATGTTTTGTCTAAATAAAAATGGAATAGACTGCACAAGCTACTAGATACTAGTGACAGACTTTAAAAGCCGTTAAATCAATGCTGTAAGTTAAAATAAAAATATTAAATACAGGCTATTAGTGACAGATACAAAATACCAAAGTTTCGGTATTTTGTATCTTGTAATTTGTATCTCATTAACGAAAATGGTGCAAAAAAGTGATGTTAGAAATCACCGTAATTTTTATTTAGTTGGGACTTTCCTTTCCTATTTTCAATTGTGCCTTCAGCTTAAAGGAATTTAGGGTTATGTTTTGGTTTTTTGAGACATGTAATAAATACTAAAACATAGAATACTGTTTATTTTAAAGTCTTCTGCCCTTAATGGCAGGTTTACCTCGACTCATTATTATGCGTAAGGATAAATTTAGTGGTAATTTTGTATGCCTGTCCCTTTATTATGATATTATATATATTTATATTATTATGATAAGGAAGAAGAAAGACAGACATATAGAATCAAGCGCTAATTTATAATAAAAAGGTCAATTTATCAGTTCATATTATACAAACATTCCAATAAGCAGAAGACGTGCTGTTTCGGGGTCGTTAATCCCGATCAACGTCCCTGATCCTTCATAGTTTTTCACAACTATATTTTTTGTATTGTATTTTTCTTCCATTTCCTAAACCCATTAAAACTTAATTTTTTATTTAGGTTTCTTTTAATTGCGAACTTGTGTAAAGATTTATTATTATTATTATTTAAGTATTTTCTTAAATTTTTATTGCTTGGCATTAATTCAGAGACATTCATTCTTTTAGAATGGTCAACTGATCTCCGGAATTGCAAAATTATTGTTTTTTCTTGTTTTTGGCAAAAAATAAAGACTTATTCTATTATAATCTATTCTATTCTATTGTATATTATACATCTAGAGACTAAAATGTCTCTTTATATCCCGAGGCAAAAAGTTTGTACTCTAAACAATAGCAATTCTTCGAAGGATAAAAAATTCCTATTCCCGAGGGTTATGTGGGTTATTTCGCACTATCCTATTTTTTTTGCCCTTAGAAAATCTACGATCGATGTTTAGGTACTCTATTAAAAACAAAAATTCAAAATAATAGGCAGTTTAATTATCATGCACGCGTACGTTGACCTGGAATATAGCGCAATATGTTGTCTGCGGTTTTGCGCCGAGCTTTTTCATCAAAGTCACGTTTAAGCGAGCGTTTAAAGTATACCACGTTTGTAATGGTTCATTTACGGTCCTAGGATAATAACGAAGCTTAGACGTAAACCACAAGATGGCGTGACAAGCGATAAAACTTTAATTTATAAGAGCTCTAATTGACGCAAAAATGTGAATTATTTTTCGATATTTTTAAGACAATAAATAAATAGTACCTAACCAAAAATAAGTCCCGTTAAATTGACATTACGCATTTTGAAAAAAAAACTCGTTTTTAAAAAGATATATGAAAAGTCCCTTTACGTTACGTCATTACGAACGTTACTGAAACTTCAGGTTATGAAGGTTGTTGACTTCGAATGTTCGCGTTTGATATTTTTAATAATTTCTGATATTTATGATGACATTTTCATTGGTCGTTGGTAAAGTATAGTAAACTAACTCCCATGTTATGGTCATTAAATGCTCAGATAAATTAAGACACTCGCCTGCGGCTCGCGTCTCAAACTTTATCCTCGCATTTAATGACCATCACAACATGCTTGTTATGTAAACTACAATTAGACCCGACGTTGTGACGCACCGAGTTTTGCCGAAGAAGGTCCAAAGCATCGATAGTTTGGTAATACGAACGTGCCTTAATGTAAATAACAAAAATATCCGATCCAAAAATTCTAGTCTAGATTACTCTAGTGTGGTAATAGACACTTAAAGTTGCATATAAAAAGAGTGCTTATTCCTTGTCGTATCTCAGGGCGCATGCTCAAAACGCCACACGGCGTTACGTCTCACCCATAAGCATTTAAAGTTGCACATGTCATTGTCGTATCTCTCAATGCGCTAACTGCTTGCGAATACTGCCTGGGTGGTAGAGAAAGGTGAGGCGTAGTCGCTGTTGTACGGCGTATCCGTTCTGAGCAAGCACACTGAGATACGACAACGACTAAGCACCCTTTTTATGTGCAACTTTAAATGTTTATGAATGAGATGTAACGCCATATGGCGTTTTGAGCATGTCCATGTGCACTGAGATATGACAATGAATAAGCACACGTTTTATATGTAACTTTAAATGTCTAATAAGAGTATTTCCAAAGCCTGTTATTGGGGTCCGTCGATCTGGGAATAGGGCAAATGCAGATCCTGGGGAGGCGGGTAATTACCTTCATTACCCCCCCCCCTTCCCTCTCCGACGCCTCACCAGCGACTGCATACGTATCATGGACAACTTAAACTGTCGAAAATAATAAAGATGCGACAGTTTTTGGTGCTTCCTTCGAAATATTCATGATCTTCAATATTTTAAGAGAGAATTAAATCGCTTAATATACGTAAATATTTTAGGCGCGTTTCTGCGAGCTTAACATAGTTACTAATATTCTCTTTTTCTAAATGCATTCGTCTGAGGGAGACCCAGCATACCAGGAACATACCGAAAAAATAATAGTAACTATGTTAAGCTCGCAGAAACGCGTTTTTTGAGAACTTGATTTGTCGTTGTCCTTATTTTTAAGATTCTTTATGCATCATTCTTTGTTCCGAGGTAACTTACAAGTCACGAGCAGCCAGAGCCAGAAGAAATAATTTTGGCCCAATAGTTTCTCTAAAACAAGGTTGAAGTGGTCTAAAAATTTTGATGACTTTCTATCCGGCTCTTAAGGTTTTAATCGTTACTTATGCACCTAGATCAAAAAGTACATCCTTAACTCCCGCAGTGTGTAAATAAAAGCTTGTTTCACTAGCCAAGGGCTGTTATACGCTGAGGGCCTTAAACCTGTTTTGGACCGAGGTACATTCAACATTTTATCAGCGCCGGTTCCAGGGTCTACCGGTCCCTAAACACCATTGGAAAAGCGGGCCCGTGCCCTACTCCCGAATCTAGATAAAAATAATTTCAGGAATTAAAAATCATACTAACATTTATTAGAACAAAAATAAACAGAAAGTATAACTTTGCACGTTAACAAACTTTACATCAAGTTTTACATTAAAAAAAAACATATTTTCCCACTTTTATATTCACCTCTATATACAGGGTGGATTCTTTAAATGGAACGGAACTTTAGGGAAGAGGTTTTAAAAAAAGCTAAAAGCAAATCATTAATAATATTTTACAAACTTTGCGCCCATGATAAAAAAAAATCAATTTTCACATAAAAACATTTTAAGACCTTGGCTTTTCAAAATGTTCAGTATTATTAAAATCGGACAAATACATCCGAAAGCATAGCCAAGCAAAAATTTTTTGTCTGGCTGAATTTGGTTTACCAAACGCAGTATTTTGAACAATTTATAACTTTCTTATTTCTTAGTCGATACTAACAAGCGATACATTAGTACACTCGCAAAGAGTAGAGCTCTACACCCAAAAATTAAGTCTTTCATCAGTGGCGCATATAAAAATTTGCAGGAGAGGTCAAGAATACCTTTTTTTTTCGAAATTGTCAATTTTGCTATTAAATTCTGATGTCTTGGCTTTGCAAAATGGTTAATATTTTTTAAATCGGACAAAAACTTTTTAAGTAACGGACAGTCAAAAAAGTCCCGTTTTTTAACCCACCCTATAAGTATTATTTTATCACTATATTATTGAAAAATTAAAAATAAAAAATGTCCAAACTTACATTTTTGGTATAATTTTCGAAACATTAGGTTTGTTTTAACCAAGAACAATCTCAGCACATTTTTATACTCCTTGATACAGGTCATTTTAAAACTATAACAGTTAATAGGAGATAATTGTTAAGAACTATTTGCCCCATTCAGTTTATACTTTGTTAGCTATTTTACTGATTTACTGTTCACCGCAATTAACCCTGCTTTAAATTTTCATATTTTTTCAAAATGAAATAATCCGGGAAATAATTATCAGAAAAATTTTAGTTTATTATTGTTGGATAGCATAGGAGTGATTATAGTTTCATTGTTCATTCATGTTCCATTTCAGAGTCATTCTAGATGGCAAACCGATTTTCTTATAGCACAGATCATTTTTCGCTTCTAATAAAATCAAATAGTAAACTTGTAAACTTACTACAAAAAACTAATTAAATCTACCAGATTTTCCTCCTGTCACAGATCCACTTTTCTTGTATTGCTTTTTCCAGTGCCTAAAAAATTAAAATACTTAAATTTATATCTGAAAATCTTGAACTATACCAATAGGATGTTTCATTATATTTGACCACTATTATTTTTTGAGCTACAAATAGATTAAAATATGAAATGTAGATAAATTTTTTCCTTCTTATTCCAAATATACCTACCTAATATGTTACTTTGGTCTTTAATAGTATTTAAAACAAATTGACAAAATATGTCCCCATAAGAGTGCCTAATGAGTTGAATAAACAAAAACTTAAATTATTTTTCCTTGTCCAACATATTGTACAATTCTTGGTAAGTATTTTTTATTTTTCCTTGGAAACTGCCAAAGATAAACTTAATAATTTTAATGTTACCCCGAGTGTTACCCATAAATAAACAAAAATAAATACAGTCCGTTCCATTTTTATTTAGACAAAACCTAACCTCAACGACCCACTGAACCAAACCAGGTTTGAAAGTCAACAGACATCCAAATGACCTAGATTTTTGTTGTGGTTACATTTGAAGTTTTTAGGTTAGGTTTTTTTTTGACAGAAAGTGTAGTTGTTTACAAATTGGCCATGGAAGACTAATGAAGATAAAATTATTTAAAAATACCTCACAATTGTGCCACCAGTAAACCTACTTTGACACGCATTCGTTTTATTTTTCTTTCTTGCTCTCACTGATATATTATGACATTATTTTTGGCTAGGCAAGGCTGGAAATATGGACATTTTGAATTGATGTGTTCATAAATTTGATGATCTTGTACCTAAAATTATAGATAGAAAAGTGCGCAAAATTTTAATAACAATATTATCAGCATACATGATACAAGTAAAATTAAGAAAAACTATGCGGCAGTAACCAACTGCCTTTTAATCGACAAACAAAATTACCAAACAGATAGAAAATTCTCGCTGACAGTTGACATATGTTAAATCTGTATAAACTTTGAGTGGAAAATTATGATATTATTTTTGTTAATTTTATGTAAATCCGACCTATTTTTTAAATATTTTTCCAAAATAACACCTATGCAAACCCAGTTTTTACCTTATCGTCCAGAAACACTTACCTTGAATTTTCATAATCATTTCAAAGTGTTGTTATCTTTCGCTCTCTTAAAAGTTGTTGCATACTGCGACTCAAAAACTTTTGCTGGTTTTTGGTGCACTCTTTCAATCATGTGTTCATGTTAACCTTAAATTATTTATATTTTTAAAAATTATTAAGGAAGGTTTCTCAAGATTTCTAAAATAATGAGGCTCGGAAATCTTGTTAATGTTTTTGACATGATTCTTATCTGAAACCTGTTCTTCAAGCCTTAGTTTTCAGAATTAAAAAACGCAGAACCCGCTTGACATGAAGCAACAAAACAAGAATTGCATGCAAGTTGTCTCTTCTCATCTCGCTTTAGCAGTACCAGTAAAGTAAGATGAAAATAGGAGACTTTCATGCAATTTTTGTAAAGCCTGCCACCTAAGGGAATACTTTAAAGCCCCTTAACATTGCATGCACTTTGCAAAAAGCAAAATCGATTTTCGCAATAAGTAGGATTGCACAGTAATTTTATCCCTCTTCTGCCATTTTTTTGCATGCCAGCTGTAAGACAAATTTCACACGACCAATAATATTTTTATGCAAGGCAGAAAAAAACGATTTTATAGTTAGCATTTTTCATTTTATTGTTACATGTCAAGCCGCCTTATGAGCATGCCTTTGCTTTAAAGATTTTTTGTTTTACTGATGCTCTATCACGGATCAACTCTATATCATGCCTCCTATTTATAAGATATATTACCGAAAAATAGGAAAATTACACACCTTGGGTTTGTTAATAACCATGCACCACCGACTCTAGTGAAGGCCTTTCACGAATTCAGTCCAATATGGCGGCAAATGTCGGGTACGAGTGGCGGGCATTTCAAAAGTAAATTCCAGCAGATGGCTGACCAGGGCCGAATTTTGTCGACCTTGGGCTGACATACACCTCATTCCAAATTCTCTGAACCAATTTCGATATGGCCGCTGACAATTAAACACAGAAGCTAAATGGAACTGTCATTGTCAGTGTCATAAAACTGGTCCGCAGCAATTTGGAATGGAGTGTACCAAGTGCCATTAGAATTTAATGAGACAGTTGAAGATTAACTCGGGGGTTAAATATAACCGACTGGTCTTTCTCTCTTGACTTTTATAGTAGCATTATTGCGAGAAATTGTTCTGTGGGGGGGGGTGCTTGAGGTTCCTAGGGGGGCTTGAGTAACCATTTTTTCTTTCTTGAAATTTTTTTTAGGAGTCGATATTCAATGGCTCTGGTGGGTGGGGATATTAAGTCCTAAGCTCCCCCCCCTGCAAACGCTGCCCAGACGGCATCATTCGTACCAGGGACGTACATTTTACATCCATATTACGTCTTTACGTTCCGGGACCTACTAGGTACGTACGATGTATGTACAAAAGTCTACGTAAAACGTACGTACAGTAAAAACGTATTTTTACGTTATATTTAGCTCTTTTCTCGTACATACGTACTACGTTATTAAGTTGTCATAACTTGGACGTAGTTCATTTATGTAATATTTCTCTCACTTGTAAAGCAAACTTTTGTGTAAGTATTTTTCATTCTCTTAAAATAATTGACACTTTATTAATAGTCATCCTCCGTCAGGAATTCTTTCCCGGAGGCTTAACCAGGAGAAAGGAGTTCTGAGGAGTTTTTGGGCTTTAAAATTGCCGCCCCCCCCCCCACCTAGGCATGAAAAAATATTTTGTATTTTATTTATTTACGTCCCTCAAGGTACGTACTTGTACGTACATCGTAGTCCACGGTAGGACCTATAAAGTACGTACAAAGTACGTACTTGGTACGTACACAAATGTACGTATATGGTACATATTTTCCATGTCCCAAGGACGTACCTAAGACGTACATAGCGTTGGAAAGTGCACGTAATATGTACGTCCCTAGTGCGTACAATGGCGTTAGCGTACGTATTATGTACGTACTCTTCGTCCGAGCCTTAGGTACGAGGTACGTACCTGGTACGTAACTTTGCTGTCTGAGTGGTGAAAACGCCAAATGACATCGCGGCCCTAACTTTCTTAATCCGAACCGGTAGTTTAAAAATAGCATAAGGCCGGGTAGTTTCGAAGGATCAGATGGTCGCCCGCAGCAATGCCGGCCACTCAGCCGGACATATCCCGGACCAGCACGTGTGATAGGACGGTTTTACTAAAAACTAGTATGTTTAACATTAAATGGTAGGATGGTAAAACAATAGTTTCAAGAAGTTTAATAGTTAGAACAAAAATATTCTTTTACTTAAAATAAATACAAAAAAATTTAGGATAATGAGAGGTAAATAGTTATTCTAAATATTTATTTTATTTATTTTAGAATTAAAAAATATTTATTTTTAAGAAATTTATAAAAAAGTACCTTAATAACATTTCTATTTAAAATAGCATGATTGCCTTTTTGTTTTTAATAAGATCATACATTAAATTTAAGTGCATAATCTATTAAAAACAAGTAGATAATCTATTTTTTCAATTCAAAATAAAAAAATATATCTTTCTTTAAAATTGAATGAAGTTCTTATTTAAAGTAGGTGGTCAAATAATTTGTTTTCAATATTTATGGATAAAATGAAGTTTAGGTAGATGAAAAAATTTAAAACAAATGTTGCAAATATTTAATACAGATGAATTTTATGTTATTTCCAAATACAAAAAACTCAAGTATATAATCAATTTGACTCATTTTTCTCGGTGTAAGTGCAATTTAAAAGGTCATGTTGGTCTGTACCAAAATGATGACTTTTTTACTACTTTCATTATATTTCCACCCATTTTCCACCTATCTTTATCATTTAGATATCCAAATTTGTCCTCAACAGCTCTTTTTCCACTTATTTTTTATGATTTTTACTTTTTTTTAACTATTGAAAACATTCACGACAGAACGCGGTCAATCCCTTCTGGCAGTGCCGGTTTCATATTTTTTTAGATTTTTTTTAACTTACACTAAGTATATTTTAACATCTCTGTCTGTATTTTTTTAAACTTTTTAAATAAAACTGGCTTATGGCAACATTTTGAACTGAAATACAAAAAACTCTTATTTTTTCGTTTTCTTATTTATTTATTCCTACTTTTCAACAATAATATAAAAAGACTACTGCCTGAATCAACACGACTGCATTGCATGGTTTATTACCAATCACATTTCACATGCACCTCTGTTATCACCACCAAAAAACCAAACAGTAGGTAAACAATAAAGATACGTGAATAGATTCTAATGAACGTTTGGTTCTGAGCTAGGTAAAGGCGCATTTACACAGACAAACTTTCCTTTGATGTTGAAATGCCGACAAACATTTACACGAGCCTCTTGAGCAAAATGGTCAAAGAAATGTTCGAGCAAAATCTCGTACAAAAAAACACACGTAAATTTTGGAGAGAATGTTAAGCAAAATTTATTTGAAGAATTGGGGGTATAAAAAGTTCTTTACAAATTTAAATTTTATAGTTTTATGGGAATTCATTGAACTTAACTGAAAATAGAAAGACTAAGTTTTAAAACAAGGTATTTTAATTAAGTGCTTTCCGACGGAAAAACGATATGATGTCGAAATTCACGTTTTACCTCATAAGCAACTTCGATTGATTTGATTTTTATAGGGGATATGCCAGTATACCATGATTGGCACTTATTTGTTGCTGATGCTGGGTTAGGAGAAGGTAAAAACCGTAGACTAGTGCAAGGGGGTTTTGGTCAAATGAACATTGTCACACAAAATTACATGACAACAAACAAGGGTCAACGCAGTTTTTTTATGAAAGTTTTAGAACAAATCTTTCCATAAAGAAAGGGCTCTCCGACGCAAAACAAAGAAATTCGTTTTATTTTATTGACGCGTAGAACTTGCGTTTCCGATTTTTTAAATATTGAAATTTTTGGCGATTTTTACAAGCTTTTATTTATGTATGTTTGTATGTTCGGCTCAAATCTTGCAACTCAAATTTGGTATTCAATTTCAGTTTTCGGTGTGTATTTATAGTTGCGGCGACAATACAATAATATGGTATTATTAGGCACCCCCTCCCGCTAATGAGGGAAGTGGAGGAAGAAAAAGATGTATTTTGTTCGATTTCAATCAAAATTGGCATACAGGGGTTTTTAGGGAAGATAATTATCGAAAGGATGGATTTATGATAGCCTAAAAATTAAAAAATTATTTTAAATAAAAAGAAGCTTTTATAAAATATAAAGTACACTAAAAAGTAGAAAATAAATTTTAGCATTCTCATATCATAATAATAAAAGCGACGGGCGCAAACTAAAACTAAAAATGTCCATCCATATATCAGAGAAACGTAGAGTAGTTTGGGTCGAATTGGGTTGGATTTACTTCACAAAAAATTGAACTTACAATACCAGATAAAGAATTCTTTATATTTACACGTCGTAGTTGTGGTGAGAGTATTTTTTGTAATCATGGTATTTATTGTCTTTTTGATACGTTAGTTATAAACGCCTTACCACTCATATCTCTTTATGTTACTTCCTAGTTTAGTCTTTTACAATAATAATAAAGTCAAATAAAAAAAACCTATTTACATTTTATTAAATCTCAAATATATGAACAAAAGCACGTTCGATTTAAATAATACCCGTTTATTACCCACTTTTGCAACCCTACGATCCTGACCCTTGTCTAAAAAATATAATTTAGCAGTAATAGACTAGACTTTTGAATCGGAATGTTGCCCCTTTGCATATTGTTTGTTCAGTGTCAGTAATCGACCTTGATTATTACATTAAATTGACAGTAAATATCTATCTTCAGCATTTTCATAAACCTTTTGCGTTTTTAAGCAACCCTTGGGGCCTTAAACTAAGTAGGTAAATCTGGTGTGAGGAATTAAAAAAAAAACAATCCAAGCTAAGGTTAAAGTAAAGTTACAAAAATATGTTCCCCTCCCCACCACTCCTCATAGTCGTGAGGCGCGGATTACCGCTTAAAAGTGCAATTTTTGAGTTTTTTGCCGATATTTGAAAAATTCAAAAATTTTTTGGAAAAGAAAAATTTTCCTGGGTTGTTTTTCGAATTTAGGAAAAAAACCCTTGGAAATAAAAGAACTCGCAAGAAAGTCCCAAAAAAATCCGGGAAAAACCCTAAGAAAAAAATATTATAAGTAACCCTAATCCATGTGACAAAACTGATAGCCAATAAAATAAAAGTTGGTGTTCCATTTTTTTAAAGAATTGAGATCACTGATCACTGATGTGAAATTTTATTTATTCTCATCTTTAAAAATATATTTCCAAAACAGATAGCAATAATTTGCTCAAAAATTTACCCCAACAAAATGTTCAAAGAAAAGCTCACAAAAATGTTCGCGCAAAAAATTTTAAATCTTTTGCACGAGCTTTTGTTTGAGCATGTTCGTCTGTGTAATTGCGCCTTAAAATAAAGTAAGGGGACCAGTCATAAATTAAGTCACATCATTGTGGACAAATTTTGACCACCTTAAAATTACGTTATAAAAAACATATCTTCCCCTTGAATTCTAAAAAACAGAGCGGTTAGAATATTGACACATTTTTCTTTACCGTAAGAAATAAAAGACCGAAAAAGAATTATGATGCTATGCTACCACCGATCTTCCACTCTAATAATAAAATAGACACCATTATTTAACATTACCAAAATTGGAATAAAAATAAGGAGGCGTAGATTTTATTTTGGGACGTCACTTTGGTAAAGACAGTCATCAGAAACGTAATGATTTATGACAAGGTGGAGGGCGGGGGGCCAAATTTGGCAAAAATTGTGTTTCTAGTTTATGGAGTGCACTCAGAGCCATAAATTATTTCACACCATATTTGCCAACTCTTGACTCCCCCCCCTGTCAAAAATAAAATTCTTCCTAAATATACCAAACTTAAGAACTCCAATTTTGGTATTGGGAAATTCCATGATAACTCATGGGACAAATCTTATATAATAAATTTTAAATAAATACCCCACACACTAATTTTGGTTGGGTTAGTTTTTTAGATACAAAAATTTTAAAAAAATGCCAAAAACATTCATCACATCAACCAATGTTAGTAGGTAGGTACCTATCGGTGGTAGCACATTTTTCTGGACATTTATTTCTCACTCTAGAAAAAATCGTTTAAAATTTTTAGCTCCTTTTTAATAAGGGGAAGGGGCGTTTTAATTTTGTGACCTAATTTTTAGCGGATCACCAGAAACGTGACGATTTGTGAAAAGAGGAGGGTGGGGTAAATATGGCCGAAAGAGTCCGTGTAATATAATTTATAGATGGCTCCTTTTAGTTCATTACACCTCTAAAGGCCTCATGCCGAATTTAGTGTTTATGCTGTTTGTTTGCTTTTTTTTGTCGCGATAAGAGAGGTGTGAAATGCGATTACTAAAACCAACACTGTCGGGTTGATTCATGCAGTCTACTTCCAATATTACCTACTATTGAAAAATAGAAATAAAAAAAGGATAAAATATTCAGTTATAAAACTCAGTTGAAATAAAAAGCTTAAAAAATTATAAAGTGTGAAAATACAAAAGTGACAAAATAGGTACTAAAAATAAAGCTGACACCGGCCCTGCCACCGAGATTGATCGTGTTCTTTCAACTAATAACTATACTGGCGCGTAACGTTGGAAAATTAAATTAATTTAAAAAATAGTTGCAGAAGAGACTGTTAAGGACAAATTTGGATACCTAAAGCAACAAAGGTAGGAGGAAATATTTTAAAAAGTAGTAAAAAGCCATTATTTTGGCTACAGGCCAACTTAACCTGGTAGATTGCAAATGAGCATTCTGTGTTGAGATTGCCATAAGCAATTGTGCATGAAATCGGCTACCGGGAAGCAATTAACTTTTGCGATGGTTTTTCTAACTTCAAAACATAAAAACTTTTGCAATACTGTGTATGATCTTTGTAATTTTTTAAAAATAAAAAATTAATTGCATACTAGCGATCTACCCGCGGCGTTGCCCGCGAATGTCATTTTACATTTTTCAAAAAGTAGTCTGTGTTTCAATCCAGGTCACCCGACCCAACCATATCTTACCAAATTTCACTCAAATTAGTTCAGTTGTTTTTGCGTGATTGTGGAACCAACCAGCAAAAACTTTTCTATTTATAATATTAGTAGGATTAACAGTCGGAGTAACATATATGCATGGACGTTCAATTTGCTTGCAGTCATTGATTTTCGAACTGATTTATTATTACTTAAAATTGATGTAAAAATAATGAGATATATAAATTATTATTTTACTAACCATGTTATTTTTTGCAAGCCCTGTCAACCAAGTCAACGTCTTGAAGACCCGCTGACATTTCTTGTTGCCGCTACAGAAGCAGAATTCAGCTTGCCATATCGCTATTTAAATTGCACCGTTCGGTTTGCGGCCGCTTGATTTGATCAGCATCACATTGACAGGCAGGATTGCAATGATTGCCAGGCTCACTTTGATTGAGAAACGATTGTCAGCAACACAATGCGACCGCAAGAATGCAGACGTGATGGTCAGCTTAAACGAAGACTTTGATTACTCCCGACAATCTTTAAGAAAGAACGGTAGCGAATGCCATGCCTATAAGAAATATCTTTCACAGACTGCGAAAAAATAAAAATAATTTAAAAAAATGGCGCCACATTATAATGCTTTAAGAAAAATAACAATAAAAAAAATTAAAAAAAATTTAATGTTGAAAATGCAATAATTATTTATCGGTTTTTGTGTAATCATGTCGTCCATTTTCTCAAAGAGATTTGAATTTTAAATGCTTCAACTTGGGAAACTCAAAGTCATAAAGTCTCAAAATACAAAATTTGTGTTTCGCCTACATAGGCATCTTCAGACCTACAAATTACGATATAGTAGTAAGCTTATTCTAATTGCAAGAACCCTCAAAATTAAAAAAAAAGTAAGCAAAAAATTGTAATTACTTGGTATATAAAACGTCACGGTATAGATTAACATTTAAAGAACATTATACAAGTTTAAAAAATAAAAATAAAAAACACTTAAACAAGGGAGACTCGTTCTACATTTTATAAACAAAAACAAATGAACATTTTTGGGTTGGGTTGAGTTAGGTTGGGTAAAGGACATAACCACAAAATAATTATAAAACTTTAAAAAAATTATTTATGCCGGAGTAAGGATTGAACCCGTATATTCTGGATAAAAGGCAGATACGTTATCACTGCGCCATATTCGCTGTTGATAAAATTCATATTAAAATATTTTTTCTGCTGTAGATTGGTAAATATTAAACCTGCCTCAAAACTGACAACATCATTCACACACACCAACACTGGGCTCTTTTCGGCTTTAGTAATTTCCATTTTCTCTAGCAAGTCTAATTTATTGCTCTTCATGCACTCATGTAACAAGGTTACGTTTTCAGAAACTGAAAAGTCGTGTTTTGTTGACAAGAGGTTGTTGGCAAAGGCTGATTTTGTCTCTGTAATATCTCTGTTTTTATATTTGTTCACAAAACTCAAATTTTCGCGGATTCTAGTTAAAACATTCCTCTCCGTCTGTCCTACGTAGGTCGCAGGGCAACTACCACAGCTTAAAGTGTATACCTCCGATTTTGACAACTTCTCCGATTTGTCCTTAACCTTTACTAAATGGGCTTTTAGGGTATTAATGGTCTTGAATGCAATAGAGATGATCAAAGGTTTAAAGAACTTTACTAACTAAAAGCTGAAGCTGGGCTAGGGATGGGTTCTTGTTTGTCTCCGTTTCTGAATGAAGTATTTCTCTTCTTCTCTCAACTATTCTGATTATATAACGGCCTATAAACGGTATTTTGACGATGTATGCATAGTATGGAGTGGAGGGGAAGAAAATCTACAAAATTTTTTGGATTTTCCGTTAACGCCTTACATAACAAAATCACTTTTACACTGGAACGCGAAAATGAAGGAAAACTACGTTTCCTAGATTCATTATTAATACGAAACTCTAATAAAATTCAATTTGAAGTATATAGAAAAACATCTGCCATATATAATATTATACAATTTTCTTCGAACTCCCCTAGCTCTTATAAATTCGCATCCTTTAATTCTCTACTGTATAGACTATTAAAACTTCCACTTACACAAGACGGTTTCCGGAACGAACTCAACATCATAAAGCACATAGCTTCTACCAACAATTTTCCAATTGAATCTTTTAATAAACTTTATTTTAAATTTCTTAACAAGTACAAATTTTCTTTCCATATTTTGCATGTAAAATCTGATGTTAAACCATTTAGTTGTTTGACTTTCTTCGGTAATCTCTCATTTCAGTTAGCAAAGATCTTTAAGCCTTTTAACATCTCTATTGCATTCAAGACCATTAATACCCTAAAAGCCCATTTAGTAAAGGTTAAGGACAAATCGGAGAAGTTGTCAAAATCGGGGGTATACTCTCTAAGCTGTGGTAGTTGCCCTGCGACCTACGTAGGACAGACGGGGGGGGGGGGGGTGTTTTAACTAGAGTCCGCGAACATTTGAGTTTTGTTAACAAATATAAAAACACGGATATTACAGAGCCTTTGCCAACCACCTCTTGTCAACAAAACACGACTTTTCAATTTCTGAAAACGTAACCTTGTTACATGAGTGCAAAAAGAGCAGTAAATTAGAGTTGCTAGAGAAAATGGAAATTACTAAGGCCAAAAGGAGCCCAGTGTTGCTGTCTGTGAATGATGTTTTCAGTTTTGAGGCAGGTATAGCCAACCGCCTCTTGTCAACAAAACACGACTTTTCAATTTCTGAAAACGTAACCTTGTTACATGAGTGCAAAAAGAGCAGTAAATTAGAGTTGCTAGAGAAAATGGAAATTACTAAGGCCAAAAGGAGCCCAGTGTTGCTGTGTGCGAATGATGTTTTCAGTTTTGAGGCAGGTTTAATATTTAACAATCTACAGTAAAAAGATGACTTTTATCAACAGCGAATATAGCGCAGTGATAACGTATCTGCCTTTCATCCAGGCATAAATAATTTTTTTAAAGTTTTAAAATTATTTTGTGGTTATGTCCTTGACCTAACCTAAACATGTTCATTTGTTTTTGTTTGTAAAATGTAGAACGAGTCTCCTTTGTTTAAATGATTTTTATTCTTATTTTTTAAACTTGTGTAATGTTCTTTAAATGTTAATCTTTACCGTGACGTTTTATATACCAGGTAATTACTATTTTTTGCTAACTTTTCTTTTTTTTTTTAAATTTTGAGTTACTAGTATATCGTAATTTGTAGGCCTGAAGATGCCAATGTAGGCGAAACACGTGTAACCTACCAAATTTTGAATAAATTTTGTATTTTGAGAGTTTATGACTTTGAGTTTCCCAAGTTGAAGCATTATACCATGTACTCAATATAATACAAGTTATTCACTCAGTAATATTCACTTACAAAATAATTTACTTCGTTTACGAATATATTTTAGTATGTCTAAAGCAATTGTGTTTGTAATTTAAGAGAATGGACTGTTACTACAAGAGTATATTCAGTTAAGCGCATTTATCGGCAAAGAGGCGGTTAAAATGTGCCTTGCAACCCAAAATTCCTCCGACTTAACTAAGTAGCTACTTGACTTGTTGGTGCAAATGGTCCTGAGGCTTTTTTATAAAGTGTGCCTATGCTGATGATTTCTGATTTCCAGCTGTCTTCGAGGTTGAAACGCGTCGTAAGCTTAGATTAAAAAGAGACAAGATACTCGATGCTTACGGAGACTTTGATTATATTATTACCTGAGAAACCTTGGCACCAAATTTTCGAAGCTGCGAGATGAATCCATCACTCAACAGCCAAAGCACATGTGCCATTCACCTGTTCATTTAGGCTTGTTTTCGCCACTGCATCACACCCTAAATATCTCCGTCACTTTCTCTCTCGAACATTAGAGATTTTATTCCAACCCATTGTTTTCGTTTTGTCGTGTGATGGTCAATTTTGTAAATACACAGTGGTTATTATTTGCCAAAGAGTTTTCGTTGAACCACATATCTTGTCTCTTTTTAATCTAAGGTCGTAAGGAAAATATCTACTTGAAAAATATGCTAATTTAAATTCTCTAATAGTGAATGTTTCGAAAACAAAAATATGTTCTTTTTGCAACGGCGCACAGTGGAGCGAAGTATAGGGAAATCCGGACATTGAAAATAAAATTCAGTAATGAACATTTTTTATCCGATTTTAATGTTTTATCCTTTTTTGGAAAACTTAAGCTATAACATTTACTGTATTTTATTCAAATATTTAATATTTTTGATTGTAAGAGTCCTTGCTAAATAATATGTCTTACCGGACAGGATTAATTAAAATACATATATATTCATAAAGCTTAAGTACAATTTTTTCAGTCAGTATTTTGATTGAAATGTTATTAAATATGTTTTTCTTAATTAAGAAACAAAGTTAAGATGACGACAATCGGTATACCGGGTGGTCTATAAAAACCGTACAAAATATATTTTTGAAATTCTAAACCAATTTTAGTAAAACAAACTGCGCTGTATAGATAACCGATGAGGCTTTTATCTTTTTTGGCTTTGAATGAGTTGGTTTGAGTCTTTTTAGGTTAGGTTGGGTTAATTTAGTTGGTTTGAGTCTGTTTAGGTTAGGTTGGGTTCATTTAGTTTAAATTGGGTTTTTTTGAATTATTTTGGCTTTTAATAAGCTGGTTTGAGTCTGTTTAGGTTAGGTTGGGTTAATTTAGTTTAAAAAAATTAAAAAAGAAACGAAAATATGAAAAACACATAATAAATAATTATTGCCGGCTCTTTAGCCTCCCGTCTATTCAGACGAATTGCCGACACTTTTTTTAAATTTTATACGATAAAATATGCTCACTTTATGATCAGCTTGTCATACATATAACGCTTTAATATATAGGCAGGAGCACTAAAGACACAGAAGATTAGTCCCTCTTTACAGAGTAAAACAAAACTTCTCAATATTTTTTGAACAGGGCTATAATATTTTTGTGAACAGTTTTGGTATCTACTAAAATTTAAAAAAAACTTACCAGCCTTTCTTTCTGGGTTGACCCATTATGGTGTCGTCTCTAATATTTTATAAATCATAGCTTTAATTTGATATACGATTGTACTACACCTCATACTACACTTTATTTTACTCATCGTACACTATAAAAGCCTGTGGCTTGTAATAATTCCTTTCTTTCCAAAAAAACAAAAATAACCTCAACAAACGCCATTGTCGTTGTTGGCTAAAAATCAATAAATCCGCCTCTACGCGCTGGCGTCAGCTAAGGGAGAGATATGACAAATTTAGAATTTTTGTACTACTATCGCCATCTATTTAAAAAAAAATTACTAGACCCCGAAATAATTATACCTAGGCTTTTCCATAAGAGAAAAAGGTCTACAAACTACAAGTAGTTTGTCTATGATCATTGGTTCTTTGTACCTACATAAAATATGATATTATTATAAGGCATACCTATTAAGTTTGGTTAATTTTTTTTGAGAAGCAATATTTTTCCTACGAGCATGCGGAAAGTGCCACTTTTCCAAATAGCGTGCATACAAAAATTTATACCACAGACCGTGCTGTAAATAGGCGCATCTTAGAGGAAAAATAATTATCTTTAAAACGGGGTAGCATGCAGTCACGTATCTCATAAAGGTATTCTTCTAGAACTTTTTACATGTTTGGTCTCACCAATTCCATATTGTGCCATATAGTAGCGCTAAAGAGAATATTTGATGATTCGCTTAGCGAATAACTATGCACTACCAGAAACGAAAATAAAAAATGTAGGCATCAAATCAAAGTTAAACGTAGGCATGTGATGTCTTTTTACACTAAACCGGGCACGCTGATCTCGAATTAGATTTAAAATCGCATGTATTCTAAAAGCAAAAAATAACATGTGTCTGCTCACAAACAAATTAAGTGTGAGGTCAGTAATTATATAATCTCAACAAAAAACATACCATGCATGCGCATACACACTTATATAAAATAGACCTACCTACACATAACACTGTCCAACAATGAAAATGTTTCGGGCTCAAAAATAGCTAATTCTTAAGTATTTTCATCCACTGAATTCAAAAATCACCATAAAAATTAGAGATTAGCTCTAGTTTTGGAGATAAGGTAATATTTTACATTTTATATCCTCTAAAAGCACCGAAAGAGAAAATACTAGAAAGGACAGAGAACTGGATAGGGTGGGGATTTAGAAATAGTGGTACGCCACCATCGAAATTGACTATCGATAATATCGATAGAGATAAAACTACAGAACTATCGATGTTTTAATTTAGCTATCGATATTATAAACTAGATACACGGAGACACAATATATCATCGCAAACTGACTATAGTGTTTATGCTGTAAATCTAAGGTTTACATTTTACATTCAATATTTCTGTTTTTCCTGCCAAAAATGACATATACAATCTTATAAAAAAACCTATAGATAAATCGTATCCTATAAGACCCTAAATAGGTAAATACTCATAGTTCTATAATTCTGTAGTCGGTTTGGGAAACAGCAATTTATCATACAACGAAAGCCTCTATAGTATTTGTAATCAGGGTTCTCTATAGGCTTAAATAAATTTCGTATTATTATAATGTAAATCGTTTCATACAGTATTCTATGCGAATTGCAATAAGTAAAAACACATATTTCTATGATTCTGTAGTCGGTTTGGTAAACAGCAATTCCTCATACAACGAAAGCCTCTATGGTCAATACCTATACTATTAAACCATTTCATACAGTATTTTATGCGAATTTCAATAAGTAAAAACACATATTTCTATGTTTCTGTAGTCGGTTTGGGAAACAGCAATTCCTCATACAACGAGAGCCTCTATAGTATTTGTAATCAGGGTTCTCTATAGGCTTAAATAAATTTCTATCAGTCAATAGCTATAGTATTAAATCGTTTCATACAGTATTCTATGCGAATTTCAATAAGTAAAAACACATATTTCTATGATTCTGTAGTCGGTTTGGGAAACAGCAATTCCTCATACAACGAAATCCTCTGTAGTATTCATAATCAAGGGTTCTCTATAGGCTTAAATAAGTTTCTATCAGTCAATAGCTATAGTATTAAATCGTTTTATACAGTATTCTATGCGAATTTCAATAAGTAAAAACACATATTTCTATGAATCTGTAGTCGGTTTGGGAAATAGCAATTCCTCATACAACAAGAGCCTCTATAGTATTTGTAATCAGGGTTCTCTATAGGCTTAAATAAATTTCTATCAGTCAATAGCTATAGCATTAAATCATTTCATACAGTATTCTATGCGAATTTCAATACGTAAAAACACATATTTCTATGATTCTGTAGTCGGTTTGGGAAACAGCAATTCCTCATACAACGAAATCCTCTGTAGTATTCATAATCAAGGGTTCTCTATAGGCTTAAATAAGTTTCTATCAGTCAATAGCTATAGTATTAAATCGTTTTATACAGTATTCTATGCGAATTTCAATAAGTAAAAACACATATTTCTATGAATCTGTAGTCGGTTTGGGAAACAGCAATTTCTCATACAACAAGAGCCTCTATAGTATTTGTAATCAGGGTTCTCTATAGGCTTAAATAAATTTCTATCAGTCAATAGCTATAGTATTAAATCATTTCATACAGTATTCTATGCGAATTTCAATAAGTAAAAACACATATTTCTATGATTCTGTAGTCGGTTTGCGAAATAGCAATTCCTCATACAACGAAAGCCTCTATAGTCAATAGCTATAGTATTAAATCGTTTCATACAGTATTCTATGCGAATTTCAATAAGTAAAAACACATATTTTTATGATTCTGTAGTCGGTTTGGGAAACAGCAATTCCTCATACAACGAAAGCCTCTATAGTATTCATAATCGAGGGTTTTCTATAGGCTTAAATAAAATTCTATGAGTCAATAGCTATAGTATTAAATCATTTCATACAGTATTCTATGCGAATTTCAATAAGTAAAAATGCATATTTCTATGATTCTGTAGTCGGTTTGGGAAACAGCAATTTATCATACAACGAAAGCCTCTATAGTATTTGTAATCAGGGTTCTCTATAGGCTTAAATAAATTTCGTATTATTATAATGTAAATCGTTTCATACAGTATTCTATGCGAATTTCAATAAGTAAAAACATATATTTCTATGATTCTGTAGTCGGTTTGGGAAACAGCAATTCCTCATACAACGAAAGCCTCTATAGTCAATACCTATACTATTAAACCATTTCATACAGTATTTTATGCGAATTTCAATAAGTAAAAACACATATTTCTATGTTTCTGTAGTCGGTTTGGGAAACAGCAATTCCTCATACAACGAGAGCCTCTATAGTATTTGTAATCAGGGTTCTCTATAGGCTTAAATAAATTTATATCAGTCAATAGCTATAGTATTAAATCGTTTCATACAGTATTCTATGCGAATTTCAATAAGTAAAAACACATATTTCTATGATTCTGTAGTCGGTTTGGGAAACAGCAATTCCTCATACAACGAAATCCTCTGTAGTATTCATAATCAAGGGTTCTCTATAGGCTTAAATAAGTTTCTATCAGTCAATAGCTATAGTATTAAATCGTTTTATACAGTATTCTATGCGAATTTCAATAAGTAAAAACACATATTTCTATGATTCTGTAGTCGGTTAGGGAAACAGCAATTCCTCATACAACAAGAGCCTCTATAGTATTTGTAATCAGGGTTCTCTATAGGCTTAAATAAATTTCTATCAGTCAATAGCTATGGTATTAAATCATTTCATACAGTATTCTATGCGAATTTCAATAAGTAAAAACACATATTTCTATGATTCTGTAGTCGGTTTGGGAAATAGCAATTCCTCATACAAGAAAGCCCCTATAGTCAATAGCTATAGTATTAAATCGTTTCATACAGTATTCTATGCGAATTTCAATAAGTAAAAACACATATTTTTATGATTCTGTAGTCGGTTTGGGAAACAGCAATTCCTCATACAACGAAAGCCTCTATAGTATTCATAATCCAGGGTTTTCTATAGGCTTAAATAAAATTCTATGAGTCAATAGCTATAGTATTAAATCATTTCATACAGTATTCTATGCGAATTTCAATAAGTAAAAATGCATATTTCTATGATTCTGTAGTCGGTTTGGGAAACAGCAATTTCTTATACAACGAAAGCCTCTATAGTATTTGTAATCAGGGTTCTTTATAGGCTTAAATAAATTTTTATCAGTCATTAGCTATAGTATTAAATCGTTTCATACAGTATTCTATGCGAATTTCAATAAGTAAAAACACATATTTCTATGATTCTGTAGTCGGTTTGGGAAACAGCAATTCCTCATTTAACGAAAGCCTCTATAGTATTCATAATCCAAGGTTCTCTATAGACTTAAATAAGTTTCTATTAGTCAATAGCTATAGTAGTAAATCGTTTCATACAGTATTCTATGAGAATTTTAATAAGTAAAAACACACATTTTTATGATTCTGTAGTCGGTTTGGGAAACACCAATTTCTCATACAACAAAAGCCTCTATAGTATTTGTAATCAGTGTTCTCTATAGACTTAAATACATTTCTATCAGTCAATAGCTATAGTATTAAATCGTTTCATACAGTATTCTATGCAAATTTCAATAAGTAAAAACACATATTTCTATGATTCTGTAGTCGGTTTGGCAAACAGCAATTCCTTATCAAACAAAAGCCTCTATAAGTATTCATAGTCACGGATTCCTACAGCATTACAATGGTTTTGGATAGGTTTCAATATGGTTCCTACATACCTATATAAGAATCTAAATGTAACAATTTAGTGGATGTATGTGAGTCAAAATATATAAGATGTTATTATTTTAAATAGGATTCTGAATGAATTCTGAGAGTTTCTATAAGAATTTATGTTAAAGTTTCAGATGTCTCTGTGAAGACTTTGTCAGTTTAAATAGGATTCTGAATAGGTTTCAATATGTTTCCTATAGGCCTACATAAGAATCTAAATGCCAACGTTTTTAGAGGTACATATAAGCCAAAACATATAAAATTGTATTAGTTTGTATAGCATTCCCGGTAGGTTTCAATGTTTCCTATATGCACGTACAAGAATCTATGTCAATGTTTAAGAGGCGTATATGAGCAAAAACATAAAGAGTTTATTTCTTTACATCTAAAATGGGTTATTTTTGGCTTATAGCCCACTGTAGTTTTGAAACATTTTGGTATTTGAATCATAAAAACTTTCCATATTTATTCCTTTGTAGTAAATTTTCTGATAACTCAATGGTTCCCGGTTTTTTTGTCAGTTATCTCCGCCATAAAACCTCATAAAAGACCATACTAAATAACAGATAAAACATCATAAGCTTTTATAATCTGGTCATATAAACTTATGACTAGTGAAAGTGAAACACAAATCCCGCATAGGAGTTCATCATATTTTATCAGCCAGTTGGCTTATAAAAGTTTACAATATTTTATGATTACCTGTAACATTCGAAAATAAAAAATTACAGCTCAACTTTAGCAGTTGTAGTAGTAGTAATAGTAGTAGAAGTAATGTAAGAGATTAATATACAGTCAAACTAAACTATAACCTAACTCAAATTATAAATTACGACAACCTAACACAATATAATAAATAACACTCCTTGTGCTTGCGCAATATCTACATATCTAATAGAAATTTGTTCTCGTATAAGTACTTATTTATCGCCAGGAGCTGTGGGAGAAATGTGTTACTTTGACAAATTTGGATGAGATTTCATAAGCAAGCTTTTATTTAACTTGCAGTGTATCTATCTATGTAACGAAAATGATATGTTTGTTCGGGTGGAATCTTGCAACTTAATTTTGACCAACTTGGCTTGCTTATTAGTTTCGGTGACAACACAAAAATATAGTGTGATGAAATTGACAGCTCCTCTCTATTCGAAGAGGGTGAAATGAATTTAGAATCAGATTTTGAAAATTCAATATGACGGATTCAAGATGGACGATGTTTGGTCATCTTTTGCCATATAACTATGAGATGATATAACGGCTCTGCTTTTGCATTTCCCGAGAAAAATGCGTACCGATAATAACTCTCCCAATCAAGTTAGCCTGGAAATAACCCAGAGACGAAGAGTCTATCGGGCAAGTGCGTCGATTGCGTCAGTAGTGAAAGCAACTGACTACTATCTGGTACAGCAAAAGTTTAGGTTTATGTTTAATATTTTTGTTAACTTTTGAAAAATGTATTAAAAGAGTGGACACTACCGTAAAAAAATTAAAAAGTGTTGTCTAGTGTTTCCCGTAATTTCGTATCAATAGAAAATTGGATTCCTCTAGATTTAAACATGGACAAAACAAGATTAGAAAACAAAAAGCAGGATCTTTGAGGCTTAATTGGTGGGCATACAAGTGCTCTTGTAGGCATTCCGTGCCCTGGACTTTGTAAGTGACACATTTTATGGGTTAATAGCGTCACAAGATTTTAAAATACGAAAAGACCACAATAACATAAACATAATAGCAAAACCACACCTCTTCAAAAATTTAAACTTTTCGACGATACCGAGTTTTTTCAGAAAGTGGGTTCGGCAATTGGGCATCATGTCCTCGTGTAACGGGTTCGCCTTGTAGATTTAAACCATCGAATAAAGTTAAACTTGCGGATGGAGATGTTTTATCCATAATATAACAAATAAATGCAATTAAATAAAATCACAGTTTTCGGGCAGATGATGACGTAGTCACTGTCACTCAAATTAATACGACACGACACTGGCATGGCTTTGTTAGTGCATGCGCAGTAGATTTTTCGCCTATGGCCTGGCGCTGGCGGCCCAAACAGTGCCAAAACCAACTGCGATTTTAAATTTTCTTCTTTGTTTTTCAAAGTTATTTTCGTTACACATTTTGCTACACTTGGACGGTTACAGTATCTCATAGTTATATATCTTTTGCTAACCAATTTTAACTAACTTATACACATCCGATTGCTTTCAAATATGGCATGCATTTATAGTTCCGGTGACAATACAATAATATGTCATTATTACACCCTCTCTACCCCCTACGAGGAGAGTGGAGGGGGAAAAACACCTTGTGTGTCCGATTTCAACCAAAATTGGTATATGGGGTCTTTTGGGGATAAGGAATACGAATTTTTAATTAGATTTTGAAAATTCAATATGGCGGATTCAAGATGAACAATTTTCGGTCATGCTTTTCTAACCAATTTTAAGTGACTTATCCACATCCGATTGTGTATGCGTTATAATATGGTATTCTCAGGTAACCACCTCCCTCCAATGAGGAACCTGAAGGGGGAAAAAGATTTAGTTTGTTCGATTTCAATCAAAATTGGGATACAGGGTTTTTTAAGGGTTATGCATTATTGATCAGATGAGATCATAAGTCCATGCCTCACAAAAGCTCATAGACCTTATAAAAACTGATAAAATTCAGGCGTGTTTTTGATGAGGTTTTATGCGGTTCTTTTGGCAGGGATCCTATCAAAAATCTTGGTGTATTAGACTTTACTGTCTGTTTATTAATCTATGTCGATCTAGGCCTTCATTCTTGAACTGCCGGGAAAATAACTTGCTAGGGAAGTAAGCATGGTTTACAAAAAAGTGAGATGGAGATATGCCAACATATATAAGTGTGAAGGGAAAAAGTATACTCCCGCGAGCGCATTTCTTTTCCACATGTACCAAAATTCCCACAATTATCATAACTATCGCAAACCCAATTTTAATGTTAATAGGAATTTTATTGCTTAAAACTCTAAAATAATAAATTGTTTTATTTTTTCCTTCTTTGTTCCACTCTCCCGTTTCTTCTTTTCCCTTTAAAGCTAAATTAAGGCGGAAAGTTTGAATTATAAAAAAGCTTTAAACTGTTTATATATTTTTTTAATAACCTTGATATTGCAAAAATAAAGTTGATCACACAATCATTTTTAGTGTAGAGAATTATAAAAATATATTTATTGACAGATTTTCCATTAAACCGTGCAATTTATCTATACTCCAAAAAAACGGGGCTCCAACATTCATAAAAGGCATCCCAGAGTCATATATTCATGCCGACAGCGTACCCCAAGTCGGCTTTCGTGGCGGTGGCCCGCAGCTCGCCATTATTTTTCGTTTTCGAGAAGTGGGTAGTTTGGATACACCGCCATATTTTTGCTGGGCGCGCCACGAGAGATAGTTAAATGTGATTTATACTGGCCGCGATAACTCAACCAGACCGGGCGATGATAATGTCACGGCCAGAAGCAACTTCTCTGAACTTTATAAGCCTTTCGGTGTTGCTTTATACGAGGGTTTCGACGATGAGGTGCTGTTATCTCGACGGATATCTTTATCGTCTACACGGGTAACAACGTTTAATGGTTTAGTCGTGGATTTATTGACTTAATCACGAATTATACCTGAACGGGTCTCTTCTTTTTATCTACCGATAACGGCCCTGCCAACTTAAGTTTTAAATAAATACTTAAGATGTAAAAGCCATAAAATTCTAAATGACGGGTTAAGCAGAATCTTCTGGCAGAAATTTATGGATGTTTTACTAAAAAATACATAAGACAGGTAACTCGTTTGCTCGTGAGGCTAAGGAAATTGAAAACTAACAAGATAAAATAGGACAACGCCGTTTTAATAAAGTAGGTAATCTTGTAAAGATTAATACCTACCTAATATACTCTACCCCATTTATAAGAATTAACTTACCCCAAATAGATACTTCACTTAAATCTCGACTTAAATACACGACAAAAGATCTATTTATCATTAATGAAAAACTATTTATGGGTAATGGAAAACTATTTATGGTTAATAAAAAAACTATTTTTTATGATAAATGAAAACTTAATTTGGTGGTAATACATTTTCTACTTACCATAAACGATTTATCTATCAACCAGACAGTCGGCTAAATAAATCATAAATATGGATTCAAATATAATGAAAAAAAGCGGAAGACTACACTGGTGTCCGAACTCTCAACCTACGCGGGTTGCCATACCAAGCTTATACCACTGCTCCATTGCGGCTTCTATATACGAAAAATGCCAAACTCGCAATATGTAAACGGTTTGGCGGATTTTTTTAGAGTACTTTGAAATATTATGGAATTTTATTAAATTTATTAAATTATTTTATACCTATTTGTGACAAAAGGAAAATCCTTTCGCAGTAAATAGAAAAATTGTTATGGGTAATGGTTAGTTGATTAATAATTTGATCAATTGTGTAGAGTTACTAACAGAAAATCATTAAGCGATAAATGGAAAAATTTGGTTAATAATTTGATCACTTATAAAGTTACACAGATAGATACTTCTTTTACCATAAATATATTAAAGTTAAGTAAATAAATAAAAATGACAATTAAAAAATTCACTTAAAGCCAATAAGACATTACTAAGGGCTAATAAGTTCAAGCCAAATAGGTGGATCTGCTTAAGGTAACTGAATTGTGTATTTAGCGTAAACAAAAAGTCCACTTACCACTAGTGGAAAATGTTAAGTAGGAATCCTACTTGGCCATGTTTTCTCAGTGTAATTTTATAACGTATAATAATAATTAAATGGTTTTAAACAGAACTTATCCATAAAATTCGGCCGAAATCCACCTCCCAAACAAATTTTTGATGAACTAAAAGAATCTATTAATTCAATATTCTTTTCCTTGTGTTTTCGAATTTAGAAAATTACTGAAAAGCAATATAGTAAAAAACTGGGCCTCCGATTAATGTTTCCCATCGAGAAAAATATCTAGTAACTTTGACTAGAAATTGGGTCAGCCTTACTAGAAACTTTAGCCAATAGGCGTCAACTAAACTTTTAGTTGTTTTAACTAGACTCACCTAGTTGCAGTTACCCAAGTGTCTAGTTACCCTAACTAAACTATCTAGTAAAGGTTATTACCAATATAGGTTTGGAATAACAACTCGGTAGCCATTACCGCATTCTCTAGTTATTTTAACTGGATAATTTAATAACGCTTACCAGATTGGTTGGTAAGATTAACCAATTCTTTTAGTCATTTTAACCACATTGAAAAGCTAAAGCAAACGGATTTTTTGCTCATGCTTATAAATGCTATTTGGTCATTATGACTATACAGGGTGTCCCAAAAGTTAGAGTCCACCCTAATATCTCCAAAACCAAAAGAGGCAGAGAAGTAAAATTTTACATAATTAGATGGTTTACAAAAAAGTATCTTTTTGGAGACTAATCATCGCATCTGTCATTAAGGAGGCGGAGCTAGGGCGTCGACGATATATTTTGGAAAATTTAAATATTGTTTTCCTTCTTTTTCCAAATACTCCTAATGTTACTTTTTTCTCTAACGGTTTTTAAATCAAATGATAAAATCATCTTCATAAGACCAATGAGTTAAACAAGAAACACATATTCTTTGTCTAGTGCATTGCTCTTATTTAATTTTTTTTTTCATTTTATTTAAAAACTTTTAGAGAAAAAGGTAACATATTAGGTGTTATTTAAATTTTCCAAAATATATCGTCGACGCCCTAGTCCGCCACCTTCACGACGGGTGCTACGATTAGCATCCAAAAAGATACTTTTTTGTTAACTTTTTAATTATGTGAAATTTTTCTTCTCTGCCTCTTTTGCTTTTGGAGATATTAGGGTGGACTCGAACTCTTGGCACACCCTGTATAGTCATAATGATCAAACAGCATTTATTAGGATGAGCAAAAAATCCGTTAGTTTTAGCATTTCGTGCATTAAATAATGTGCACTTTTCCAAGTTTATAAGATTCTAGATTGTATGATAAATTAGGCACATCTTTAAGAGTTTGAAAAAGATTTTACGCCACAGAAATATATTTTTAGCAGTTTTAATAAGATTGTGTATTAGATAATGTGCATTTTTACAAGATTTTAGATTAAACAAGGCAATTTAAAAAGAAAAATAAGTTTTTACGTGATTTTAGCAGATTGTATGATAAATTAGGTACCCCATTATGCAAAAAAATATTTATGTTACGTAACTGCAATGTTTTTGTTACTTATCACGCAACACAAGTTGTTACATTTTCATCTCTGTTACATCGCCAGTACGTAAATAGTCATTCTTCTTAACGTAACATTGTTACATTTTTAATTTAGTTACATTTTTTTAACAAATATTTATCATTTAATGTTACATAGTCAGGTAAAATTTCTAAAGAAATGTAACATTTTTAAAACCAAAATTTAATATTTCATATGAACAACTATTCATACATTTTTTTAACATTCTTTTAACGACCCACTTATTACTTTTATGAGAAAAAAATTATAACAATTAATTAAAAGTTACTGGTAACATTTTTTGTGTAAAAATGTTGACAAAATAAATTGTGCATTTTACTTACCTTTAACTGGTTTTAAAATACTTTTTAAGGAAAATTAATATTGAAAGCAATATTTAATTCACTAAATTTTAATAACAATAATACAATTTAATAACTAAATTTATTAAGTATATTGTCATTTCACGTTTCACATTTCACTTATCTTTAACTGATTTTTAACTCCTTTTAAAAGAAAATTAATTTTAAAAGCAATATTTTATTCATTATATTTTAACGACAATAATACTAAAAATTATCAATGATTATTTGTTTTTTATTTAACCCAGTTATGGCATGTAAATTTTAAAGCCTTATTAATAAAAAATCAAATTGAATGAAATGTTCATTAATAAATTTGGTTCAGAAAATGTATTATTATTAAAGGAGAGATATTTTTTCTGTCAGTGACCTTAGCCCAGGAAATGTCGAAGTGACGTTCAAAACGGGTAATGTGATATCCATACTTTTTGGAGTCAAATAATCATCAGATTCTTAAACGTCATTTCAATATTTCCTACGACTTTTTCGTGCGTGCCCAAGCACGCGTCACATGACTATCACAACATTTAATATGGACTCAGAAAAAAGTCATGGGTGGGAACCGGGTGTAAGTATTAATTTTAATAAAATTTCACTCTCCTAGAGGTTGGTATAGATTGTGTGAGCCTCACAATATTGCATGGCTGCTATAGCATAAAGTAATAAATCTACCCTTGGATTTTTAATGCGGCATTTTTTTATTCACACATAAGTACAGTTGCTTTTGCACTGGGTTGTGAATTACAGGGTGATCGATTAGTGATCTCTGGGATAACTATCCCAAAAAGCACAAATTATAAAAAAACGCCCGCATTGTCCATTGTCCATTTATGGACATCCATTGGACAAATATTTTTCCTGATACAGTGGATAATAAGAAAACTCCAAGTCCAAAAGAGTTTCAATGTTGATCCATTAAGAACTGCCTTTTTTTATTAAGTTTTTGGATATCTAATGAATAACGATGTTTCTTGGTCCATCGGACCAAAAATAAACTATAGCCGGCAGACGTCCATTTTGTGTCTTGCATTGACTAAACATTGAATATTTATAAAAAAATCTATGTCAATCGGGCTTGGCCTAGTTGGCACATAATAAATATGTATTTTGTTCGAACTGTTTTGGATATCCAATGGATACAATACCATTTCTCTCATATCTAGCCGAATCATTTGTATATTATAGGTAAGTATTTTTCATTACTTTAGACTAATTGGTATTTTAGTATTTTAATACCCATCCTTTGCTAGTAACTCCATCCTCGGGGATCGACAATCGGACTTATGATGTTGGAGTGGTTTTCACAAAACTTTCCACTGGATATCCATTGGAACAAATATATTCAGTGTACGAAGACCAACGGATATACATTGTAATTAATAATTTTTTCCAACAGTGAACCATAAAGATACTTTTTGGATAGCCAATGGATAACTTTTGGACAGAATTTCATTCCACTGAATAACAATTGGATTTAGTATAGTGGTACAATAATCAAAATATTGAAACTTTTGGACTTTTTTGGGATGTCCATGAGCCGTCCAATGTTTTGACAATTGTATTGTCCAATGGATATGACTTGGACAAAATTTCTTACAGATTTGGTTGTCCAATGGACTGCTGCATTGTCCAGAAAGCTCACTCCACTGGACATCCTTGGGACAGGGTTTTGCTGTCTGGAATTTTTCTAACAGCCGCAGAAGAACCAAAAAAAAACTGGGTAAAAGAGCATTTTATAGGGAGATCAAAATCATTAATAAAAATTAATTCGTTCAAATAGTATACATGGTGTGCCAAAAAGTTTTTTTTTCTTATGAAACACCCTATATATTTTGATATTTTTGAATTCTCCTGAAAATTACCTTTAAAAAAAAACATATATATTTCAATTTAAATTAGATTAATTAATTTGTAGTATTGTAATATATTTAAACCAAAGTGGGTCATACAGAATAATATGCATAATCACAACAATCAAAAAGCTGTTAAAGTAGAACTTACTTAACAAAAAACAAAAATAGCAGAGTTTTGACAGCAGGATGTCATAAATTACTTAGGATTTGTTATAATACAGTTTATTAATATCTAATTTAAACTGAAATATCTCGAAAACGTTTGCATGCAGTCCTATACAATATTGTATTTTTAAAAAGCTAATTGTCTGGAGAATTCAACAGTGTCAAAACATATAGAATGTTCTACATAAACTTTTTTAAAAAGTCTATGGTGTTCCATAAGAAGAAAAAATAGGTTTTGGCACACCCTGAATACTCTGATTAATTTTTATTAATGATTTTGCAGTCCGTTCACCCAGTTTTTCTTTGGTTCTTCTGCGGCTATTACAAAAAAAAATTATCTCAGGGAACACTTATATAACCGATCATCATGTACCTTTATTACCTAACTTTTTAAGTAAAATGGAAGCCACCCTAATTTTCAATAAAGTAATGTTAAAGAAAAAAAATGGAAATTTATTTGGGAGATTTGGAAAACCAAATCAAAATAAAATTTAGTGAAATTCTTATGCAAGTTTCTTGTAGGTTAATTAAAACATCTGTTTTAAGAAAATTAAACTGTATTTTCTAGTCATAGCCTGTATAAAAACATTACACCAAAGTGTCATACCAAAAGACCACAGCAGAGGTTATAAGAAACTTAAATTAAACTAAAATTTTTTATGACTTCGGTCTGGTAATGTAGGCCTAAAATGTCTCTAAACTTATGGCTAAAAAGGTGTATTTATACACATGTTTTAATACTAAATTTATCTAAGTAATTTAACAAACATTCAATACAGAAAACCATCTGCAGAAGACAGGGGAAAAGGGCAGCATCTACCTCTAGGTAGTTGTGTGTTTAGCAAACCTGTAGGCATCCTGTACGATGAGATGGTCAAAAGGGGTGGCGGGACAGGAAAATGTCAGACACACCGCAGACCTTCAAAGGCTTTGGAATCAGTTTGAACTCTGAGTAAAACCTTTTATTAAAGAGAAAATACCAATTATATCATGGGTAAGTTAGGTTAGTTTGTAAATTTAAACTCACCTGACAAGAAAACAACCATGGACGGAAAATAGCCGAACTCCTCTCCAGCAGGAAGTAGAAAGTCCCAGCAGCACGAGGAGAGTCTAAAAGAAACCTGATGACTAAAGAAAATGGCCAAAATTAAATTTAGAAATTTTCTGGACCATATGGGAATGACTTACCTCCATGCGTAGCGAAATTTTCTACGCTGAAACAGCACAATTTTGAGAGTATCACATGAAAATTATATATCGAAATACAAACTGCAAATTTTAAAGAATTATTTTTAAAATATCAAAAGACTTCGACGGTGCAACACCGGTCTCAACTAAAAAGCCAGTTAACTATCATCTCTTCAGTGCCCTTTAGCCAAAGATTGCCGCCATTTTTATAACCAAATTGACAGGTGGCTGTTAAAATGATCGCTATAGTAGGCTAAAGGATTCTAAATCGAAAAAGAGTTAACTGGCTTTTTAGTTAAGCAGGTGTTGGACGGTGATGCTAGACTATGTTTGTTTGTCAAACCTCAAATCAGGTCGGTGCTAAACCCGTACATGCGCGTTCACAAACGACAGAAAATCTGGTTGTTCCAACCAAAATTCCTAGTTACCCTTACCATAATACTTTGGTAAAAAGTTGCTCCTACTACGAAATCTGGGTAGGACCTACTAGAATTTTCAGTAAGGTTTACCATATGAAATGGTTCAAGATGACTTTGGTTGCTGTGACTACAAAACTTTAGTAAAAGTAACTTGATTTTTGTTGACAAAAAAAATGCGGTTAAAGTAACTAAAAAAACTGGTTACGGTTACCAGTTTTACGTTAACTAGATCAAATCAGACTAACCCCAAATATAGTCATTTTAACTAGAAAACTCGTAACTAAAGTTCCTAGTAAGCTCATTTTTCTCAGTGCACCTGTCAAGAAGAATTTAACCTATTTCTTACATCAAAAGTTGACTTAACTCGATCATCCAAAATTTAGTTCACAAATAGGTAATTTGTGGCTACCGCGGATATCCAATAAATTTCTAACTAGAAAGGGATTGGGAGGGGAAGCACGTAATAAAAAATTGCAAAAATTGTTAGAAAAATACTTTTTTCGATTGCGGACTTTATTTCCTTCAGTTTGCTACCCAAGAACCCACATTTTAACAGATCAAAAGTTTTATCAAATATGGGGGATAATCCCTCTACTAATAGAGGGTTGGTAGAAAAACGCTGAAACATGTGAAACGAAATCAAATTACCCCTATTTCTCCATTCCTAGTTAAAATTTCGAAAAACGCTAAAACACTTATTTTATAATAATACTTTAAAATTTCAAACCCTATTTTTACCCTCTTAAGGGTAAAATTTTTAAAAATCTTTTCTTAGCGAGCGCCTACGTTATAAACGCAATATGTAATTCAATTTTCATAATGTAGGTCAAGTGGTTTGACCTGTGCGTTTATAATAGTTGAAGTTGACTACCGTTCTTTTATTAGTATAGATAGGGTGGGTGAGGGGATAATAAAAATTACGTAATTTTTTTTATTTTGGGCTCCATTTTCTTCCATTTGATACCCCACAACCCTTATTTTAGAGAAGGGGTAATCAATAAATGCAAAAGTTATAGCGGAAAATAGCAATATTGAAAAAATCTAATTATTCTTGAAAAAAATTAAGCCATTTCCACCAGTTTTCACTAAGTATTTACGAAAAAATCATTTAAAAATATCGTCAAAATATCAAACTGTCAAAGATTGCAATATTTTGCAACAATGAACATCACCGGTTAAAAATTCACGTCGCTATATGGAAACCATTGTTATTTCATTTACCAGCCGCCTTGATTTATAGTGTAAAGATAGTGTGTTGCGAGAAGTGCTCTTCGTTCGTGATCTTTAAAAGTATTTTCCTGTTTTTCTTGGATTTTTTGATAAAAGGTATTAAACAAAATAGTGTTAACAACTCGCGGCTAAACTGTCCTTTTTTTTACTCGCGTTTTTAAATACCTCGCTGCGTTTGTTATTTAAACCAACGCTTGTAAAAACAAGCACTATTTTAGCCACTAGTTGTGAAAACTACTATTTTAGATTCCGGGCTTCATTTCGTTCAGTTTGATACTCCACAACAGATATTATTTTGGCAGGTCAATTTTTTTTATTGAATATGGTGGGATAATAGGGAGGGTAATATACAATCGCCGAAACACGTGTTCACTTACTTTATTAGTAGAATGTCCGTACCAATTTTCAAACCTCTGTGACTTTTTGTCTCCGAGATACAGAAAATCCCTACACCCTCTTCAAAATCAAATTACCCTTATTTCTCCATCCCCAGTCAAAATCTAAAAAACGCCTTACTTATTTTGTTAGACAGACACTCCAATTTTCAGACCTCTGCGGCTTCTGGTTTCCGAGATACAGAAAACCGTTTTAAATTTCAACCCCTTTTTTTACCTCTTTGGGTATGACATTTTCAAAAATCCTTTCTTAGCGATTGCTTATGTCATATACCCAATCTGTCCTCCAAATTTCATGACTGTAGGTCAAGTGGTTTGACCTGTGCGTCTATAGTTAACGATGTTGATTATATTGACTACCGTTCTTTTACTTGTATAGATAAAGGAATCTTAGGATTTCTTTAATTCTAGTTTGCTGAACCTAATGTACTGTTTGGGAAGTGATTTATATGACTGCGAAGCTTAAACATGTATTTTAAATGCTATTTGGTGCGTTGTGACAACGAACATCCTTTAATAAAAAATAATTCATGCGGATAAAAATCGGATTTTCAAATAAATACTGCAATTTTTTCCCACCAAAAAAATAATTATTTTCTCAAGGATCCTCCATTTTCTTTTTCCGGAAATCAAGAAAGGTCAAAAATATTTTGAAAAGCTTAAACATGTATTTTAAATGCTCTTTGGTGCGTTGTCACAACGAACATCCTTTAATAAAAATAAGTAATGCGGATAAATATCGTATTTTCAAATAAATGCTGCAATTTTTTCTCACAAAAAAAAAATAATTTTTTTCTCAAGGATCCTCCATTTTCTTTTTTCGGAAATCAAGAAAGGTCAAAGATATTTTAATAAAAAATAATAATGCAGATAAAAATCGGATTATCAAATAAATGCTACAATTTTTTCTCACCAAAAAAATATTTTTTTTCTCAAGCATCCTCCATTTTCTTTTTCCGGAAACCAAGAAAAGTCAAATAGTAGTTTTAACAACTAGTGGCTAAAATAGTGCCTTTTTTACAAGCGTTGGTTTAAATAACGAGCGCAGCGAGTTATTTAAAAACGCGAGTAAAAAAAAGCACAGTTTAGCCGCCTAAAATTAATACACTACTAAAACTCATAAAAAATATAAACATAATTGTATAAAAAACTACGAACAAACACAGACATCTTATACACTATTGATAATCGGAAGCTAAAAAATATCTCAGAGTAGTCATTATTCTTAAAATCTTCATCCTCATCATTGTCAATGCCAATTTAGTTAAATTAGTCACAAGGAATTGGGTTACATTTTCCATCTATTTTACACAACATAATACCTCTATTTATACATAATACCTATTACCAGTGGTTCACCCAGGAATTGACTTCGGGGGAGGGTTTTTAAGGATAAATAATAACAAAAACTTAATTTGAACTAAAAATGTGACTATAACCAGGCTTCTCGGAGGGGGGTTTTAACCCCAACCCCCCCCCATCGGTCTTTTACTGTCATTACTACTAATTGGTTGGTCAGTTTATATGTAACTTTTAAGATGTGTAAAACGAGTTATTCTGTATCTTAATTTTTCTGTATCTTAAGTAAATACTTAGCATGTTCATCTCACCTCAAATTTTTGTCAAAATTCAGTCTTGAATACTTTATCCTGTTTACTCTTAATCTTTATAAACTTTATAAAAAAGTAATCTTTATATTTTGATTGATATTTAGAATTGAACAGTCCGGTAAAGCATTGGACTAAGAAGCAAAAGTTACGAAGTTGGTTTTAGTAACATTTAGAGTAAGTTTATTTAGTTGAAACCATTTGCTTATTTCGTTAAAGTCATTTTCTGTTTTTGTTTTAAGCTCTTTCTAAGTTCTAAAAAAACTAAATTTGCCATTTTACTTTCGCTTTTAATTTTTAAGAGATTATTAACATATATTATAAATAAAAGAGGTCCCAGCACCGTCCCTTGTGGGACATCACAAGTAACGGTCCTAAGGTCACTCTTAACATGATTTATATCAACAAATTGTTTTCTATAGTTTAAGCAAGATTTTACTAAATTTAAAGAACTCCCTCTAAATTACTTGAAGTTTTCGGATTAATCTTTTGTGGCTAACGGTGTCAAATGCCTTAGTTGGGTTTACAAGAACACAGAGCGCAGCTTTTTTATTGTCTATTGCATTACAAAGATTGGAGCATAAGTTGAGTATAACATCCTCGATTGATTTTCCTGTCCTAAGCCCAAATTGTTTCTCTGATATTATATTATGTTGGTCAAGGAATTTAACCATTTGATTTTAATTATTTTTTCAAAAATTGTTAATACGTTGACAAAAGGGAAATTGTTCAGTAATTATTTACATCATTTTTTGTGCCTCTGCTTAAATAAAGATTTAATTTGTCCCAATTAAGGGATGTTTGGGAAGCACCCAATGCTAAAGGTCTTCTAATGGTAATTGGACACTTGTAGAAATTAAAGAACGTCTATCAAGCAAAGTTGCCAAAGGTACTTCCCATTCATCTTCGTCGTCATCTTTAGTATGTGTGCTCTCTTTGAGATCATCTTCATTATTGATTTTGTCAATTCCAAGACCCCCTGTAATCTAACTACACGCGCTTCAAGATCTTCTTTATCAAACTTTCCCTCGTTGATCAACTTATCAACTTCTAGACGTAGAGTAAAAATATCTACTTTAATCATTCTTCTTCCAATGTATTAAATATTTTCTTACTTATGATTACCGCTCTACAGGGTGGTCGATTATAACTGTTCCCTGGCGTAACTTTTTTTCTAATTGCTTTAGGGAGATCAAAGAAAAATTGGGCAAAAGACATTTTATAGGTACCTATTATTCATTAATTAAAATTAATCTGTTTAAATCGTATACAGTGGCAATAAATTGACCTTTTTGAATTCTTTAGAAAATAAGCTGTTTAAAAATGCCGTAAAGCGGAGCTACTTCGAACGCAATTTCGAGGTTTTTTGAACATTGCGCTAGTTTACCCAAAGAAAAATTACTCAAAATTTAAATATAGAATTTCTAAACGTTTTTTTAGGGATTCCAAAAATAAAAAATTATATTTTTTTAATAATTAGTATTTTTTTTAATCAGATGAGGTTGTTCGAATTAACTCCTATGGAGGGTAACTTTAATCAAGGGCTTAAAACGCATGGAATTTTAATTTCAGACCTAAATATCTGTAAATCTAAACAATTTAATATTTTACATCTTAGTTTAGCTTTGGAGCAAGGAAAATTGAAACAAAAAAAATTTTTAATATAATTTTTTATATTTATTCAAAGATTCTCTAGCACATATATTTAAAACTAATTTTTATATATCGTTCTGTTTTGCCACCGACCTTCAAAAATCCACAAATATTTTTCAAAATTATAATTCTCTCCTAAATATCGTAAAAATATTTTTTGTATTATTTGCTAAGATTGTTTATGTATCAAAATGTTCCATTTTGTTAAGAAATTCTATTTTGAAAAATATTTGTGTGTAAGTAAATAAAAGCTTTAAATTAAAGACGTCTTTTCGCGACCGATGTTTTCGAACGCAACGTCACCGTTTCGAACCATCGCCACTGATCGCCAAAATGACAATTATTGAATGACATTAATCAGCTGTGTTTGTGTGGCTTCTCGTTTTTTGGATTTGGAAGTTTTTTTTGTGATTTTTCGAAATAGATGTCCTAGATCCACAAGTAAGCCTTTTTTTTTGTCGCCGCTAGATAACCTTAACCTATTTTCATTATTGCTAAAAATTGAAAAGTTTAGCCATATTGAACCGTGATCGAAATGGCGGCCGAGGCGCTTTCGAAATCCTTTGAAATGTTTTGAACCGTGACGTCACCGTTTCGTCGCCAAAATGATATTTTACGCATGTTTTCAAAGCGGTTTCGAAATCATCGGTCGCGAAAAGACGTCTTAACTAATTTTACTTTTAAAATAATAAAATTGATGATTTTGTTTGTGTTGTTTACGTTCAATTGTATAAAAGGGATTTTTTTCAATAATATTTTAACAACTGAACCGATCTTAATTTTGTTTATAAAAGCATTTAAAGTAATTGAAAATCCTTTAAAAAGAGGTGCCACATGATTGCATTTTAATATTTTTGGATAAAAAGTGATTTGGATCTCATGGATGGCCTATGGATGGCCTTCTGTGACATAATAAGATGGCCAGTATGTCGAAACATTAAATTTTGTTAGGAAATCATAATTTGAGTAACGAATTTTACGATTTGTTTGTCTATTATACTTTTTATTGTATAAAAGAGATTTTTGTCTTGTAAAAAAGTGAACCGATTTAAACATTTTCACAGCAACATCTAGAGAATTAAAAAACCTTTAAAAAGAGGTGTTATATGACCCACCTTGCAATTTAAGATTTAGTTGCGTTTTTCCAAAAAATTTCTTATTTGGAGAAATCTTGGGTGAGAATTTTTTGACTCTGAATGTTTGTTTGTCCCTTATGCATTTCTAAAAAATTCATCTGATTAAGGTTAAACTTTAGGGAATTGTTGAAGGCACGCACTGAAAGGTTTCTAAATTATTAAAACATAGTAGTTGGCATCTGGTATATTATAATTCGTAGTTGTCAGAATCGGGGCGGGTTGGGTTGGTTTTGGTCAAGTCGCGACAGGGTAAGTCGAAAAATAAGCAATTTTAGATCGCTATCGTGGTTCTAAGCTAGTAAACTAGTGTAAAACCTTATCATAAATATTTTATACGGTTTTTTGCCAGTATTAAAATATTCTGGATGGTATTTTCGTTTTTAAAAAACTTAAAGCAACATTCGTGCAGTCCGTTATTTCCCTTTCAGCTTTTCCATAAATTTAATGTTGGTGCCTGGGATTTATGAGAATGTCATATTTCGCAAGATACACACCAGAATTCGTGGACAGAAATTTATTATTACACAGGCTTCTTCGGCGACTTTTGCCAGCCGGTAATTGCAGTGCAAATTGTCCAAACATACATTTTTATACCGATTTTACTGGCAAAATCATTTACTAAAATCTGCAATATTCAAGCTTAGAGCATTCATTAATTATAAATGAGTGGCGTTTCCAACGACATCATTTCGAGGACGCCAGGGTTTTTTTGACGTATGATTTGTGTATTAAATTTCAAAAATAGTATTAAAAAAGTGTAAGAAAGAGCATTTTTAGCATAATAATCCTAAAAATTTTTCTCTGCGGCGCATTCTATGTATAATACTGCAACCCACCCCTTTCTATGTATAATACCGCAACCCACCCCTTTCTAGAATATATAATATATAATATATAATATATAATATATAATATATAATATATAATATAAAATATATAATACATAATATATAATATAACCCAATCTACTTCTTCAAAAGTATTTTACAAAAAAACTTAAGACATCAAAATTTTTATTTCTTTCCCGGTGCTTTTAATAGGGATTAATTTGAAAATAAAAAAATTTCCAATTGAGACTACATCCATGCACTAGAGAATCTACCCTGGCTTTTCAAAATAAATACTTTTGTTTCGTACATACTATATAACCCAATTAAACCCCCTCATTAAACCACTACCCCCAACCCCCTTCCCTCAGTGCAAGATTTAATTCCCCCCCATTTTTAAGGGCCACGTGACGCCGTTAACCCCATCAGTAAAAATCAATAATTACCTAACTAATTTTTAAAAATTTGCAATGCTTGAACTAAAGAGTGGGGAGGGGACAATTTAATAGGAGTTGGCTTTTGGTTTCGTGTGTAGGAAATAAAAATAAATATTTTGGAAAGCAAAAGCAACCATGGCGTGGCGAATCTACTCTCAATTGCAGATTTTTTATTATACTAAAAATGGCTAAACATTGAGCAAAATTGTAACAATTAATAATTTTATAGCGCCGTGGATAAAAATTTTGGCAAAAAAAAATCTTACAAATTTTGATCTTTCGTTTTTAGTAAATCATTTTTGAAAAAACAAACTGGGCTAGTCACCAGATGTGGGTGAGTTTCGGTGGTATATATAAATTTGTTGCTAAAATCATATTATAAATGCGCCGTAGGCGAAAATATTAAACAAATTATAGTTAAAATGCCATTTCTTACACGTTTTGAATGCTGTTAACAAAAATTGCTTAAAATTGTAACAATTATTGAAGTTATAGCTGAAAGGACCACCATAAGAGGCTCAAAAAATTTTAATGCCACAAGTTGTTGCTCATTTGTTGCTGTTTTGTTGCGGTAAGATAAAATTTGTTGCTGCAGCCATTTTCGAGAAAACGTGGTCCTCCTAGCTTAACAGTTAAGCTCGTTTGGGAGAAAATGTAAAAAAATCTAGTCACGTGACCCTTTTAGCGCCATTTCTCGTAAACTAACTAGGGGACCACGACGTGTTGTATGTCATTCGATAGAGCCTGACCAGTACTAATTTGTTGCGGCAAAATAAAATTTGTTGCTGTTGCCGTTTGCGAGAAAATGTAAAAAAACCTCGTCCCGTCACCCTTTTAGCGCAATTTCTCGTAAACCGACTAGAGGGCCACGACGTGTTGTATTTCGTTCGATAGAGCCTGACCAGTACTAATTTGTTGCGATAAAATAAAATGTGTTACTGTTGCCGTTCGGCAGAAAAAGTAAAAAAACCTAGTCACGTGACCCTTTTGGCGCCATTTCTCGTAAACTACTAAAGTACTAATTTGTTGCGGAAAAATAAAGTTTGTTGCTATTGCCGTTTAGGAGAAAATGCAAAAAAAACCTAGTCACGTGACCCTTTTAGTGCAATTTGTCGTAAACTAACTAGGGGGCGACGACGTGATGTATGTCATTCGATAGAGCCTGGCCAGTACTAATTTGTTGCGGCAAAATAAAGTTTGTTGCTGTTGCCGTTTGGGAGAAAATGTAAGAAAACCTAATCACGTGACCCTTTTAGCGCCATTTCTCGTAAAGTAACTATGGGACCACGACGTCTTGCATGCAATTCGATAGAGCCTAACCGTTACTAATTTGTTGCGGCAAAGTAAAATTTATTGCTGTTGCCGTTTAGGAGAAAATGTAAAAAAAACCTAGTCACGTGACCCTTTTAGTGCAATTTCTCGTAAACCAACTATGGGGCCACGACGTATTGTATATCTTTCGATAGAGCCTGACCAGTACTAATTTGTTGCGGCAAAATAAAGTTTGTTGCTGTTGCCGTTTGGGAGAAAATGTAAAAAAACCTAGTCACGTGACACTTTTAGTGCAATTTGTCGTAAACTAACTAGGGGGCCACGACGTCTTGCATGCCATTCGAGAGAGCCTAACCGGTACTAATTTGTTGCGGCAAAATAAAATTTGTTGCTGTTGCCGTTTGCAAGAAAATCTAAAAAAACCTAGTCACGTGACACTTTTAGCGCAATTTCTCGAAAACTAACTATGGGACCACGACGTCTTGCATGCAATTCGATAGAGCCTAACCGTTACTAATTTGTTGCGGCAAAGTAAAATTTGTTGCTGTTGACGTTTGGGAAAAAATGTAAGAAAACCTAGTCACGTGACACTTTTAGTGCAATTTCTCGTAAATTAACTAGGGGGACACGACGCGATGTATGTCATTCGATAGAGCCTGACCAGTACTAATTTGTTGCGACAAAATAAAATTTGTTGCTGTTCCGTTTGGGAGAAAATGTAAAAAAAATCTAAATATCTTCTTCTTTTTAGCAACCTACCTTGAACTAGAAAACAAAAGAAATTAATTTTACTCTATTATATTTAAGTAGTGTGTCAGTTTGTATTTTATAAAATTTGCTCTCTTTGTAATATTGTGGTTGTAGACTAACGTACTAACCTTTCTTTCTATTGACGATGCTTAAACTTTTTAAAAAACCTTTTATAAGTATCTAATTGTAAGTTGCGTAGCAAATAAACAAATTCATTTATTGACTGATTGATTGAAAAACTGAAATAATGTAAAAAAATATATATTACAAAATAACCCGAAGAGTTACATAACAAAATATTTTTGTTTTTCTGGTTACCCCCTAGGGGGGCCTAATATTATTAGTTTTTGAGGAGGGATTTGGGATTAGCGGCCCCTAGGGGGCAACCAGAGAAACAAAACTATTTTTAGTAAGACCCGATTTTATCATGAAAGTTTTTTTCTTAAATTTCTAGCGATAGTGGTAAAAAGGGCTACAAAGTAAAAACAAAAATTTTCTGTTCTTTATCAAATTAGCGATAAACGAAAAACGTGGGGCACAAGTATAAATCGCTAAAAAACTTACAGAATCAGTTATCGTTTTCATGGCAATAAAATTTTTAGGATAACTATTAATGCGCCCACGTTTATCGAAATCTGATAGAGCGAGTAGAAAAAATATTTTAAAGTTTCTAGTACTGTAATCCGGGGCTACTTGGAACAATTTTCAACTTTTTTGCGCTATTACTCGGGTATATTTCAAGATGTAAAAAAGTGGTTATCGGGGGCGTGGCCTAAATCTATAAAATGGCACCATTAAAATCTTTCTGTTTGTTCGTTGTACCCCACCTGAAAAAAATGGGGGTTTAAAGCTAGTCTTTAGGTGGGGCTACTTTGAAATTCTTGTCTTTAGAGCTGTTTGCCCCATAAGAGTGTAGAAATAAGTTACGTTGAACCCTAATGAAGTTAAAAAAATGTTTCTTTTAAAAAAATAGCCCTAAAAAATCGGAAAAACGGAAAAAGAGTATTTTTCAATGCAATCAAATGATTATATTTAAAAGATAATTTTAAATTCGAAGTAGCCTCGGTTTGCGGTACATTCTAAAACCGTTGTAAATTAATTTTGTTAGTATAATTATTTTAAATCTATTTATTGTTTTGTACGAAAATAATAAGTCTGGGTACCACAAACGCTGTTTTTGACCTCTGTATCGGTTTTGTGGCGCAGTCATTTAGCTCCAACCAGTAGCCACAACCCCTTCTGTAGCAAAAAGCTGTGTAATGCCCTACCATCTGATTTGCAGTAACTGATGCAATTGATAATTTAAATTGCTGATAATTAACAATTCCCAGCAAAAGATAAGATTTTTCAAATATTTTTTTTTCTTCATTTTTATTAAACACTTCAAATGTAATGATGTTTCCTAAAATTTTAAAAGTTTATCATTATTTAAATAGTTAAAGCAGAAAAGCGAAAAGAAACCCGATAGCACAGAGTCAATTTACCCCCTCATTGGTTACAAAACGAAGATTTAACAATACCTAACCAAAAATTAACTAAATCGACCTCGCTGATTTCAAATTTGCAATCGAAGTTATATAATAATTTATAGTTTTTGAGATATTTGTAAAAATGCATACAGAACATGCATTGACGTATCATTGGGACAACCTTACCAATTCCTAAGTAAAGATATATCAATATTTCTTCAGAGCTACCTAACTATCTATAAAAAACAAGACATCAATTTCCTATATAAATCCAACTCTTTAAGAATTAGTTTCTAAAACCAAGTTGCTTTGTTTAAAATTTTAGTTTTTGACTCTGCGCCACCGGCACCGGTCTATCAGGAAAATAATAAAATCTAAACATGCTCCAGCTATTAACCAACAAAATTTACCCACCTATCTCTCCAATCGCCGTGCTGGTGTTCTGAAAGCACTGAGGACAGCTCCCAATCCCTGCATAGAAAATTCACTACCTGTAAGTACAACGTCCACGATTCCCGTAGCTGTAAGTGCTCCAATTCTGTTGTAATCACAATAGTTACAGGACGTTTTGACTTTTATAGAAGGCTCACAGAAATGTTTAGCCATTAAAGTAACATTGCAATTGCCATTCATGATAAAGTGGTTAGGACCACTTAAAGGGCTTGGATGTTTTGGGAATATTTGGTGCAAAATTTCCGTTCTGGTTCGGTACGTCGCCTGACTCAAACCACTGGTTAAAATTTGTTTTGCCAATTTATAAGCAACGTTTTCCTTGATCAAAAAACAGAGCAATTTTCAGTGACTGACAGACGCTGTGTCTAAGATAAGAAATATTGTTCTTTTCATTCCCTATAGCGGCCAACTTTGCAAAAAATTGACTGCCCACCAAAACCCTGACCCCGTAAAGTAAACCTGTCAATTTTATTGTCGACATTACTATTTTAAGCATTTTTTGTGAGCTTACTATAGTAACTATTAATCTCTTCTTTTAATTTCATCGGTCTAAGAGAGATCAGGCTTACCAGAAAATGCTCTTCTGTCCATTAAATTATAACTACCTCCTTGAGATAGTTATCGTTGACAGATATACGGGGTTGAAGAGTGTCCAGGCGGGTCTAACAGGCCACTTTCCTGCTAAGGTGTAGTATGCTGGATCTCTATCAGAGATTTAGAAATGGATTTAGAAAAAGAGAAGAATAGTATGTATAATAAGCTCACAAAAATGAGCTATTTGGCGCGGATCGATTCTGGTTTAAAATATAGAAAAATGCTAAATGGGCAGTTTAAGTTGATTATACAACGCGCACGCTTAGACGGGAACAAAGACATCCGCTCGAATACAGATACCCATCTCTGCTGTCTAGCGTTGAGCTATTTCATCAATCGTTTAGACCCGACGCAAGCTTACGTTGTATCCATCCAAATCGGTTTAGCAGGTTTTTCGTGATTGAGGAACAAACACAAACATACAAACTTCTGAATTTATAATATTTATTAGTAGAATCAAGTTTGGCAATACTTGCACAAAATTTTGATGATCCTAAATACGTTATGATCGTAAGTATTTACTATAACAGAGGGAAAATCCATTATTAAAATCATAAAGAGGAAAAGAAGGCTATCGAAAGCACATGTATTTTTTAGAGAAATGGTTCTATCTGGAGTCGAAGTCGAGGCGAGTTGAGGATATCAGCCATTTCTAATAATTGGTATTGTTTTTTTTTGCAGCTGGAAATATCAATATATCTTTAATGAAGGCTTTTTGACCTCCCAAATACTTGCTTCTGTTAGTAGAGCCATTACCTAAAAATAATATTGTGGGTTATATCTACCATTTAATTAAATTAAAGGGCGGTCTGAAAAGCCGATAAGAAATGTGTCGTGTTCATTAAATAAAAACAATATATTTGCACTGCCACTACGAGTAACTCACCACGAGAGCCAGTTTTGGAAGCACCTTTGCCTCGCCAGTTTTCATATTCTTGAATAGTATCTAAAAAAAAATAATAATAAAAAAATAATCCGGCAACTTAAATTCAAATACGGTTTGGATTTTTTCTAACCATTTACCTAATTTAATAATTTAAAACTAAAAATAACTAACAGGAGATTTAAAAAAATTGGACTAGGCTGGGGGAAAATTAAAAATATCGGGCAGGAAGCTAGTAGCTAAATTATGTTTCTAATCACAACCATTTAAAGTTACCGGCTTCATTATTTTCTTTATTCTCATCACAATCTATCACCTCATCCGATTTAGTCATTTCCGCGTCGTGAATCTTGTACGGTAAAGATTGATCTTCAGGATTACCTATTCTAAAACAAAATCTACTTAATAAAAATCTGATGAGTAATTGAGAGACTTTGTAAAGCTTAAACGGGTGAGACAAGAAGCATGCAATGCAGAGTTTCTTATTTAATTAAAGGTGAGCACCAAGGGTCTAATTCTTGAGCATAGAGAGAACGATTGATCATTTGACAGCCAATGCAATTACAATCATTTAAAATTACCGGGTTCGTTATTTTTTTCTCTACCTATCACCTTATCTGATTCAGTCACTTCCACGTCGTGCATATGGTGGGGTAGAGATTGATCTTCTGGATTACTTGATGTAAAACAAAATCTATATAATACATATCTAATGGGTCATTGACAAACTTTGCAAAGCTTAAACATACATATCTAATGGGTCATTGACAAACTTTGCAAAGCTTAAACAAGTGAGATTAAAAGCATGTATTTTGACACAGGAGTTTCTTATGCAACTTAGTTGAGAACCTGGGGCCTACTTCTTGAATGAGAAGGATCGATCATTTGACAGCCAATGCAAATCGAATGCATTACACGATCACAGTTCAAAAATCAGCCCCCAGGGGTGTTAAATAGGAGATGAACATTCGTTTAGAAAAAAGCAAGTTTTCTTAATTATAAAAATCTAAAATTACCTTTTTTTCTTGATTCTTATCAGAGTGTGGAGCAGAATGATCTTCAGTTGTATCTGTTGTAAAACAAAGAAAAAGAAATGAATTTCTAAAATTAATCGCTGCAGGCTAAATTTTTGGTACAAATAGGCGCAGATATTATTTTTAAAATTATTAAAAAAATGTTGATATATTTTTCTAATACTATAAAAAAGATATATACATCAATATAAATAATAATTACGATTTACAACTTCATTGTCCAGTTTTGAATTAAGTAACTTTATTTTGCCGTCCAAATAGTTTAGGTGCTTTTGTACGTAACTATTGACTCTTATAGTATTTGGCTTAACCTTAAAAACAACATGTTTTAATTTGTTAAACTCGCTTTCGACGGCAGTACTTGAAGCTGGGTCTCGTCCGTAATTATATTTACTGCTTTCAATAAAGCTCCAAATGGGCAAAAGAGCAATATCATTAGTCAATTTTTTATCTAAAATTTAAATGAAATGATAAATAATAATGGGATAGGTTAATCAGTTTAAACCTGAAAAAAATCCACTCACCAAGTTTTGAACTATTTAAAAATTATGAATTTGGGCCAGCTACTTCATTTTCAAAAGATTCAATTTGCTCTAGGACTCTTTGCTTGATTCGGTTTCGCCAAGAAGTCCAACCATTTATTTCATAGAGGATGTCATCATCTTCTGGTCTTTCTGGCTTTTGTGATTCGTTTTCATCGCAATTTTCTAAAAAATATTAAAATTATTCCATTAAATTTTAACTGAAAAGAAAAGGACCTCGATATCACACCACTATATTTATATGTGAATATATTTTGAATATTATGTGAACGACCACTTTGGCATGTGCAAAATGAAACTTTTCCGCACTGCTTTCGCGCGAGGGAAAACAAAACTTTGTGCACTAATTAGAAAATTGTAATTTATCTAACAAATGCGGAAAGTGATACTTTTCTGCACGCGACGGCAGTTGCAAATGACGCGCAGCGAGCTCGGGCATGTCGTCAAAGGCAGAAGAGTCACTTTATGCAAGTGTGAGGTACAACATTTTTCCTACGAACGTAAAAGAAAACAATTTGCCGCAACAAATTAGTAATAGCAAGGCTCTATCGAATGACATACAAGACGTCGTGGCCCCCTAGTTGGTTTACGAGAAATTGCGCTAAAAGGGTCACGTAACTAGGTTTTTTTACATTTTTTCCCAAACGGCAACAGCAACAAATTTTATTTTGCCACAACAAATTAGTAATAGTAAGGCTCTATCAAATGATATACAACACGTCGTGGCCCCCTAGTTAGTTTACGAGAAATTGCGCTAAAAGGGTTATGTGACTAGGTTTTTAACATTTTATCCCAAACGGCAACAGCAACAAATTTTATTTTGCCGCATCAAATTAGTACTAGTCAGGCTCTATCGAATGACATACAACACGTCGTGGCCCTTTAGTTAATTTATGAGAAATTGCGCTAAAAGGGTCACGTGACTAGGATTTTTTACATTTTCTTGCAAACGGCAACAGCAACAAATTTTATTTTACCGCAACAAATTAGTAACGGTCAGGCTCTTTCGAATGACATACAACACGTCGTGGCCCCCTAGTTAGTTTACGAGAAATAGCGTTAAAAGGGTCACGTGACTAGGTTTTTTTACATTTTCTCCCAAACGGCAAAAGCAACAAATTTTATTTTGCTGCAACAAATTTTATTTTGCCGCAACAAATTATTACTGGTCAGACTCTATCGTACGATATACAATACGTCGTGGCCCCCTAGTTGGTTTACGAGAAATTGCGCTAAAAGGGTCTCGTGACTAGGTTTTCTTACATTTTCTCCCAAACGGCAACAGCAACAAATTTTATTTTTCCCCAACAAATTAGTACTAGTCAGGCTCTATCGAATGACATACAACACGTCGTGGCCCCCTAGTTAGTTTACGATATATTGCGCTAAAAGGGTCACGTGACTAGGTTTTTTTTACATTTTCTCGCAAACAGCAACAGCAACAAATTTTATTTTACCGCATCAAATTAGTAACGGTCAGGTTTTATCGAATGACGTACAACACGTCGTGGCCCCCTAGTTAGTTTATGAGAAATGGCGCTAAAAGAGTCACGTGACTAGGTTTTTTTACATTTTCTCCCAAACGGCAACAGCAACCAATTTTATTTTGACGCAACAAATTAGTACTGGTCAGACTCTATCGCACGACATACAATACGTCGTGGCCCCCTAGTTAGTTTACGAGAAATGGCGCTAAAAGTGTCACGTGACTAGGTTTTTTTACATTTTCTGTCAAACGGCAACAGCAACAAATTTTATTTTGCCGCAACAAATTAGTAATAGTAAGGCTCTATCAAATGAGATACAACACGTCGTGGCCCCCTAGTTAGTTTACGAGAAATTGCACTAAAAGGGTCACGTGACTAGGTTTCCTTACATTTTTTCCCAAACGGCAACAGCAACAAATTTTATTTTGCCACAAAAAATTAGTAATAGTAAGGCTCTATCAAATGACATACAACATGTCGTGGCCTTCTAGTTAGTTTACGAGAAATTGCGCTAAAAGGGTCACGTGACTAGGTTTTTTTACATTTTCTCCCAAACGGCAACAGCAACAAATTTTATTTTGCCGCAACAAATTAGTAATAGTAAGGCTCTATCGAATGGCATGCAACACAAATTCGAGGAAGCATTTTTATGATGTTTAAACAACTTTAGGTTCTTTTGGACCAACATAATGGGCAGTATTTCCAAAATACAGGTTTTTGCTCATAAAAAAATTCCAACACATTTTTTCATAATTTTTATTTTTGATTACTGTCGGGCCCTATGAGCAAAAAATTATGGCATATAAATCAATTTTGTAACAATAACCAAACGAAAGATATCGGTGGTCACCCTAGCTTAACTGTTAAGCTAGGGGGACCACGTTTTCTCGAAAACGGCTGCAGCAACAAATTTTATCTTACCGCAACAAAGAAGGCAACAAATGAGCAACAAATCGTGGCATTAAAATTTTTTGGGCCCCTTATGGTGGTCCCCTCAGCTTAACCGACCTCTATCTGGTGCCCCGATGTGATTCCCTTGCATGATTAATTTGTTGTACAATGGGTAGGTTAGACCTTCTAGGGGCATGGGGTAAAACCTCGCCCCCATGGCTACGCCTGTCAGTAATTTAAAAAAATTATATTCCTCCTTCAATTTAAATCCAAACATAAGTATTGATTAAATGACCTTCCCCCACTCAGAGACCCGATTTCTAACTACGCGACTGTATAAATGAATAATATACAAGTAACAAGTGTTTAATTATTATTGCCTCTTTATTTACTTGTTGATTTTCATCAGAAACATTAACATTAACTTATAATTATTAGGCTATTTTCTACACATTGCTTTAGTATTTAGTGCGTGAGATGCAATTTACGGTTTATGTTTATCAAAAGTTTTCGTTGATACAGGTATCTATACATAATTTTTAATTTGTTGGATAATTTGTATAGCTACTAATTTTTGGGTAAGCCTGGATATTGAGTGTCTTTCCTTTTAAATGTATTTAATTGCGTTTCAGGGTCGTAAAATTCTGTTGTTTCTGTTTTTATTTACTCTCGCAAAATCCTTTCTTTTGATCTAATCTCTTGCTTTTGGGATGTAAGCATGTCGATTGCCAAATTTGCCGTCATCGGCATGACGTCGATTTACGACATCGGACCAGCAGTGTTTTTTGTCCGCTTTGCGATGTAGGCTCAATGTATGTTTGCCGACGGAACGTTAGGCTGTAGCCCGCCGTCGGACCAATGGTAAATTTTACATTTTGCTGACATCGGCATACCGTCACCGTACGATTAAAGTCCGATATGGTTTAACCACATGTTACCGACCATCCGCCCATATAGCTGCTTAATTTGGTCGGTCTAACGTAAGCAAGCTGGTCTCGGCTCAACATCGGTAAACTAGTCAAGTCCGACATTGGTTTCCTAAAGCAGTGCAACGTCGGTGATTGACGAAGGTCCGTCAGTGGTAGCTTAAAACGGCCCGACAATGGCAAACCACAAAGGTCCGGCAATGGGTGGATAAAAAGGCCCCACATCGGGCCGACGTCGGTGATTGACGAAGATTCGTTAGTGGTTGTTTGACACAATCCGATATTGACAAACTACAAAGGTTCGATAATGCGGTTGCTTAACCAGTCGGGATGGTTTAAGTGGCGGAAGAGGTGATTCTTGTAGAGAAGTACCACCATCTTGTCAAGTCCACATTCTAGGTTTAAAATATCTTTGCTCATTATATATATAATATTATCTTCCACTGTACAGGGAACATAGTGACATTAGCGCCATCTCTATATACTAGGAAGAAACTATTAAGCAGTTTAAAAATTTTAATATGACGTACCATTGTCTGTTGCCGGTTATCGACCAATCGAACAAAAATCTGTTCTAATCGGACCATCATCGGCCCTAAAGCAGATAAGGTTTGCGTTGGCATAATGTCGACTATAGTAAATTAGGCCATCGTCAGTTGCCGATTCTCGTCCGATTAAACAAAGTTCCAATCGGACCGTCGTCGGCCCTAAAGCAGAAAAGTGGGCGTCGGCATAAAGTCGACTATAGTAAATCGGGCCATCGTTAGTTGCCGATTTTCGACCGATTAAACAAGGTTCCAATCGGACAATCGTCTGTCCTAAAGTGCAACCTCAGTCAGTTGCCGATTATTGACCGAAAACTGAAAATCGCAATCTGTCGATGCCGACACACTGCCGACGTTGTTCACATTGGCCCGATTCAATGCCGACGATTTGTGTTTGCTGGGTACTTTTTTTGAAGAAATGCCCACTATTCTATTATGGTGATTCCCTATGCTTGTTTCTATTAATTGTTGCTATATTTCTTTATAAAGAATTTATAAAAAAGTTGTCATTCACAAATGATTTGGTGGAAATTATGCCTAACCTTAATACTACCTACGAACAATAAATAATAATTAATGAAGCTTGTCGTAATGTATAATTACTAAAATTATTATATATTTTTGTTTTTAAAGCCTACTATTGGAAATAAATCTGTTAAAATTATCATCGTAAGAAATCTTGTTGATTTTCATTTTAGCAAGTTTAAGTCCGATCCGCTTTCCTCACCCATTTAATATTCTCGATAGTTGCCGGCCTGTGCAATAAATTTAATCTGAAAACCCGACGTCTAGTTTAAGTCAAGACGAGAGGCAATAAATCATCTGAGAACATATAAATCGTGCCTACCTGCAGGTAAAATACACTATCCGGTGCGGGCTGTGTGGTATATACTATAGCATATTGTTTCTTGTGTTGTGGTGTCTTCACGGTGCCACATAAGTCATAACAGAACAATAACAGGCATTGATGTCAACTTAAAAATAGATAAATTAAATATATAAACATAACCTCAGTAAAGAAGAAGAAGTTTTCGTGGCAGCGAACCGCGAACGCTAGATGTCGCACCGAAATCACACATTTAATCCGCCAGGGAGTTGATTCCTAACTTTCGTAGAAAATGTCGCACGGGAACGATCATCTTCCTGGGTGACGATTCTGGGTTTCGTAGGATGGGATCGTTCGCTTGGGAGAAGAGAAGTAGTTTCAGCCAATAAGTGCGCTTAAAAGCAGTGACGAGACGATCGAAGAATCACCAAACTATTATGGGCACGCGCAGAGCTGCCTCGAACAACGATGTTTGAGCGAAGCCGTTCTCTCGATTAGACCCAGTAGTTGGGACTTGTAGGAAAGCTCGTGTGAAAAACGTCACTCGGGAGATTTCAGAGCACGCCATTGGACGAAACCATCACGTCACCGATCGATATTTTACTCGCTAAGGCGCATGCTACGGCAAACTTGACCGTCTTTCATGGTAGGACGTCGCACAGTGGATCGAGGTGTAGGAAATTTTGTATATTTATCATTCTTTCCAATGTAATTATAAAGAACAACATTATTTAGTCAATTTTATAGATATACAGGGTGTTTTAAAATTCAGTGCAAAGATTTAAGGCACGAATTTTTCAGGTCAAAATAACAATATTTTTTTCCATGAACATGTCCGCAAAGACTTTGTTACTGATCTACGGAGCGTTGACTTTCACAATTTTTTTAGTTTTTTCTTTATAGCTCTTGAAGTTTTTAAACTTATATATTTGCACCAAATGTGAAACATAGGCTACTGTTTAGGACTTACGTAATCCAAACATACTGACTGCTCGTGATAATCTATAGGGATATATTTTTTCAGAGGTGAAGTTCTTCTTTTCCCCCTAAACTTTTACGTGGTGCGCCGCTGATGGATTCTGAATTAATACATATAGAAGAGAGTACATAGGAATATTTAGTGCTTTTGGCCCTTTTTCTCAAAATATCGCATTCATTTATTGGATTAGGGTTTTTAAAGATTGCAAAAATAATAAAACAAAATTCTGCATATTTGAGCATTTTTCTTTTAAATCAATGTGAATTTTCAAATGTTTGAAATTTTGACGAAGGTATAGAAAAAATTGAAAAAAAAAATATTTCATAAAAAGTATAGAAAATAAATTTAAAAATTTAAAAAAAAATGGTAAGTCAAATGGCTATTAAGTGTTAAAATAAAATGATCTGTAAAACATGACACAGCAAAAAGGAGAAAGATTTAATAATTTAATGCTTATGATTTAATTAAACCATGGTATATCAGCAACATAAGTACAAAATAGCAACAAAAATGTCTAGTTTAACCACTCCACTCCCCTGTACGAGTTTGTACAGGTCCTTAATGGAGCAGTTCCGAGTCGTTATTGGGTTTAGTTCAACTTCCCCATAGGGCTATACCGCCCATATCCGGTAGCCAGAGCCTCGTCTGTTTTAGACAGGGAGCACCACGAAAAGGTGAGGTTGGCATTTGGATATCAGAGGCTAGATGCATTCGCATCATTCCGATCGAAAACCTCTGGTCATATGCCCAATGGATGTAAGCATGGTCTCCAACTGTTCCGAGCAAATATGAAGGTTACATTATATTCACATCACTACCCCTTACTCCCCTCAACAACACACTTAAAAGTACTATAAAATTTTTACTTTAATATAATAACTTTTGTAGTAATACTATAGTCCGGAGTATAAGGTGTCCAACCTTGCAAAAAATGATAAAGCAATGAAACTTGGCACACATACTAAGTGGACCCTTGGATCATTTTTGCGATATGTAGCCACCATTAAGTCCTCTGCAAAAGACCCCTATTCCCGAAAGTAAAACACAAAAGTTGTAAAATTTTTGATTACTTCAGGGAGCATATTATACCATTCTTACAAAACTTCACGTATATTTGTATGTGTATATAAAAATTGTGTAAGATTGTTTAAACTTTTATAACATAACACCATGACTCTACTACAATCAAAAGTCAAATAATTTCTGCCTACGTCCCTCGAGGGAGGGGGGGCGGTAATCGAATTTTGAATAAAAAAGGGAAAACTCTAAGCATTGTTCAAGTTTTTCATGAATATCTCAAAAACTAAGACAGCCACTTAAAAACGGTTTTCATTTTCAAAAAGCCAAATCATTGGTTTATTTAACAAGGTATTCTTTTTTGTTTAAAAGTAAGTGTTACGAAAACAGTAGCGGCTCGTTTTGGAGAAATGTTAAAATTTCAGCTTTTCCAAGTTCTTTGCAAGTTAATTTCCTTTGTTCTGGTAAATTCCGAAATTATATTTATTGAATTTAAAAATTGACCCATTATCCTACCTTTCTTTTACTGCTTTTTAAAATATTTTCTGGTACAGATTACGCCACCCGTGACCTTTTTAGCCCAAAGGGTACCGAAATAATTGTTTTTTTTTTTGAATCTGGAGCATCAGGTATTTTTTCTTTGCCTATAGATATGTTGCCATTTTTGTTGTTATGTATATTTTTCGAATAACGCTTAAATATGCGTTTTAATCTTGTCACAGTTTGTTCAATTTTTTTTCAGTAGCGTCCTCAGCAACGGTTAAATTTGAAAAATCCACTAATTCAAAATTGTGAAAATTTTCCTAAAAGAATAACAACGCAATATCTGTCGCTCGAATTTCTACAAAGTTTTCTGAGAAGGGCCCCTATTTCCGGAAATAACACAAACATTGTTAAAGGTTTAGGCATTATGGTGGAGCATCGAAATTTGGCACGAATGGTCACTGACCCCACAGTTTTTTTTTTCGGGTATTACTTATTCGAGGTCTCGTGCATAGGACCCCAATTCTCTACGTTAAACAAAAAATAGAAAAATATTAATAATATCCATGCAAAAAGTGATAGATAGATAGATCAGATTAAAAACACACATTTTTCGGTTTATGAGCTTATATTAAAAAATAAAAAGTTTGATGTAGAGGGCCCCAATTCTTGAAGCATAACGATAGAATCATGGAATTTGGCACAAATGATCACTGGGTCCCTTAGTACTAAATGTTCTAAGCCCATTTGCACAGGACCCTTAATCCCGTAGTTAATTTTGAAAAATGTACTTTTAACGCCAAAAAACTTCAAACCAACAGATAGAGTTTTAGTAAAACAACTTTTGTATTATTGACGGACATTCTGATCATCTACATTAATAATTCGAAAACATATATTTCAAGATATTGAGTAGTTTACCTAGACGCCTAGCGAAATATTTTTCTAAAAACGTATTTCTTCTCTAAAAAGGAAAATGTATGAAGGAGATATTATGGGTCATTTTCCGCAATAGAGCAGAAATAAAATTATTTTCGTATCTATAAATCTATATATCTAATCGGACCTAAAAGCAAAACTCGTGCGCAGAAGTAAAAATTGAGCGGAAAAGTAAAATCGCCCGGAAAAGTAGTAATTTTTGCATGATTTATCGTGCGGTATTTTCCGCACGCTCATATAAAAAAGTGACATTCCGCACTAGTAGGAAATAGTTATTTACCTAACAAGTGCTGAAAGTGGTACTTTTCCGCACGAGACAGCAGTCGCACGAACGATGCGAAGCGGAGTTCGAGCAAGCCGTCAAGGGTAGAAAAGGCATTTTTCGCAAGAGTTAGGCACAATATTTTTCCTACGAGGGTTTTTGTCCATCTTATTTATCAAAAAAATGTTTTTAATTTGCAAAGATTTTATTATAATGCTACAAAATGACACACAAGATAGAATAGTTACATAAATCATTTAATTAGGCTTAGATATCTTTATTTTTAACAATACAAAAATTATGCGGAAAAGTAACTTTTCATAATTAGTGAAAAAGGAAAAATCGTGCGGAAAAGTACAATTCTTTCCAAAATATATAAACTTAACACTTAAAATAAAAATACCTGTGCCCCTATAGTTATTTGTATTGTTTCCCGAGAAAAATGTATACCGATAATAGACACTTAAAGTAAATACTTCAACGCATCGGTATCGGTATACCTAACGCGTTCGAAACAAACCCAAAATACACTACATTTTTGAGTCGTTTATGCGATGTTTCGAACGGTGCCCGCTTTTTTGATGTTTTCGATGACAGAACAGCTGATTCCACTCGTTGCGTACGGAGGGATGTACGTAACGTTACGGACCCATGAACGTACGTAACGAGTGAAACCAGCTGTTCTATCATCGCACACGTCAAAGAAGCTTGTTTGTTTGAAACATGACATAAACAAGTTAAAAATGTAGTGTATTTTGGCTTTGTTTCAAACACGTTAAGTATACCGATACCGATGCTTTGAAATATTTACTTTAAGTGTCTAATAACTATTTCCAATCAAGTTAGCCTAGAAATAATCCAGAGACGAGGAGTCCACCGGGAAAGCGCGTTGATTGCGTCTGTACTGAAAACAACTGACAACCATCTGACAGCGAAAATTTAGGTTATGTTTAATATTTTTGTTTACTTTTGTAAAATGGTTGGCTAGTGTTTCCCGTAATTTCTTATCAATAGAAAATTAGATTCCTTTAGATTTAAACATGGAAAAAACAAGATCAGAAAACAAAAGTAGAATCTTTTAGGCCTAATTCGAACTTTTTTCAAAAATAGGGAGCCTTTGTAGAGGACTTTAAAATGACAGTATAGAACAAATAATGTTTATTTTTCTTCTAAAACACGACCTGTTAGTTTGCTGTTTTTTGTCGTTAAAAGTACATTTTCTAAAACTAACTTCGGGAGTAAGGGTGCTTTGTAAATGGTCTTAGAACATTTGGTACTAAGATATTTAAGTTTTTTTATTTAAGATAATATATCGAGAAATATTTGTTCTTAATCTGATAGTTCCGAGGATACTTCTGTCACTTTTTGGATGGCTGTTATTAATATTTTCCTATTTTTTGTTTAACGTCGAGAATTGGGGTCCTAGGCAAGAGACCTGAAATAAGTATCACACGAAAAAAAAAATTTGTATGTTATTTTCGGAAATAGGGGCTCTTTTCAGAAAACTTTATGTTAGCAACATTTATCAAAAATTATCTAAGGGTCTACTTATTATGCATGCCAAGTTTCATTTCTTACTTAATATTTTTTCTTAATTAAACTTCTCATCTTCCAGACTAATATGCGATTTTCGTACGAACTTTTGAGTAGCATGGGTATAGAAGGACCTCTAGCATAGTCCCACCCAAATTTTTTTACATACGTAATAGCAGCCCTAAAAGGGAATGAATAAAGCTACAAAACAAATATAGCCTTATCAAAATCTTTGTTTGTAGAAATGCCAGCGAGAGATATTCCGTTGTTATTTTTTGACGAAAATTTTCACAATTTTGAATTAGTGGATTTTTCAAACTTAACCGTTGTTGAGGACGCTACTGAAAAAAGAAAAGAAGAAACTGTGACAAGATTAAAAGAAATATCTAAACGTTATTCGAAAAATATACATAACAACAAAAATGGCAACATATCTATAGACAAAAAAAATAAATGTCCTGATGCTGTATTAAAAAAAAAAAACAAATATTTCGGTACCCTTTGTGCTAAAAAGGCCACGGGTAGCGTAATCTGTACCAGAAAATATTTTAAAAAGCAGCAAAAGAAAGATAATGGGTCAATTTCTAAAGTCAATAAATATAACTTCGGAATTCAAACTTAAAAATTAGAACAAAGAAGAGTAACTTGCAAAGAAGTTGAAAAAGCTGAAATTTTAACATTTTTCCAAAACGAGCCGCTACTGTTTTCGAATACCTTTTTTAATAAACTAATTGGGAAATGAAAACCATTCGTGAGTGGGAGTCTTAGTTTTTGAGATATTCATGAAAAACTTGAGTAATGCTTAGATTTTCCACTTTTTTTAAAAAAATCGGTTACCGCCCACCCCCCAAGTGACGTAGGCCGAAATTATTTGACTTTTGATTTTAGTATAGTTATGGTGTCATGTCATAAAAGTTTAAACAATCTTACACATTTTTTTTTAAACGGACTAACTCGTTTCACAATAACTAAGCGAGTGTAAAAAATCGTGAAGACAAATTTCGGGAAGATGTATCGATTCAAGACAGTAGGAACTCTATTTTCTCACTTTAAGACAAATGCCTCAGGTTGTTTTGGTTCAACGCGCGGCATATTTTTTGTTTTTGTTAGAGATAATTTTTACTGGGTTGTTTTGGGTGAAAACTCAATTTTCAAAATTTAATTTTTCTTAGAAGAAGACAGAATGTCGTAGCTTCGATAGAAACTAATTTTTTGTTTTATTTTAAATAAAATAAAGCAAGAATTTTGAATGACTTATATGAACATAATTTGTTATGGGGGTGTATCGAAACAAAACAATTAAAGAAAAATAAGGTCTCATTTCAAAATTAGACACTGCGTTGAACTAAAAAAAAATATTTTGGTTCGAAACAAATTTTTTTAAGGTAAAACAATTTGTTCGAGAAAAGAACGTGTTTTCATTGTAGGCAAAATTTTTTACCGTGTGTTCTTTCATAAAGCTCTTTGTCAGAACAGAGAACATACTAACTAAGAAAAATGGTTCAATGATTTATTTCTTATAAAGGTGATAAACTAAATAACTACTTTTTTTAAAAAGTCAATAGGGAGATTTTGCTTACGTTTTTTGTCAGTCTGTTACCTCTGCCTTTATTCTGAGCAGGCGCAGTAGCGCACATAAAGTTGAAAAGATTTTGTTTTTTAATTATTCCTAGGTACCTCGCTCTGGACATTTTAAATAATTTGGAAGACAACGTTTGTTTTTCTGGTCCACATAATTTTAGAGAAAAGAAGAAGAAAATATTTGTTACATCAGTAGATCATCCGCATGACTTAGAGCAAGCCTTATTAACAACTTTGTGTATTCACGTTTTTTTTAGAGCTTCTTATAAAAATCGAATTTTTTAGATTTTTCCAACAATGAAAATGAGACGAAGCAAGTCAAGAAAGCGCCATAGTGAAAGCAGCGGATGTTTGTCATCGAGGTCTAGATCCTCATCCTTATGGAAAAGGAGGTCTGATTTGGACTAGAAGATCAAAAATTTAAAAGAAAAACTGAATTTCTTTGAAGGTGAATCCCGCACTCGAACTCACAGGTCTCACTTCAAATCCTCAATGCACCATCGGAGAGACCGATCTTCATCTTTAAAGAGCCGCTTGTCTTTTGACAAAAAGTTACGTGCTGAGGAACGCAAGCAAGCTTTCCTAACGGAGCCAGGTACCGCGGGTGAAGCAAGAATAAAAGAGCGTTCGAAGGCCAGTCATCCCTTTAAGTCCAAGTGCAAGTGCGCGTGCTCTGTATAAGCTTGTCAGCTTCTGAGCCTTCCCATTGGTCGAGATAAATATGATGCCGTGACTCAGAAATCGAATTGAGCCAAGACGAGGGGTTGGAGGATATGGAACATGACCTTGAAGCATTAGCCTCGTTGAGAGAGGACAACACTCCAACCAGCAAGGATACAAAATAGAAGACCCACCAGGAAGCCTTTAAACACAAAGTATCACCAAGGTTCAGGAGAAAATCTATGCAGGATGGGCATCCTCCAGCACAAGCCAACTTCACGAGGAAACGAATGTAAAAGTGATTATTAAGCTTGCAAAAAACTAACGGCTAATAATTTTTTTTAGGATAGAAAATTCCTTCTACAAAAACCCCTGTCCAAAGTTTTTTTACCAAAAAAGAAAACAATGATAAAGTTCGACAGATCTAAATATAAAAATATTATCCATGATCTTCTAAAAATTGGGGTATTACAATACTGCGAAACTTCAAAGGGTCAGTTTTTATCCCCCTATTTTCTTACACTACAGAGCGATAAATCTAAAAGGTTTATTCATAAGTCCTTAAACAAATTTCTAAAACCTTCCCACTTCAAGTAAGAAGATTTATGCTTTGCCCTGAAACTAGTAAATAAGAGCTGTTTTATGGCATCTATTAATCTCAAAGATGCTTATAACTCTGTTCCCATCTATAAACCTCATAGACAGTTCGGTTTAAATTTGACAACAACATTCTACAATTTTCTTGTCTTCAGTTTGGGTCTTCAACATCGCTATCATTATTAACTAATCTGCTTATGTCTCTAGTAGCTTACCCTCGCCAAAAAGAAATCAAATTCATAAACAAATTGTTTAAAAGACGCTCAGATCAAATAGTGAAGGGGCATGTGTAAGTTCGTGGGATTTTAAATGAAGGTGTTTTGTGGTTATATGGGATTGAGAGCTCTTTAGTCACATAATCAAGTGTTACCGGGTGTTTTGTTCGCATCCGTGTAGAAGGAGTTGATATCACGTTATCAATCATAAAAAATACAACTTTTGCAACCGGGGCATAGGGGAGTAAGGGGTAGTGATGCGAATATAATGTAACCTTCATATTTACTCGGAACAGTTGGAGACCGTGCTTACCCCCACTGGGCATGGGACCAGAGGTTTTCAATCGGTTTGATGCCAATGCATCTAGCCTCTCATATCCAAATGCCAACCTCACCTTCTCGTGGTGCTCCCTGTCTAAAACAGACGAGGCTCTGGCGACCGAATATGGCCTGTATAGCCCTATGGGGAAGTTGAAAGTTTGAACGACTAGGAACTGCTCCATTAAGGACCTGTACAAACTCGTGCAGGGTAAAATTTAATGGTGTGGTTAAACTAGAATCAACACTAGGAGCTGCTCCATTAGGGACCTGTACAAACTCGTACAGGTGATTTGATTTGAAGCCAGTAATGGCTGCAGTGCAGTGACTCTGGCCAGCCATCAGGTTGGTCGGAGCCACAATCGGAGGGTTTTAGTCGGTAGGAATCCGACACTATCCGGGCTCTCCTGGTAGAGGAGAAATGACTCTGGCAGGAAAGTAGTTTGGGCGTCTTATGCAAGATTTCCCCTTGATACCCTTGAAAAAAATAAAAAAAAACGGGGCATAATTATACTCGATTCCATATAACTCGACAAAGAGGATTCCAAAAAATTTACTTTCAAGGTCATCCGAGCTTAAGTGACGAGTTTAAGTGAGTGAGTTAAAAATCGCAAAAAACAAGGTTTTTGTCATTTTTTCTACAAAAAACTTAATAATTCGACGTTTTGTCAGACTAATTTCAAATGTATCTCAAACTATTACGCATATATGCCAAATTTGATCTTTGGAGTTTGATGCAGTTTAAAGCTTCATGACCGTGAAAAATACTCTAGTAAAATTAATATATTGCAAAAACAACATACTAAACGGCGCTATTCAATAACTATTAAAGGGAAGAGGCCCAAATTTGGTAAGAAAGATAAGATGTTCAAGTCCAACAATATTGTTCAAAAATTTTTGGTTCACCTATGACGCGTTTCAATATGGCGGCTGATATATCAAAGTGGCGACCTGTAACCAATTATAACCAAGGTGGCCATCAATTATTGTTAACTTATCGCCGCTTACTATGAAAAAAAAAGTTTATGCATGACCTTGATTGACCTTGAAAGTCATACATCAACTAAACTTTTTTTTTTCATAGTAAAAGGCGATAAGTCAACAATTATTGATGGCCATCTTGTCATTTTTGTTTTTTTTTACGAAATTGGATAAAATAAAACGTGGTTGTAGGTCGCCATTTTGATATATCAGCCGCCATATTGAAAAGCATCATAGCTGAACCAAATTTTTTTAACAGTATTACTGGACTCGATATTCTTCTCTTTCCTGCCAAATTTGGTCCTCTTCGCTTTAATAGTTGATTAATAGCGCTCTTTAGTATTTTATTTTTGAAATATGATAATTTTACTGGGGTATTTATCAAGGTCATAAAGCTTCAAACTGCATCAAACTCGAAGGATCAAATTTGGCATATATGCTTAATAGTTTGAGGTACATTTGAAGTTAGTGTGACAAAACGTTGAATTATTAAGATTTTTTAAAGAGAAAATGGCAAAAATCTTGTTTTTTTTTTCGATTTTCAACGTCATTTAAGGTCGAATGACCATAAAAGTTAATTTTTTATAATCCTCGTCCTCGAATTATATGGAATCGAGTATAATCATGCTCCGGTTGCGAAAGTTGTATTTTTTATGATTTTTAGCAACCATCTTGAAAGATGACGTCACATCAACCCCTTCAACACGGATACAAACAAAACACCAGGTGACACTTGTTTATGTGACTAAATAGCTATCAATCCCACATAGTCACAAAACTCCTTCATTCAAAATCCCACGGGATAGGAATTATCGACATATGCCCCTACACTAATAACTAATTTATTGGAATCTCTAGGCTTCACCATAAATTATACAAAAAGTTCACTCCTCCCTACCAACCTTTGTAGATTCTTCCCAGCAGAAAAAAAACTAAAATCAAAAAGCCTAAATTTGTCAGCATTAGACGTTTTGCGCAATTGTTGGAGTTGTTGGTAGCAGCCTGTCCAGCAGTCAAATATGGATACATATATACATACAAAGGCCCTTGAGAAGGAATCTTGCATTGTCAAAAAACCATCAAAATTATAATGCTAAAATATTTTAGATATAACAAAACAAGATCTAGTGACTAGAACAACTGACAACAATAACTGAGACGATTTTTTTGACTTATGTATTATCTACTCGGATAGCTCAAAAATAGGGTAGGGCGAGGCCCATTGAACTTTCTGGAATTAAAAGCTGCCTTTTTAGTTTTAAAATGCAATGCATCCAAATTAGAGAGTCCAAAGACATTTTAACAGGATAGGTTGCAATAAATTGCAAAAACTAAATGCTCTTGCTCGTGAAATTTCGACATAGTGTGCTGCATACATAAACACTAAGGAAAATATAGTTGCTGATAGACAGTCTAGGTTGCTACCTTCGGAGACTGAATTGTCACTTTTAAAAAATAGTCAGACATTTCGGTATATATGATATTGAACTATCATATAAAAAAAAAATTGAGATTTTTATATCATGGCTACCAGACCCAGAGTCATTTTCGATTTTCATTAACCTAAATTTCTATTCTTTCCCATGATTTATTCTTGTAATGATAACTTTAAATAAATTAATATCCTGTAAAACTGAAGACATTCTTGTGGTTTCCTTGTGGACTACCCATATTTGGTACCCAAGGCTTCAAAAATTGATAATAGAGCAACCACTAGTTTTAAAGCCAAATTCATTGGGACTTTTTTATTCCAGGTACCAAAAACATTCAAAGCAGGTATTCATGCTAAAAATGTACCAGAGGACAACATAGATAGAGTCATGTAGTCCTCATCCAGATCAACTTTATCGCAACAGTATAGCAGCATACAATAGTCTCAACTCACACAGGTCAGCGTTATCCCTTATTTTACATGGAAAAGTTGGATCTAACTCCCGTGTAAATAGAATCCTAAAATAATTTTTTAGACCAAGGCATCCTAACAGGACACCTGGAACATAACTGCTATTAGTGTCTGCACACATATTACAGGCATTGACTAGAATTATTGTTGACCATATAATAGTACAAATAGAAAAAAATCTAAATTTTGATTTCAGACCACCTTAAAACTACGTCTGCCAGAGGTCTCCAACCGTGCCTGGATTTTCGTTATTGCCAAGAGGACTCCAAAATATCTGGATAGAGCCTCCATCAGAACAACTGAACAAAACTTTTGTTCTAACTACAAATAAACTATTTATGTCTGCCTTAACATAGACAATCAGTAGTTGAATTAAGAAAGACAGGCCAGGCAGGTGTAGATACGAATATCTTTTAAAGCATATTCTGTGAAGCATACCTCTATATCGGCAGCAGCCAGGTATGGAGCTTCTTTTGACACCATAAGCCGAAGAGAAGGATGAGTGATAAATCGAAAACTCTTGCTCGATTTTACAATTACTCATTCACAGAAATTTCAAACTTTGGGAAAATTGCACTTAACTCCAAGCAGGCTTAGTAGATACCTAAAACAATGTAGATAGTTATGTTATTTAAGTAATAATATTGGAACTTATCTTGAAACATAAAGTAATAAATGATACTACTACTTTTTTACCGGCTAATTATTTTCTAAAAAAAAAGAAATCCTTGCTTTGTCTTTAAACATCTTCCAAATTAGTTAAATTATACAATGGTCCAGAAAGCGAGGCACCGATGAATAATTTACCAATTAAACGAACTTACCTGTGGCAAGTTCAATCGTAATTATTCCTCGCTCTCTGAACCCAACACAATTCAACCCAACCCAATCTCTCCGCACCCCCCAATTTCCCGCTGAAAAGCGGTCCGTCTCTTTTTTGTTCGAAACTAAAATAAAGCTTGCTTTAACTCAAGCGGATTAACTACCGACTGACGTAGCAAATTGTTTCTTTTACTTTTGTCTAAAATGGTATGGTCCAGACAAGATGTAAATAGAGTAGTTATGGAATAACATAGTCAACCAACGCAGGTTTACAGACACCATCAAAAATTTTGCGTCCATTTGAACCCTTATCTACAAACCTTTATATCCTCATAAGGTTTGTGGTACCCTTAAACTTTTGGTCATATGACAAATAATACAACATCAATGTCACCCTAAACACAGAAAAAAGACTATGTTGGAAATTTGGAACCTTTGGTTGCACTAAAACAAAATTATGATTGTTTTCCACAAACCAAAACTACACTTTTTTGCACTCGACGCGCGTTTCGCTAACAATGTTAGCATCATCAGGAGACGATAAACAATGAATTAAATTAATCTACGCTCTATCTTATATACAATCCTTTAGTGGGCGGAGATAAGACCAATAATTTGTGATTGATCACGATTTTTAATCCTATCTCCCCTCAACCAAAGAATAAAGTGTACTAAACGGGATGGGTCCTCTATCTTTATTTAAACTATTTCTGGATTTAATTATTTCCATACTTTCATATGCATTCAAAAGTCTTTTGTTTGGTACACTTTTAAACTTTTAAACTTTTAAAAATAAAATCGCTAGTCGACATATTATTATTTACATCATTTTTTTACAAGTGGTAAAAATGATTATATTTAATTACTATAGAAGGCTCTATAATTTTAGAATATTTGTTACAAAAGCGTTTACACTTTTGTGAAAAAATGTTTTCAATGGAACTTTTAATGGCTCTGGGATCCAAAAAATCAAAATAATCTATTCTCAATTTGATCTGTAACCTGATTAATAACATAACAAAAATTGAGTATGAGAATTGTGATGTTAGGTTGGCTTAGAGAGAGACTGACGTCATTTTTTCCTCTGAAAACGTATTTCTTTGTTGTCAACAGTTCGCATGTCAAATAATTTGTTGTTGTCAATTTGAAGTAACAGTTGAAACAATCAACGACATGTCTTTTTTACATATTTATTGTCGCTGTCTAAAACAATGTATCAAATAGAGATCCAAAAAGATGATGTCAGTCTGCTCAGCAAAAAATTGGATTGTAAATTAAGTAAACAATTTTATTTACTGGAAATATTGACTGGCCAGTGAGCCCCTTGCATCGCCGGTTGCTAGATGCAGAAAGTAAATAATTACTTACTTTATGCTAGATGATAGCTACACCACTCTATGTCACTCAAATTAAAACTTACCCTTGTTAATTAATTTTTCCAATTTATACTTGATGTCACATAATGTTTTAGATGAGTAATAATAAAATAAGGAGTGGATTATTTTATTTATTTATTTAAAACGTGTTTTTATTTATGAAATATATTAAAAAACTTAAATGCAAGTTTAAATCACAAACAGCGAGTTCGGATTTCTTACCTCTGCTTGTACCTTGGCTTGCACCAACTTCTACTAATGAAAGCTACAGCTTTGAAATGAGTGCGCTTTGAGTAACGAAAGTTTTCTTTATTGAGCTTTTAGATTGTTGTGAGTTTTTTTGTTTGGTATATTTTTCGTGCATAATAAGTGGCCTTCACTTATGTTTGTTTTGCCTCGTAGTGCCCTTATAAATATATTTTTATGCCGAAAATGGCTTCAAAATTTGGCGTTTTTTCTGGAAAAAATTGGAGGTGTTTTATTGGTTAATGAACAACTTGGGATATTAAATAAGGTAAATTAATACTTGTAAAAACGGTTACTTACGGAAATTATAAACGAACTTATTACCAATTGCCACAAAACAATCCTTTCTGGGGGCTATAAGTTAAACCACCCCCCAGAGGTAGTCTAAAATATCACCAACTTATAACCTCAAACACAAAAAATGAAGTTATTATGTGCCAAATTTCTGACCTATTCACCATTTGACATTTAGAAATCTGTCAAAAAAAATTAGTTTTAGGGCATTTTCTCCTAAAATATGGTATATTTTGAGGGAAAAAAGCAGTTTTTCAGTGGTATTTTGCAATAAAAATACAAAAAAATCAATAACTTTGTGTCTTTTTTGTATGGGTAAATATTTAGACCTGTGGGTACTATTTTAGATCTTAGTAGATTTCACTGTAAAAGAGTTATCCCATATTTAGTATAATGTTTTTATTTGTGCTAAGTACATTATTTATTACTAAATTTCCTCACACCCATTTTAGCCAATACTTTTCGTGCTGCGGACTTTTTTTTTTGTTTCAATACGACATTTATTTTAAATTTATCATGAAAGGGGGCGGTTAGATATCACTTTTTTTGAATGGTATGTTTCCTAAAATAGAGGTAAACTTTTCTTCCATATACCTAGATGGTAAATTTCAAAATCCGCTTCTTGCTGTAACTAAAACGCAAAAAATTGCCGATTCTAAGGCTTTCTTAAATTATTTTTTTAGGACAAAAATTAATGGTCAAAATCGATGGCAAAAACTAGTGAAAAACCCTGTACTTAAAGGTAAGGACCTTAACTGTAATATATACGTACCTACCTTAATTATAATAATATGCACACTTGTATTAATAATAAAATAAGTACCTCTTTTGCAAAATAGTTTAATAATGTAAAGTGAACCTGTTGATAATCATTAAGTTTTTATTCGTTTCTAATAAATATTTGTAAAATATAATTCAGTTCATTCATTAAAACCTTTATACCTAATATTGACTTTTAATCTGAAAAATTTTCTTGAAAGTTAAAATATCTTTAATTATTCGGCAGTGCATATCAATTTTGTCTATAGCACAATAAAACAGAAATTGACAAAATGAAGGGAATAATGAATTGGACGAAAGAATTTCCGAATAGGCAGTTAAAGCCCCGTTTCCTCGGTAGCTCAGTTGGTAGAGCATTAGACTGCTATTCTAGAAGTCCGGGTTCAAATCCTGCTCGAGGAAAAACTTTTTTCCGATTTATTCCCTCACCCTTTCCCCCTACGGCACAAATCTTTTCTGTAAATTTATAAGGGCGCTAAATTTTCCCTTCATTTTGTAAATATGTTTGGCTAAAATTATTAGTTGGAAATTCGCCATCTGACACCTCCAATAAAACGCTATATGTCGTGTATCGTTGGTTGATAGATAAATAGAAATTTCATACAACTAATAATGGTGAATGTCTTGTCTTTATAACATGTCTAGGTTTTTAAAGCCGCAATAGGCTTCAAAGATCTCCCCACTACTCACAGTTGGTTAGAGAGGAGTTTTAAGAAAAAAAATATATAATACTATTTACCGTAAAAAGTAAAATCCCCTATGTAGCCCTTTTCTGGGGGGCTATTTTTGGAAATTATTTATCAACCTCTTATTTTGACTTTATTTGAATTCTCGCTAAAATTCTCTTTCCAATGATACCCCATATCATAAGGTTTACTTTAATAATTTTCGAGATATTGGCTTTCAAAATGTCAAAAATTCAATTTTCAAATTCTACTCATATTTTTGGAATAATATCGTCAACATCAAAGAAAATCAATAAACTGTAAATAGGAATGTGCAAACATCAAACTATTCTCATATTTTATTTGCTCTTATAAAACCCACAAAATCGATAACAAACACAATACAGATATTTTGTTTAGTTTCTAAGATATGGGCCTTTGAAAATTGAATTTTTGACATTTTGAAAGCCAATATCTCGAAAATTAGTAAAGCAAACCTTATCATATGGGGTACCATTGGAAAGAGAATTTCAGAGAGAATTCAAATATGAAATGATGAAAATAGGGAGTTACTATTTAAGGTTACTATTTAAGGTTTTTTAGAATATTTTACAAAAATAGCCCCCCAGAAAAGAGCTACATATGGGATTTTACTTTTTACGGTAAATAGTAGTTGCCGATGTATCAAAAACAAAAATCTATGTTTTAAAGATTATATATTTTTTTTCTTAAAACCCCTCCCTAGACCAACTGTGTACAAACAAATGAATCGGACAAAAGGATTTCCGAATAGCCAGTTAAAACCCCGGTTCCTCAGTAGCTCAGTTGTTAAAGCATTAGACTGGTATTATAGAGGTCCCGGGTTCAAATCCTGGTCGAGGAAAAACTTTTTTTCCGATTTATTTCCTGACCCTTTGCCCCCTACGCCACAAATCTTTTCTGCAGAATATTAACATTTATTCGGGCAATTTATCTGACCGTCAATCATAAGTTGAGCAGTATAATATCGCTTGCGCTACCAAAACAAAACAAATAAACAAATCTTTACCAATCTTATTACTTATTTTTATATTACAGGGTTAAGATTCGCTTCATATTTTCTTGTTTTAGTGGGTATATAAGCTTCATGGTAACTCTGTACGTTGCAAAGTAAACGTTATGCGTGGCGGTAACTTATTTTTGAGGTAAACGTGTTGCGCGATAAAGACCGCAACTCTTTATCTATGAATGGTAAAAAAGTGATGTTTCCATTACAAAGTATGCGGTTTTTAGGAGAATTTAAAATACACTTTGAAAATAAATAAATATTTGGCCGTATACCTCCAAGAGTTGTTAAAAAGAAATCGTGATACTCCGTTGAAAATAAATAAAAGTCAACAAAAGTTTCTGGATTGTTTGATGTTTCGTATACATAACTACAAAAATGCTGTCACTTTTTGTAAGGAGAACAGAAAACCTGATGAAAACTAAAAAAGAAGCTAAAAAACCTCCGAATCAGTTACATCAACCGAAAAAAATCTAAAAACAAAAGATCAAAAAGATCTTGGGTGAAAAAAAAACGAAAATTCAAACTTGGATGGAGTATCCCACAGGGAACACACAAAGAACCAAAGCGAAAAGATCAACTGGGCAACCAGCGTGTGCTCATCAGTGGTTCCACTGGTCACCCTCCCCAAACATCATTCAACACCATCTTACACACTGGCACTTATCTAAGTCACCTGATATAGGTTCGTCCTGGGGTGTTAATCTTTCCAGTAGGATTACGCTCCTAAGGCGATTAAAATAATAAAAAAAAACCTCCGAATCAGTTACTTTAACCTAAAAGAACCTAAAAACAAAAGATCTTGGGTGGAAAAAAAACAAAATTTAAACTTGGATAAGTATCCCACAAGGAACACACAAAGGACCAAAGCGAAAAGATCAAATGATTTTTCGCCCTGGGCAACCAGCGTGGGCTCATCAGTGGTTCCACTGGTCACCCAATCACCCAATCTTGAATCACTCACAAATAGGCATCATTCCGCACTGGCACTTATCTAAGTCACCTGATACGGGTTCGTCCTGGCGTGTTAATCTTTCCAATAGGGTTACGCTCCTAAAGCGATTAAAACAAAAAGAAGTAAAAAATCTCCGAATCAGTTACTTGAACCGAAAAGAACATAAAAACAAAAGATCTTGGGTAGAAAGAAAACAAAATTCAAACTTGGATGAGTAGGTATCCCACAAGGAACACACAAAGGACCAAAGCGCAAAGATCAAATTACGTTTCGCCCTGAGCAACCAGCGTGGTGTCATCAGTGGTTCCATTGTTCACCCTTCCCAAATATCATTCAACACCATCATACACTTTGCCCAGGGCGAAACATCCTTTGATCTTTACTCTTTGTTCATTCGATGTTGTTTTGACCATGCATGTTCGGCGATTCCTGATTTCGTTGTTTCACCTTTTTGGGTATTCGTCTGGACGTGTGTTCTTGAAAATCATACGAACCGGTCTTTCTCTCGTGCGATGGGATCGCTTTCACCAATGGTGGCCAATATTTACATGGAGTGTTTCGAATCACACTCAGTTACCGCAACATATAAACCTTAGTTCTATGCGATTGCACTTTTTACTCGAACGGATCCGTGTAAGTTGTGATTGAGACGAGTGGATATGCAACTTGTAGTGTTTGCTTCAGAAATAAAGATATGGCTATCTTTGTTTGACTTGTTGTTTATTATGTATAGCTTTGTCGTATGGAATTATTTAGGATGAGTTGTGGTAGGATTAAGGTATAGTATTTAATAGTACATTATAAACCTAGGGACTAAAGTGCCCCTTTTAATCCCACGTCGAAAGGTTTGTAGCCCGACCGTAGGGAGGGCTACAATTCGCCAAGGGATTAAAATACACTTTAGTCACGAGGTTTATATACTATCAACACGTTCTCTACTGACAGGCGTATCACCAGATCTGCCATATTGCCAAAATGGCCGTCACATTCGACGTGCGTGATAGTTTTTTTGACGTTTATGTACAGCGCATTTTGTGGTCAAAAATCGTTTTTTTCAAATATTTAGTCGCTGGTTTTTTTTGAAAAAATGAATTAGAGGTGTTGTTTTATGGTGGACTCAGTAAGTAAAATATAAATTTCCGGAAATCTTTGTGTTTTTGTGTTTATTTTGATCCAATAAAAGTGAAGTGTCCGTTTCAAAGGCAGTGAACTTAAGGTGTATTTATATGCATTAAATGTTTTAGAAATGCCTCATTCGTGTGTTGTACCTTACTGTGAAGTAATTATGATTTGAAGAAAGATCCCAATGTCTCAACTTTTGGTTTCCCTTCAAATTAACCCTTAAGAAAGCAATGGATTTATGCCATAAAAAGGGACAATTATACACCGACAAAATATTCAAGGGTAAGTTTTTTTTTGCTAAAATTCCTTTGTAGGTCGTAGTTTTGAACTGGTTTTCTTGTACACTTTTATACAGCTATTAAGAGTATTACAACAATGTTGAATCTTAATTTGTTAGGTCTGTAAACTGCACTTTCTAAGAAAAGAAGTTGAAAGATCCACAAAGTTTTATTCCATCTCTGGTGATGAGTACGAAGTGCCTTCTTTTACCATTTATGGACTACAAAGCAGTGCGAGTACAGCCTGCATCTTTATGATAAATAGCTATTTATCTAGCTATACCGATGTAGTCCATGTTGCCCCAGTAAAAAATTTGAACGGAACTGATTTAAACAAATATATCAAAAAAGTAATTTCTGGTTTGGAAATGTTGGGCTTTGAGGTACTGTCAATTGTCACTGATAATCACAGAATAAATAGGAATTCTATTTCTAGTTTAAGTACCCCACCTACTTTAAGTACGACTTACAAAAATTTTTGTAACGACAGACCACTTTTTTTTGCAGTTGATCCTGTGCATTTACTGAAAAATATTAGAAATAACTGGTTGTTAAGACAGCCATATGACTTTATATATCCTGATTTTGCCACTTTTGCTTTAAAAAAAACTGCAAAATTTACTGCATTGCGAGAAATGCCCCAGAAGGAGGAAAATCAACTTTTGAAGTATGGCTACACAATGTCAAAAAAAGTACTCTGTCCATCAGCTATGGAAAAGCAAAATATTAAATTGGTTCTTCAAATATTTAACAGAAATACTGTTGCAGCTCTCAAAGAACTGGGACCAATTATAAATTTTGACCATTATCAAGATACAGCAGATTTTATTGAAATTATTTGCACTTGGTGGGACATTGTAAATATGAAGTCGTGTTATAAAGGAATAGCAAAACGAAAAAAATTCCAAGAACCAGTAGCTGAGACATCTGAAGATATTTATAGTTTTTTAAACAAATTTTCAGCATGGTTGGATGAATGGGAAAAATATCCCATAGGTAGGCTCACGCCTGACTCACACAAAGTACTGAGGCTTACAACAGAGTCTTTGATTAAAATATCAAAATATTGCCTCTAAGAAAAAATTTTTCGATATGTTTTGTTGGGAAAAGTACAAAATGACCCTATAGAAGGAAGACTTGGAAAATATAGGTACCCTATTAACCTACCAATTTAAAAATACAGCTTTTAGCTTAACTTTTGCATGGTTTTCTTTCAGTTTGGTAGAAAGGCTTGAAAACATAGCTTTTTTAATATATTTTGTGAGATTTTAAATTTTTATCTGACCTGACCTTGGCATAGCATGCATAATACACTCTGAACAGTAAACATACTAAATATCAAAATATGTCGAATGTGTTAAATTAGACATAAAAGTAGATTTTTTTTTTGTAACTAGCAGTAGAAAATTTTATTTTATGTTACTAGATTAAGATAGATGCCTACAGCTTTGCAGATTCAACTGCTTCGAAATTGTACATATTATCCATAGGTACCATAATATTTTAATTTTTTCCAGGTATTTTGCTGGTTCATAATACCCCATATCTCTAAGGCAACTCTATGAGGTTGAAAAAAAACTAAGACTTATGAGTTTAGTTCCACTAATACTAAAATCGAAATCAGGAAATGACATTATTATCACAAAGAAAGACATGTCCTCCTTTATTTCTTATGGAAATGAGAAATGTAATTTTGTAGATTTCAATGTAAATCCGGCTCTTACGGACATAGCTGCAATTGAATTGAATTGAATTGAAAATTCCTCAGACAATTTGACCTTCTTTGGTTTATGTAGCAGGTTATGTGTCATTTTCATTATTAAAATTAATTCAATGCGATTACTGTAAGCACTACTTGACAAATCCTAGTGAGACATTTTCCTTCGAAGAAGGTAACTATCCAACAAACTTAATATCGGAAAATGACAGAGGAGGGCTGTCATATCCAAAAGAGGATGTAATTTTAATTGCCGCCCATGCATTTGTTGCTGTAGAAAAAATATTATCAGCTGAAATCATTGAACAATATTAACAATTGTTCAATGATTTCAGCTGATAATATTTTTTCTACAGCAAGAAATGCATGGGCGGCAATTAAAATTACATCCTCTTTTGGATATGACAGCCCTCCTCTGTTATTTTCCGATATTAAGGCACAGTTGTCTCACACATGACACTAAGTTTCTTATAAAAGAATTGTTATTCAAATTTGCTAATTTACTGCTTAAAAATTATGCTAAAAGAAAAAATGATAATGTTGTTAACAAGCCAATAATGCCTCAATTAAAAAGGGTGAAGCCAGGTTCAAAACAGTAGATATTAATACTCGTTTTAATAGTTGTATAAATGTGTAAATAGTCATAGTTTTAATAGTTGTATAAATGTGTAAATAGTTGTATAAATGTGCAAATAGTTGTACATAAATGTGTTAATTGTTGTAAAAATGTGTAATAAATAGTTCTTATTTTCTAGTATTATTTTTCAATTTGTATATATATAGATTTTGGTAGGTATGCATGGAACATAGAATTTTAATATGCATTTTACTTTTATTATAGGTAACTTAACTTTTTCATGCTGCTTTTGTCTAGATTGACTGGTATAAGAAAAAGTCTTTATTTCATTTGAACAGCAGGATAATATTTCATCTGAGGTTAAAAAGATCCAAGATAGGTAATTTAATTAATATTTTTATATTTTTACTATTGTACATATTTTTTAATTATCTCAAAACTATTCACTAGAAATCTTTTTTTTTTGTTTGTGCCTTTTTCTATTTTCTATCTATTTTTAAAATCAATTTTTTATTTTTATTGATATGAAATTTCTACAATTAAATGTTGTTGTTAAATGCTGTTTTTTATAAATATAATATTTTTTGTTTATTTTTTACTGGTTTAATTTTATTTTCACATAAAAACAGTACAAAAACATAAATTTATTGTGATTTTTTTAAATTTCCCGCTATACACATGCATTGAAACGGCCGTCGAGTGTGGCGGCCATGTTGGATATAGTTACGAGGCTTTCCGTGTAGAAGGTGTTGATACTATTTTATGCACTTTAGATTGCGAGAAACTAAAAACAAAAAATCACAAAACTAACAGTAGACCACGGTACTCTAGTTTCAAGATTGACAGCTCGTATTACTGATAGTTGTCATTGATTGTTGTTGGCATGGTGGATTAACTCAAAATTTATTGTGCCATGGAAGCGTTGCTATGGCTCAAAACAAATGTCAGTCAGTTGTTGTTATCAAACATCGTCACCAAACGGTCAGGCCAGAAAAATCGTACAGCATTTTTTTTGAAAATGAACATTAAAGAGACCACGGAAGAGGCCATCGCTAGCCTTCTTCCACAAAAATCTCGCGAGGTTTACAAAAAACAGTTTCGTGATTACCGAAAATGGTGCGCTGAACAGCATGCAGAGAATTTTACGGATGAAATCTAAGAATCTCAAGGCATCTTCTGTATGGAGCCAATACTCCATGATCAAAGCCACCATAATATCTGAAGCAAACGTCAACATCAGCAAATATAGTAAACTCACGGCATTTCTAAAGAGACGGAATGACCATTATAAGCCGAAAAAGTCTAAGACATTAGATTTCGAGAATATAAGGGATTTTCTTGAAAATGCTCCAGATGAAGAATATCTAGCCCAAAAGATAAGATTCTTTTCTTTACTTTGAGTATTTTCATGATAGTACTACTAAAAATAACATCATTGATTGTCTACAAAACCATATCGAGGAAAGGAGCTCTGCCAGCTAGACTGCAGCGATGTCTCGGAACATGTAAGCTTTTTTCTGGTAAACCTACGGGGCACAAAATAAGGCAAGGATCGCTCGTTTGTGATAAAAACGTCCGGTGAAAACTCTACGAATGTAGTGGAAATGGTGAGAAAATATATTGGTCAAAGGCCACGCAACTATAGATGAGTTGAAAGGACATGGTGGCTGAAAAAGCAGTTCGGTTGCTGAAGGTTATGTTGAAAATTCATTGGATTAAAAGAAGAATGTTGCCGATCAAATTTTCACCAATGTCTCCTCCGATGTCGATACGGCAACAGCATCAACCATAGGAAGATCAATTTAAGAAAATAAGATGACAACGGCAGCGGCGACTGCTACGTATGTGCAGAATACGTCTATAACTAAAAATGCTGCCTCCAACTGTCCACCCTTCGTAAGCCTTGCAAATTGCACCCAAGTAAATGTAAATATAAATATATATCATAATAAGAACTAGATTTAAGTAATGCATATGCTAATTATTTTTTCGTTCATACATTTTAACAACTAAATAAAATTTGAATAACATTATAGTAAAATTATTTTTAATCCATAAGGAATTAAAAGTGCCACTTTTATCCCTAAAATGAGGGATTAAAAGTGCACTTTTAATGTCTAAAGTGCATAAAAATTATTAATAAAAGATGTTGGTTTATTGATATATGAGTTCACACAAAAAATAAAGTATTGTATTTAAATAAAACCATGGCAAAATGAACACAAAGAGCCCATTTGTGAGCTGCAATTTTGCTGCTTCCTTTTCCTTTTGTAATGTGTTCCTTTTTACATTTTTCAAACGTCGACGATTCTTATTGGGCTACTTTAATAAAAATGCAATGTCCCGTCAGAACAAAAATCTTCTAACGAGGAATTGAATCATTTTGGCCACACAAAATTAAAAACAAAAAACTCCAAAAATTTTCCTGCCACCGCATTGCCATCGACTTTGACGGCTGGTGGAAATAATCAGCACTAGAGTTTGTCCACAAATTTAAAGTTTCGTTCGGGAAATGCTTCTTTCCTTTACCAACAGCAAGAGACTGAAAACAACGACGATTTTCCGTAATACTTGGACATACCTCTTTTTGACACCGGAGTTCTGATAAATTTGATAATATTTGCCCTATTTACCAGAGAAAAACGAATAAAATAAATAAAAGTAATAGTTCTATCAGCCAGACAAATGAATTTAAGAATAAACTTGGAAACTGTTTAAAAATACGTTTTTTAATGCACCATAGGCACTTAATCGCGATTGACTATCTAATCCATTTGTTTTCTGTGTTGATCCCAAATAAATGAACAAAGAGGAAGCATGGATTAGCTAAACTAATCCCAATATTTTTACGGTGCATCTGGGGGTAAGTCGCGTGTGAAAACATCTTAGTTCCACCCAACAAAAAAACATTCGTATTGTCCAACGCCAACGCAACATTGCTGAAAAAACGCAACTAATGTCATATATACACTTCCGGCCACATAAAATGCGTACAGCAGAAGTTAGCTGCAGGTCTGTTGAATTTAAGTTTTGCTAATTGCGTTACTTACTGCAACTGACTTTGACATTACAGGTTAGATCTTTTGACATTGACACTTTACTATGTTTTACTATTCCTTCTTCTTGATACTCTCTTCTTATTCTTACAATTGTAGCCTTGTTTCGTCCATAATGGGCCGCTACTCTTCGAACCGATCAACCACCGCGTCTAATTTTGCCAAAATTTGGGCTTTTTCGAATTCGTTTAGTTGGGGCATATTTAATATAAGCGTACGACAACAACAAAACCTGACGGTGACATTTTTTGTCAATTTGAAATATCCAAAAGGTTACTGAGTTGCGAGGCCCACTAATACACCATATAAAATCGGCGTACGCATTTTATGTGTCCGGAAGTGTACCTACATTTTTAAATAAAAGAAAGTTGTTCACAAAAACTGTCTACAAAAATTAAAATTAATATAATTTTTATTTACTGGAACAGTATTAAGGAATATCTATTAGTAAATAAGTCCTGACAAAAAAGCAGTTAGTGTAAACTTGTGTTTAAAAATCGCAGGATTTTTGTAAGGGCGAGATTTTCTGATGGTTTTTGAAGAATCGCGACCAATGCGATGAAAACTTGATATAACAAACCTTTTTGGTGAGCAATAGATGATACATTCTCGTAAAATGCTTCATTTTACCATAAAGTGTAAACATTTTATGCCAAAGTGACGGACTGATCGGCAGTCTTCTATGATTATCGGTAGTAAATGTTTAGTAGAAGTAGTAACTGTTTAACTGGATGAACTACGGTTACGTTGTTTCGGAAGTGCATTCGTATCTTTACCTCTATCGAGTCGACCAATCAAGCAGGTGCACTTTTAAAATCATGGCGAATGCGTGACAGCTCCAGCTGTACGAAACGATGTTTTCACGCTTTTGATCAGCTGGAGCTGTCACGCATTCGCCATTAGTTTAAAAGTACACCTGCTCGATAGGTCGAGTCGATAGAGATAAGGATACGAATGCTGATAAAACCGAAAATTAACTTTAAGTGTTTAATGTCTTCACAACACGTCTATTTGTACTTTCCAAATCAATTATCTATTTGTACTGTTCAATTCATTAATTCAATTAGGGGATCTTATTATAGGTAAGTGGATTGATTGCATTGTGTCAAATGGTTTATTCCTTCAGTGTACTTTTTAGGGTAGCTGAAAAAAACTTAATTAATAAACTAATAACTTAAGCTAAATAAATAAGAATTTATTTAATATTAGGCGATTTCGGCAGGCTTTCCTTGGTATACAATTTGGTTAACTAATTGGTACATGTGACGTCATAGCACCCTGTCAATAAACCTCATAAAAGATCATAGGAAATAAGAGATAAAACATCATAAGTTTTATATTTTATAATTTTTGACTAGTGAAAGTGAAACACAAATCTCGCATAGGAGTTTATCATATTTTATCAGTCAGTTGGCTTATAAAAGTTTACAATATTTTATGATTTTTATTATGACAATTCCTCATAAAGGTTTATAAGATTTTATAAGATCTACATGTAACATTCGGAAATGAAAAATTACAGCTTAACTTCAACAGTTGTAGTTGTAGTAATAGTGGCAGAAGTAATATAAGAGATCAAAGAGATTAATATACAGTCAAACTAAACTATAACCTAACCTAAACTATAAACTACGACCACCTAACCCACTATAATACAATAACACTCCTTGTGCTTGCACAATATCTACGTATCTAACAGAAAATTGTTCTCGTATAAGTACTTATTTATCGCCAGGAGCTGTGGGAGAGATGTTACTTTAATAAATTTCTATGAGATTTCATAACCCAAAAACTATTTTTTACGAGCTTTGATTTAACTTGAAATGTATCTATCTATGTAACGAACAAGATATGTTTGTTCGGGTGGAATCTTGCATTGCAATTAGGTGTGCCGGAGCACTCGGGGATGGAGATAACGAATTTCTAATCAGATTTTTAAAATTTAATATGGCGGATTCAAGATGGACGATTTTTGCTCATCTTTTGCTAACCAATTTTAACTAACTTATACACATCCGATTGCTTTCAAATTTGGCATGCATTTAAAGTTACCATTACATTACATTAGGCACCCCTCTCCCCTACGAGGGGAGTGGAGGGGGGAAAACACCTAAGTTTGTCCGATTTCAACCAAAATTAGTATACGGGGGCTTTTGGGCATAAGGAATACGAATTTTAGATCAGATTTTGAAAACTCAATATGGCGGATTCAGGATGAACGATTTTCGGTCATGTTTTGCTAACCAATTTTAACTGACTTATCCACATCCGATTGTGTTCAAATTTGGTATGCGTTTATAGTTCCGCTGAAAATACAATAATATAGTACCCACCTCCCTCTAAGGAGGGAAGTGGAGGGGAAAAAAGATTTAGTTTGTTCGATTTCAATCAAAATTGGCATACAATTTTTTTTGTAGAAGTAAGTAAGTATACATATACTAAGTATAGCTTCTTTAAATTACTTTTCAGGTGGTCGAAAAAACTGATAAAAATCTGGTGTGCTTTTTATGAGATTTAATGAGGTTTTTTTGGCAGGGTGAAGACATAAAAATCTATAAAATACTGTAAGTTTTTCTATAAAATTTCTTTTCCTATTTAGTCGTTTATTTTGCTGAAGAAGATTTAACAAATGTCTAAAAGAAAAACTGCTGTGGCTATCACACAATCTTCCACAACTTTTAAATCTATTTCTTTCTTTAATCTATTCTATTCAACAATATTTAATTTGAAATTTTTCAGCTGTTGACCCCTCCAACAAACGTAAACATCAGACAGAAATATTCACCTTTGAGGTCTAACTCATTGTTTTCGGGAAAACTAGACGATATTCTATTTAGGGAAAAATTTACCCTGTATCTGTCGCTTAAATCCATTACAACTGAAAACAACAAAAATTTCAAATCTACTGGTCTGCATTTCTAAAGCAGGACAATACGAAAATAGAGGGAGATAGCACTATACCAAACCACAGCACCGTGCTACATTCCACTGTATGCAATTTGGCATACTAAAGTGGATACCAGAGGCACGGTGACTTCATCATTTTTGTATCCGAAATCGGTTGGTAAGCATTTGACAGACCAAACAGGGTACCAAATCATGTACCAAAACTTGCCGAAAACGCCTATTGAAATCAGTGCCTACACCACACAACCGTAATAAGTGTCCTCGCATCCTGGTAGGTGCTCTGCATGTCGCTAAGAATACTGACAGTTCTGTGTGGCCGCAGCACGATTGTATTGGGTTGTATCTTTATAACTTTTTATTATTTGTGACCTTTGGTTCTTGATATATGACCGAGTATTTTGATATTTAGATAGTCTTTTGACTTCCTTCGATCGTGCTCCAAAGAAGTACCTAGGTCCCGATTCTTCAAAAACCGTCAGAAAATCTCCCCATTACAAAAAATATGACGATTTTTAAATACAAGTTTACACTTAATACATTTTTGTCAGGACTATTTGCTAATATTCCTTAAAATTTAGTTTCTTAATACTGTTCTAATAAATAAACAATACGTCAGTTTTAATTTTTGTAGACCGTTTTTCTGAAAACCCTGTTTTTTATTTCAAAATGTATGTTATTAAGCTTATTTTTATGTGTAAACAAACCTTTAAAACTTTTAACATACAAAACCATAGAAAGCCATGGAATATTTCGCTGTCACTGTTCAGAAGAGTCACACAAATTCTGTCTTTCCTTTTACGTGGTGAGACTTTTCGACACTTTTTGACGTTTATTGGTACGCATAGTAACAATTTAGCTCCGCCATATACTAGTCCGGCAGAATATCTTTAAAATATTAAATTTACAAAATGTTATTAAAAAAATGACGCAGTTTCTCTTACAACGTTAGGATAAATATGAAGGACGCTGTGTTTTTATTTTAAATGAGACGATAAATAAAAATCGCCACCTTCCAGAATTCTGTCGGGTGAGATTTTCTGTCCTTTCTGAAGAATCTCGACCGTAGAGTCAAAAAATCGCACATAGAAATCTTCATAGACTTTCGTGCAATCAACTTTCTAGAATCGATTGCGCCTTTCATTAGTGCCTTTATTCTTGAAGAAAAATTTCTGAAAATTCGGATGTTTACGAAAGTAAGAATATGCCAAAACTGTGTCCTAGTGAATTTAAATATATATATATATATATATATATATATATCATCTTACCTAAAAAGTATTCCATTGAGAAAATAGGGCGCCACTTGTTCAGTTTTCGTGTTCCATTGAGGAACTGAAACGTTTAGTTTTGAACTCAGCGTGTTTTTTTCTGTTTCCGCACCAGTTTTATGGGCGGTGCGGCACTTTGTGCAGTTTTTAATAAAATATTGTATATAATTTATTAAACACGATTTTTAAATTTTTCTTGCTTTTTATGATTTAGCAAAATAGGAAAATAATAAATAGATGTTTATTTACATTATTGCAAATTGTATTCATTCGATTGAAATTAGAAATGTGAACCAGTAGATTTGAAATTTTTGTTGTTTTCAGTTTTAATGGATTTAAACGACTGATACGGGGTAACTTTTTCCCTAAATGGAATATCGTCTAGTTTTATCGAAAACACTGAGTAGGACCATAGGTTACTCAAAGGTGAATATTTCTGTCTGAACTGAATCAAATATTGTTGAATAGAATAGATTTAAAGGTTGTGGAAGATTGTGTGATAGCCACAGCAGCTTTTTTTTGAGACATTTGTTAAATCTTCTTCAGCAAAATAAACCACTTAAATATGAAAATAACCATAAAAAACAAACAAAAAAGTTTGGTTAAGGCTCGTTTCTCTTGGCCTACCGAACGAATTCGGAAGAAAATGGTATGTTACGTAATTACCCTGCCAAAAAAACCGCATAAAACCTCATAAAAACACACCTGAATTTTAAGGTCTATGAGCTTTTGTGAGGCAAAATTTTAGGATTATAAAAGTTTGTAAGAATTTATGCGGTATGTCTGATTTTGGTAAGAATTTATGTGGTTTCATATGTGTGTTTTTTTATCTGATCCTATAATCAGTCAGGCTTATAAATATGTTTATAAAATTTGATAAGTGCAGACATTTTTTTAACATACTTTATGATTTTATAAAAGAACGATTTTGTAAGAGATTTTATAATCAAACCGATACATCAACTTTTATGGGTTTTTATAATTACATTATTTTTCTTTTATGATGTATTATGTGATTATATAAACCGATGTTTTTATAGTTTCATGACAGATTTTACAGTCAAACCAACTCATAACATTTTATGGGTTTCTATGATTACACCCTTGTTTTATATAATATTTATAATTTTCTAGTAGTTGGTAACAACATTTTTTTTTATAAATCTTTAAATAGATTTTATATTCAGACAAACTAACAATATTTTATAGATTTTTATGTCTTCACCCTGCTGCCAAAAAAATCTCATTAAATCTCATAAAAAACAGACCTGATTTTTATCAGTTTTTTCGACCACCTGAAAACTAATTTAAAAAAGCTATACTTAGTATAGTATAGTATACATGTACTATACTTACTTACTTCTACAAAAAAATTTGTATGCCAATTTTGGTTGAAATCGGACGGTGTTTTTGACCCTCCACTCCCCTCGTAGGGGAGAGGGGTGCCTAATTTAATATAATGGTAACTATAAATGCATGCCAAATTTGAAAGCAATCGGATGTGTATAAGTTAGTTAAAATTGGTTAGCAAAAGATGACCAAAAATCGTCCATCTTGAATCCGCCCTATTGAATTTTCAATATCTGATTAGAAATTCGTTATTTCCATCCCTGAGTGCCCCGGAACACCTAATTGCAACGAAATCGAGCGTACTTCAATTGTACTCCCTTACACCCCCTTCGAGTAGGGGGGAGCTGTCAATTTCATCACACTATATTCTTGTGTTCTTCAACTGTACCCCTCTCCACTCCCTTTGGGTAGGGGGGAGCTGTCAATTTCATCACACTATATTCTTGTTTTGTCACCGCAACTATATAAGCATGCCAAGGAAGTTGGTCAAAATTAAGTTGCAAGATTCAACCCGAACAAACATATCTTGTTCGTTACTTAGATAGATATATAGCAAGTTAAATAAAAGCTTATAAAAAAATAGTTTTTGTCTTAAGAAATCTCATAGAAATTTATTAAAGTAACATCTCTCTCAGCTCCTGGCGATAAATAAGTACTTATACGAGAACAATTTTCTATTAGATATGTAGATATTGTGCAAGCACAAGGAGTGTTATTGTATTATAGTGGATTAGGTGGTCGTAGTTTATAGTTTAGGTTAGGTTATAGTTTAGTTTGACTGTATATTAATCTCTTACATTACTTCTACCACTATTACTACAATTACAACTGTTACAGCACAGTTAAGCTGTAATTTTTTATTTCCGAATGTTACATGTTATAAAATCTCATAAACCTTTATGAGGAATTGTCATAATAAAAATCATAAAATATTGTAAACTTTTATAAGCCAACTGACTGATAAAATATGATGAACTCCTATGCGGGATTTGTGTTTCACTTTCAATAGTCAAAAATTATAAAATATCATAAGTTTATATGAGCATAGAATATAAAAACTTATGATGTTGTATCTCTTATTTGCTATAATCTTTTATGAGGATTTTTGGCAGGGAGCTATGACGTCACATGTACCAATTAGTTAACCAAATTGTATACCAAGGAAAGCTTGCCGAAATCGCCTAATATTAAATAAATTCTTATTTATTTAGCTTAAGTTATTAGTTTATTTTTGGATGCTAAATGTGCCCACATTGAACAAAATATTAATATTAATAAATATATTGTAGAAAACCGTCTATTTAAATAAATATTAAATCTTTTATTTGGTTTTGTAGCACCCTAGGTATTAATTAAAAAAAAAATAAGCATGCATTTGTGTGTGTGTGTGGGCGTTTTTACGAGATTAGAAATTAAGAAATAGTGTTAGTTAGTTGGTTGAGTTGATGGAAAAACGAATTGTTTACAGGTCAGTAAAATGCGTATTTAAAAATTATTATATTTCAAATAAAGTGTTCTATTATTTTTATTATATTTGATGTGTTGGTTTATAACATGTGTATATTTAGATAGAATCGTTTTATGCTGTGAACAATGTAGATTTAAATTAAATTAAACATTTGCTGTCTTTTGTGCTGGGATTTTAGTTTGTATGACGTATGACCAAAGATGTATCAAATAGATATATCATATATTTTTGGTATGATTCAGGATGTAAGAAAGGGCCTTGGTGAATCTACTAACATTTCCCTTCCCTGATTGAGCGAATATCCTAGCAAGTAAAAAGTATAGTCTAGAGATATTACCCCAAAATATCAACTATTAGCTGAGTAGCCTCTCGTATTGGACCTCAGTACCTTCTGGCGATGTCCAGCTAACTAACCACAAACTCTTCAGTTTTGAATATATTGTTATAAATAAAAAAGGTCAAAAGATCTTGGGTGGAAATAACGAAAATTCACACTTGGATGAGCATCCCACAAGGAACACACAAAAGACCAAAGCGAAAAGAGAAATGATTAAACGATCTTTCGCCCTGGGTAACCAGCGTGGGCTCATCAGTGGTTTCACTGGTGATCATTTCCAACTCTGTATCACTCACAAATAGGCATCGTTCCGCACTGGTACTTATCGAAGTTACCTGATACGGATTCGTCCTGGCGTGTTAATATTTCCAGTAGGATTATGCTCCTAAGACAAATAAAACAAAAAAGAAGTTAAAAAACCTCCAAATCAGTTACTTCAACCGAAAAGAGACTAAAAAACTAAATTATTATTTGTAATTCAATTTTTGGCACAGAATTAATTTTATCATCGTGAATTTCAGGCTGAGTACGGCACTACTATTGATTTTCTTTAAATTAATAAATTCGGATTATTTTTAAAATTTTGTGTTTATTTTACCCTTACCTCAAGTCTCCTTAAATTTGTTATTGTCCGGCGCATTCTGGGCAAGTTAAATAATGTTGAGTGGGGTTAACAACGTAGAGCTTTTATTTATTTTGGCTGTTTTAGTTTAATTTGTTAAACGAACCTGTTTAGGTATGTTATACTACAATATATGCTACAAAAACCATAGCATGAGACTATCCTTTTGAGTGAGTAGGTCTTGTAAAGACATTTTTTTATTATTACATTTAAACTTAATGCTTTGTCTAACCAGTGTCTGTTCTTCGTGGGGCTTGATAAAGTTACAATATATAACGAAACGTTGCCATAGGAAAAATAAGTTTTCTTTTTGCTGTCTCTATAACCCAATAAAATCTCAAGGGACGAACTTAATATGATAAACAAAACGTTTGTCCGATAAGTCAGAGTGTTATCTTTTTAAAATATACCTTTTGATTTTTTTATATTTTGCGGTTCAGAGGATAGTGCAAAACCCGTTTCATTTGCATTTTTCGACTCTAAGGCGAACGAAAACCCCTAGGTGGGTATGTACACTCCTCTAGATCTCTTCACGACACCAATTAGAGCGGGTTCGTCGACTGGTCTTAAACGTTCTTTGGTGGTGCTGGTTAACACTGAAGTACTCTCCTCATCAGTGGAGCAAATGTGCTTATTTGCAATTGCAGCACTCCTTTTGAGGGTCGTGCTTTTCCGCAGCATTTTACTCCCCATGTAAGTTACGTGGTACAGATCATATGCCAGGATATTTCTATCCCTCTTTAGTAAACCCAAGTCTCTCGGTGCTACGGCGCGAAAGTAAACACTTCTAGACTTACAGAGAACCTGTTGTTTGAAGGTGGTATTAAACAACGTTGAGCTTGAAAGTAAACTACCCACATAATATTGGAGGAATATTCATGTTATAGGAATATTCCCTCAAAGTGATTTTTGGAATATTCTATTGCGAATATGACAGGAATGTTGCAGACCTTTTTTTTGTTGAACATTCTTTAAGAGTTTGTGATAGTTATATTTCTTTGGTAATAAGGTAATAATATGCCCATGATAACCTGATAATCCAGTTTTTTTTATGAATATTCCCAAAAACAATGTTTTGTTCAGGATTTTGGCATGTTTGCTGAAAATATTTCACATCTTGTGAAAAGAACGCGAGGTGGCACTGTAATCAATATGTTCTCTATGTAGCAGGTAATATTATTATACATATAAGAAAAGTTATTTAGGTAATCTTTTGATAACTAATCTCAAGCAGTATATCTACATAATGGTGATACATAAGCTACTCCGTAATTACACTTTAGTGGAAGACTAATGCATATTTGGTGGATATTCATGTGGATATATATCCCCACTCCATATCCACCTAATATCAATCTCGTGGCCATCTGGAATCTGGACATGTTTTGAATCACAAAATCATATCCATGCAATTATAGTCGGTGTCCGTCCAGGTATATTACTATAATTCCAAAAAAATTTTCTGGTCCTATTATAGTCATGTTTCACGTAACGTTTCTACCGATTTATATCATCTTTATGAGCTAGAACATAACTTATTGCCGGCATGTGTTAGTAATATTCCCAATGGTAAAATGTAACATTTTTATCACATTCTTTGTTCTCTAAGTACATGACTTTTACATTACAGGAATGTTTAATTGTTATGTGGGTAGAGTTTCGAACTTTTAATGTCTTTATTTTTTACTAGACTAACTTAGTTTATATGGAACGAGAAGATACAAAGCTCGTCGCCAAGGAGGAAAATCTATTCGAACTCTGGTTCACTTTTACAGGGAACGAGTCCCTTGGAACAACCTTTCGTAGGTATTGTTAAATGTCGAGGATGGATCATGATCAGGAAACTAAAATGCAAAGGGTTGCCGTATTTCTCGTCCATTAAAATTGCAAAATGTTTGGCTGTCAAGTAACGAGTATTTTACACTTTTCATTTGCTTTCGGGCCTTCCGTCAGGTAATCTTGGATCTGCCGCTGAAAGCACCTCACGTATGTAGGTACTTTTGCTTGACAAATAAAAAGTTCTTTGTTTTGCACACCTACTCCTAAGGCCAGATTTTGAATAATTTTCACCAACCCTTCTTTCGTAAATAACACTCTATCTTGACATTTTGACGGATATAAAGCCATATAGCGTTCGCCGGCGGTATAAAGAATGTTACGGTGTTCCATCTTGTGGGCAGCGAGACAGGCGTACACGTCAGGAAACACGATTAGGAAAGATAAATCTAATGGCGAAGCCTTGTTAAGACGGCGTAAATGGCAGCTCTTGAAGTTGGTGATTTAACACGGCGGTAAGCCTCTAAAGAATTAGATTTTTCACTGCCATCATTCGTGTAATTTACTCGTCAAGATTTTGAGCTGCGTATTTAGTTTTGAACATGTTTCTTTAAAAACTAAGATGGGTTAAATTATTACGGAACGTGTATGAACTAGGCAAGGAAGCAAGTACACATTTAAGTGAGTCAATTATCGGGTGGGCCATAAAAAACCGGACAAAAGGTATAACTGTCGAAACCTACCACCGATTTCAATACAACAAACTGCTCTTTGCAGGGAATTGAGCAGGAGTTTGACTAAAAGTATTTTTTTGTCCGCCATCTTAAAATCTAAGATAGCGGAAAGAAACAAACTTTACCCTTCAAAGAGCCACGTTTATTCTTATGTTACGGAAAATTTTTGGATTTTTTTATGAATTCGTAAAAAAGCTCTGTTTCTGCCACGCAGAACGAGGTGCCAATCATTAAAATCGGTTAAGTGGTTTCCAAAAAAAATAAAACATTTTCAATTAGTGTTTTACGGATACAAGAAAACCGATTTCAATGAAATAAAAGGCATCATGGTGTAAATCGATTGTTTTCTAACCACTGCTATTGAAATTTGACGCCATCTTGAAATCCAAGATGGCGGACAAAATTAAATTTGACTCTCCAAAGAGGCTCGTTTATTTATATTTTCTGAAAACTTTTTTTTTATTAGTGGAAAAGTTCTGCTTACGCCACGCACAATGAGGTAAAAATGATTAAAACCGGTTAAGTGGTTCTTAAAAAAAATAATTTTTGTTTCCATCACTGTTTTCCAGATTATACGATTGCCTTCTCAATTCCGTCTGCATTAGTTTCCTCATAAATTCATAACTACTTAACCGATTTTTATATAATAAAAGCATTATGACAAAGATCGATTGAACTTTAAAGACCACTATTGAAAAAAATGTAAACCCATGATTGCGGACAAAATCAAATTTGACCCTTCAAAGACGCTCGATTATTCTTATGTTTCACTCCGCCGCGTTTAACTAACATTTTTCTTTCGTGATTTTTGTGAGCGATCGGTTTTTACCATGATTCTTTGCATTTCATTAAAAGCAGAGATGCAAGAGTCTAAAATGCAAACAATCGTTAAAGAAAACACTGAAATCTTAAAAACCACTAAGGCGATTTTCGTTATGCATGGCGCGGGGAGTGAAAAACCTAAAAAATGAATATAAATTCAAAAAAGGGTAAAAAAATTACTTGCAACAAAAAAAACGGCTTTTTTAAATGGTGGCAAATTTCAATGGCGATCTATAAAGAGAAATCGATTCTTACCATGTTGTTTTTATTTTATCAAAATCATTTAGTAGTAATGAGTTTATGAGGAAACAATGGTTAAAACAAAAATTATTTTTTTGAGAACCACTAAACCGATTTTAATGATTCGTACCTAGCTATGCGCGTTGGAGAAAGGGCATTTTTAGGTTCTCGAAACCTAAGAATAAACGAGCTTCTTTGAAGAGATCAATTCAATTGTGTCCGCCATCTTGGGTTTCAAAATGGCGACAAATTTTGATAGTGATCTTTTAAGAGTTTTTGTTCTTCGCCATGATGCTTTTTATTTTATTGAAATCGGTTGAGTATCAATTTAAGAAGGCAATCGTATAATCTAGAAAACAGTGATGAAAACCAGAATTAATTTTTGGAGGAACACCAAACCGATTTTGATTATATATTTCGTTCGCGAAAGCAGAACTTTTGTACAAATTTAAAAAAAATATTTAAAAGTTTACAGAACATATAAATAAACGAGCTTCTCAAGTCTGATTTTGTCCGTCATCTTGGATTTCAAGACGGCGATAAATTTCAATAACAGTAGTTAAAGAACAATCTATTTTCGCCATGACGCTTTTTATTTCATCAAAATCGGTTTAGTAATAAAGATTTTAATGATTCTCACCTCGTTCTGCGTGATAGAAACAAAGCTTTTTCAAGACTTCATAAAAAAATCCAAAAAATTTCCGTAAATTCCATGCAAAGAACAGTTTGTAGCATTAAAATCAGCGGTATGGTTTAAAAGTTATAACGGAAAACATTTTGTCCGGTTTTTTATGGCCCACCCGGTATGTATCCAGAACAATTTTTTCGGGTTTTACTTTTAGTCCCCCTTAGGGCTAATTTTACAACCAAAGATAAAACTCCAGATTAAACCATAGTTTAAACTTCAGTTCAATCTTTGGATTAAACCATTGGTAAACAAGTTGGTAAATTTTATAATTCGCACTTAAACTACGGCCAGGAAGAAAAGAAGAGCTGTTGGATTAGCTGTTTTGGATTAGGAGGACAACAAGTTTCTTTCTAGTTTAAAAAGTCTAAATTTTTTGGGCACATAGGGTTGATTATTTTAACCATATCTTTAAAATGGCACCAACTAGAGCCAAATCCAGCATAGTCACCAAATTTGATAAAAATCAGTCAAGTAGTTTTTGAGATATCTGCGTTGGTTACAGACAGACATACAGCCAGACGCCACAACAAAAAATGTTCAGTATTGTCAGAAACGCAAAGATGTACAGTACAAAATTAATACGTGTGAGCTCGGTGTGAGATTAAAACTTACTGGTCTGTGCATGCGGTGTTTCAACTGTTGTCGAATTTCCTCGTGCACAATTTCGCATGTCTCTGTAGATAATTTAAACTTTAAAATCTACATCGTCGTGTTCCTCCAAAGCATTTGTTCTAGGACGAATAATTTTTGGTCGTCTTGGTGCTTCGACAATATCAAAAATTTCGTCATCGCATCTTCATCCAGTTGAGCAAAAATAAATTCATCATTCAATACTGAATACTTACACTTTTTTACTACAAACAAATTTTAAATAAATTTTTAATAACTATTTTGAGGTTACTATTAAACTGAAGTTTAGTTCTCACCCAGACCGCCGTTAACGGTTAAACCGAAGTTTGTTGATAAACTGCACCTATAAAACGTTGGCGTTGACGTTTAACTATGAGTTGTAAAATTGCGCCTAAAGTCGCTAATAAATCGTAAAAAAAGTAAGTATACTTGATTTAAAAAAAAACTCATACATGCGTTTCTTCCTATGCCACAAAATTTAGCTTTCCATTAGTGTATACTATTATAAGGCATCACCAGCTTAGTATGCCTGACAGCATAAAATTCATTGTGACATCCTTAAAAATGCCACAGATATCAACATTTACAAAAGAGAGGCCACCCATTTTGGAGTTGATAAAATGACGATAATGCGATAGAAAAAGCGCTGGATTGAAAATAATTCTACGGATAGGAAAGATGGATCAGGACGACCAAAAGTAAGTTCTGAAGTGCAAGATGAGAGACTTATTGACCATCTCAGACAAAATCCTTTTTCAACGTCGGTTGAAGCAGCTAATGTAACATTATTTCCGGGTTCTTTAGCAACAGTAAATAGAAGAGTAACGAAATCAGAAGTCTCTTGTCCAGTTGCTGCAAAGAAGCCTTTTCTAATAAAAGAACAAAAACAGACCAGAGTGATTTTTGCACTGAACAACGTACTTCGTGATAATGACTTCTGGGAGAGGGTGGTTTTCACTGACGAAAAAATTTTTCAATCGTCTTCAAGCAGCAGGAGAATTTTAGTTTATCGTCCACCAAATTCTGGATTTCTACCCAAATATACAAACAAAATTAAAAAAAGAACTGGACATGTTTCTGTAAACATGTGGGGTTGGTTTAGTGCTAGAGGTTTGGGTTTTTTTGGAAAATCGAAGGAAGATTTCATAGTGAACGATATATTGAAATCCTTGAAAACGTTATGCTGCTATCTGTACAGACTTTACATGAGAATAATGACTTCGTTTATCAGCAGGACAACTGTCCAGTACACACAGCTAATGTTGTTCGCCAATGGTTTCAGAATAATAATATAGAAACACTTCCTTGGCCAGCCAACAGCCTTGACCTTAACACAATGGAAAATATATGGATTGGATCAGCTCTCAGAAGGCCATCAGTATTTTCAAAATTTAACCTTTTCAATGCCCAGACGTTTGCAGCTTGTAATAGAGAAAAATGGTGATCCTATTAATACTTTTTTAAGTTAAAATAATTAGTATTAAGTTTACCATCGTTTTTGTCCTAATCCAAGTTTCCTATTCGTCGAATTGTTTTTAATCCAGCGCTGTTTCCATCGTATTATTGTTATTTTATTAACTCCAAAATGGGTTACCGCCCTCTTTATAGAACAACCTTCGTTCGTTACTCGAGTGATAATTTGATATTGTTCAATAAAGACTTTACTAAAACATTATTTTTGCTGATTTTTTAGTATTATGCAAATAAATAAGGTTGCCTTTAATTTAAGTAAAAAAATATTTTTAGTTTTAGAGACCGTTTTTAAAAAATATGACAAACTGTCGTACTTTTGAAGTTTTTAGGCATTTTAGCTGATAGTCCGTATATATTATACACTTTTAGAAAGGTCAATTTTGTGACTGCATGTATGCGTTTTTTTTTTAATCAAGTGTACCTTTACTTATAGGTACGACGAACTGAATGTAAATCTATTTCTAAAAATTGGCATCACCTTATACAGAAGGTCGTTTTTGTTGGGAATATCAATGTCTTAACCAAATTGGTATTTTTTTAACGACCTACTCTCGGTTTAACCCCCGTCTGTCGTACGGTGGCTCCAAGTGACTTATGTGACAATACCTGTCGCGAAGGAAAATAAACTATCCTATAAAATGGACCGTAAAGTAAGAAACTTTACGGCTTAAAACTTTATTGCTTTATGAAGGTAGCTGTGTAGAGTTCCTGCTATTATATCTCGCAGAGCTTTTAAGGCCAAGAAGAATTGAATAAGACAATAATTTAATTTAAGTTTAGCGTAATGGCAGAAACGCTAAGTTGTCACAAACGTTTTATTTTATAAAAAATATTTTAATATGCTTATTAAATCCGAGAGAGAATTATTACGAACTTATCGGACCGCTTTAGTTGTATTGACACAATGCTAAGTGGGTATTATTTTGACGCTAGAATTAACAACACTTTTAAAAAATAAAATAATGTTAAAATTAGGTAAAATTATTTTTTTTTTATTTAATTAAGGCACGATCATTTTAGGATTTTATTTTTTTGGTTTGAGGAAATTATTATATATTTTCAGTTTTTTTTTAATTCGCCAAATTATGATTCAATTAATTGTGATTCAATATTTGTGTATATTTTTTTTATTGCAACTGAAACCTTTTTCTATGTATTTTATTAGGTAATTAAAAACAATTAATTAAATTAATATTAAAAAAAAACATTCTTATTATTTTTTTTTATTTGATGTAATCGCAAAGATCAAATATTTTAAAGCACAAAAATATATCTTTTATGTTTAAACCAATATTTAATAAGTGAGAGGTAAATTAAAAAAAAATAATTTTACCTAGCCATATAACATTAAATGTTATATGCAAGTCACATACTTGTTAAAAAAAATCTAATGTAACACTGTTACGTAAATGTTTAGGACAATTGATGTGTACTGGCAATGTAATATCGTCGTTAAGGTTACAAGTTGCGTTACATAACAGGTTGCAAAAATACATTGAGGTAATGTAAATGTCACAGGTTTTCTCTTAGTGGGGAGTTACTAAGGTTCTAAAACACCTTAAGACACCGAAGAAAAAAATAATTTGTCGGTCTGTCCGTCTGTTGTCTGTCTGTATACACGATAATCAAGAATGCCTTAATCGATTTTAACGAAATTTGGTATAAAAATTCTCTATCGGCTGACCATGAACTGATTAACTTTTGGGTAGGGTGGGAAGGGTGAACAGGTGTTAAAATATTTAAAAAAATTATATGGTTTTCTGATTTAAGTTTTCATAAATAGGGACTACAAATTTTGTTATAAAGTTTAAATTCGTGGGAGCTTCAGTTTCCGAGTTACTTAAAAACACGTTCAAATATATTTAAAAAATCATAACTTTAGAAGCAAAGCATCTATTTATATGTGGTTTTCAGACTTTAGTTTTCTCAAATATTACCCAAAAATTTTGTTACAAAATTCAGCTCTTTCAAAGCTACAGTTTTCGAGATATTTCCTTTCAACATAAAATAATTGATTTTATGGTGGACTATCCGTGCTTTGCTGAAATAATTTACGTCCGTACCAGCCCTCTCCTTTTTATCATTATTTTTTTCACTCTATTGATTTTTAACCCATTAGTGTCCAGGTCACTATTAACATAAATGACTAGTGCAAAAAACGACAAGCAGCACTTCCAAAATACGTAAAATGTAAGTTTTTAAACAAAAAAAAAACAAGACGTACGAAAACCAGACATTATCTGTAGATGCTGGTCACACCAGTTTGAAGGCATATATATTTAGAGCAAATTCCAAAAATCGTTTGAAAGGAATCACCCAAAGTTTTTCAGTTATTCAACTTCATGTTCGTCAAACTACTTCAAAAATAAGGAATTTTTTTTTACCCAAACCAAAAAGAAAATGTATCAAATATTTTTAGTGTGTCTTAGTTCAGAATTATTCTTCTTCATTGTGCATCATTTCTTATTTAAATGGTTTTTTTATTATAGGAATATTCCCTAAAAGTGATTTTTGGAATATTCTATTGCGAACATGACAGGAATGTTTCATACCTATTTTTGTTGAATATTCTTTGTGACACTTATATTTCTTTGATAATAAGATATTAATATTCCCATGATAACGTGATAATCAAGTGATTTTATGAATAATCCCCAAAAAATATTTTTGACAGGATTTTGTCATGTTTGCTGAAAATATTACTATCTTGTGAAAAGAACGTAATTTACATGATTTATACTTACAATTTAGTTTAATTTCATCTATTGTAGGCAGATGGCACTGGAATCAATATGTTCTCTATGTAACAGGTAATATTATTATACATATAAGACAGCAAAAAGTTATTTAGGTAATCTTTTAATTGATAACTAATCTCAAGTAGTACATCAAATAATGGTGATACATTGATATACCTATATCCATGGATCCGGTGGATATTCATGTGGATATATATCCACTGCACATATCTTAGGATCTCCATCTCGTAGTCATATGGACGTGTTTTGAATCACAAAATCACATCCATACATGCAATATTCAATGGAGATATAAATATTTGCTATGTGGGGTATTATAGTCAGTGCCCAGGTATATTACTATAATTCTTTTCAAAAAACGTTCTAGTCGTATTATATTCATATTTCACGTCACGTTTCTATCACATTTATATCATCTGTATGAGCTAGAACGTAACTTATTGCCGGCATGTGTTAGCAATATTCCCAATGTCAAAATGTAACATTCCTATCACATTCATTATTCTCTAAGTACATGACTATTACATTACAGGAATGTTTAATTGTTATGTGGGTTTGTGCATGTCGGAGTCTATGCTAAAAATCCAATATGGCGGTTAATCACAATGACGCCATTATTTGCCAAATTAGTACCTAATCACCATATGCTCAAAAGCTGGTTATACCTTCATCAAAAAAATGAGGTCGATTTACTGTACTAAAAAAGAGAAGCAGTAGCAATACTTACAATATATTTAAATCTATTCCAAGTAATTTATACTCTTGTAAGAGGATGACAATGATTGACTATTATTGTCCTGAATTAACCGCTGAGATATACCGATAACCCGCCCACTTGGTATGCAACGTGTCCAGCATGCATTTATTGGTCGCTGAATATAATTATCAGCTGGTTGACTGCTCTTTGGGAGGTCAGCAAAATGCTTGGGATTATTAGGCTCCGATTGTTTTACATACAATAGACTTTGGACGCGACGTGACTCCCCTATAGAGCATGTGTTTTAAAGTGAAAATGCAAAAGCGCGGCTACAGAACTCTAATACAAGTCTAAAGGTGTTTTCCAATGAGCAAACTATATTTTACGAACGCCTATGGTTTATCAAACCATGAATTTATCAGACCGTATTTAATAAAAAATTCATCGTAAGAACGATTCGAAGAAACTGCAATTCGTCAAATTTTAGACTTGACATTTCATTGATATTAGTTTGGTTGACTGTTTATTTAGTTTATGAATATTCCCAAAAAAATATTTTTGACAGGATTTTGTCATGTTTGCTGAAAATATTACTATCTTGTGAAAAGAACGTAATTTACATGATTTATAATTACAATTTAGTTTAATGTCATCTATTGTAGGCAGATGGCACTGGATCGAGAAATACTTACCGCTTGCCGAGGACATGAAAAACACGTGGGATGCTGAGTCTGTAAAGATCATTCCTATAATAGTAGGGGCCACAGGAGAAATTCCAAAGAAGCTCGAGAAGAATCTTGAAGTCATAGGACTGCAAAACTCTCTCGCCATGCAGCTTCAGAAAGCAGTAATTTTATCAACCTGCAATATAATGCGAAAGGTGTTAAATAACTCATAATTCATAATTACAACAGTAAAACCAAAACTTCTATGCTTTGTGGTACTACAATAATAATAATAATAATAATAATAATAATAATAATAATAATAATAATAATAATAATAATGCAGAACACCGTTTCTACTAACCTCGCGGTTGGTGGGGAGTAGAACTGTGAATGGAACACCTGGCCTATCTGCACCCGTGTAAGTCGGAGCCGCGGGACCGCAGATAAGGTCAAAAAAAAAAAAATAATAATAATAATAACCCATCTACAAGTTGCACGTCCTCGGCATGAGCCGCGTGGCGTCCTTTCTTAAGCTGAATCGTCGCACACTTATCCAACCCGAACTCCATTCCGATCGCATACGTAGAACTTAAGGTGATCCATATAAAATAGGTGGGTAACCCTATGTACCCTATGTGTTCTACGGCCAGGAGCACCGCACATGTATCCCTTTGTGTTCCGCAAAGCAACGGACGACGGAAGTAGCGAGACCCTTGTGTTACTTATGGTAAATCGGGTCTTCCAAAGTGGCATCATTCCTGAAGTGCATCTCGCTATGGCATCCGGTACTCCAAGGCCTCTCAAAAGGTGAATAATAAGTTCATGAGAAGTTGTGTCAAAGGCCTTGCGATAATCTATCCAGGTCATCAAAAGGTTTCGCTTGTACTGGAAGGAGTCTTGTGTGACACATCAATCTATTAGTAGATTCTCCTTGCAGCCGGCTACGCCTTTCTTTGACCCTCGCTGCTCGTACACTTCACTAAACACGGGACCCATGGCTTGGAGGATCCGCTGGTACAAGAGTCGCGTAAAAATCTTGTAACAAGTGTTTAAACATGTTATCGGGCAGTTGTTCTTTGGGTCGGACAAGTCTCCGTTCTTGGGGAGTAGGACGGTAGGAGGAGTTAAAAATTCGGGCTAGGGCCTCATGTGCTGAAATTTCTTCCACCAGTAGGCGTTAATTCCATCAGAACCCGGGGCAGCAAAGTTCTTAGCACCCATAAGAGCACTTCCTCCGCAGTTATTGGTGAGCACTGTTACTCTGGTGGTGGAAACCCCCTCACGCAGGATTCAAACTGTATCAGGGCTGGTGTGTTTACGTTAAGCGGACGAGTTATCTCGTAAATGCCCCTCCAGAAGTTTTCCACCCTCTCAGTGGATGGAAGATTATCAATAATTCTCGGCGGCGTCTGAAATAGGCCACAGGGGTTTTCGAAAAACAACTTGTTTTCCGAAATGCCCCTCGCCCGCCGAATTAGATTCTGTTTGGCAGTCGCTAGCATCCGTATCCTTTCGCAGCACTGCTGCTTGATGATCTGCAACAGCGCTTCGTTCAGTGTGTGGTGGATGCGCCGCATGTTAGCGGCTATGCGGCGCACTTTTGGCGTAAAAGGCCTGCCTGCCAATCTGTATTCCACCACACACTGTATACGGGATACACGCTGCCTTGCTGAGAGGATTTTTGCTTCCATTTTCTTTACTCGGCGTGTCGACGCAGGAGTCCCTGTTGGGCACCTTTGGCGACACGGAGCAAGCTGCCTCGTAGATGGCGCAATTTATACGACATATGTCAGCTTCTTCTGATAGAGCATTTAACAGTTCTGCGTCCGCTCTAGCTAGATCTTGTGGTTTCGGGCGCTTAGTCTTGTGCAGCGCCCTGCGGTCTCGGAGTCTCTCTTCCGGTGCTACGGAAAGCTAATCTTCAGTTGCATGTATCTGCGGTTCCTGTTCCTCAGGTACTGCCGGCTGTTGAGGTCTTCTAACATATCTCTTTCGCCGAAGATAAGATACATAGTCTCGCAGGCTCTGAGCAGTAAATGTATTATTCTCAGGATGCATATCATTCCAAAGCTCACGCATACGAACCATATATACCCTTCGACCTGGGCTACTGCTCTCATAGCATTCCAGCAGATCATCTCTCAGATCATCGGTCCACTCAAAGCTTCCTTGTTCATTGCGGTTGTCGTCGGGCAATCCATTCGGTTTGGCCCCTCCACCTTGCCTCTGACCCCTCATCCGACGGGGTCGGTTGTGGGGGCCCTCTCGTTCCTCTACGTTTGGAACCAAGCTAAGGGACTGGTAGTAGGTTAGCCTAGCCAGCCATTTAGTGGGACATTTAGGAGAAGCAGAGTTTCGTCCTCGCGGATCACCTGTGTTGCAGGTTGCCGATCCGATTTGACCCTGGCAGCTGAGGTAAAGGGGGGTGTTGCTAATACCCAGACGTTGTTCTTGGTTGCCTCCTTGCTTTGGATGCCGGAGAGACCTATACATATCTGGATGTTCCCCAGGGACACATCCATGATAGTGTCATAATAAAAGGGTCTCTCCGCGACAAGTATCAGCAGCGACTAAGACAAATCTGGAGTTCAGAGCTGTCTGGAAAGAACAAAGTTGCTGCTACAAACATGCTTGCCGTCCCACTACTCACTTACTCCTTTGGGGTGATCAAGTGGAACGTGAACGAGTGGCGCGAAATCGAAGTGAAAACCCGCAAGATGATGACGCGATATCGCAGCCATCACCCTAAGGCGTCTGTCCAACGGCTTTACTTCCCACGTTATCGGGGAGGCCGTGGACTCTTAAGTTTGGAGTGTTTACATGGACGGTTGGTACTAAGTACCGCGTGCGAGGTAATCAGAGACAAGGATCCCCTGCTACGCATGGTGCGTAACCATGAAACGGTTAGGGTGGGGGCATTTCTTTTTAAAGCAGCATAAAGAGCATCGGATGAGCTCCAAATAGTTTTTGACCTCCATTTCATTTTAATTATTTTTGTAGTTATAATAATTGACAACCGTAACATTTTTTTTATGTACCAACCATTTGTTTAGCCTTAGTTTAATTTTTAGGTGTGCTTATTAATTATAGTTAAAAAGCCAATCCGTTTTTGTATATATTTTATTTGTATTTTTTTTATTTAATTTATATTTTTTTCTAATAAAATAATTTGTTTTATTAAATTTCATAGAACTTTTCTCATATTTACTATTTTCTTCACTAATACCTATATACCACGGTACTTAAAATGTAAGTTTCCCCCAATTGCGGCGCCTATGAGAATAGTTTATCGCTTGCCTTCTATTGTTCTCAGTTTTGGGTTCTATTGTATTCTCCGGTCGAACAGGGTGAGGTATATAAAAATAAAGGATTTTTACCTGAGGTACATTAGAAAATTTTTAAAAGAGAAGAAAAAGTGATTTATCACTCAGTACAAAATTTATCCAAATTTGCATTTTTATTACTCTCTCTTCTTTATGAACAGGCTTTAGTTTCAATACTTAGCTTTAAAACCCTGTAAAAACTAAAACTCTCACTCTTGCAGTTTTTGAAAAATTAGGGGCATTGAATTGTGTAAAGAATAAAACCCACTGCTCATCAACAGGTTTCTCCTGTAAATATGAATCGGAAAAGTATGTATTCATCAAATAACAGGTCTGCATCAACAACAATGTGGAATTGCGTGGATATATTCAAAAATTCTTTCAACCTACAGCACGCGTCTTCGGTTTGCATATTACCATCTTTTTTTACATTATGTGATAAAAAGTGAGGAAATTCAAAAAAGCGGGAGACTCCTGCCTAAATCAGTTCAAGCTTTGCATCGGTAACCAAAAAGTCATGGTTTGGTTATTTGCGGACACCTACTAAAATTCTGTTTTTGATGAAGGTAAAAATAGTAGTTTTAACAACTAGTGGCGAAAATAGTGCTTTTTTACAAGCGTTGGTTTAAATAACGAGCGCAGCCAGGTATTTAAAAACGCGAGTAAAAAAAGCACAGTTTAGCCGCGAGTTGTTAACACTATTTTTTTATTACCTTTATTAAAAAATCCAAGAAAAACAGGAAAATACTTTTAAAAATCTCGAACGAAAGCACTTCTCGCAACCCACCATTTTTACACTATACATCAAGGCGGCTAGTTTTTATTCGGTGAAGTTCATTGTCGCGACATTTTAATATTTTTAAAAGATTTTTTCGTAAATACTTGGTGAAAACTGGCGGAAATGGCTTAATATTTAGGCAAGAATAATTAGATTCATTCAATATTACTATTTTCCGCTATTTCTCTTTAATTTTGGGTAAAAAACGAACCGAAATTTTTTTTTTGCACCCGTGATCAAAAAAAAAGGTTTTTTTGCATCCGTAACCAAAAAACTCATGCTTTAGTTATCTGCAGACAGTTACTAAAAGCATGTTTTTCATGAAGGTTTAAAAGTTTTTTCACCGACAAAAAAGCCTACTTGGAATTAATAAAAAAAAACTTAAACCAAGTAGCATATCTGCATGAAATAGAAGACAATACATACATTTAGAATAAATATTTCGATCCACCTAAAATAATTGATATTAAAACAGTGGAATAAATAGAAAAAGCATTAAAAATAAATAGATAAAATATTGGAAACTAATGATTTATTTATTTGTTTTTAGTAGGTTCTATTGAACGCAAAAAGATTATATATTAAAAACTGGCGAATTAAGTATTTAAAAAAATGAAAAAGTTATGGGTACTTTAGAAACAAATAATTTATTTATTAAGAACTAATAAACCATCTACCTAAAATAAGTGCACAAATTATTAAAGCAAGTGGATGGTATATTAAAAACGAATGAATTATTTATATTGCTACTGTGGTGAGTCAGAAAAACGGGACTTTTTTGACTGTCCATTACTAAAAAAGTTTTTTTTCGATTTCAAAAATTTGAAGGCCAAGATTTAAAGCAAAAAACAAGATTTTTGCCATTTTCTCTTCAAAAAATCTTCATAATTCAAGGTTTTGTCAGTCCAACTTCAAATCTACCTTAAAGTATTAGGCATGCATGCCAAATTCGATCGTTAGAGTTTGATGCAGTTTAAATCTTCATAACCTTAAAAAAATACCCCAGTAAAATTAACATATTCCAAAAATAACATACTAAAGAGCGCTATTCAGCGAAGAGAACCAAATTTGGTAAGAAAGATGAGAAGGTCAAGTCCAACAATATCGTTAAAAAAAAATTGGTTCAGCTATGATGCGTTTCAATATGGCGGCTGATATATCAAAATGGCGACCTATAACCACATTTTATTTTATCCAATTTTGTAAAAAAGCAAAAACGACCAGGTGGCCAGTAATTCTTATTGACTTGTCGCCGCTTACTATGAAAAAAAAAAGTTTAATTAATGCATGACCTTGATTGACCTTAACAATAACATGTGCAAGTAAAAAACCAACTTTTTGTGATGTTTTCTCCAATTTAACACTACGCAAAAACTTTAAGTGCCGGAGATGAAATTAACATCTTTATAAAAAAAAACACTTTATTTTAGATCTCCCTACCATTTTTTTTCCCAGATGTTTATGCTACACCCCGGTAAATATGACCTATATGCCTGTCGTTTTTATTAAGTTTCAGAACTGTGAATTTTCTATTCCACTCACTTGTCTAGCTAACAAAGTCATTTAAATAAACTATCTAACAGAGTTAGCAGAAGTTAGATATATATTACTATATACTGGAACAGTGGCTTTAGATGCCATTCTCCAAAATGGCGGTCGAAAAAGCATAAAAAGATCTAATTATGCCAGGAGGGCATGACTACACTTATTTATTAACATTAATAATAAAATTCAAGGATGAGGATCTAATAGCTATTTAGTCACACATTCATGTGCCACCGGATCTCTGTCGAAGTTCCGAAACTTAATAAAAACGACAGGCATATAGGTCATTTTTACCGGGGTATAGCATAAACACCTAGGACGCCATATCAAAAAAAAATTATATTATAAGATGTTGATTTCATCTCCGGTGCTTAAAGTTTTTGCGTAGTGGTAAATTGGAAAAAAAAACATCACAAAAAGCTAATTTTTCACTTGTACATGTTATTTTCAAAGTCAATCAAGGTCATGCAGCAACTAAACTTTTTTTTCATAGTAAGCGGCGACAAATCAACAAGAATTGATGGCCACCTTGTCATTTTTGCTTTTTTACGAAATTGAATAAAATAAAATGTGGCTATAGGTCGCCATTTTGATATATCAGCCGCCATATTGAAATGCGTCATAGCTGAAGCAACTTGTTTTTAACAATACTGTTGGACTTGCTCTTCTTTTCTATCTTACCAAATTTGGTCCTCTTCGCTTTAATAGTGGATGAATACCGCCCTTTAGTATGTTATTCTTGCAATGTGTTAATTTTGCCGGGGTATTTTTCAAAGTCATAAAGCTTCAAACTGCATCGCATTTCGCATATATGCCTAATAGTTTGAGGTACATTTGAAGTTGGACTGACAAAACCTCGAATTATTAAGATTTTTTGAAAGAAAAATGGCAAAAATCTTGTTTTTGTGATTTTTAAGGTTATTTAAGGTCAAATGACCTTGAAAGTGAATTTGTTGGAATCCCTGTTCTCGAATTATATGGAATCGATTATAATCATGTCCCGGTTGCGAAAGTTGTATCTTTCATGATTTTTGGCCGCGATCTTGAAAGAGGACGTCATATCAACTTCTTCTACACGGATGCGAACAAACCACCCGATAACACTTGATTGTGTGACTAAAGAGCTATCAATCCCACATAGTCACAAAACTCCTTCATTCAAAATCCCACGGGAGATAAATTATCGACATATGCCCGTACACTAACTGGAAAACTGCTTTGTTTCTCAAAATATACCATATTTTAGGAGAAAATTTTTTTGACAGGTTTCAAAATAGTAAATAGTGAATACGCTAAGAATTTGGCACATAATAGCTTCATCATCTGTGTTTGAGGTTATAAAGTTGTTGATTTTTTAGACCATCTCTGGGGGGTGGTTTAGATTTATAGCTCCCAAAAAGGATTGTTTTGTGGCAATTGGTAATAAGTTTGTTTATAATTTCCCTAAGTAACCGTTTTGACAAGGACTAATTTACCCTATTTAGTATCGCAAGGTGTTCATTAAACAATAAAACACCTCCAATTTCGTCCATATTTTGAACCCGTTTTCAGCACAAAAAATATATTTATGAGGGCACTACGAGACAAAACAAACATAGGTGAAGGTTACTGATTATGCACGAAAAATATACCAAAAAAAACTCAAAACAACTATATTAATTTATTTAGAAACTAAAATTAAAACATTGACGTTGAAAACTTTCCTTACTCAACTTCCTTCCAACTCATTTTAAATAAGTAGTTTTCATCAGTAGAGGTTGGTGCAAGCCAAGATACAAGGTAAGAGATCCGAACTTGCTGTTTATGATTTGAACGCAGCTAATTAATATCTTGAAACTGACATTTCGACAGTGACAGAAATATAAACCAAGCTTGCATTTAAGTTTTATTAAGTAATACATTTCATAAATAAAAACACCTTATTTTATTACAACCCATCTAAATCGTTGTGTGACATGAAGTATAAATTGGAAAAATTAATTAACAAGGGTAAGTTTTAATTAGAGTGACATATAACCCCAATTTTAATTTGTTCTACAGAGTGTTTACTATTTAAACCCCGCGTGGTTTTAAATTTTTCTATTCTTCTAAATTGAAACTTTTTTCTTAAATCCAACAAAAGATTGTGTTAAGGATGGTTGGTTTAAAATACTTAAAACCAAAAATTTCACTTAAACTTAGGACCGTTCTAAAATAGACTAAACAAAACAATCATAAAATTGTGAAAAACATAGTAAAAATTGTTTAAACAAAACGTTACCCCTAAAATTATGCTAAAATATTTTAAGCCTTAAATTACCATCATGACTTTACCATTACTTACCATCCATCTTGCAGTCAAATTTTTATCTGCGATTTCGTAAAGGCCGAAAGTTGCGAAACCATTTTAAAAAAGTAATATTTACTAAAGTCAAAAATTATTGACAATGATCGACTTAAATGAAAAATAAAATATGTCATTGTATATGACGGGTGCAAAATGAAAAGTGTGAAATGGCGCATCTACACGAAGAAACAAAGTTGTATTTTGTTTTTCCATGTACGCATTTTATCTGAAAAAAAGAACGAAAAAAAAACTGGAAAAAAAACCTCGGAAAAAAAACCCTGAAAAAAAAACGTGAAAATCCAAAAATATTATTGTGGGTTGGTTTAACTTGAGTTAGGTTGGGTTTGGTTTACTTATTATAATTTTTTTTATGTTTATTTTAAGGATTTTTTGACTTTATTTCTTTGCCACTTTCTCTACACCGACTTCTAAAGATCTTAATCATTTGTATGTATTTTTTCTCAAATAAATTTACAAAAAAAATACGTCCAAAAACTAACGTAAAAGAGTATACGTAAACTTCTCTCCACATAAAACTGGTACAGCAGAAGTTATCATCCTGTTTAATTTTTAAAACTTTTATAGTACGGCACAGTACCCTCTCCATACAGGCCGATCAACTCTTACCGATTTAGTTTCCTTTAATCCACCTTCGCCGCCATTTTCACTCAAAAGTGACAGAAAATTCATTCGTTTTCTGTCAATATGGCGGCGAAGGCTATGTGGAGAAGGTATTGTACGGCTTTGTCTTCCTATAAGTGACAAATTTTAAAAAATGCCGCCGCATCTTTCCGAATTTGATAAAGCTCAAATGTTAGCAAAACTAGACGGTAGTTGGTCTATTCGGCAAACAGCTGTTCATTATGGGAGCAAGTCTACGATAGTAAACATTATATAAAAACCGATTCCAAGAGGAGGGAACTATCCACCGAAAGGAACGCACCGGTTTGACGAAAGCTACTAGCCCAAAGGAAGACCAAGAAGCAATCAATTTTCTGGAAAATCATCTGTTTGCCAAAGCGAAAGAAGTAAAAATTGAATCAAATTTTCCAGTATCCATAACAACATTAGGCAGGAGGATTAAACGTTCGAAGCTAAGGTGTCGTATTGCGGCAAAAAAAAACTAAGTGAGGAAAAGAAGCAGTCTCGTTTAATTTTTGGGTTGAATTATTCTCTGGGGGATGAAGAATTTTAGCAGCAGGTGGTTTACACAAATGCGAAGATCTTTAAGTCGAACAGCATTAGAAAACAAATTCTGGTTTATCGACCGCCAAGGACCCGATACGAAGACCGTGCGTGGAGAAGATTTTCGGTAAATGTTTGGAGCTGGATATCGGCTAGAGGACATAGCGCTCTATTTAGAATTTATGGAGGATTTACAGCCGAAGTTTACGTTAATATGCTGGAAAATGTAATGCCTCCAGAGGTGAGAGTCTCTTATCCAGATCACTTTGTATTCCAACAAGATAACTGTCCAGTTCACAAGGCTAGAATTGCGCAGCGATGGGTCCAGGATAATAATATCGAAGTTTTCCCTGATGCGAATCCAATAGAAAACATTTGGGGACTTAACGCAAAGAAATTAGCAAGTTTTAATATCAGTCCCAGGAATTCAGAACATCTAAAGGAACTTGTCGTAAGGGCATATAGGGAAGTTATTGCTGAAAATCCAAACTTATTTTAAAATTTAGCCAATTTAATGCCCAGAAAACTTCAAAAGATCATTGCAGCCAACGGTGCAATAATGCGCTATTAAAAATAAGTATTTTTTTTATATGTTTTAAACTTTGTTATTTTTTTAACTTTTATATATTTCGTTAACTTGATCTGGCCTTTAAATTTTTTTGGGCTATTAACTTTCGTCAAACCGGTGCCTTCCTTTCGAGGGACAGTTCCTTCTTCTTGAAATCGATTTATTAAGGTTACTATCGTAGACTTGCATATCCGCTAGTCGAATAGACCAATTAATGTGTAGCTTTTGTTTAGTTAATAAAACATTTTTGCTTTTTTGAAATGTGGTTTTTATTTCTAGTGGCCTTATATTTTGAATTAGTAAAAAATAAACAAGCCGTCTCCTTATAAAAAGTTTATATATTCCAAAAATATAACCTAAAATGACAAAGTCAAAAAGTCCATTAGGAAAATATAAAAAATCGTATTTGCAGCTACCTTCCGCTGTACCAGTTTTATGTGGAGAGAAGTGAATGTCCATGAAAGGGATGTAAATTGCACATCCGCTGGACATTCAAAATTGGGACTATTTGTGCATATACGTCACTGGATGTCTGGTGGAGGTACGTTTATGAATGTCCATGAAAGATATGTAAATTGCACATTTGTTAGATGTTCAGAATTGGGACCTTTTTTGTGTATACTTCACTGGATTTCTGGTGGAGGTATGTTTATGAATGAACATGAAAGGAATGTAAATGACACATCCATTGGATACTTAGAATTGGGACCTTTTTTGCATATACGTTACTGGATCCCTATAATAGCACATGCTATTCCAGGAATATTCCCTCGATTTGCTATGAATGGCACATTCATAGGATATGCCCAGAATGTGCAGAAAATGTCTCCCGAAAAACATTTGACTTAACACATAAATAGCACATTTAAAAGACATTCTCAGAATATCCGAGATCCTACATTCACAGAATATTCTAAGCAGGATATTCCACGAATGTTTTGGTAAGGTCCTAAAAATGTCCTTACATTTGCACATTGATAGCACATTTATGAGATATTTTGGGAATATCCTGGGTAAAAGATTCAGGGAATGTTCTAATCAGGATAATCTACCAATGTTCTAGGTACCAAAGTCCTAAAAAATATCACACGATATTGTAACGTTTTTTATTTTAACAGCTGCAGTAAAGATTTTTTTCGGGATATTTTTATCTGTCGCTGCAAGTTTTCTTTTCATGCCATGGAAGGAAATAATATTTTTCTATCTACGATCATGATTACGCAGCAAAATTTAAGATTTTATTTTGTTCAAAAAGCTGGTTGGGGTAGGCTAATATTTATTTCCAATAAAAAAAATAATTATGAAAATCGGTTGAGCCGTTCAGGAGTTATCCTGCATAGAACAAGTAACATAATCCCCTTCCACTACCGTTTGGGAGGATTCGGGAAGGGGGTGAATATTTTTATCCAAAAAAAAGAATTATGAAAATCCGTTAAGCCGATCGAGAGTTATCCTGCATTGAAGAAATAACGTAATCCCTTTCAACTACCTTTTGGGAGGATTCGAGAAGGGGAGTGATATTTTTATCCCATAAAAAAAGAATTATGAAAATCCCTTAAGCCGTTCACGGTCAATATGTCGACTGACATTTAAACACAGAAACCAAATGAAACTGTCACTGTCAGGGTCAAAAACTGATCTGATTGAATTTGGAATATAATGGGTTAGAGAGATTACTCCCCAGCACTTATATAGTTTTTATAGAAATATTTAAAAAATCAAAAGCTTTAAGCACTTTTCCGCGTAATTTTCAAAAATTTTCGTTTGTGTCAAAAATGGCATTTGTAGCGTAATTTTCGCGTGCGGCGCTGTAGCGCCATTAACATTAACGATTTTAGTTTAGTTTTTAGTCAAATATGCCATCTGAAATGTAATCTTTGGCCAAAATTTTGGCCTGCGGCGCATTTAAACATATATTTGCCATCAACAAATTTAAGGTTAATAAACAACTTGAAACGTCATAACCCCCCTCTCCTCTAGATTTAACGTCAGGCTTGAACACCGTCCCTGTATATCGATCAAATAAACCAAAACGACCTCTATACTACAGGCGAGATATCGTATGCCTGATGACGTCATAATGGCAGCGATTGCCGTCTACTCAGTGCTTTGTTTACATTCGGCGAAGAAGGTTTTAGAAACAGTTTCTTAAATGTTTAAATAACAGGTAACTTATTGTTTTTGTATCAAAATTTGCGAAAAAGCCTGTGTTTTTTGTGGTAAATATGAACAATTTTTCGCCGGTATAAATAGACAATTTGTTCGAAAAAGTGCTTGGGTATATAATTTAGAGATTTCGTCTTTGTAGGTACCTATGTGTTATTTTGTAACAAGTGAATTTGGTATGAATATTTTATGTTATTTTTTTAGAAATGCCTACTTCTTGTGTGCTAAATTGCAAGAGCTATTACAAAAATAATGGAACAAATTCTGTGTTTCAATTTCCAAATAGTGAAAATTTCATCCCAAAGAAAAGTTCAAGAGTAAGATAAAGATTGCGAAAGTAGTGAAATTTGTGGTAATGTAAAATATGTTTTTGTACTTGTCAGGTATGTTAATTGCATTTTAAAGAAAATTAAGTTGAACGTTTAAAAAAAATGTTCCGATTTTAAAGCCCTGACTAAAAAAGCTGGGTATAGGTACCTGCTATTTTTTGTTTAGTTATTACACACAGATGCTACTTATTATAATACTTAAATGGTACGTACCTATTATGAGCCACACTTGGTATACAGGGTGATTCAAAATTCCCTAGAAAGACTAACTGTAGGTAGAATTTGTTGTTCTGAACAAAAATTAGTAAAATATATTTTTTAAAACTCTTTCGTTTCAGAGAAATTTGCATTTAAAAATTGTTAATATTTTCCAAAAGTGGTAGAAGCATCAATTTTTTAAAACAAAACTTTGACAACTTCAAAATGCTACAGTTACAGTCACACGTAGACTTGCTTGGTAAATTATTTTAAAGGCAATTCTCAAAAAAAAATACAAAAATTTAAGTCCTAAATTTAGAGAAAAAAATGAAATTTAAACAAAATAATCACGTAACTTTTCTTATATTAATGATATCTAACCACTGTTCAAATCTTTCTGGGGAACTTTGAATCACCCTGGATATATATTCCAAAAAAATCAATAAGAAATATGAATTTTATATATTTGTGGCACAGAAGGGATACGTATGAGATTTAGATTATTTAATTTTCAACAAGATGTATTTTTGCATTGCACTTTATAGTACCTATATGATAATTTAAAATGCTATTTTCACTTAAATCTAGGACTTGTCTAGTGTGACCATTTATAGTATTTTTCAGAGTAGGTATTGTAGTGTTTTTTAGAGCTTTGTACTTTATGTCTATTAGCTTAGAACTATACTCTTTTTCCCCATATCACAGAAAATGGCCTCGGAAATGGTCAAATTTTCAAACCAAATTAAAAAATTCACATCCAACGCCAATAGGACACATGTAAGTCTAAAGATAACATTTCAAAAAATTATAAAATTTTACGCTATTATATTATTATTTTTTAGAATTTTCATTAAATTTTAAACAATTTTTAGCAGCTACTAATAGACTTGCTTATAGCACTAAAATACTCTGCCAATTCATGGGCACCGAAGCACCACACGTTTAGTATTAACTATTTTGGGCCCCTCCTCGAATTAATTTTTATAAAAAAATTTTGACACCCCTAACTCTAAAGAATACTTAATCAATTCTGGTAAAAGTTTATCAGTTCACAATAATTTTCCTGCAAATCTAATATCCGCTAGTGACTAAAGATGATGTTGTATTTTGTGCTGCATTTGCTTATTTAACTGTGGAAAAAATTCTTGCCAAAGAAGAAATCCGGGAAAATTAAACAACAATCACTTTCGAAAATATAAATGGGGCAGACATGACTTCATTTCCAGGTTACAATTGCAAAAGACATGAAACCATTTTCATTAATAATAGAATTTTGTTTAAATTTGCAAATTTGCTACTTAAGAATTAAGAAAAACAAAAACGACACAATTCTTTCCAACAACCTCATTAAAAAAAATATAATTAATATTTTTTAATTTAAATTAGTTAGTTTTATAGCAGGACTACATTTAACATTTAATTTGAAATTGATTTATATCATTTTTGTAAACTCTTAAAAAATGTTGATAAGTATGCTTTTACTTTAACTTGAAATATTATTGTAATACAAAAATCGTTAACAGTTTTCTTTTGTAACAGATCTAAAAACTATTAAAAAATAATTTCAATCTCTTAAAATAACAAACATCCCGCCATACGCCCGTCAAACCAATCGGCTTCATGGGCGGCCATCTTGTTTTCGATAATTGGCTTTCCGTAGAGGTGGTGTTGAGTAATCTTATCAAAAACCAACACCGTTCTAAACTAAAAAGCCTGTTAACTCCTACCGCCTCAGTGCCCTTTAGCCTACTGTGGCTGCCATTTTTATAACCAAATTGACAAGTAAAACATGGATTTTCTGTCAGTTTGGTGTCAATATGGCACCGGTCATAGGCCAAAGGATACTGAAATGAAAATGAGTTAACTGGCCTTTTACTTGAGAACGGTGTTGTCAAAAACATCTATTCTCAACGTCAAAACATCAAGTTCACTAGAGATTACACACACCAGTGAAATATTGGACTTCATTTGTTTAACAACTATCAAGCAGAAAACGTCATTGATATTGTCAAGAAAACGTTTAAGAGGAAAAATGATGTGCAACTACAAGAACTGCCTATTTATATTTGTGGGCATGCTTTTTGTTGTTCAACAAATTAGAGGACAAGAAGCTTCAAGTGAGGCCCCGGCAGGCGAGGCATCGGCATCTGCATCAGAAGCACACGTTACAACACCGGCCGCAGGAGGTCCGCCACCTCCTGGTGGTGCCGGTGTGGGTGGTGATCTCCAACCAGACTCTCAAGATACAGCATCCACATCGGGTGGAAGAGCCATAAGAGCTCTAGAAGACTACCAGGTACTTAGTATTTTTGCCTCTGGACTACTAACTCTGTTTATGATGAAGAACCGCTAAAAGAAGAATCATTCCACGTTAAATTTCTGTAAAGGGTAATTTTTTGTAAAGGTAATTGGTTCATACTATGTTAGTGATTAAAATAAAAACTCCAGGATATTCTTGTTTTTAATATGATAGTTTTTCTAACTGCTTTGAAAAGTTGGTTCATACTATTCACAGGGGCAAATACAGCCGATTTTAAAGGGGGTAGGTGTTGGGTTCGATAATTAAATTAAACGTAGGTTGAGGCAATCCATATTATAGATCTTTTGTGTATTTTATGAACTATTTATAGAAAAATCTGGTCTTCATTCTAGATTTTTGCTAAATTATTTTATAAATATGCCGAAAGCGAAAACTTCGAAAAAGTCCAAGTAACAAACATTATTGTACACATTAGAATTTATGACCAAAGTAAAGCTGTGAAAACGTTTTGTCAGCACCTTTGTGGTTGTAAATTAGCTTGCTTAGTTTTTGTAATACTTTTTGCTTTCATAATGTAAGAGCAACAATATTGGTATTAAAAAAGTATTTATTAAACTTTGCTCAAAAATACTACTTTTTGGGCAGAAAAATATGCAGAGTGTTGGCTATATGACATTAAAGCCAAACTTTGTATAAAAACTAAATTGGAGCAATAAAGTTGTAAAAACAGAAAATAATATTCTTGGCTATAATACAGCAAGTTTAGCCGTCGGGTTGTTTCGGCTTGCTTCGCGAACAAAGCCCCGCCCCTTATTCATATTAGGTAGAAAAATAATGGAAAAAACCAGCAATATTAGTTGTCGAGTTGGGTCGCGTTGTTAGTTTCAATAGCGGCCATTATACGAAAACAACCTTAAAAAAAACATTATTTCTTTCCAAAATAAAAACAAAATTTCTATAAAAAGAGTAAATTTTTTAAACTAAAACTAGTTTTAAGGTAGAGATAAATATTTTCTGGTTATATTGGCTCCAATCCAAAAACAAAAAATGTTTCTTAAAAATTAAATTAAAAAAAAAAAAAACATAATATTTTTAATATGTGAAGCGCGCGTGTTTTGGTGATGTTTCGTGATAAATATTATCATTATGATGAAGCCAAAAATCCGATATTAAGTGTGTGTATAAATAAATATTCCCATCATCCACACATCCATACTTGTCCCAGTAAACATGCTTGCTACGGGAAAAGTCCGGCCCAGTGAAGGACACTCCGGGGGATGGTTGGGCCACACTTAGCTAGTAAAAGCCTTTTGGTTGATACCCAGTGATACCCCGACTCATTTTTTAAGCAAAGGCCCTATAATGATCCGCAGTCACTCCCCCGAAGTTTGTAGAAAGCCTATTGTTGGCCCACTGAGTAAGATTTGGACATTTTTTTGACCGGGTAGTAGACAAAAGGCCTGTAACCATTTTCTGACAGATATTTATGTAACAACTTAAAGACCAAGGGCATATGCTGGCCCGCCCTTAGTTTCTCAGCTGTTATTACTTTTTATTTAAAATTGCTGTTGGACAATCAAAAACTATATAACGCAACCCAAAATTATAGGTAACAACCGTTGAGCTCTTAAAAGAGGTAAAATCGAAGTTTTTTGTTGCCGTTCTTTTATTTTTATAAAGCAGGATTTTCTTCATATTTTATGTAATCTGTTTTTAAAAGGACTAGGTAACATTTTGCCTTACCCTTTCCACTTTTTTGGTTTTCATGTTCCATTAAAGAACTAAAACGTTCAGGTTTGCTGCCACACTTAAGCCGGACATACACACGCATACTTGTCACATGATTTACTTGTATAGTGTTAAGTCATCATATAAGATGGAGTGTGTGTAGCATCAAATCGCCCGTCTTAGTACTGCGTACCATCAATTGTTTGGTCGATCTCCGGATTGGGATATTGATGGTCTATGTCAGGCATGCCGGCGGAAAATGCCGGGATCCCGGCCCGGCATCTTTATTGGCCCGAGGGGATATTTCCGTACTTTTTTTGGACCGAGGTCCCATATACATCTTGTCAAAAGACCATTTCTAGCCTAATGCTGGGCTTGCATTAGGCTGTCACTTTTTTTTGTAACTATGGCCTATTGTAGTTGCATTGACGGTCTCACGGATTGGGATATTGATGGTCTATGTCAGGCATTCCGGCAGAAAATACCGGGGTCCCGGACCGGCATCTTTATTGGCCCGAGGGGACATTTCCGTACTTTTTTTGGACCGGGATCCCATAAATGATTCTACAGCAGGCCAACAGTGAGCCGTAGTAAATTGTTTACTGGGGTGTTTTCAAAATCGCATCAACCATTTAAAATCTATTTTCTTTTGGCATTTTTTCTTTGGCTTTTGTAAGAAATATTTTTTAAAAATTAACTTAACTGAAAAAGCTATATCGGATGCAAAAAGTGCTGTAATGGTCATTACAGTGACCAAAAAATTACTGCCAAATTGGGCTAAGCGACGTTTTATCAACACTTTCAAGACGTTGTAGCAGACAACAGCAAAAACACAATGGTAGAGGAGTTTTGCGGTCGCAACGTTTTTGCAAAAGCTTTTTAGCACCTTGGAGTTATACATAAAATTATAACAAATTTTTAGCAGTTTAAGCAACCATTCTTTAAACATTTTGATCTTTTTCGCGTTTTTTATGCAATATTAAAAAACCTGTATTTAGTGTGCTGCCAAGACCCAACCAGCAATTTGTGGACGACTCAACGTTGTACAAGTTGTAAAAGTTGCGTCACAACGTTTACTTTTATTTAAACATGACCCTCTTTTGCACCAAATTGCGATGCGATCACAAGTACTCGGAAATCTGATAAATTGTTAGTTAAGTAGGTTTTGCGGTGCAATTATCTATTCAAAAATTATATATTATACGCGCAAACCATCATAATCCAGGCTAATTGAAATTTTTCTGGGAACCAAAAGCGAGCAAGCTGAAATTTTGCAGGGATATAGAGTACCACTAGGAAAGCTTAACTATAGATTTGCACCATTCTCACCCCCTTCACTCCGGCACAATCTTGATTCAAAGGGTCAAATCGGTTTTTCGCTCATAACTTCTGTTAATTTTGCACACAAAAAAAATAATCAAAAAAGCACTTTGTAGGAAAAGACATTTCCTACAAAAAACAACGCCTTTCAAAATTATAGTAACTTTTTTGTTCATACTCAGAATTCCATTATTTAAACAAAAGGAGCATAATGATGTCAGTTTCCCGCTAGTTCTCATTTCCTGTTCCGCCGTGTTAATTAAAGAAGACCGAATGTTACAAATTTGAAATTTTCACTTTTTTACATTTTCATAATATATATCATCATGGCTTCATTATGCCATGAATCAATTTTCAGATTATATTGTTGGGCAAGAAGAGCGAAAGCACTGTCTGCAGCGAATGGGTACTTTTTCGGTCAAAATATTGTAAGAAGAGCGAATGACACATGTTTTCTGCATATTCGCTGTTTTTTCTTAATATTTTGCCCTACTTTGTATTACAATCGCTTGGAGGGCGCCGGCCCTTACACATTCACTGTTCTTTCTTAACAATGTTTTTATCGCGCCTGTTTTCAAGTGCGCAAGCGAATGTGATGTATTCTTATTCCCTCTAGTTTTACATGATATTATTATGTTCCCAGCTTAAAAACTAGGGAATTTTATTACTTTATTTATTTTTACCTTTTTGCGTAGAAATTTTTTTCTTTTCCTCCTGCGGTACAATTTCATTTTTATATAAAAACTGCTTCTAAATCATACCAGTGAATATATATAGCAATACTAAACTAACCTTATTTAATCAGGATATCAAAATCCCCCAAAACCAGTAGCTGGCAACGCCGCAGTTGGCTAATTCCTTATTGTTCTTTAAATATAAGATTAAAACGTATAATTTTTGTTAAACTGATTTTGACAAAATGTTGCTTAAATTCTGTATGTAGTAATGTTAACAAAGAACAGCGAAAGTGTCACAGCTGTAACATTCGCTCTTCTTGCTTAACAAGTTGCCTAAATTTTTAATAGAAAAAGTTAACCAAAATGAATAATTTTTAAAAAATACTATGATTTTTTACGTGAAAATTAAACCAAAAAAAAAATGAAAAAAATATGAATTTTTAAAGAAGTTAGAACTACTTTTAAGAAGTCAAAAACTTCAAATGCGTTTTTCTCAAAACTAGATTTAAAAATCGCTGGAGGGCGACGATTCGTTATATGGTATCTCGACCTTTTTATGGCTGTTTTTCGTCGTCGTCATTTGTTTTTTTTGTCCCAGTAAACACGGTTCCCTCGGGCCTCCGTCGGTCCGATGTCGATTGCCGAATTTGTCGTCATCGGCACGACGTCGATTTACGACATCGGACCAGCAGTATTTTTTGTCCGCTTTGCGATGTAGGCCCAATGTATGTTTGCCGATGCAGCGTTAGACTGTGGCCCGTCGTCGGACCAATGGTAAATTTTACTTTTTGCTGACATCGGTATACCGACGCCGTACGATTCAGGTCCGATATTGTTTAACCACATAGTACCGACCATCCGCCCATAACTGCTTAATTTGGTCGGTCTAACGTAGGCATGCTGGTCTCAGCCCGACATCGGTAAACTATTCAAGTCCGACATTGGTTTCCTAAAGCGGTCCACCGTCGGCGATTGACGGAAGTGGTAGCTTAAAGCGGTCCGACATTGGTAAACCTCAAAGTTTCGATAATGCAGGTGCTTAACCAGTCGGGCTGGTTTAAGTGGCAGAAGAGGTGATTCTTGTAGAGAAGTACCACCGTCTTGTCAATTCGGCATTCTAGTTTTTAAATATCTAGCTCATTATATATATAATATTATCTTCCACTCTACAGGGAACATAGTGAAATTAGCGCCATCTCTACATACTAGGAAGAAATTATTAAGCAGTTTAAAAATTTTAAGGTGACATAATCGGACCATCGTCGGTTGCCGATTCTCGACCAATCAAACAAAGTTCCAATCGGACCATCGTCGGCCCTAAAGCAGATAAAGTGGTCATCGGCATAAAGTCCACTATAATAAATCGGGTCATCGTCACTTGCCGATTCTCGACCGATTAAAGAAAATTCCTATCGGACCATTATCGGCACTAACGCAGATAAGGTTTGCGTTGGCATAATGTTGACTATAGTAAATCGTGCCATCGTCAGTTGTCAATTTTCGACCGATTAAACAAAGTTCCAATCGGACCATCGTCGGTCCTAAAGTGGTGTCGGCATAAAGTCGACTGTAGTAATGTGGACCTTCGTCAGTTGCCGATTATTGACCAAAAACTGAAAATCGCAATCTGACCAACATCGGGCCAGAGTGTAGTCGCGGATGCCGACACACTGCCGACGTTGTCGACATTGGCCCGATTTAATGCCGACGATTTGTGTTTGCTGGGGTATTTTAGAAAATATATCAAAATGTCCTCATTTTTTTTCTTATGATTCTAGCCCGTTTTGACAAATATTAAGGGAACTATGTCAGCGCCATCCACAAAACGGCGAAAATTTTTATTGATTCTTATGTAAAAAAACTTCAAGAAATCATTAGAGCTCGCCGTTTTTGCATTTTTTTTTGAATAATTTTTTTGCCTGTTTTTGGATATTTTGTCTTGTCTCTCGAAGTTTTTTGACTCTAGAAATTTTACATAATTTTCGAAATATGCTCAAAACTCAAAAACGAAAAACTAATATCGAAAGCCAACTATGCACAAAATTTGGTTTAAATCGGCTACTTCTCGAGTAATGGGTTAAGTTATTTAAAAAAACGGCAAAAATTCCGGCGAATTTGCATCTATTTTAACACATGTCGTAAAATGCGGCCCTGCGGGCCTTTAGAAAAGTCTCAAAATGAGTCACTTGTCTTTTTTCGATTTAGCACATTTTCAATAGGGTTCGTGACTGTACGTGAGGCCTAATTCATGCAAAATTTGAAAACGATTAGTCAACTTTCTGGACAGAGCGGTACAATGGAGGTACATCTTAAAAAGGCATATTTTTGACACTTTTTCCCATTTCTACTGCATGCACTTGGCGGTTTCCGATTTTTATGAAAATCAATAGGCTTCATTTCCCACTAGTGCTTAACAATTGTGCCAAGTTTCATTGCTCTAGCTTTTTTGTAGATGGCGTTGACGTAGTTCACTTAATATTTGCCAAAACAGGCTAGAATTATAAGAAAAAAAAAATAAATGAAGAAATTTTTAAATATTTTTTAAAATACATATTCCATACATCATAGAGCTTCAAATGAGGCTTATTTAAACAAATGACGAAAAACGGCCATAAAAAGCGACTGCGGGATAGTTGAAGTTTGTTGAATATTTAGCGCGGTGTACAAGGTGTGAATTAGTGTAAGAAAAAAATGTTCCAACATAAAATGTAGAGAATTTTCTGCTCTACAAATGTTTCTTCAAAATTTTTTCAATCAGAGTAACAGGAAATTGGAAATAGCGGAAAAACTGATATCATTATACTGAATTTGTTTAAATAATGGAATTTTGAGTATGAACAAAAAAGTTACTATAATTTTTAAAGGATTCGTCTTTTTCTACAAAATGCTTTTTTGATTTTTTTTCTAGTGGAAAATTAACAGAAGTTATAATCAAAAAACCGATTTAACCCTTTGATTCAAGATGGCGGCGAAGTTACTCGCTTTTAGTTCCCAGAAAAATATGTGAAAAGTACAATTTTCCTGGACTATCAATGCCGAAATTTATAAACAACCCGCAGTTCACTGTCAAATATGCAGATTTTAACCATAATAACATGCGCGCTTTCAATTTAAGATGATTTTATGAAATAGAAAAAAAATATGCTAAATTATAAATTGCTTCAAAAAAGCTCTAGAGATAAGGAAAAAATATCAGCTTTTGCATGCAAAAAGTTTATGATTTTCTGTAAACGTTATAGTGGAGTAAATTCGCAAAAAGAAACTGCAAAAAGGTATATATTTTAGTTAAAACTATAGTCCTATTTTTTGATGAGCGGACTGACGTCATTTTTTTGAATCTCTATTTGATACATGGTTTTAGACAGCGACAATAAATATGTAATAAAAAGTCATTTCGTTGATTGCTTCAACTGTTACTTCAAATTGACAATAAAAAATTATTTGACATGCGAACTGTTGACAACAAAGAAATACGTTTTCAGAGGCAAAAATTACGTCAGTCCGCTCATCAAAAAATTGGACTATACTGACCGGCTTCTTGATTGAAAACATCCAAACTATCCAGAAAAAAGTAATTTTCCCCTTTCGGTGAGGTATTTATACTAACGTATGATGCAATATATCAATTTGCACTAAATCTAGGACGATTGTCCAAAAAATTGCAAAAAAAATTACACATATGTCATTCCCAAATCAAGATGGCCGCGACTAAAATTAAGAAACGTCATTATTTTTCTGCATGTTAGCAATTTTGCACAACTCAAAGCAGTTTTAGGATGAGTTGAATTAGTTTTAAGGTTTCGTGTCAAACAAAAAACAAATTTTAATGCTTAGTTAAACTGGCGGAATTGGTGCTAGAAAGCACGGATAGTCCACCATACAATCAATTATTTTATGTTGAAAGGAAATAAAAATATCTTGAAAACTGTAGCTTTAAAATATTTTAACGTTATATCAAAATTTTTGGGTAATATTTATGAAAACCAAAATCTGAAAACCGCATATCAATAGCTGCTTTACTTCTAAACTTATGATTTTCTTTTATATATTTTAACGTTTTTTCAAATAACTCGAAAACTAAAGCTCTCACGAATTTGAACTTTATTACAAAATTTGTAGTCCATAATCATGGAAACTCAAATCTGAAAACTGTATACCGCTACTTGCTTTTGTTCCAAAGTTACAATTTTTTTATTCAGAGCACCCGTAATGTACAGGAAACCCCTGACTTTGGTCTCAGAACTAAAGTACTTGGGGGTGACCCTGAACAAGGGGCTCACCTGGACACCGCATGCTGCCTAAATGACCGAAAAAGTCCAGACAACAATGTGGCAACTGCGTCGGGTGGTAGGTCGGACCTGGGGTATTACACCCAAGAACCTCCAATATCCCAGCAAACATATCGCAAGTACAAAAATAGCACTAATTTGGAACACGGCATTTTACAATATTTGTACAGTTTGTGTTGCAATGCATACCAACAACACAAAAAAAGTGTAAATATTGTATTAGCATGAAGTACTTTAATTAGAGTACTAAAATAATGCTTTATTTATAATGGCACCGTAAGGTGCGGCATCAAATGTACAAGAATAGTAAAATGGCATGTTACAAATGAGTACTTTTTTAGTAGTGAAAATTTTTTTACACTTTTAGTGATCCGATGTTTGCTGGGATGGATCCATCGTCTGGTGGTCGGCAGTGGAGAGGACCACCATATCCCAAAAGCTCAGAAGCCTGCAAGGGCTTATGTGCAGGGGAATAACCGCCGCCATGAGGACGACACCAATCCAAGCCCTCGAGACCATTCTGGGGACTGCCTCCCACCGACTTGGATCAAGAAGGAAGCGATAGCGACCCATTTGCGTCTGAGGGACTCTGGTCAGTGGAGAGGAAGAGGGGAAACCGTTGAACGCCTAAGGGTCGCCCAAATGACCACCAGGGAGATGCCACTTGCGTCCTTTGAGATCAAGGTAACCCGAATTCCCTGGAGATTCAATAGGGGGTACAAAGTCGAAATTCTCGATAGGGAATTCTGGCAGAGTAAGAAACTCCACCAACAGTTTGAAAAGAACCCTATGATATGCTACACCGATGGCCGAAGCTATCGGAGAGGCAGACAACAGGGGCAGAGGTCTATGTACAAGACCGAGAAGTTCAAATGAGCTACCCGCTCGGAGAGCAAGCTACGGTCTTTCAAGCCGAGGTGTACGCCATTATAATGGCGGCAACACTAGAAGAGGTTCGCAATGATTTGGAGGAGCATGTGTACATCTGCTCCGACAGCCAAGCGGCCTTAAAGGCACTTAGTGCGTCAAAAATTGCCAATACTCTGGTGGAAGAGTGCGTCGAAGTACTGGAAGCCTTGAGTTAAGACAAGAGAGTTACAGTGATGTGGGTACCGAAACACCCAGGAGTTTCCCTCTTGAACCCCCCACCACCCTACCCAAAAGATAATCAGTTCATGGTCAGCCGATAAAGGATTTTTGTACCAAATTTCGTTAACATCGATTAAGGCGTTTTTAAGTTATCGTGCATGTATACAGACAGACAACAGAAAACTTTTTTTTCGTCGATTAAGCTGATATTTTGGAACCTAAGTAACTCATTTTTGATAAAATTAAGAAAAATCAAAATTTCACGATTTTAATAGCCTCCCATACCATATTGGCATGGTGGACTAAAAAAAAAGGTTAATAAATTTAAAAAGGGATTTAATGAGGGTGAATACGTTTACCATTACCTTTTTTGAGGGAAAGCTCGCTATTCATTGATTTTGTTAAAAAAAGGGTGTTTTTCGTTGTTTCCTTAAGATAAACACAAAGCACTTGGCACTTGGAAATTCACAAACAATTTTTGCGTCAAAAAAAAATAATTTTTCGTAAGACAAACAAAAAAACATTTGGCAAAATATGGGACACGTTGGTCAAATCACGCTTTAAATTCTCTCAAGAAAAGCAATTGAATTGATTTTTCCCAACTGAAACATATTGTAATATATTCTTTAACCCATTTCAAATTATTTAGAATGACGTAATCTTACAATTAGAGCTATAGTTTTTTTTTAAGGAAAATAAAGTTTTTATCAAGTATCCAGTTATGTTGGGAATTTGGAACCTTTGGTTGCACTAAAACAAAATTATGATTGTTTTCCACAAACCAAAACTACACTTTTTTGCACTCGAGCATGCTTTTGAAAACAATCATAGATTCACATTAGATAACCTAAAACTTCTAAAAAGTGTACCAAACAAAAGACTTTTGAATGCATATGAAAGTATGGAAATCATTAAATCCAGAAATAGTTTAAATAAAGATAGAGGACCCATCCCGTTTAGTACACTTTATTCTTTGGTTGAGGGGAGATAGGATTAAAAATCGTGATCAATCACAAATTATTGGTCTTATCTCCGCCCACTAAAGGATTGTATGTAAGATAGAGCGTAGATTAATTTAGTTCATTGTTTATCGTCTCCTGATGATGCTAACGTTGTTAGCGAAACGCGCGTCGAGTGCAAAAAAGTGTAGTTTTGGTTTGTGGAAAAGTATCCAGTACCTAAGCATTCGCGTAGGAATATTTAGAAATGTCGATAACACCTTTTTTTTAAATATTTTGCCAAGTGTTTGTTATTTATTTACGAAAAAAATTGTCCGCCATTTTAACTGAAGTATTATTTTTTTGACACAAAAATTTTAAATTCAGGGTTGCCACAAGATTCCCTAGATAAAATTCACGACTTTTTCCCGAATTATTAATCTCGATGTCATAGCGCTGCAGCAAATTTTTGCAGTTTATGCAGAAAATACTGGTTTCGTGTGGAACCTGGTCTCAATTCTAGATTTGTAGTAGTATGTTTAAAACTAAACTAAAATTCTAACAATCAATGATGTTATAATGCCGCAGAAAAAAATTTAACATGATGTTTTTTTGTAAACTAACAGTACCATTCTTTAAAAGTACATAATTGGTACAAAATTATGACATATCAACTTTCACTAAATCTATCTCCTAAGCATGGGGGAGTGCAGCTTAGTGCCTTTTACGTGCGAATAACTCAGTATTTATTAAGTACAAAAATTTTTAAAAGGTGACTAAATTAGTACATAATTTTTACAATATCAAAATTGGGGGGTGTAGCTTGATTGAGCCAAAAATTTGGGTCAAGACACGCTGAGTTGGGGTGGGATCTAGTCTCAGTCAAATCTTCCTGGGTTTGAGTGCCTTACTTTAAACACGGACTGTGGATGTGATGGTACCCGAATACAGGGGGTTAAAAAAATTAAATACCTGGGAATCTACTTGGATTGTCACATGCGCTGGGATGCACATATATCTTTTGTGACTGGAAAAATAAGATGGCTTTTAGGCAAATTTAGAAAGTTTTCAGATATCTTTGACCTACAGCAATTAAAAACTTTGTATTACGCTTTGGTACAGAGCCACATGACATATGGGTTGGTCGCTTGGGGTGGTGCTACTAATAACTAAATCTTAATCAACTTGAAAAAGTCCAAAAATGGGTACTAAAGATAATATTTAAAAAAGATTATAGATATCCAACCGAACAACTCTTTGCGGAAAGTAAGATTTTTGATGTCCGGCAGCTTTTCTGCCTAGCCTTAATAAAAAAACAACATTTCTCTGATAAGTCTATAAACCCAGTAATTAAAAATACTCGGTTTAACAAAAATCAGATTCAAGTTTCTAAACCCACCAAAACTATATTACAAAGAAGTTTCGGATATCTAGGGCCGAAGATCTATAATATTTTCCCAAATGACATAAAAATAATAAGAAATAAATTTATATTTAAATAAAAAGTAAAATTATGGATTGAAAGCAAATCTAGATTATACATCCATTCCATCATTGACTTAAAAAATAACTTATAAGTCTACATATCTGTTTTTTTTTGTTGTGTCGAATAATTTCTTCTTAAATTGGAGCAGAATAAATTGGAATATATTTTGTGCTATTTTAAACATAGCTAGGTTAAAATTTAACCACACAAGTCTTTGACTTTAGCTGGTTTTTTTTATATTTGTTCTTTATTTTGTAGTTGATATGTAAGTACTTATTAATATTATAGAATAAATATATGTTATGATTATGATATGTGTTTGAAAAAGTTATACTAAAAAAGCTATTTATTAGACGTTTTGAACGCTGTTGATAAAAACTGTCAACTAAGATTGTAACAATTATAGCGAGCGCAAAAATCAAATTTTGTTGAAACTTGGGTTGAAACGGTTCGATTTGCGATCGAAACAAATACCGCAGTGTAAAATTTTACAAAAGGTAGTGTGTCATATTGTATATTTAAAATTAAAAAAACCCGTAAAATTTTAAATATTTTATAACGAAACTTTTCGTCCATAGTCCACCACAAAATATCCATTTTATCCAGGATTGGAACCTGGGTCTTTCAAGGATTCTTAGCACATTTCCCGACTTTTTCCCGGATATTTCCCGACCCCACCGAATTCCCTACTTTTTTCCGAATTTCCCGGTTTTCAACAATTATGGCAACCCTGAAATTAATTTAGTTTATCCTAAAACTTTTTTTTGTGAAAAAATGTAAACGGGCAGAAAAATAATCGCCACCATTTTACCACGGCAATAACATCTCGTTTTTTTTTTAAATCTGGAACTTTGATTTGATAAAATCTAATATTTTATCATGCGTTTTTTGTTTAACTTAAGAAGAAAAAAAAACACTTTTTTACTTAATCGTCCGCCATTTTAACTGAAGTATTAAAATTTGATTTTTTTTACACAAATATATAAAACTAATTTTGCTCATCCTAAAACTGCTTTTGTTTGTAAAAGAATGTAAACGGGCAGAAAAATAAAGTTGTTTGTTTATTTTAGTCGCCGCCATTTTGATTTGTGAATGACACATATGTAATTTTTTTTTTTTTGGACTGGCTGCCAATTGCTTTATGTTTAACTTAAGGAAAAAAGTAAGAAAACACTTTTTTCTCTTAATCGTCCGCCATTTTAAATTTAAAACTAATTTAACTCATCCTAAAATTGCTTTGGGTTGTATTAAACTGATAACGTGCAGAAAAATAATGACGTTACCACATACTTATATATATACAGGGTTCCTAAGCAAATCCTTAGGGGGCCAAGCAGCCGTGTATAAGACGCAGACAAACGAAAAAGCACATTAGGCAGAAAAGGATGGGCATGGGGCCATGTTGTCACTACATCTTACACGTAGTAAATCCATTCCAGGTTGTTGTTTTCTAATGTTTTCCATTTTCATACCTTTAGGACTGGAATAAAAATTGTTTTTGCTCGACTTTAATACCAAACTGATGAAAGATATTTTAAAAAAATATATTTTTCGGCTTTTCATTTTGTAACCATTGTCCTTACGCACTGTTTACAGGCTGGGGACTGAAATACATGCAAATGCCTAACCTAAAGCGTTCATACACGGCCGGAGAAATCGACTGAGATATTTCCCTAGAAACTTTATCAAGCAAATAGGACGGGTTGATGCCTTCGAACGTCCAACCCGGTTTTGCACTTTGATTCGAAATCAAAAAGGAGGAACAGTCAGATGTGGGACCGTGCACAAATTACGTAACGGTGATTTTACCAATTTTTGACCCCCTTCCTATGTAATGGTTTGGCACGCCACTCCCCTAATATTACGTAACGATTTCAAGACCACTACCCCCCCCCCCCAAAAAAAAAAACTTTTCACTTATTTTCATTCCAAATTTTCTTAGTTTCACACAAATGCAAACGCTGTCGAAAACCCCCCTCCCCCCTACGTAACGTTTTGTAACCCCCCTCCCCCCTATGACCATTACGTAATTTGTGCACGGCCCCTATAGTCCCAGTGGAGGAGGGCGAAAAAATTGATATTTTTTTCTTAAAAATTATACTCTTTAGACCTATTTCTTTGCGTTCCCGAAATTACGTAATTTTTGAAAAAAAAATTGTAAGCGGCGCCATTTTTATTTCGTGCTTTGTTTTTCTAACATTTTTGCGTTCGGCTAATTTAATTGAAAAATTTTTGCCTGCGGCGCCCTTTATCTTCTCACTCGAAAGCAAGATCCCCCGTTTTAGGAAAATTGATCCCGTCTCTGTTTCTAAATTTTTTCGAATAAAAGTAGAGTATGACCATGGGGGAAATAATTTTTTTCTACGGTATGACGAAAATTTCGAGAAAGTTGAAGAAAAAAATAAAAAAAGTGGCAGAGCTCAAGTTTTTCGTAAAAAAAAAAAACGTTTTTTGTAAAGAAACAGAGCAAAATAAATCTTTTCACATCTTTTTGGGTGTTACAAATATTGGCAGCCCCTTATTTTTCGCTTTTACCCTCTCGCTAGTTTTGAAGAATTGGTTCGCTACATGTTTCGAGATCATGTCATAAAACACCTCGAAAATATCAAATGTAGTGTAGGGCCAGCTTTATTTAAAATCAATAATATCGCAAGCAAAAAGCTCTGCAGGAAAAACAGCGCCGTTTATTGATTTCTTTGGCTGCTAGTGCTAGCTGCATGGTTTGGCCGTTTCCGGATAGATGTCACTAGTAGAACAGAATGGAAAGAAATTTAATTAAAAGCGAAGATATTTCTTTCTAATGTTAACAACCTCACGAGTTTATCGCTCAGTATCGTAAATAATGGACCCTGCCGCCTCCTTTAAGCAAGAAAAAGCTGTGATTTGGACCTGAAAACATCTAATTTTTAATTAGATTAGATGTTCAAATCTGTCCCCTTCTTGAGCCTCACAATATCCCAATCTATTGTAAAACTCTTGGCGCGTAGCAGCCAACATTTCAGGGGTGATAGAGTTGCCCGCCTCCAAAATTTTCGCCCTCAACTCCATAGGAAAAAGTCATTTGGCGCAAGATCTGGTGATCGAGGAGGCCATCGGATATTTCCATACGTGGAAATAATTCTATTACCAAATACCTGACGAAGGTAATTTGTAGCCTGGCGTGAATTGTGGGATGAACAGCCATCTTGCTGAAACCACAATTCGTCCAAATTTATGTTGAGTTCCCTCAACCGTAGTAAAACCTGGTGTTAGAGAAGATCAACATATTTTTGGCTATTCAAATTCCCTTCAATGAAAAAGGGTCCAATAATGTGATCCCCGACAATATCGCTCCAAACATTTAATTTTGGAGGATGTTGCGTTCTAACACTTGCGTGCAGATGTTTATTTTCGCGGGACCAATATCAGCTATTTTGTGGATTGTGAGAGCTATGAAGTTCAAATGTTTTCTGGTCACTAAACAAAACTTTTGATAGGAAATTTTCGTTCCTGTCACATTTATCCCTCATAATCTCACAATATTCTAACCGGCGAAAATAATCACCTGGTTGCAATTCCTGTGACTTCCCAATCTTAAACGACTTGTAGCCGTATTTTTTTGGATCCATTGGCAAGTACTGTTGGGAATATCCAGTGCCTCCGCATTCGGTTTCGTCGAACATGGTTCATGTGCGTCAACGTAAGCGCATACCATTTCGTCTCGTTCCACCCTGTGTGGAAGAACGGGATGCTCTGGTATTTCGCCGTCGTGGTAACACTTTCTACAACCATTTATGCACCCGTACCTTTCAAAACGATGATAAATTTTGTAGACAGTTTGAGCCACAGGAACCTCGTCTGCACTGTCACTTTTTATGTAGTTTTTAATAATAATAATCTTTTCTTCTCGAGTATACGGCATTTTAAAAACACAAAATTTACGAAACTGAAGCGACTCGAAAGGAAATAAAAATGCAATGCCTGTGAATTCCAGTTTTTCCTCGATCATCTCATGGTGTGGCCGCCATCTAGCGGAATTTGCAGACATCTTGTCAACGGTTATTATTGCAACTATGATTTATGCTCACAATGAAAGAATGGCGAAAATTTTTTCTCATGCAAGCAGTCCGGAGATAATAACAAACTGGCACCATTGCTCAATATACCTGTTTCTTTTGTGCGCGCAAAACTTTCTATGCCATTTCTGTTTGATTTATTGAAATCCTATCCCTAAGGAAAATCTTAGGAACCCTGTAGATATACCTTTGAACCCCAACTGACCAAGCGTCTCCCCTATGTGTTTACGTTTGGTGGCCCACGCATGTCTGAGATAGCTTCGCCTTTGAAACTTTTGACGTTGAAAGGATAATAACCTCACTTTTTTGGTGGCCGAGCGTGGCAAGGTCGCGGAAATTCGAGTGAAAATTGTGTTTTTCGTCTGGTTTTTATCGATATTTTGAGTTTGGCACATTTTCCGATTTTGATTGGTCAAATAATAAAGCCACCTACAGAACTGCAGGTAAGTGAAAAATATGCTTTTTTTGTGCTAAAAGGTCAAGCAACTGGTATATATTTAAGGTTGTGGCAGGTTCGTTCGATGTTCCGTAAGGTAAAGTATCGTTCATACAAGGCATAGTCATAGTTTTAGTTCTAATTTTAGTCATAACGCTATCTCTGTCATTGTTTTTTTTCTTAAGGAGACAGCGACAGAGATAGCATTATGACTAAAATTAGAACTAAAACTATGACTATGCCTTGTATGAACAATACTTAAGCGGTAAAGCCAGTTGCTGACGATCCGATATTTGGAAGGTACGATTTGCTGCAAATTACAACAAGCTCTATTTCGACACGATATCACATCCAAAAAGTAGAAGATGTAAGATCGTCGGAAAAATAAATAATCAATGATGGCCTTGCATCTTTACCTTACCGCTTACCTTACAGATATTACCTGCAGAATTACCTACTTATTGAAGAATTTAAAGTTTAGTTCACTCACACACAAATTTAGTGTTAATTTTTTATGTAGGTATGTCCTTTTTTTTCTTCATCAAAAGAGACAGGGATACAGAATTAACACTAAATTTATGCTTAAAAATTGAGTAAACAGGGCATAAAACAATTAAAATCTTGTGGGGATATCTATGCTAATGGCCTGGCCATACAAGCATTTTTAAGATAAAAATCTTTTAAGGAAATCATTTAAGGAGTTTCTTTATGGATTTTTTTTCAAAATCAAGCTAAGATTTTACCCACATTCTATAAATTTTTTTAATACCAAAGAGGAAAACCGGCACTTTCTTTGATTTTTTACTCATTTTTATCCAAATTTAAAGTTATTATAATTAAGAAAATTAATGAAGAAAAGGTAATTTATTTTAAGCACCCTTAAAAATATTTTAACAGGTGGTTAAGAAAAATGTTTAAGCTTTTGAATGGGCAGGCCATAAGAAAACCAGGATTTTTATAAATAACAAATGTTTTAACTCTTTATATTTTAGTTTCAGAAATAGTCCGATTACAATGATACAAGCAAATCCACTTAACTAACCTAACCAGACTTATACAAAGCTAAAAACCACTGATTTAAAACAGTAATCCTAAAAATAAATCAAAAGTAAAAAATAGTACATTTTTCTAGTCGATACATGGACGCACTTTTAGCACTCTTTCACAATTTTACTATTCCAGCCACACCTCACTGTACTACTTATTTTGACTGGTGGACACTTTCAATCCATTTTCTGTGACCACCCATTTACAACATACAGGTTGCTTTATGACAATATGCTCTAATTCATACTGGTTGCTTTATGACAATATGCTCCGATTAATCAAGGATTAGCTGATCAAAATTCTGTGTGCTGTGTACTGATTTTAGTTTATAGAATTGGAATTCTATTCACAGCTGCTGGATAAATTTAGGAATTAAATATCCTGTCAAACTGCTTTTTATATTTTGAACTGATACACTATGGCATGGTCTATACTAAACAATAATTATGCAGTAAAAAATCCTGCTTGGGTTAAGCATTATATGTTATTAACTCTGGTTTCAAAGGCTAATCCTAAGAAGACTCAACTAATCATTACATGCACTGCTTTTAAACAACAATAAAAATCAAGCTCTCTAAAAACAAAGCATTTATTTTATTTTTAACACTAAAACATTTTGGCATTTTATTCATTTCTACAGCCTAAAATCAGATAACTTAAACTGCAACACAAAAAAAATTAAAATAGAACATGGAATGCAACTAATTATTTTACAATAATCAATGTCAACCATGAAATGCACAATGGATATATTTAGTGCTTAATTTTATGCCTCTCTATTTTTTTTGTGTAATGCAAGGAAAAGCATTGCAAAATCAAGAACAAAAATTATCCATTATGAGCATTTAGCAGGCTTGAGCTTGTAAAACTAAAAAAAAATTGTCTTACTTGTTAGGTAGGTACAGGGTATTTCATTATAAATGCCCCCATCCCTGTTATATAATGTTAATATATGACATGTATTTTTTGCATTTTTGAATTCTAGTTTCTTTCCTTATTTCAGAAATGTGTAACTTATATGCACTGGGTGCAATACTTTTTGAGATATGGACTTTGCCTACTATAATTATCATGACGTGTCTAATAGAAACAGCACAAGAGAGCATATATATAAGTTATTAAGTTAAAAAAAGTTTTTAGTCCAATATCTGGAAAAATATTAAACCCAGTGCATATAAGTTATAAATTTCTGAAATCAGGAAAGAACATAGAATTCAAAAATGCAAAAAAATAAAATAAAAAAGGTGCTATCAATATTTGACACTTCAACACTTGATTTTTTTTACTTTAATATTTTTAAAGATCTTTATAAATCAAATAACTTTTGTATTTAAATCTTTTTTCTAGCTCACATTTTGAAACACCCTGTACCTACAGTGAAACTACAAAGATTAACATAAATCAAATATGACCAATTTGAAGGAGTAGTTTTTTTTTGTTAATCCATATAGTTACTGTAACAACAGTACCAAAACTTGAAAAGTGGAACCTTCTCAACCAGTGCGAGTTTAAAGAAGAAGTTAAAATACCTCCAAATCAGTTACTTCAACCGAAAAGAAACTAAAAAACAAAAGATCAAAAGATCTTGGGTAGAAATAACGAAAATTCAAACTTGGATGAGTATCCCACAAGGAACACACAAAAGATCAAAGCGAAAAGAGAAATGATTAAACGATGTTTCGCCCTGGGTAACCAGCGTGGGCGCATCAGTAGTTTCACTGGTCATCCTCCACTATACATCATTAAACACCATCATACACTTAGATTTCCAACCTTGAACCACTCACAAATAGGCATCATTCCGCACTGGTACTTACTTATCCAAGTTACCTGATACGAATTCGTCCTGGCGTGTTAATATTTCCAGTAGGATTATGCTCCTAAGGCAATTAAAACAAAGAAAAAGTCAAAAAAAAACCTCCAAATCAGTTACTTCAACCGAAAAGAAACTAAAAAACAAAAGATCAAAAGATCTTGGGTGGAAATAACGAAAATTCAAACTTGGATGAATATCCCACAAGGAACACACAAAAGATCAAAGCGAAAAGAGAAATAATTAAACGATGTTTCGCCCTGGGTAACCAGCGTGGGCTCATCAGTAGTTTCACTGGTCACCCTCCACTATACATCATTAAACACCATCATACACTTAGATTTCCAACCTTGAACCACTCACAAATAGGCATCGTTCTGCACTGGTACTTACTTATCCAAGTTACCTGATACGAATTCGTCCAGGCGTGTTAATATTTCCAGTAGAATTATGCTCCTAAGGCAATTAAAACAAAGAAGAAGTTAAAAAACCTCCAAATCAGTTATTCAACCGAAAAGAAACTAAAAAAAAATCGTATCAGGTAACTTGGAAAAGTAAGTACCAGTGCGGAACGATGACTATTTGTGAGTGGTTCAAGGTTGGAAATCTAAGTGTATGACCAGTGAAATCCAAGATCTTTTGTTTTTTAGTGCGAGTTTATTTTGATTTAAAATTTTATGTTGATTCTGTGATATAATAAATCATAGCTTGTTACTAACATTTTCCGACAATGTGAAGAATAAGTGATATTATAGGTCCCTCGTGATACTGATATTACCTACTAGATCACTAGGTTATAAAGAGAATATGAACAGCAGGGATTCAAAATAATTAAATCCTTACTTCTTTTTATTTTAGGTGAGATCTTGGATGATTATAATATCAGATTAAAAACTCCTAAATAGTATGCAGAAGCTCGCATGCATAAGAACACGCAATTTATTTTACGATCAGGTAAAGTTTTATTTATGTGGATTAGTGGATTGTCAAAAAGAGGAATATATTTCATTAATTATATTTCAGTTTTTAATACCTATTTTCAGAAGGAAGATTAAATATTATTTAGGTAAGCACAATTTTTATCTGTTAGTGTTACCTTTTAATTAGAACACAACTATCTGTTAAAGTTCTAATGATTCCCTATAAAACAGGTACAAACATAACAAAATTCGTTTAGCCGTTTATACATTTAGGGTCAAAAATTACAAAAAATGTCATTTATAGTATTTTTTAATTTTTTATTCAAATCCAGATCAAGATTTTTCAAGAATTAACATACCTATAACCTTTATTCCTAAGCAATTTGTTTAATTCAAATATAAGATATTGTTTTTGGCAAAATCAGAACCAACAAACATGTTTTTGAAAAATTTTTACCGAGTATATAATATGTTTTTTGTTGAAAAGCCAGGTCCTGTGAGCTGTGTAGGAAGTTCCCAGCCAGGTTAAATTAAATCTGTAACAGTTTTATCAATCAATAAAAATTGAAAGCCTTGTAAATTTAGAAAAGATCAAGAGAGAGAAAAGATAATTTTTAATTAGGACTTTAAATTTATTAATTAAATTTGTTCTCTAAACGATGGTGTAATTATTTTTTTAGTTAGGGGTTGTTTTTTGAAATTCCATAAAAAACCGTTTTTGAAGGAAAGTGTTCGAAAAACGAAAATCGGGCACAAATGACAATTAAAATTGCATTGCAACCCTCCTTAACCTGCCTCTTGGAGGGTAGCTAGCTTTGTAAATTTTTGAATAAGATTATGGGTTGTGTGATACATCTTTCGAAAGGTCTTGCAATTCTCTAAGCAGAGGTGTAATTAATTATTTTTTGGCTTGGGTTATTTTTTTTTAAACAGTTTTTAAAAAATGACTTAAAGTAAGAATTAGTTACGTTTCTGATTAGAGAATCGAAAGAGGTATCACATGACCCACAATCCTATATTCAAAAATTTACAATGAGGGTAGCTACTCTCCAAAAGGTGGGTTGGGGAAGGTCGAAAAATACCTTAATAAGATTTATTTTGTGCAAAATGCAATTTTATTGTCATTTGTGAAAAAGATTTTGTATTTCAAAAACGGTTTTTTATGGAATTTTAAAAAGCAACCCAAAACTTAAAAAGTAATTACTTACACTACCGTTTAGAGAACAAAAAGACCTTTTGAAAGAGGTGCCACATGACCTATAGTTCCATGTAAGATTTTAAAGTGATGGTAGCTACCCTCTAAAGAATAGGTCTCGTCGGGTTGAAAAGTATTTTGAAACGGTTCCCTCTTTCAACCATCCAAACCGTTTTTTTTTATTTTAATCTACTTTCATTTAAAAGTTATAGTCCATTGACAGTTTTCAGTGGGACACCCTATATAATCGGTTGGAAGTTTTGAATCGGTCATCTGATTATCAGATAAAAAAATAAAATCTGGAGATGGATGGAATAATCTGCTTTAAACAAGGCCAAAAACCAATTAAAAACTAAAAATTATGCTGCTTTACCCCTATCCCTCTTCAGCAATCTAAAGATTCTTTTTATTTTTTTACCATTGTTGAAGCAGATCGGGAGAGATATAGAGGTTTAAGAAAACCAAAAAAAAATCCATAAGAACTCGCTATATTCGATTTTATATATTTTGGATGCGAGAAATTCAAAAATAGGCCCTATAAGCTGCTTCTATTTGAAAATTATGCAGTTTAAATATCCGTCCCTGATTTAAGGTAAAAAACGTAGATTTTCATAAGCTTGCAACTTCTTAGTACTTTAACGAAGTACTGCCCTTGACCTACCTTCTTTGTACCAGTGGACACAGTGCAAAATAGGCACTGCTAGAGCCTATAGAGTATCAATAATATTCATTAATTAAATCTTTTACGTCAGTGCTATTTTAGTACTATCATGTATAAAACTAGATATTATTGTTTTATCATTAAAATTGATATCAACGCTTGTTTATTAGCGTTAAACTAAATAAATTCATAATAAAGGTAAATTGAATGCTCAGGTTACTCTTTTAATTCCAGGTATGTCACGTCACTTTGTCCTACCGGTACCAAAGCAGATCAACAGGACTTATTATTATCTCGTCTTAATAATTAAATTAGTAAGTACGATCACATGGCTAATGTTAAAATATACATAGATTTTTATTTGGCCAAGTCTACGATTTTATTTAAACGCTCACTATTTTAAGAATCCGCTCAAATTTATTGAAAACTATTTGACAGTTAATATTTTTGGCCTACATGGCTTGAGCTAAAATTTTCAAATTTGGTATAGTTATTTTTTGGGGTACTGTCTACAACCTTACAGAACAACATTGAGAGACATGCCATGAAGATATTAAGGAATGAAGATAGATTCGTTTTGGTACAAACATTGTACGTTAAAACATAGGTTTTTAACTAAGCCCAATGTGGGCCAAAGTGGTCACACATGTGAGGCAAAGGGGAATGGAATGGATAAAAAATTGGTGGAAATTTAAAAAGCATACAGGGTGTAACATTAAAAAGGATCCACCTGAATTTTCTGAGCAAGTATTAAAAAATTTTAAAAACGCCAAAACACGTCGATTTTGTTTGTAAGGGGGACATATTTTGAAATTTGTCTAAAATGGCCCCTTCAAGAAGTGACATTTACCCTTAAAATTTAAATAAGGAAAGTGGGTCGAGTGGCACTCGCATTCAAAAGGTATTTTAAATACCTTTACAAGTCTATAAAAATTTTGCAAAAACTTGCGATTAGTTTCTGAGATATTCGCCTTTGAATTTGCTTCCCATGGCAAATCCGATGCAAATATTTCAAAAACCAATCGGCAAATTTCAAAATTTTTTACAGACATGAAGAGGTATTCGGAATACCTTTGAAATAAGATGCCACTCGACCCACAGTCCCAATTTAAATTTTAAGGGTGGATTTCATCTCCCACCCCTAAATTTAAATTTGGACAGTAGGTCGAGTGATACCTTTTCAAAATTTCAAAGGTATTCCGAATACTTTTTTACGTCTGTAAATTTTTTTCAAAAGTTTGTCGATTAGTTTTTAAGATATTCGCATCGGAATTTGACATGGATAGCAAATTCAATATCTCAGAAACAGTTTGTTAGATTTTCAAAATTTTTACAGGCGTGTAAAGGTATTTAAGATACCGTTTGAATGAGGTGCCACTCGACCCACTTTCTCCATTTCAATATTAAGAGTAAATATCACCCCTTGAAGGGAGAGCAATTTGGACGAATTTTAAAATAGTCAAAATATGTCCCCTTGCAAACAAAATCGATGTTTTTTGGCGTTTTTAAAATTTTTTAATAGTTATTGAGTTACACCCTGTATATTCACTTAAAGTCTTACTCTAATTTCCACAACTTAAATAAAATGAACAAAACCCTTATCATAAAAAGGTTAAACAAAACGCATATATATTTTGTTGCATAAAAAATCTTTTGTTTATTTTTTTAATTATTTGATTTTAAGAAAAAAAGATTAAGTAAACCTAGCGTGCTTTTATGATAAGTATTTTATTTGTTTTATGGAAGTTTTCCGATCGAAATTAGAGTAAGACTTTAAGTTAATGTATTATGCTTTTTGAATTTTCTTTTTTGCACTTAAAAGCAAAAGTAAAAAAATAACGCTATGGGATTTTTTTGATCCTTAGGCAGGGTAACCGCTTTGCGCCACGTGACTGTTGTGTTAGGCAAGTTTTTTGATGGGATACAAAGCGTATTTATTTGTAGAATGTTAATAATAATAAAAATAATTATATTGTCCTTGGTAATTCTATCGAAAAAGCTTTAAACAAATAGTCTACATTTTAGAAAGTTATTCGTTTGTCATAAACTATTTTCTTGTCCTTTTGTAAAATTATATTATTTTAGTGTTTTTATTTCATAAGTTATTTGTTTTTATTTCCTTTAATATTGTTCAATTGTTTATTACTTTTATTTTTTAATTAATTATATAAACTTGAATTAGGTCTAGGTAAAGTCGCCAGCAAAAACAATTGAAAATAAAAAAAAGTATTTAATTACGTGACCAAGAAAGAACCACCTTAAGTTGTTTTTCTAATTATTTACGTTGCACCATCGTAGGCAGTTTGCTTTTTAAATTGTTTATTTAAATTAATAAAAATCAACAGTTTTTGCTGGAGACCGTACATGCGGAAACCTGCTTAAATTAATAATTTATATTAATAGTCTAGGTATTGACACGTTTTTCCTATGAACTGTTTCTTTTTTCTCTTTTTACTCTAATTTTATATTATGCATATGTATTTTTATTATTTTGTGAAAATTAACAAATAATTTTTTAAAGTATTTTTTATATGCAAGTCATAGGTATATTAAAAAACAATAATAATTTTTAGAAAGCCATAATCAAATAATGTCATCTTATGTTGTGTTCGCAAAAAAAAATTTGGGTAGCTTAAGCTTTTGGTATGTTGTTTGGGTGTTCCACACATTTAACCTTCAGATTCCTACGAACAGCATGCCAAAAGCTCCGACATTCCAGATTTTTCTTTATGCCCTATTTACTTCTCAGAATATGCACGACTGAAACTCTAATCTACCTTTCAGGGCCAAAGCATGCATGTTGAGCCTTATTTGAGGTGGAATAATTGGTGCATTAGTTTGCAAACAAAAACTCAAGTTTTGAGTGAAGGTTTAGTGCATAAGAGGTATATGTAGGGATTTATTCTGGTCTAAATAAAATGATTTTTTTAAAATGTATTAATACTATTTATTCACTCAAATGGCAATAGCAAAAACATAATTACCTAAGTAAGTATATCTTTTTCGTAATATATTGATGTAAATCTTACCGATGAAATGAAGGTTCCGCTGAGCCTGATTTTACCCCTGTCACTTGTGCACATCCTGGTACAAAACACTTATGTAACATTTTCAGACAGGATTAAAATTGATCCAACTTCCTGTGGGTACATATGATAAACATTGTGTTAGAAATAATGTAGGTATTATGATTATATACAGTGTGTCCCAAAAATGTGGAAAAAAATTAATAACAATCAGTGTTTGTTTATAAGAAATTTATTTTCAGACACACACAGTTCTGACATCTTTAGGTGTCTTTTCTTTTACAAATAGTAAGTAGGAAATTTTAAATTATTAAATTAAAATTTGTAATTTGCTTATAACTTTTGTAATGTATTGAATTGAATTGAAATATCCCTAGTAAAACAGGACATCTTAATGCTTTTTCATACATATTCGGAAATATCTTGACAACAGTAAAAGATAGATCCCTACTGTGTGGTATTGCTGTTTAAAAAATTCATCTTGGATTTCAAAACTGTTTAAAAAAAAACTAATTTTTGACAAACTTTCGCAAATTAAATGATATATAAAAATTTTAAGATAGCATTTTTTTTAAACCTATATAGTTCTCTCAAAAAATCCATTTTTCCAGACACACTGCATATCCACCAAAAAGACGGGATGCAGGTAACTTATAAAGAGTGCAAAGAAGCCCAGATAATTTACCTATTTATTCTTTTAATGATTTTCTAAATTTATTCCCAACCGCAACTTAAAATAGTTTCTTACAGGGTATTTAAATAGCTAACTTTTGAATATAAATAATGTGAAAATAATTAAATATACTAAAAACCATAAAAAAAACTTAATTACTGAGAGCATGGCAACCTGAAAAGATTTTTATTAAGGTAAAAAAAAACTTTATTTTATGATAAATAATAATTAATTGATTCAACTTGACAAATTATATTATACTACTGAATTTAGGCCTGTCTCCCGGCAGGCAGACAAAGACGCGAGCATAGTACTCAGAGATATTGTGCATATAAAGTCTGTTAAAACCAGTTTTTTGCCTCTAATTTTCCTCCTGGATTGAAATCGAAAAATCTTTCTCCGTTAGGTTCTAGCCAGTAGGTACCCCAAAAAACAACTAGGTATGCCAAATTTGAGAATTCTACATAACGTCAGAATGATCTGGGAAGACATATATCCTTTATATATTATTATATATTAATTATAGTGATGATATAGGTATTGTTATTTTATTTATTGAGAAGAAAAGTTCAAAAATAAATAAAGTTTTAGCAGGGCATAAAGCAAGGGCGTCGCCAGAGAGGGGCAGAGATTAACGCTCACCATGTCACCCGGCTAGTTAAAACGATAACGCTCACTTTGAGCCAAGAAGATTACGTTTCAATTGATTTTCTATGTATGTTTCAATTGGTTTTCTATGTAGATATTTTGTTCGTTTTTTATTTTTTTTTAAAACTTCTTTTTTGATTTTTCACTTCAGTTTTTTTATACTGCCCCCCCTCCCCTAGCTTACTAGCTGGCGACGCCCTTGTCATATAAAGCATGGTTCGAGGATATAAACTCATAAGTATAGGAATGGTGTGTAGGTCTAGTTTTAAAAAATATAACTTAAAGGAGGATTCAGAGTTCTGTAGAGTAAGTATATAGTAAGCGGTGTTAGGTAAGAGGCAAGGAAAATAAACTATAGCAAAAGCATGCTTCAGCTTACAGCATACTATGAAACGCAACATGCGCGTTTGCCATAGTTTATTTTCCTTGCCTCTTACCCCATACCATTGCATAAAGAAGCAAACCTCACCAAAACCAGTAAAAAAAAAACCCAAACGTCATGCACCGAAGCCCACTCAAAAAAAGACAACATCACCCCACCGAAACCTAAGCAAATTCCACTGAGCCCAACAATCTTAACCCAAAAGAAGAAGCAAACTACACCGAACACCTATAAAAAAAAATACCAATAACCCCACCGAACTAAATAAAGCGAACTCCACCAAATCCAACGAAACTCAAGCAAAACCCCACCAAACTCAAGCAAACTCCACCCAGTACCCTCTCCAGATAGGCCGATCAACTCATACCGATTTAGTGTCCTTTTATCCACCTTCGCCGCCATTTTCACTCAAAAGTGACAGATAATCCATTAGTTTTCTGTCAAAATAGCGGCGAAGGTGGAGAAAAGGACACTAAAACGATAAGAGCTGATCGGCCTATGTGGAGAGGGTAATGCTCCACCGTATCACACAAAACCCCACAACATCCAATAATACCCGAAAACCACACAGAACTTTAAAGGGCTTATTTTAGCTTAAAGTGGCATTAAGAAAAAGTCGCTGCAAGTGACCGTGCACGTTAAAAAAAGCAATAAAAAGTGCATGATTCAGAATGCATTAAAATATATAGGTACCTACCAACTATTTCGATCTTCAAGTCCTCTGAATAACTGATGGTTATGGTTGTTTAAAAAAAACACACTTTTTTTGTAGTTTAATATATTCTTATTAAATAAACAATCCTTATGGAATTAAATAATGAAACCAATTCCTTTAAAAATTCAAATTAACACCTCAAAAACATTAAAAAAATGGCGGGAGCAGCTCGCAATCTGATTGGCCACACATCTAACGCAATCGATTCCGCCTAAACGCACGTAATTCTTGATGGTTTAACGTGGAATGGATGAACTCGGAAGAAGTCAGGATTTGAAACGAACGTAATCACAATGCGTCAATGCAAGACATGCGTCGCCTACCAATGGTTTTCCGTCTCTTTCTAACTTGGTCCCCATAGAGGAGTCACTATTCTCTGGTCCGGCTAATGGCATCAGTTATACATGGTTTTTAAATACGTGGACGTTACTTAACTTTAGTCGCGGCCATCTTGATTTGGGAATGACATGTGACATTTTTTTGCAATATTTTCTCCATAGTTTGGCCGCCATTTTGAATATCAAATGTTAAATCAAACGTCGTTTAAAATAGTAGCATAGGTTAACTCATTGCTAATAGCATCTACTAAAAAATTTTTTTTTAATGTTGTTTATAGGTTAATAAAAGTCATTTTCTAACACTAAAATTTCTCTTGCTGACCCAGAGAATGATGACCCTTAAATTTCTTGTGAAACCGAGCTGTCTTTAGTTAATATCTTAAAATGTTTTTTAAAATTAATTTGAAAAAACTCGTCTGCAGTACTATTTTTTTATTTTAACGTAAATTTGCCAATAAAACAACTAGATTAAAGTTTTTTTTTGAGAAATCGATAAAACTAGATTAAAGTTTTTTTTTTGAGAAATCGATATTTTGTCACTTTTTAAGCAAAAAGGGCTACTTTTTCCTAAAATAAAATACTGGTTTATCCAAAAAAAAATAATTTACAGCTATACTTACCACAATTTAAACTTTTTTAGATTCTGTAAAAAATCCTTTAAGAAGTCAACCAACTTTTCCTCATTATATCGTTGAAGATGCTACTAAGGCTTGGTTACGGGGTGCCTGTGACTGGAAAGGGGGCAGAACATCCAGGAAAAAAGATGCTGAATAAATCTTCATCTTATCTTATAACAAGAAGAAGGAAGTACGAAGTTTTTAAATTTTTGGCCAAGGAATTTTTATATAAAGCAACTGAAGCAAACCTTATTGTTTTGATTCACAATCAAAGAGATTCTAAATAAAATTTTCCCTGTTGCAATCTACTGTGGTATGGAAAACCTCCTCTTAATAAATATTTAAAACAATTTATTAAATAATTTTCCTCTATCTTTAGCATGACCAAGACGACAAATATTATTCATATGGTTTCCATTCCTGTCTTCATGTTAGGATATAAATATAAGTGTATAAGTTTTTGTTTATAGTAACATTTATTTATTTATTACATATTGTGACAAATGTGCATTCGTAAATTATGTGCATTATTTTATTTTTAATCCACAATATTATAATTTTTATTTTAGGCATAAATACTTTAAATAGGGAGAAAAAGCCAATTATCAGTGGTATCGGAATTTGCATCTGTATCCCTATTGAACCGACCAATCAAGGAGGTGCACTTTTAAACTTTTAATTTTTGCATGGGTTTGGCACTTAGTGGTACACCATATTTTCCCAACTACATAACTCATTTATTCTTAAAGATAGAAAAAAAATAATACAAAAGTTGCTTAGTTTTTCACAAATTTTAAGAAAATTTAACCAAAATTTTCAAAATGTCAAATTTCGACATCAACTTTCTTATTTCAAATGGAACAACCTGTATATTTTTCAAGAAAAACGTTGACTTAAGACCAATGTGTTGAACAAAGAGCCACCTAGACTCTTTTTCCTTGGCTAACACATCGCCCTTATGGCAAATTATTTTTTATTTCACTCGAGAACTGCTAAAGATAAACCCTACAAGATCTACCGAAATTTTAAAAAATATACAGGGTGTTCAATTTAAAATAAGAAAGTTGATGTCCAAGTCTAAATTTGACATTTTCAAAATTTTGATTGAATTTTCTTAAAATTTGTGAAGAACTAATCAGCTAAGTGTGTATTTGCCATCATTTTAAACGTAATCGTTGCCGTCGCTCGGCCGGTGGCTCAAACAGGAGTGTTTAAGGTATTTATAACGCACAGATTGCCGTGCGTCATATTCTCATTGCCAATAGATGCCAATATTTGTAAGGCACTTTGCCATGCCGGCATTGTTTGTGAGGAAGTTCTCTTATATTTTTGACATATAAAGCGCCATCTTTGTACCCGCTTATAAACTCTTAACTTTTTTTATTGTGATATCAAGAAGTCGGCCAGTAGCTTCAATATGAGACATTAAAAAATATCATCACTTAAAAAGTAAAAAAAAATCTAAGAAAAACTAAATTTTTGAAATCTGGCCGCAATTTTGTTTTGAAGTGAGATATGTCAACTTTTTTATATTTTTGGATTAAGTGCGACCTCCCACCTATTAACCAATTGATTTCGATTTGATTTTTCTTAAAACGTAGAAAACAAATTTTTTCCTAACTTTGACAGCCGCCATCTTGGTTTCTTGGGCCCGAAAATGGGGAATCCTAGACTCGAATTTATCTTTTAGTATTAGGTATCACTATGCCAAATTTTTTGCAGATTCTCTTGAAAATCCCTACGAATTTACTCCATTATTAATATTAAAATCATTTTAAAATTTTGATTACAAATTATTCTTGTAAGGCAATTTTATCGAATCAATCATGGCGGCACGTGCTAGTTTTTATGACAACCAAAACACTCCTGTGTGTGCATTGCCTTGTTTGATAGGCAGTGACAAAAATATCACTGACGACATCCGGCGTGTAATCTGAACGTTGCCCTGCTGTACTAAACTACCATACTGTATTTCGAACCGATTCCCGGCTAACCGACGCGAACGCGCCTCAATTTTACCCAATGGAAATTGACATAGGGCAGCTTGGTATCGGGGGTTAACGCCGCGACTTTCAAGCAGGAGATACCGGGTTCTAGCCCCGGGTCTTGCAGGTAGTCTACTTGGACTTTTTCTTATAACATTACAGAATTTTGTAAGATTAAGATAAAATGCAGTATGAAGCGGAGTAGGCCGATTTAGCTAAAAGGCAGGCTAATTTGTTTCCATACCGTCCCTCGGAGAGGACTTTAAAGATCCCTAGCACCGACAAAGGGGTTTAGGCTAAATTAAATCCTTCTAGGAAAAGAAAACTGCCTTGCTAGGGGGTGCTTATCAGACCGGTCTGGTGAGTGGGGAGGGGAAGGGGTATATAGAAAATACAGGGAAAAAAAATTACTGGTCGGTCGTCATAGTTGCGCAAGACCATTGTAAAGCAAGAGAGAGAGAGAGAGACACAGGGCAGTGCTACGAAATTGATTAGTTGCAAACCTAACGTCAAAATTGGTTAGCTAAAAATAGTCGGTTCCCCGTTTACAACAACCCAAAAAACGTTGCCTTCACAACTAAGAAACCACTGAAAAAATTGTTAGTAAAATAGACGGTCATAAATTCTGACGGTGACTATAGCTGCGATCAACGTCTAGTCGTCGTAAACTTGTCGACGTCGCCTTTAGTTTTCAAGGCAACCACTATTTAACTATAAAAGGACGTTTAAGGTGGTGCAATTCCGCAATTCTGATTTTAACAACCTGCACAACTAAAAATTGCTACTTGGTGGGATGGCTGCCCACTAAGCAAGGTCCGTTACATTACAGGTTTTCAACGTTGAAAAAATGTAAAATTGGGATAACTTTGAATACGTTATATTATTAAACAATATTGCAAGTTTATTAAATGTCAAATTTAAAACAAATTTGGTTCTTTATTGTGACATAACAAAATACAATATTGTAAGTTAATAAACATCAAAGTTGAAAGAAGTTTAGTATTTTAACGATCACATGAAAGCATCAGTATTGTGAGCTCAATTAATGTCAACTTTAAAACAATTACGTGGTTGCTTACTTAAACCAACATATGGCGACAATTTTCTAAAAAGTAAGGAATGATATCAAAAAGTTTACTGTTTTTATGAAAATCCTGCGATTTTTTTGATAACTTCCCACAAAAGGGAAAATATATAAGTATAAATTTATATGTATATGTATAATGTTTTTCACGGTTTGAGAAAATTATTATATATTTTCAGTTTTTTTTTAATTTCGCCAAATTATGATTCAATTAATTGTGATTCAATATTTGTATCTATTTTTTTTTAATTGCGACTAAAACCTTTTTATATGTATTTTATTAATTAAAAAACAATTAATTAAATTAATAATAAAAAAACCAACTCCCTATTTTCTGTGAAAATCGAACCAATTACATAACTGCATAAATATACCGTGAATTAGTGACAGTTCTCAACAAAACCGAGATGGTCTAGTGGTCTAAGGAGGTGAAACCTTCGTGTATCACCTTTAGATTAAGGGTTCGGATCACATCAGCTCACATTTTTAAACCACAAAAATATATGTTTTATATATGTTGTTTGAACCAATATTGAACAAGTTAGAGGTAAATAAATTTAAAAAAAAATAATTTTACCTAGCCATGTAACATTAAATGTTACGTGCAAGTCACATACTTGTAATACTGGCAATGTAACATCGTCGTTAAGGTTACAAGTTGCGTTACATAATCGGTTACAAAAATACATTGAGGTAATGTAAATGTAACAGGTTTTTGCTTAGTGGGTGGGTTTTAAGAAAATTACTCCAAAATTGTAATTTTTTCTGAATGTTCTAGAGAAAAATTTGTCGGGCGCCAAAGTTACAAAAAATCAGTTTTAACGTAACCGACAAAAAGTGATTTGTTTTAAAAAAAAACTTTAAATAAGAAAGTTGTAGATCTTCGAAAAATCCTATAAAAATATGTATATTATTTATAATTAATTAAACAGTCTCTGAATTACAGCGACTGAAAGTCGGTAAAATTCTTTGAGAACTGCTTTCTCGGCATGCATGAAGTCGCGTGTTCTGGATTATATATATCAAATTAAAGCTTGTGATGTAAGCTACACAAACAAAAAGTGATTTTTTAAAAAAAAACTTTAAATAAGAAAGTTGTAGATCTCGGAAAAATCCTATAAAAATATGTATATTATTTATAATTAATTAAACAGTCTCTGAATTACAGCGACTGAAAGTAGGTAAAATTCTTTGAGAACCGCTTTTTGGGCATGCATGTCGCGTGTTCTGGATTATATATATCAAATTAAAGTTTGTGATATACGCTACACAAATGGCCCAGTCTGTTGGCATGAAAATTGGCGAAAGTATCTGACAGACTGACATTTAGTCGAGTCCTTTTGGGTAACGAGAGGTTGGAGGAATAGGTAGCAACTCTTTCCTACTCTCTGGGGCACAGTTGGTCTAGTTAGAGAGGGGTTTTAAGAAAAAAAATATATAAACTTTAAAACATAAATTTTTGTTTTAGATACATCGCCAACTATACCATTTACCGTAAAAAGTAAAATCCCCGATGTAGTCCGTTTCTGGAGGGCTATTTTTGGAAAATATTCTGAAATTCTTAAAGAGCAGCTCCCCAGTTTGATTTCATATTTGAATTCTCGCTGAAATCCTCTTTCCAATGGCACCCCATATCATAAGGTTACCTTACTAGTTTTCGAGATATTAGACACCTAAATTAAATATTTCAACGCATCGGTATCGGTATACCTAACGCGTTCGAAACAAATCCAAAACACAGTACATTTTTTATTTGTTCATGCCATGTTTTGAACGATGCCTGCGTGTATGACGGGTGCGATGACAGAACAGCTGATTTTACTCGTTGCGTACGTAACCTTACGAACCCACAAACGTACGCAACGATTTCAATCAGCAGTTCTGTCATCACACCCTTCAAAACAACGGGCATCGTTCGAAACATCGCATAAACAAGTCGAAAATGTAGTATATTTTGGCTTTATGTCGAACGCGTTAAGTATACCGATATCGATACCGATGCGTTGAAATATTTACTTTAGTTGTCTATTGGCTTTTAAAATGTAAAAAATTTAATTTTTAAAGGACCATATATACAGCGTGGATTCTCTAAACGGAACGGTGCTTCTAGCGGGTTAGAATTTGGTTGAAGAAAAAAATCCAAAAACATGTCAACTGAGATTTTTAATTTCCTTTAATCGTGCTATCTTGGATTTTTTTTATGTGTTTACGAGGTATGGCAAAAAAATATATTTTTTTAAATGCGAAAACCTGTATATTTGGCAATTTTTGAAATCTGAAAACAATTCTCTGTTCAGCAATACCACACAGTAGGATCTATCTTTTACGATAACCAAGATATTTTTATCTAAATCTGTATGGAAAACTTCGATATTCATTCAAATATCCCCCGTAAAACAGGGCATAGACAACAATTCCATGCAAGTTTAAATGCCTCTATCTTGGAAACCATAAGAGATAGAATATTAGTGTGTGGTATTGTCAAAAATATCTTTTTTTTAGAATTCAAAAATGTCAAACTATACAGGGTGTCCTATTTAAAAAAATATATTTTTTGCCATACCTCGTAAACAAAATGACATAAAAAATCCAAGATTAAATTAAGATTAAACAAAATTAAAAATCTCAGTTGACGTGTTTCTGAAGTTTTTTGTAAAACCAAATTCTAACCCGCTAGAAGTACCGTTCCGGTTAAAGAATTCACACTGTATATTAGAAACTAAAGTAAATATTTCTATCGTGTTCAATATCAATTTTAGGGTTTTTATACGAGGAAATAAAAAATGACAAGTTTGACAATTTGATCTTCTACTTCATATTTTTGGAATATCATCAAATCTGACTGAAAATCAATAAAATGTAAATAGGAATGTTGTAATTTTTTATTTGCTTTTAGAAAACACTCAAAATCGATAATAAACAGAATAGAGATATTTTCTTTATTTTATAAGATATGGGCTTTCGAAAATTGAATTTTTGACTTTTTGGAAGCATCTCGAAAATTATTAAAGAAAACCTTATGATATGGGGTACCACTGGAAAGAGAATTTCAGCGAGAATTTAAACCTGAAGTCAAAATAGGGGGTTGGTATACAAGGTTCTCAGAATTTTTTCCAAAAATAGCCCCCCCCCCCAGAAAAGGGCTACATGGAGGATTTTACTTTTTACGGTAATGCTCGTTTTTCGTTCTTTTGAAAAGTATTTTCCCTCTGGGCACTATTTTTTTTTTGTTTTAAAGCCTAGCAATTTTAAACGTCAAAAGTATTTTTTTTTTATTACAAAAGTTAAGTCTATGTCATGAGGTGCAAATAATTCATCAAAGGTGTTGGTTGCAGAAATTTACTTTCTTTTCCCCTTTGGATTATGTTGTTTTTTTATGAACTTATTTATTTATTTTTTTTTTGAAGTCAAAGTAAAAATAGAAATGTGGGAAAGTCGCCGCAAAGGTCAACAGTGAATTCTTTTAGGCATAAGCAATGTCAATGGTACTTTTAAGGTATAAATGTAATTTTTTTCTTCCTAACCCTTCTGTACCAACACTTTTTTATATATATATTGCTAATATATTTATACATTTGTTGAGCTTTTGTGTTTCACTGTACAAACCCTCCTAACTTTATAATATCAAGCACCTATTTTCTTAAAAACTTAATTATCTACAGATTATATATTTTGTTTCTTAAAACCCCTCTCTAGACCAACTGTGAGAGTACCAAAGTTACTCCATCATCCCGTTTTCCATCCGCCCTGCAGATACCAAGAGGCTCAAGTTCTGATGGCAGAAGCTAAAGCGCGCTTAATGATATCGTTGATCATCCGGTGTCTGGACAGCCCGCCTGCACTTTTTGTGCAGTTAAGTCCGTGAAGGCCATATTTACCTGCTTGTTCACTGCAAATGCAGACATGCTGTTTATACACCGGAAGTCCAACTCTTAGGGAGATGGAAACATATTCCAAATCGTCAAGTGATTCCCAAGAGAGGCGGCAGGAAGAGCTTTCAACCATGCATTACTTTCAGAAGTATGGAGAGCCAGAAGACGCGTTACATCTCTAGGTTCTTGACAGCCAGAAACAAGACTATCAAAAGAATCCTGACACAAAACCGTGTCAAATTCCGTCGGTTTTCTTGGGATATTTGATTGAGATTTTTAGAATTTGGATAATTTAGCCCAGCGATCAAAAGCTGTATCGAAATCTAAATCGTCAGGGTCTAAACATTTTTTTGGTAGAATGCTTTCAATTAAAAGTTTGACATCGTTTGAGGAACCTAAAAAGGCGGAGAAACAAAGTGTGGATTAATCTCGTCTCGTATTCCAAGTCCACCCATTTTGACTGTAACCAAGACTTTTCATCGAATTTGCAATTTGAGATGTTTTCCAAAGTTTCTCTCTAAATTATCGTACTTTTCAAGGGCATGAGAACTAGTCCCACAAGGAGCGCGTCTTAAAATACAAGAAAGTCGAGGAATTGCAAAAGAGTGTTTAAGAAGAAAGAAACTAGTATGTGAACTCAAATGTAAAATTTTTAGAAAAACGTTCTATTGATTCCCAGCAAACAGAAGTGGTCCGAGAAAAGTCCGGCCCGTTGCCCTTACTGCTGGGAATCCGTCTGGATCGGATTTTGAACGGCCAAACAGCGCTGGCCTATTGTCATTTTTCATACAATTTCCCAGTCCGAATTTTTGGGTCCTTTGGTGGCCTGTCATTGCCAAAACCGATCCGGACTATCAAAGTTTGGGCCTTTGACGGGCCAAAGTTTCACTTCCGCCCTTATAATTTTTATTTAACTTTCGACTTAATTTTTTTGTTGTGACAAAAAGCAATTAGGGAACCGCACCGTGGCTGGCTTTTTTCTTTGGCTTAAAATAATCAACCAGACAGCAAACATTGTTCGTTGGATAGCTATTCTTTGTTCAAAAGCGTCCTCATTGACCATGGACCAATTATGGACATAACAAAAAACTTGGTTTAAACAACTACAATTTTTGATCCAAAACTAACTGGTGTTTTGGATATCCAATAGATCTGGATTTTTACCTAACAAGTGCGGAAAGTGATACTTTACCGCACGCGACGGCAGTTGACCGAACGAAGCGAAGCGAGTTCAGTCAAGCCGGCAAGAGCAGTAAAGACACTTTACGCATTTGTTAGGTACAAGATTTTACCTTTTTTAGACATTTTTAAATGTCTAAAAAAGAAATATAAATATCTGTATTTTAATTTTTTGAAATAAACGTAGTATTTCTTTGTAGCTTCTTCGATAAATTAGAGCTGCGGGACTGTAAAACGCGCTAGTCCAAACTTCGTACGCAATTTTTAAGAAAATGATACCGAAAAATTACCGTGCCATACATAGACAATATGGAGGTACTTACTTGGTTATCTCGTCCAGTTTCTTAAGTCTCTTTCGTCCCCACGGGAGCTCCCGTTCTTTTTCGTAGATGCTTCTTAGGACATTTACACTCTAATCCTAATAGTTTATAAAAGTTTATGTCACTTTTGTTCGAATAATTTAAGGTTTTGAATGGAATTTTTGAATAAGTCTGAAAACGTGCGGTACGCTTCGCGATTTCTATGGAATCGTCGGCGCGTTGATATTGCATTGCGCACCTGGTTGGCGTCGATTCTTCTTATGCCGGGATTTTGAAAATGTATGGCCATCTTAGCGCGAAACATTTCTGTAAAAATTAAAATAAGAAAAAATAGAAAGCTCGTTCGAAAGCACGAACATTAATCCCGCCTCGTAAAACATTGTTTTACTTTGACTTTAATAAAACTAAATAAGAATAAAAAAAAGGTTTTCCCAAATATTTTCCATTGATGTGATGTGTATCGAAATCTAAATCGTCAGGGTCTAAACATTTTTTTGGTAGAATGCTTTCAATTAAAAGTTTGACATCGTTTGAGGAACCTAAAAAGGCGGAGAAACAAAGTGTGGATTAATCTCGTCTCGTATTCCAAGCCCACCCATTTTGACTGTAACCAAGACTTTTCATCGAATTTGCAATTTGAGATGTTTTCCAAAGTTTCTCTCTAAATTATCGTACTTTTCAAGGGCATGAGAACTAGTCCCACAAGGAGCGCGTCTTAAAATACAAGAAAGTCGAGGAATTGCAAAAGTGTTTAAGAAGAAAGAAACTAGTATGTGAACTCAAATGTAAAATTTTTAGAAAAACGTTCTATTGATTCACAGCAAACAGAAGTGGTCCGGGAAAAGTCCGGCCCGTTGCCCTTACTGCTGGGAATCCGTCTGGATCGGATTTTGAACGGCCAAACAGCGCTGGCCTATTGTCATTTTTCATACAATTTCCCAGTCCGAATTTTTGGGTCCTTTGGTGGCCTGTCATTGCCAAAACCGATCCGGACTATCAAAGTTTGGGCCTTTGACGGGCCAAAGTTTCACTTCCGCCCTTCTAATTTTTATTTAACTTTCGACTTAATTTTTTTGTTGTGACAAAAAGCAATTAGGGAACCGCACCGTGGCTGGCTTTTTTCTTTGGCTTAAAATAATCAACCAGACAGCAAACATTGTTCGTTGGATAGCTATTCTTTGTTCAAAAGCGTCCTCATTGACCATGGACCAATTATGGACATAACAAAAAACTTGGTTTTCCATTGATGTGAAAATAAAAAAAAAAAGAGAAAAAAAATTATAATTCTAAAATCGACTGCACAATCCTACCCAAAAGCCAGCGCAATGAAGATTTCATTTCATCTTTGATAAGAACAAGGGAGTTTAGTTTAATTTCGACTGAAAGATCGGTCCACTTCGAGCGCTGCTGCAAAGTGTTGAGATATTCGGATTTCCAGCGCTTCCAAAAATCCGCGTGAAGTCGTTGTATGAGTTGCCATCGGCTTAATGTATTGAGTTTTAAGTGCGAAGGATCCGGATCTGGGCAGGAATTTAATGGTTCCAGCGCCAAAAAATGCCCGGGGGTTAACGGAGATAAGTCGTTCGGATCTGAACTTTGTTCACTGATTGGCCTTGAGTTTAATAGCGCTTCAACTTGGGTCAATAAGGTGTAGAGTTCTTCGAATGTTAAGCATTGAGTTCCTATAGTCCTATAAAGGTGAGATTTTATTGATTTTACGCCTACTTCGACGAGACCATTGAGATGTGGAACTCCGGGGCTGTTTAAACACCATCGAATCTGCAAGCTCTCCGCAGCGGATTTTGACATGGCGTGCAACTCTCTTATAGTACCCAGAAAATGACTCCCCTGGTCGCTAGTGATTTGAGTACAAGCGCCACGTCTGGCAACAAAACGCCTTAGAGCCGCAATGAAAGCTTCGGTTGTAAGGTCTGATACCAGTTCAATATGAATAGCTTTGACACATATGTCAACGAAAACGGCGATGTAAGCTTTTAGATTTTTTCTAGAGCGTAATCTGGAGGTAATTATATTAATTGGACCTGCGTAGTCTAAGCAGACATGAGAAAAAACTTTTAGCTGCGAAGTTCGAAAGTAAGGTAAATCGGACATATAAGGTGTGAATGGCTTAGGTTTTAATCGAAAACAGCGCACGCATTGTGAGATATTGTGATTATTGGCTCTACGATAAAATCCAGAATCTTTGTCTAAGAAGATATAAGACAGTATTTAGTCCTGGATGAAAATTTTCAATGTGGACTTGATTAATTATTAGGTCGGTCAACCTATGGTTTCTAGGCAGCAGTATTGGATGTTTTGAATCGTACGGAATTCCTGAAGAATGTCTTAAACGACCACCCACTCTAACGAAACCCGCCTCGTCTAGGAATGGAGCAAGTTTTCTTAATTGTTTTGGTAGTTCTTGATTTTTGATCTTAAGAATTACATCAGAAAAACATTCTTCCTGGATTAGTTCGACTAAAACTAACAGAGATTTATGCCTTTCGAATGCAGAAAATGGCCCTGAAAGCTTTTGAGTCGGGTTCCTTTGATTATTAATAAATCTAAGAAAATGACAAATGACTTTTTGAATAAGATTAAGATTAGAATAGTTTTGAAGAAGTTTTTCAAAATAGTTGAATTGGGTATTAAAAGTGAAAAGAACCGTAGGTTTTTCTTGCTGCAGAACTTCCTTGGGTGTATTATCTGAGATTTAATCTGTGAATTTTTGAATTTTCCACTGAGATTTAGGCAGGGTAATCCATGGAGGACCGTCAAACCATAGAGGATGATTAATAAGATTTTGCGGAGTTAAACCTCTACTTGCGCAGTCCGCAGGGTTTTCTGCAGATGGTATGTGATACCACGGTATGTCTAGAATGATTTATTGGATATGGCTAACTCGATTAGCTACGAAAGTTCGCCATTGGTGCGGTGAGCCCGTGACCCAGTATAAGGTTACTTCAGAATCGGAAAAAGCATAAATTTCTTCTATTTTGATAAGTGATGAGTAGTTTCGAATTAATAGCTCTAAAAGATCAGCTAATAGTGTAGCACCGAGCAGCTCTAAACGAGGTATAGATTTTGTGTTAACAGGAGTGACTCGTGACTTTCCTATGACCAAAGCTGACTTTATTTCGTCGTTGGGTAACTCTATGCGAGCGTATACGCAGCTAGCGTAGCCGAGTTCCGACGCATCACAGAACGCAAAGAGTTGACAACGTTGTAAATTGATTGAAAAAATATAACGAGGTAACGAGATATTTGAAAGAGATTCTAGCTCATTACTAAATTGGTTCCAAAGATTAATAATTGAATCTGGGGGCCTTTCGTCCCAGGAGCAATTTGATAACCAGAGTTTTTGCATTATTGTTTTAGCAAAATATTAAACGGGTGATAAAAATCCTAAGGGGTCCCAGATTTTGGCTATAGCTGAGAAAATGTTTCTTTTAGTACATGATTTTTCCGATTGACTGCAAGAATGTTTACATATTCTTGCTAAGGATGAATGCCATTGAAGTCCTAGAACTTTGATTGAAGTAGAATCGTCGTCATCAAAGGTAGTGAGGATTTGACAGTCAGATGGTGACAAATGCGATAAAAGTCTTGAATCATTGCTTGCTCATTTACGAAGCTCGAAGCCTCCGAGGGCTTCTTCTATTGAGTTAGCACCTGCACAGGAATCGTCCATGAAAATGTTATTAAGAAGAATTTGAGAAGCTTTAGGGTAGTTTTGACTTTCGAGGGTAGCTAACTCCCTCAAAGTCCGAATCGCCAAGAATGGACTTGAGCTAACACCAAATGTTACCGTGTTAAGCCGGTATTCTTGAAGCGGTTCGCTTGGGTGAAAGCGCCGTAACAATCGCTGAAAATCTCTGTGTTTTGGGTTGATTTTAATTTGCAAACATGTTGTTTAATGTCCGCTAGGAAAGCTATTGAATAAAATCGAAATTTGAGTAATATTTCTGTGATGTCGTTTTGAAGTTTTGGCCCTGTTAAAAGAGTATCGTTAAGACCCCTTGATTGAGGGATTGAATACTACGCGAAGTTTTGAAGTTGATTTATGTAGCCTAAGAACGCCGTGGTGTGGCAAATAGCAAGACAGAGCTGGTTTTGGTTCGTTACTTGGGATAGGCGACATATGTCCGTTTATGAGATATTCTCGCATAAAGTCAGAGTATAATATGTATAGATTTGGATTTTTTAGTAATCTAGATTCCAGTGAAAGAAAGCCGCGGTATGCTATCGAAAATGTGTCACCTAAATCAGGTTCTAAGTGCCGAAATGGAAGATTTACCACAAAACGTCCTGAAGGATCTCTTCCAGTGGTTTTTTGGAAAATGTCTTCACACTTTTGTTCCTCAGGTGACAGGAATACTTTGGGTTTTATAGTTTCTAGCTCCCAAAATTTTCGAATGCTAGAATCTAGAGATTGTTCTGAGATAAAAAAACATTAATTATTTAATGAAGAGTAAGTAACGATATCCTGTGTATCGCCGAGAAAGACCCATCCAAAAACGGTTTCAAAGGCGGTTGGTTGACCAATTTGACCATCTATGCGCCCAGAAAACAGAGAATCTGTTTGTAGCTTTCGCCGCCGATTAGTATGTCTATGGAGCCAGGAATATAGAACTTGTCATCCGCCATTTTGAGATTTGCGATATGATTCCAGTTTGAAGGATCGACTTTCCTTTAATGCATATTTGCACAGAGATTTGGTAAGAGGTGAACTTCAAATGTAAACTTAGGATGGTTTTGACCTACCGGTCGAATTGTTGAAGATGATGATCGATTTAATCCTAAAACTGGGATGGATACCTTATTTCTAGATAAACCTAAACGATGTAGACAGGTTTCGCTAATTAGAATTTTTTGGTAGTTGCCTCTAACATCAAGCACTTCTACTTGACAAGTAGTCCAAAGATTTGTTTGAGGTAAAGAATTTTGCATAAAGTTAGAATTTTGAATGGGCAACATAGGATCATTTTTAATTGTTTGTGGATTACTGGATTGTTGATTTTGACTCGGTAACATGCTTTGACTTGGATTAACATTTGGATTACTGTAGGCTAGATTGGAGCTGTTATAGAATTGATTTTGTCTTTTATTATATTGCGTTTTGTGTTGAATAGAATTAAACTGGTTTTGATTTTGGTTTAAATTGAATTGATTTTGGTTTGAATTGGATTGATTTTGGTTTTTTATTGAATTGATTTTGATTTGAATTGGAATGGTTAGGGTTTTGTCTGCATATCATTGTATGGTGCCTATGCCTACAAATTTTGCAGTTGTAAGTACTTACGCAATCCTGTATTTTGTGATTTAATCTAAGGCAGTTTACGCATGCGTTTTGCTGCATGACATAAGCATGTCTTTCAGCAGGTGACTTACAAATAAAAGCGGGACATTGAGTTAGTAAATGAAATGCATTGTTATTACAAAGCCTACATATATTTTGGTTCATGTTGTTTTGTTGAGTTTGATTCTGTTTTGGTTTACTTTGCTGTGGTTGTGGTGTGTTTACAAAAAAATTAGACTGTGCATTAAATTTTTGATTTTTAAAACTTTGCCTTTGTTTTTGATTATATTGCTTTTGATCTTTTTGTTTTTGAGGTACTATTTGATGGGTTGGCATAAGTTGTACGGCTTTCAAAGCCTTACAATGATTAGTTAAGAAAACTATCAAGTTTTCGAAAGTTGAAATCTCTACAGTGCTATATTTTACCTCAAATGCTGTTCTGGTCGAACTATCGATTTTTGATAAAAGAATTGAAAAAAGTAGAAAGCACCATTGGGCTACTGGAAAATCAAGATTTTCCAAGGCTACAACATTTTCTGAAAATGCGTCTATTCATTTTCTGAGTTCTTTTGATGAGTTATTTTTTTTAAGGGATTCGCGTTATAAATGGCATCCTTTTAACCTTTTATTTTGATAACGGCCGGTCAGTGAAGACCAAGCTATTTGTTAATTACCTGTGGTCAGTTTAATTGAGTTTAAAAGATTGGCCGGTTCGCCTTCCAGAAACGTAAGCAAATATTGAAACTTTTTTATATCTGAATAATTATTATTATTATGAACTAAAGAAGTGTAAACATCAAAAAATGTAGGCCATTTTCTAGGGGTTTCATCAAATGTCGGTACCTTTAATGGACCTAAATTATCTTGAATGGTTTGCATATTGGGTTAAATCATAGCTGGGCTATTTCCCGAAAAATCCGATGTTGGCTCAGGAAAAACTTCAGCAAATGCCGCCTTGGTTTGGTAGTAAAATTGATCTGTATCCCGTCTAATAACGTCTTGCACGTCGAATTCGTCGTCATTAATGAGGCCTATAACGTCGTTATGTAACCGTTTGAATTCCTCATAATGATCTTCCAACGACTCATACGCAACCTTAAAAATCGGTCTAGAATTAACATCGGTTTTCGATTTAATTGCCAAGTTATACACCTCGGTAATGCGCGTTATTGAGGGCTTTTTTTGATTTATAAGTTTGCCTTTAGACATATTGCAGACGTTGGTTAAAATTTAATTTAGAATATCAATTTAAAAAAAATATATTAATCTATTTTTATATATTTTGTATTGATTTATTGCGATAAGCGATGCTTTATACTGAGAATCGATCACCTGTAGATGTAGGTATTCCAAAATGCACCAAAAATCCGTGAAAAACACAACACTTCTTTTCGCAAAAATGGTTTGGATTTAACGAATAAGAATTCGATTTACCACTAGATTACTTGGTCCTAAAAGGCATTGCACACCACTAAACCTATTAAACAATCAATTTTTTCAGTTTTTTAAATATTAGCCGAGTTTCCTGTTTTTATTTTAAAATGTAAACAAATCGCGGAAACTGACCGGTTGAATACTGAGCTCTCGTGAAGCGATAAAGTAGGGGGGCGCGCGCGGGTCCCCTGTGCAGAGCGTTTAGCAGGAGAAAAGAAACGACAAAAATGGCGAAGATTTGGGAATCGAATTTGAATGTTTTGCGAAGCAAAATTTTGAAAATTATTATTCACAATCCGGTGAGATGGAACAAAAATGTTGTGGAGATTTGAATGCCGATTTGTGCTTCTTCGATAAATTAGAGCCGCGGGACTGTAAAACGCGCTAGTCCAAACTTCGTACGCAATTTTTATGAAAATGATACCAAAAAATTACCGGGCCATACATAGACAATATGGAAGCACTTACTTGGTTATCTCGTCCAGTTTCTTAAGTCTCTTTCGTCCCCACGGGAGCTCCCGTTCTTCTTCATAGATGCTTCTTAGGACACTTACACTCCAAGCTATATATAGTGTCTCAGACAATGATTGTTTATAACATTTTTAAGATAAAGATTATTTTTTATATCATTGCAACTAACGCGGTGAAACCGGCTTTTAAAAATATGACCCGTTTAGCGGTGTATACGACTCTTACGAGACGACTGTCTTTCCCTTCACGAGTTGCGCGCGCAGTCTATTCGCGATTTATTTATCGAGTTATGGCGGTCGTACAAGCAAAGTGTTGTGTTGTTAAGGTTGGGGTTTCGGTGTTTACCCTGTTTGTTGGTTTGGGTTGTTATTTTTGGACTTGGGTTTTGTTGTGTTGGGGTTCCTTTTGAAAATGTAAAAAAACTGTTGTGACTTTTGCCCGAGACCTACGCACGTTTTTTTTTGTTTAGCCTGTCCTTGAACTAGCTTTCGTTGACAGCTTTCTTTGTCTTATATCATGCAAAATTTAACTTTTAAAGGTATTTTTGACCCCACTTTTCTTCCCTTCGATGATTATATTACTTCCCTCGCTAAGGGAAGTAATATAATCATCTAAAAATCGCACTTCGAGATTTTCATGATCCTCCAGGAATTTTGAGGTTCCGAATAGTGATAAGCAATCCAGACGCCGTCGCTCTGTCTGTGGCCTAGTTTGTAGCCACTCTAACTCAAAAACCCCTGCGCCAATCATAACAAAATTTTACATAATGATTACTTGTGTTGACCCCTATTACTTTTTTTTACCGTGTGATACCGCTTTGGAAAGCTTATAAAAATAGTAGTTGAACGACAAAATTTTTGAGACATAAAAAATGCAAAAAACTCTTGAAAAATTCAGTTTTCTGTGCCATATATCTCGAGTTATGGAACGAAATGTTAAATAAAAAGTAGCTTACGTTAAGATCCAGGTTACACCCTATTGTCAAATTTTATAGAAATCTTAGTTTATCGGCACTAAAATTTTTGACAACATATATATATGTATTTATCCTCCTATATATAAGATTTTTGTCCATTAATCACGCAATAACGGCTAAACTGATTTGTATGAAATTTAATAAGACAATAGGATGCGACCTGGATCTTAACCTAAGCTACCTTTTATTTAACATTTCGTTTCATAACTCGGAACAGAAAATTGAAATTTTCAATTGTTTTTTGCATTTTTTATGAGATATATATGTAGTTAAAAGTTTTGGCGCCATTAAACTATAATTTTTATAAGCTTTCCAATAAGGTATCACACGGTGAGAAAAAAAATATATTTTTTTTTAGGGATGAAGTTTTTTGGGGGTAGCTCCGAAGGGTCTACTAGGAGAATGCTCAAAAACAATAGGGGTCTGCGCGTCAACAAAAGTATTCACTATGTAAAATTTTGTTATGATTAGTGAGAGGTTTTTGAGTTAGAGTGGCAACAAAGTAGGCAACAGACAGACAGACCGACCGACAGACAGAGCGGCGGCGGCGGCGTTTGGATTCGTGCTTATCACTATTCGGAACCTCAAAATTCGTGGATGATCATGAAAACCTCGAAGTGCGATTTTTCGATGATTACATTACTTCCCTTTAGCGAGGGAAGTAAAAACTGTTACCACCGCCTTCACCAAACAATAAAATACAAGTAAATTTACTTTTTTGTAACACATTGAACTAACACATTAATACACAATTAATACAAGACAATACGGCTAGGTAGTCACAACCTTCACCAAACATAAAATATAAGCAAGTTTTTTTTCTGACGCATACGCCAAACCGTAAACCTTGCTTAGCACAAAATAATTGGGTTTCATAACAGTCACTACAGTATTTAAGCACCACAATATCTCGGCATCTACAACGTCTTGTTATAGAATAAAATACTAGCTTCATTATTTTTGTTTGTTATAATACTTTTTTCATGGTTTTGGTGCTCATTTGTTGTCATATTTTTAACAAGCCTTTTAGTTTTTGCGTTTTTTGAAAGTTTATTTTTGTGTTTGGATCCTTCCAACTGAGATTTTACTACCCGACGGCCCATGTTGGACAGTTCCAATGGCTAATTTTAATCACACAGGACACACAAAAACTGATTTAATTTTTTTCTACTGGCTTAAGCCACTTTACCTAATCAGATGGAGCTTTCGCATCATAATCTATCCAATCCACACAAATTCCAGAACAAAAATAAATTTCTGCAGGAAAACAGGAAAATTTTTACGCGCTTTAATTATAACAAGCAAAAAGAGTCTCTAACCCCCATTTGCACCGAATATTTTTATCTGTCCTTTACTAAAACTCTCTTTAAAAACAAGTGCGCAAAAGACGAAAACTACCCATCTCTTTCTCTCTTTGTAATGGACGTTTTATTTAATGGACACATACAAGCGCTCTTCTGCAGAGGAATAACCGGCACAATCAGGACGACCCCTATCCATGTCCTGGAAACCATCTTGGGTCTCCCCTCACTTTCAACTTGGATCAAGGAGGCGATGGAGGCGATTAAGGAATTAGGAACTGGAAGCACAGAGAGAAAAGAGTGGGCTATCTGGCGTTCGAGCGACTGGCGACGAAAGAGTTGGCCCTCTTAAGACTGCCAGTGAAAGCAGCGCTTAAACCATGGAGGTTCGATAAAAAGTACCAAGTACTGAACTTCGTAAAGATGACTGCTAGTAGGGGCATAGGGGTAAGGAACGAGGTATGATAGAAAGGGTCCATGAAGAGGCCTAATTGCCAGTCCCACGGCTCACCGCTATACTACTAATGGACACATAAACATAAAATAGGTAAAAATGGGGGTAAGAGTCGGTGCAATAAAGGCGGAATTAAACGCACATTTTTTACATCCTCATGCGGACAAAAATGCGAATATAGCTCAGACCAATGTAATGACTCTCTGTTTCTTTTTTTTTTGCACTATGCCGCACGGTTGCGAAAGAATTTCAAAAATACTAAATATTTTGGTTGTACCAGGTTTATTTCTAAAAAAATTACTTTTAGGTCATTTCTGAGTTTTTACTAACTTTTTCCTGACAACAAACAAATTCCAGGTTTTCTCTGACCACTTTGAACCCTGTGGAAAATATACCTTTTTGATATTTTTTTTTTTCATTTTTTAGAAAATAATTCCCTCCCCCAATTTCTCGTACATACCCTTAGATTCTTAATGATCCACGCTGTGCCGTTTTTTATAGGCACCCGAGGGTGTGAGAAACAGCTCTTACGATGAAAGACCCTTGTATGAAATTTATTCCAATTCCAAAGTAAATCCCTCATCACCTTTAATACGAGATTTGTTGTTGTGTGTCACTTACTCGATTTTTGCAATATTTTGGTTTAAATATTTTGCGTGGACAAAACTAAATTTAATAATTTCTATAAAATTCAAAGAAAATTGGGGAGCCCAGTGTGGTTCGTCTCCTGCCAGAGCATTAAATTAGTATTTAATTATTTGCCACTGTTTTAATTATGCAATGCGCTTAAATCAGTTTTTAAAACTGTACTGGAGTGTCCCCAGAAAAGTTAACAGTGCAGTAGCTGAATTAAAAAAAATAGGTTGGATTGAGAACAGAATGGTCAAGTCGAGAGCATTTAATTTTAATTTCCTTATTCTATCCTAAAATAAAGATGTTATGTTTCTATATGCATATTTAGTTTTCGAGCTCCTAATGGTGCTGTTTAGCTGGATTTTTTGAAAGCTATGGAGAAATTAATTTAGCGCCAGAAGATTAAATTACCCTTTAATTATTTCCATACTTTCTAGCAGTGCGATAATGTTTAAAAAAAATAGCCTGGGTGTAGTAAGATCAGAATGGTAAAATAAAGAGCATTTAATATAACCACTACCCTTTTTACCCTAAGATAAAGATGTTGATGTCTCTAAATCTATATATAGATCTCGAACCCTCGATATTCCTGTTTAGCTGGATTTCTTGAAAACTAAGGAAGCATTTAATTTAGCACATTACCATACTTTACTTTATAATGCGCCTAAACCAGTTTTTAAACAAATTAAGCGCAGAAAGGAAAAATGAAGAGCATTTAATAACTCCTTAATTACTATTACCCTAAAGATGTAAATATAGTCCTTGAAACCTCGATATTGCTGTTTAGCTGAATTTCTGGAAAATTAAGGGAGGATCTCTTTTATAGCAAGAGCATTTAATTACCCTTTAATTATTGTGATACTTTTACGTCTTTAAGAGCTAGGAAACCCAGGGTAAATCGTATTCTGAAAATCCTAGCCAAACAAAAAGTGCTAGACTGGTGAAATATTGCAAACATACTAATTATGTGACTTCCAATTGCGCTACAGAGCCCAGTATGCCAAATCTTAATTTTTATTTTTTTTTAAATAGTTTTTTTTCTAAAAAAGCTCTCTGTAGTGCATTTGGAAATGAAATTTTAGGCTTATATGCAAAATCTCATTTCTCTACTATTCTTCATTTGGCTATGATTTCCATAAAACGAAAATTGCTATTTTGCACAATATGGCAACCACTGTTTAAGGTATCTAAAAGACCCAATTTTGATTTTATTTTCTAGATGTAAAACTTCAATTTTTAAGCGAATTTTTTATTTCAAATTCACTTGCTTTGTTTTCACTTTTATTTCAACCATAAACAATATTAAATAAAACCCAGATTATTAGTTTACTTAACATGATAGTGGCTGGAAAATTTGTGAATAAAGTATCCTTATTTCTGAAGGTGTCACCAATGTGGCAGACATTTTCAGTGCGACTTTGTCATTGATGGATAAAATAACCTAAATGTTAATTTTTCAAACAAACGTTACCATATTGTGGTTGTGCTATATAGTGGGTTTCCCTTCTCTTAAGATGCGCCCAAACTAGTTTACACCGATTCAACCAAGAGTAATTTCGGGTTTTCCATTTCTTTAGGACATTTTGTTTTCTTTTTAATTTTTAATAAAAAACAAATAAAGCAAGGTGAGTCACATTCCTTACATACTCGGTCAAAGTGCAAAATTGAAGGTTTACATTACATATTCCAAGATTTGATGATAGTTCAAAAATAGTTGTCGTTTATTGCACGATCTCTGCTCGGGATATATGGTAAACATTTAATAAAAAATAAAGTAGAAATTAAACACCTTATGAATTTTCGCTTTCCTTATAACTGCACTTTGTACAAGTGTAGAATACTGTTTGTCCTTCATCGGCAGATCGAAGTTGTAAGGTTGCATAAGACATTTTCTCATTTCCACATTTGGGACACTTCCTATCGACTACTGGACCTTCCTCGGTATTTTCAGAACTTGCCTTCTCAATTTGTCTGGATTCAATTTTTTGAGTGTTAAAATTAATAGTGTATTCCATGTTAAAATTGTTTGTAAACAAATCTAAAATTAAAAAAAAATCTATCAGTTGCAAGATTAAGGAGTTTGGTGAAAATTCAAGATGAATGACAACATTTTTGAATCGCACTAAAGAACTTTTGCAGACTTGATGAGCCACACATCTAGACATAGAGGGTGTCCAAAAAGTAACGAGGCCCCGAAGTATCTCAAAAACCAAAAAAGGTAGAAAGGTCAAATTTACCATACTTATAGGTTCACAAAAAAGTATCTTTTTGAATGATGGTTGTGTCGCTAGTCATTAAGGCCTAGTTACTTTTTTTTAACGGGACACCCTGTATACTTTGGCAAATTCAAATACTTTTGAATTCCGAATATACCTAATATGTTACCTTTTTCTAATGGTTTTTAAATAAAAATAAGAAAAATTATATTCGTTGAATCTTTATCTAACTTATTGCTCTTATTGAAGTTCTTGAAATCTTATTTAAAAATTGTTATGAGAAAGGAAACATATTTGGTATTTTTGGAATCAGAAAGTAGAGCTCCATTCAAATTTTTCCAAATATATAGGGTGTCCTATTTAAAAAAGTAACATCGATGTCCTTGCCATGACCAGCATCCAAAAGATACCTTTTTTGTATACCATCTAAGTAAATGTGTCTTTTTTGCCTATCGTTACTTTTTGTACACCCTATAAATGTCTAGGTTGAATGCTTTTTAAAAATTATGATTAAAAATTTATGGTGCCTTTTAAGCCATCTTTATGGGTAATTCCATAAAAAAGTGCAATTATCACATCCACTTTCAATTGTCTCTTAAGATTTGATCACATTTTTCTTTTTTATTTCAAATCTAAGTTATTTCACTAAAGCTGTCTACAAAAACTTAAAATAACAAAACTACCCTAAAAACATTATTATATCATGAAAGTCCGTTTTTTACTTGTAATTCTAGAGCAAAAATATTATTTAAGATCAGGTCTTGTGGCCGCGAGGTTTAATGGTTTAATTTTTAACACTAAATACAAAAATCAATTTAATTTATAAATCTGTTAACTGTATTTCAAGGGTTTCTCCCTTAGCAAAGTTGCCACAAGATTCGCTAAATAAAATTCCCGACTTTTTTCTGAAATATTTTTGAATAAATTTGAATAATACTTCCTATTTTATGCATAATTATTTCAAATATAAAGTTGGGTTACAAGAGAACAAGAATAAAAGAGAGCGGCGCAGGCGAAAATTTTACAAAAATGTATTTGATATTGTGATTGAAACTAATACAACAGGCGATAATTTGAAAATTAGAAGTAAAAAAGTGTGTCCCCAGAGGCAAGCACTTACTTTTTATATTTAACACATTGATTCCCAACGGGTCGAAAACGACCCAGCGCTTAAAATGTGTGCAAAAAATGTTTAATATTTTCTTTTAACTTTACTAATTTTCCCAAGTGGGTCAAAAAAGCTCATAAATCAAAAACTACTTTTAACAAGATTTATTTTTTAAACTTCTTTTCACTAGTAATATTACAAGTTGTTACGTTATTCCGGAAATTTTTACGAGCTCATAAATATTTTTAAAATTCCAAATTTTTGATTTCACAAGATACCACCAAAACAAAGTTTTGATTTACTTGGTTATTCAGTTGCAATGGTAACTAGGTAAAGTCCTAACCTACAAAGTATTTGAGTTCCAAAGATGTCAGTGTCAGTTTTAAAGCAAAACGTTTGACTTGGATAACATACAGTTAAAGTAAATATTTCAACCCATCGGTCTCGGTATACCTAACGCGTTCGAAACAAAGGCAAAGTACACTACATTTTTAACTTGTTCGTGCCATGTTTCGAACGATGCCCGCTTTTTTTACAGTTGCGATAACAGAACAGCTGATTCCACTCGTTGCGGACGGAGGAAGGTACGTAATGTTACGGACCCATGAACGTACGTAACCATTTCAATCAGCACTCCTGTCATCGCACCTTTCAAAAAAGCGGGCATCGTGCGAAACATCGCATAAACAAAGCAAAGATGTAGTGTATTTTGGCTTTATTTCGAACGCATTAGCTAGGTATACCGATACCGATGCGTTGAAATATTTTACTTTAAGGTTGAATTTGAATAAAAAATGCGTTTCTTCCAATTAGTTAAGCTAAAAAACTGTTAATCAAATTTGTATCAAACTTTGTACGGTGAAAGTTTAAAGCATTATCCTGGAACCATTCATGTGATTTTGCATAATTTTAAGTTTTTTACATAATTTCACGTATCCTAAAAATGTTTAATTCACGGTAAAAATTATCAATTATTTTAAAAAACTAAATAAAAACAAGATACATATATTTTTTTGTAAAACCACGCGAATGGTCTGTGGGTGGTACCAGAAGCCTCCGCTGTGCAAAATTTATCGGTTTATCTGTTCAACTAAAGAACTGTTTTTAGAATTCAAATTCACTCTTAAACGTTTATAAAAAATTAAAACCTAATTTTGGTAAATTGCGTTTTTGCGAAGTGTAAATAATTTTAAATAAGGAAATTAAAATTAAATTCAAGTAAAAAAAGTATTGTGATTGCGTCAAAAAATTGTAAATAGAATAGGATAATAACATATGATTTCTTGATACGGAAATAAATCGTACTCTGGTTACGAATTGGTGCTTCAAGCCAACAAGCTCAGCCAGGCTTCTCAACTACTTATCACCACCCAACTTCTAACAAGATCCTACTTGTCACTTAAACAATATCTACAAAGTAAAAAAAACTCTTACATAATAATAATTATCCGCTTAACTTTATAAATAGAAATATTAGCAAATTCAAAAGTAAGTAGTAAGTAACTAACATATGTCGAGAAAATCAAAAAAAGAGATTCTATAAATTCCCTTTCATCGATGGGCTATCACAGAAAATAGGTAGAAACTTCCAAAACTATGAAGTATCACTGGTATTTTACAATCTAAAAACAACAAGACAACTCTATACCCGATTAAAAGACAAAGTACAACAAAAAAAGCTATGTGGTTTACAAAGTTCCATATCAGTGCGACAAGTATTATATTGGAGCAACTATGGATCATTTCATACGAAATCAATCAGGAATTTGGTTCATAATTTTTGGTACCCTTAATTTATTCAGAGCTGATAAAAAATCTAGATTTTCAAAATTTTTGGTCCAGTAGTAGTAGTTTTTTGTTACTAATTCTCTCTTACTTCAGTATAGAAAAATGGGAATTTCTCTAAAACTACTTATCAGAAATGCATGAGCGTTAACTTTTTTAAATAGGGCATAAATTTATTTTAAGTTGGCTAAAAGTAAGCGTTTTTGAACAGGTTCTTTCTTTTTTCCTGTTTGACCACAGTCTTTTTTTCTTTGCATGATACGACTTATGTCATCTCTTAAATAAAATTCTGAAACCGTTTTTTCTGGCTTTGGATTTGGGGTGGACAGAATCCCTTTTTATTTTACCGCCTTCATAACAGCCCTTTCCATGTATTGACTAACTCTAAATTCTTTCTCTATTTTTGATCTACTCCAACTAACAGGCAGGCAGGATAACAAAAGCATTTTGTCGCTCCTTTTTGTCAGTTCCCCAAATTCCTTCTTCAATTGCTGTAACATCTCACGATCATGTTCTTTTACAGCTTCAACAGTTGGTCCTTCAGTTCAAGATCGTCTTTCCTCTCTTAATTTTTTCCCAATAACAGTTTTAACCTTTTCTGCATTCTGCATCGTTAATGTTGTCTTTCTAATTGAGATTCTTGGCTTTAAAACTGGCGGATGGATTGTGTGTTGAAGGTCTGAAAAAAAAAGATTGTATAATTTTTACGTCAACATTTATAAAAGAGTTTAGAAAATAAATAAAAAATAATTTTTTTAATATAAATATTTCAAAGTTTTTGTCCATATAACTAAATAAGTAAACGTTTAGTTTTGTAAAAAGTAATAAATTAAAACTTATCCATCTTCAGGGGATTCAGCACTTTTTAAAGTCTTCATGTACTTTACCCTACACCCATCAAAAATCTTCATTCCTTTTTTTATGTCTACGCGCCTGCACATGCCTTCAGTAACCTATCTAAGTTTTCCTGAATGTTTTCTAGTTTTTAATGGATCACAACACTTAGCTGAAACCTCCTAAGTCACTATTTTCCAGAAAACTAAACTTTTGTAAAAATTTAAATTGTTTTCAGATTTAAACACGTACTAACACACCGAAATAAATACACCAACTTGTCGAGCTCAAATAAATTGAAAGTGAGTTTACCCCTGACTAACCAATCAGGGAAATTAAGGTGTGGTCTAGCTAAAACATGAACATGCAGGTTTTTGCATCTATTTTAAAAAGTAGTTCACAGGAATTAAATAAGTTTTACAAAAAAACAAAAAAAAACCTAAATTTTAAATTTTTTTTAAATTTAGCTTTAACAAAAAGCTAATTTTTTAAGGTAAAATCATGTGTAATAAAAACTTTATTTCTTCTACCTAAACCCATAAATGATCTTCTTGAAATTTGGCCAGTATCTCAACTAAAATATTGACGAAAATATATTTTTTTGAAAGAAAAATAAAAATGGCGTTTTCCAAAAAAAAAATTTTAAAAAAATCAAATTTTTTTTTTTAAATTCATTTTTAAAATGCGTGATGTGAAACATCATTTAAAATTTAAAAGACCTTTTAAACAAGGCATCGCTCATGCATTTCTAAAAAATAGGTTTAAAAAATTAATAACAAAAAACTGCTGAGATTTTAAAAATTTTCAAAATCAAAAATTGTCAAAATCGGGAAGATGAAAATCCAAAGTCACTAAGTTTCTATTGGTTAATTTCATATGAAATTACCCCTATGCAGTATCTTGACAAATATGACTGCAGGAATGACCGAGGGTACTAAGAAGATAAGAAGATTTCGAAACAGGTCAACTTCGAAAACGAATACCTACAAACGGAAACCAAGTGAAATGATTCATATAAACCTGAACAAGACGATTAATATTAAAACAGAGACGGAATATATAGGTGGGGTTTATGATAATTTACTTAGATGTTATAAGCATCTTAGTGACACATAAGTTAGTAATGAGAAAACTAAATTTTTAATTGTTGAAATGTTAAATAATGTTAAGTTTCCTATCAACCGTTATTTAAAATTGGTTTTTTAAAGACTACCAGCTAAATCCATGTTGCCGTAAAAAAGGAAAGCAAATTCTTAGGTTGTTTTTTTTGCTGGCCAAAATAAGCTTTCCTTAGAGTAGGTCAGATGTGGATTGTGTCTTGCTTACTTGGTGTTTTTAATATTTTAATATTGTTTTACTATTCGCAACAATCATGAGTTCATTAGTCTGTGAGAGATTAATAAGCCAGTTGCTTCGCTTCAGAGTATGACTTATACGTTTATAATTTCTGATGCCATGAATAAGCTTTAAGCATGAGTTTTAGAGTCTTTGAATTCTATTTGCATCAATCTGCCTAATACAAGGACTGTAAACAGTGTCACAATAATTTAAGTGAGACAACACGTAGCTCTCACATAACAAGGTCTTAATATTTTTGGATCCATTAGTAGACACAGATTTCTAATAGTTTTGCTAAATGGTATAGTTTGTAAATCAAACAAAATATGATCTTGACAATATGTAATTTAACTCTGGAGGTTAAGCTCTTGGAAGGAGAGTTAAAAAAGACAGAGTGAAAAGGAAAAATACTGACTTTATGAGAAGATATCAAGAGTGGAAGTAAGAAGTAACTTTAAGAACTTACCAAAGAAAGTACCTCAACAAAAACTTTTAATAATAATTGGTGACGAAAACTGTTTTAGATTAGATTAAACCAAATGCATGTTTTATGGACGTAATATAATATGATATAGAAGCTTTGTCTACGGATCTAACCCCAATCGATCATTTACTGATAACTGCTGGCGCAAATGACTTTAAACAAAGTAGATGATATAATCAAAAAATCAAACTTTGCCCCATATTAATTTTATTTTATCTTCTGTTCCGAATTTTAAAAATTATTTTGCCAAATCAAGTTAAAATGTGGGAAAATTTAATAAAACCAGAAAAATTTTATCAATTCAATCTTTATTGGTGCTAATATGCCAGTCATACAGAAAATAAAAATGTAGGTAACACCTACATTAAAACTCAAAAACTTAAAAAAAAAATTACAACAGGCTAAGGTAATAAAGTAAAAACTTGGTACAATTATTAACTACCTGCTGTTTGATCACTTTAATTTGATTTTTTTAAGACACGTTAAAAAAAGACAATTTGTAAAAATAATTAATAATCTAGGTATTCTCATATATATTAGCTTTTTATTTAAAACATACTTGGAAACTCAGCATTAAGGAATCATAAATATCACAAAATAATATGAGAAACTTTTTTACAGCATTCTTGTAGGCCCGCAATTGAAAGTTGAGTGAGATCTCCAGAGTGAAAATTATTCATATTAAGAGGGGAAGAGAAAGTCCTATTAATTCTTCACAAATTTTATTTGAAATTCACAAATCTGTCAAAGTAAAACCGAAATAAAAACATGCTAAAAATAATTAATTTAAAAAAACTTACCTAACACATCTACAAAGTGCGGTAGCGGTATATAAGAGTCAATTTAGCACAGTAAAATAGACACATTTAAAAAAACAGAAATTTTTCAACATTACAAAGAACTATTAAAATTAAAACATTTACGTGTCAAAAACAAAAGAAAACTAAATGCGAATCAATTGGTATCGTCGACAGAGTACTGCTATTTTGTGTTAAAAAAAGAAAAACAAAACTTTTTTGTATAAGGCGCAATATTTATAAATAAAATAGACTAAACAATAAAAATAAAATGCTAATTTTTTGTGTGAGGGTTTTAAAATGAAATTGGGGAAACTGGGATATTAAAAAGAATTAAAAAAAAATATTTTAAATTAAAACAAATTACTTATTACTTAAAAAAACACAAAAGAAACCAGGTCTAAAAGAAGGGACCAAGAGAAATTAAAAAAAAAAAAAACAATTCAGGATTGAGGATGTTTCTAGGAAGAACATTATAAAACTTATCATAGTAGTCAGTGTCAGTTCGTGTTTTTTCCAGCGTATTAAATGGTATTATTAGTCTGTTACTATTTTTGTTGTCGAAATTATGAAAGGTAAGGTGTGACTTGTAAAACTACAATGACCCCAAGCAATCAAGGCATAGGATAAAACAGGGTACACAAAGATAACTTACGAATGAGGATAAATTTGTAGTTGCATCCTTATTAGTTGGTTTTAGTAAAAAAATGCTGGAACCACTCCTTTAAGGCATCTAGGATTTTAGAAGCTCCACCGATAAGCTCTTTGTGTCGTTAGCATACTGGACAATTGAGTTTAGTGGACAAGCCTAATGAATGTCATTAACGTAAATGAGGAACAAAACTGGTCCCAGGACTGAGTCCTGGGGAACTCCATGTTTAACTGCAAGCTTCACTCACAATCAGCGAACGACACAAACTGCTTCCTCCCCAACCAGTATGATTTGATCAGTTAGACAACGTCAGTAAAAATCCATAAAAAGAAAGCTTAGTTTTAAGAACAGCATGTAAACACAGTCGAAGGCCTTAGTTAAGTCCAGGAATTGAGCAGACACCATGTGACTCTTTTCAAAACCTAGATTGATTTGCTGTAACAATTTATTATATATATATAGTTTGTTTCTAAACCCGAACTGATTTACATATAAACATTTATTTGTTTCAAAGTGATCAGTTATTTGTAACTTTGGTTCCTTTTTAAAGACTTTAGCAAATGTGGGGATTATTGAGATTGACGCCATCCTTTTTATGCACAGACATCTGGAAAAGTACTAGTTAGACTGGCAGTTATTAACTAGTTCATTAAAAAAAACATTTTTCTTTTTTAACCCGTAAGCATCCTTGCACTGACTATTTTTCAAACCAATAATGATGTTTCCGGCCTCAATAAAAGAAACACTTCGAAATCTAAACTCTATTTCAGTTGAAAAATTTATAAGAAAATATCCTCATATCATATCCTCATTAAACCACTTAATATTAACGTTCTTTTACTAAAAATAAACCTTCATTTTTCAGGACAGCACACTTCGAAAGTTTGTTGTATTAAATGAACAAAGTACGCAGTCTTCGAATGACAATCCATAGATAGACACCTAACCAAATCATTAAAGTAAAACAAACCTAATTTGGTAATTGGTTTATAAACTATTATTTGCTGAGAATTACCAGTAAGGTGCCATATATTTAGCAAAATAGCATCGTGATCCGACATATTTCGTTTAACTATATTGCAGTCACAAGAAGAAACAGAAAAGTTGATCAAAATATTGCCCAAGCAGCGGGCCTTGACGAGTATTCATTTAATAAACAAAACCCGAAAAAAGTTCACAATAAACATTGAAAGTTGTTAATAATTGTGCTAATAAATTGTTAATATCATATAACTATGCGCCGTTAGCCTTGCCCATGGCCAAACCTCATTTTTATATTATTTTCTATGTTTTTCAAGGTTATTATTGTCACACATTTTGGGACAGTGGAGCCGAGCCATTATAGTATCTCATAGTTATATGGTTAATATCTAAATATAATCCGATTCAACAGCCCACAACTCGGCTTGCATTTCTAATCTCTCCTTCTTATTGCTCTAAAACCAGAAATGTGCCTTTCTGATATGAAAATAGCAGCAGCACCTCTTGTATATATTATATCCTTCTGCAGAATTTTTAAAACAAAATAAAACCATCGATCCTAAAGCAATCCAATTCAAAGTTCTTTAAAAACAAAATATCAACATCATTTTCAATCAAAACGGTTTCCAAGATAATAACCCTATTACCTCCCTGTATATAGTAATGAAAAATACAAAATTTAGCTAGTCTTTGCTTAAACCCATCAAACTGCCTTCTAAAAAAATGAGATCCTGCTGTATTCCTATTGTTCGAGAATGTATTAAGAATTAAGCTGTTATTATTATCTTGAAGAGACACATAAATCAGATTACCATAGTTGGCCGCCCTCTTAAAACTAAGATTATTTTTAAGATATTCTACTAGCTTCATTGAGAACTCAAGCAATAATATCTAACGAATACAATATTAATACTATAAACAAAAATTTAAAAATCGTTCCAATACAGCACAGCAAAAACCACAAAACCGACGACAACCTTTTTTAGAAACAGACTTTAGTTTGATTTGATTGATGAGTATAATAAATACAATACTTGAATACTTTCTTTCGATCATAATAAAATACATGGAAAGTGTGAAAAAGTTATTCTAATGCTAAAAAAGAATGAGATACGATTAAATTGATTTACCGATCAGCTAAAGCATACATATGATAAATTTCTTACATGAAGTATATAGAAATAAATAAAAAATACAATTAACGAACGACAAATTTATTAACGAATCGATAAACTCACAAAAAGCTATGTGGAATATAATAAATACAAACAAAAACATGAACAATAACCTTTCCAGTTATATTTCTACAAGTAGTTTTAACACCTATTTGTTAAATAAAAACATAATTGTTAAACCATTGACAAAATCAATTAACGAATGTATAACCTATGGCCCGATTTTCTTAAAATTGCTAAAACTATACATTTACACAAAAAAAGGTGACATCAGTGATCCCAGTAACTTTAGACCCATTTCAATCATACCTACTTATTTTTAGAAAATAAATAAACTTGTGGACGTAACTAATTACAGACTGGGGAATTCGGATTATGTTTCTGCACAGTTTTTGAACCTTACAAAGGCATCTGATTGCGAATCGCATAAAATTTTATTGGAAAAAATGCGTTATTATGACTTTTATAAAATTTTATAAAAATAATCAGTTTTTGGTTTGAAGACTGACAAACATGATCATGAAACATGATCACAATTGATAAGATAATTTTACCTGGAAGAACGTCAAAGTATACTGGAATGAGACGCATAGGGCCTTTTTTTGCTCCAAATAGTCCAAATAATCCGTAAAAATTAATAAAATCTGGGTAAACAAGAATTTTGAAAACTGTCAAAGAACGGGATTCCGAGTATAATACGGTAAGTTTAATAAATTCATGGGGATGGTTAAATTGGTTTAATTTTTTTTTAGTTTTAGTGGGAACGGTTAAATTATTTTAGTGGTTTAATTTGGGTTGTGCGCGGTTTTACCGTTGCACAGCTTTAGTTACGCGCGTTTTGGGTCGTGTGCGGTTTTAGTCTTGCGCAGTTTGCACGTTTTTGATTTTTCGACGTATGTGGGGAGGGAAAATGCTTTTATTTTGTGAAGCAACTTAAGAAGGGGGCCATCATAAACCAGACGATTTGTGGCAAGGGCAAAATGGTGTAATAACACTGGGGAATCTTACCTATTTCATTATACTAATTAACAATCTGTTATGCAAAAGTCTCAGTTTTATATATATATATATATAGTTATGATAATTATCTATCTGCCCTTAATGAATGGAAAAATTCGACCATTAAATGGGATTTATTATACCAATTTTTCTTAATAAGGTGTTTAAATACTTATAACTTAAATCCTAATATAATATTGTTAGGAAGTTGCAATTTGTTCCCTTGTGTAATTTATGAACTACATTTTCACGAGATTTAATCAGGTTGCTAACGGTTCGCTAATTTTTGTTTTGTTTTAATACTGGTTCGGTTTTACATTTGTCTAGCATGCTTGTTATCCTTGCGCGGTTTTGTCCGTCCGTGATTTTGTAACTGAACCGAATAGCATTCTTATCTTTCACTCGTCCTAGACTGTCTATGAGCGCACCTGGCACGCAGTCAATTCAGCATAGTATCAGCGAGAACGAGAGTAGCGAGGTATTTCATGTCACTGAGCCATCCTGTAACAGTGTTCTTCTGTGACGAAAGCAACGCCAGCTGCGGTCAATCTGATAAACTCACGTGCAGTAGCGACGACTTAGTCAAAAGTGCTGGTACAAGAATTTTTGAAACAGGCAGCTACTACGAGTTCACAGGCTCCAATCCGCTATAATAGGCGCTCCACCGACAAATCGAAGCTGAGTCAATAAGAATAGTATTAATTCGCCAGAAACACCAAACTTACGAAGATCATCGTCTCGTCTAAACGAAAAAATCAATAAAAAAGAAAAACAATAGTTTGGAGACTATTAGTTTACTTTTAGTTTGTTTTTTTTTATTTTTTTTATTCAGTTTTTAGTTGCATCTTAATGGATAAGTTTGGCATAGCCTTTTTTAAATTCAAAGTCGTTGCCCGCACATTTTGGTAACATAAAAAATCTTCTGGAAAGAAATAAGTATTCAATATTGGGCCTTTCTGAGACATTTTTGAACGATGGCATTTCGAGTGATACACTGCAAATTAATGATTAAATTTTAGTTAGGAAGGATGTGGGTAGAAGGTGTAGTGTAGTGCTATGTTAACTTTGAGGTTATGGAGACGGAAAAGTTCGATTCTCTTGAACAGCGTTGGATAAAAGTTAGAATTTTAAAGGGGATATTTATTGTTTGAGACAATGATCTCTTTGAAATTAACTTTGTGTTTCGGACTTCCATTGTCTATTGTAAAATTTCTGATCGTCTTCAGGTACAAACTACAATCTATTCCTAAGCCTACGTACTTATATACTTTGCGAAATATCTCAACCCTGAAGTTTAAGAAGTTGGCTCCGCCCAAGGAGGGGCTTCCAAATATTTAGAATTTCAACACTTGGTTTACTGAAAATACCCTGATTCTGCTATAGAAATAGGAGGAATTAAAGAATGGGCTTTAACCTGCTCAAAAGGATCAACAAAGAGGGCAGCCATTTTCAACTATACCAGAGAAAAACAGTTGGTTGGTTGTGTTCTTCCAGCATTAACTGTTTACATCGAAATTTAAATAAAATTAAGAATAAACAAATGATTCATTTTAACTAGTTTTTATAGTGTTTATTATAAAACTTAAATCATTAATTAAAAGTTAGATTTGACAATTTTATTTTATGTAGTTAATTTAAAAGTTGAATTATATTTGAACTTTGTTTGTAAACAAGGGTAGGCCTGCTTGACAGGCGGGAAATTTAATTTAAATCAAACTAAACAAAGTGTATTATTTTGGAGTGCATTAATGAAAAGAAGTGGACGTTTAAATAAACTGAATAAAACCAAAAACAATAGGTACCTTAGAATTTCAAAATAATAAGTCTTTCAAAAGCCATGCATTGTTACCCAAGTAAAAGATCCCTATATTTAAATATTTTTTCTACATTTGACTAGAGCATGTAGTTCGTTTTGTGAATGTGAATGCCGTGTTAAAAATATTTACCTTTTAATGCTGTTAAATTATACTAAAATCACGATTATTTTAAATGGATGCATTTTATTCTAGTAAATTTTTAAAATAAACTTAAATATTTATAATAAAACAATTTACCTTTCTAATAAACAAGTTAATTTAGTTATCAAGTATATTAAATAAAATGTATTATGAAAATAACTACAAAGTCAAACTTTTTTGAACTTGTATATAGTCTCTGGGAATGATTGGTCTCAAATATATACATGTAAGGCTCAAGGGCTCCTTATATTTTCTAAAAATAACAGAAGCATCACAAACAATAGAGACTTTTTGGGCAGTTTACAAAAATAACAATTTTTGTGGCTATCGTTATTTGACAAGCCATCTGGAATAAAGTTATTTCGGTTATTTTCCTAACAATTTGTACACTTACCTAAAAAAACAATGTATTCACTGAAAAAAATTCCCAACAATACAAAGACTTTGAAATTGATTGACAGAAGAATATGGAAATAAGGCTAAAAATTGTAGATAAAGATAAACAAGGCGCTTATTAGCGGCAAAATGACGTAATTTTTGTGGTTACTTTGTTTATATTACTTCTGTCAATCCACGTCAGTCTTTGAAAATTTTTTTCAAAACGAATGTTTAGAATTGTTAGTTTTTGATTATGAAACATGCATAATATTTTGCTTTATGGGTAAGCATAAAAACAGTTGGGAAAATCAAGCGTAATAACTTTATTCGTGAGGGTTTGTCAAATAACGATATAGCCACAAAAGTTGTTATTTCTGAATGCTTATCAAAAAGTCCCTACCCAATGAGCATTTTTGTCTATATAAAAGTTACAGCAAATAATATAAAACCTTCATAAAATAACCAAAAGTTATATTATTTAGTGTTGGTGATAATTTTATAAATCTAATATATCTCTTAAATGAGTAAAAAAGACTTGAAAAACAACTGTTCAATACCAGCTTATAAAAATTTATGGTACATAGTAATGGATAGAAAAACAACATATAGATTTTATAAAACTTCCTTATGAGCCCTCAAGTATAGAGATTATTATAAAAAGGTTTTACAACTGTTCTAACAACACTACATAACAAATTAAATGTTTTTATGGATTTAGAAATATAGATTTTCCATCTTTCTTCCCTTTGCTTGTTATGTATTATTCTTTTTCTTTTTACAATAAAAAATTTTATAAAATGGTGTTTAGCAATCTTCTAAAATAAATAAAAATGAAAGTGAGGTAAGCTGAAGCAGGAATATGAATATTTATATACTATAGTCAAATAAAAGCTGTTTTTCAAGTCATCCTACTCTGAAAATCAGCTGCGGTCCCGTGTGTACTGTATAGTTTTCGAATACACTCACGTAAATTTCATGGGCTCCAAAAATACTTGAGAAAACGGGAAAAAAAATATTCATTTAAATATCAGTTTTTTTTTTTCATAGGCGTTTTTTTCTTTCTGGGACAAATATTGAATTTTGTATGTTGTTCTTAACCCTAACAAGCAATATTTCGATTGAAACACATGTTGAAACCCCATAAATAACGTTTTTATTTAGGCCAAAAATCTATTTTTGTAAGCTAAAATGGCGAAAGTTTCCGACAATTCTATAAAAAAAAACAATACAACTATACCACTGTTTTCCTCGTCAACACCATTTTATTATCAGCGTATGCGCTCGACGTTTCACGGTGCGTTTTTGCGACCTTAACACGGTTACTATATTGTTCTCTTTTTCTAAAACACGGTTCCCATCTATGCGTTTCTCATTCGTGAGTCCCCCGAATCAAAACACGTATCCCGTGGTCTAGGCGAGATTTGCCTATACAAGTTCATGTCGGACCACGTGATGAGTTTTTTGAGTCAGGGTGACTGCGCATGGGAAACGCTGGTGGGAATTGGGTGTAAAATGCATTCGATCCCGATATCTGTCATCGGCAACTATCTCAAGAAGATTTGGATCTCTTATCTCTCTCAGATTGATGTAATTAAAACAAGATAATAATGGTATGGTATCTCGCAAAAACGCCCTTTTGATGTCGCAAAAACGCTCCTTTTGATCTCGCAAAAACGCGCCTTTTGATGTCACAAAATTAACCTTAAAAAAATCTTGTTTGTTTTGTTATTATAATTGCCAAAATAAATTAAAATTGTTTTTTTTGTTCTAAAAACAACAACACTATATAAAGAAATTAATAACCACATTATAGAAAAAACCTTATGGACAAAAAAGGTTTATGAATGAGTTCATAAGAATATTACAGACACCAATTTATATAACTATTGTGTCTGAGTTCCCAAGTTTTTATAAGTGTCTCTCGAAATATTTTCAATCTTATCTTATATAAATTTGTTGCTGGTTAATTAAGTTGGTAACCATTAAGTTTTATAAATGGGTTGATAGCAACATTTTAAAACCAATCTATTATATATCTTTAATTGATAGTTACTTACGGTTTTATAGGTGGGTTGACAGAAAGATTTCAAACACCAATTTATATAACTTTTGTCACTGATGGCTTATATTTTTATAAATATGTTGGTGGAAACATTGTTAACACCAATTTATATAACATTTGAACCGATGACTTTAATTTTTGTAAAGATGTCTGTGGAAATATTGTTAACGCCAGTTTTATGTTACTTTAGGGTACCATCAATTTAGAGCCTTTAATAAAACAAATATACAAACTCAATTCTTGTAGGAAACTACTAAATACCCTAGGGTATCAATGGAACCCTCTTTATAATAATTATATAAATATCTGTCACCAGAAGTTTCTGAAAATGCTCATTGGGTAATATGGTATTGATTATACAAAATGGCTTTGTTTTGGTCGTCAGTTGACAAAACACCCACCTGTTAGTTTGGTTTGGATGTCAACAGTCCTCGACTTCGCCAAGGAGCCTTATCCGATCACTTAGAGCTGGGCCTTATCAAGTTTTTAGCATATTACGTCTTTGTTCTTGTTTTCCACTTTAAGTTTAATATTTCCTGCTCTATGTACTTAGGTTGTATCGGGGTATCATCGGGTAACATTTTGAATGTTCTTTGTTTTATTTATCTGGGTGAGGCAACCATCTGCCTATAGAAATAAAAGTCGAGAACTTCTTCTATTTCTATGCATCTGCCTTCTCACCACTCGGAATTGACCTAAAAGCACGAGAAATACGAAATAAAAGAGGTTTTGAGATAGGGATTTGTCGAAAATGTAATCTATGACTTACCTAGATTATTTTTGTAGGCTTTTAGGGCCGGAAGGTGGTCTTTTCTTGGCGAAAGTAAATAAATAATGGATTCTCTTTTAGTATTTGACTGTTTGTCAAAATAATATAACAAACGACAACTAGAGTGTAAAAATTGTTTTGTTATACTCGGCATGGCCAAGTGCAAAAATAGGCGATTCGACCAATTAGTGTAGTTGAAAATGGCTAACTCCTTTGTGTCCCTCGAAAATTGGATGTCGTCTTGCCCATCCTCAACTTCTTCTATTTCTATGGATTCTGCCCAATAAAGGCAGCTTCAAGGAATTTTCGTTTTTTTCCAGGGTGACTCCTTGTACAAAACCTTTGCTTCTGTCCACTTCATTCGGTGTTGTTGTGACCATGCATATTCGACGATTTCTGATTTCGTTGTTTCACCTCTTTGGGTATTCGTCTAATGTTCTTTAAGCCTAACAGATAGTGGTCTTTTTGTTTCGCCTATGTATGACTCACCACACTCACAGGAAACTTGGTAAATGCATTCCTTTTTTTTTTGGTAAGAAGGCTTCGAATTGTATTACTAGTTTGCTGAAATTTAGGATGTCGCTTTCTGCTCGTTGGACAAGTACATCAAGAAAAGGAATTTGACAATTTTGCTCCAACTCCATTGTGGATTTAATGGTGGGTATTATGTTATTTAGGTGGTGAAGATATTCTGAGAGTTGTTGGTTTTCGGTCTAGACAATAAGAGTATCACCAACATATCATATATCATCGCTTTTGCCAGTGGTGGCCAATATTTACATGGAGTGGTTCGAATAACACACGCTTGATACCGCAACATATAAACCTAAGCTCTGGCAAAGATATGTTGATGATACTTTTATTGTCTGGACCGGAAATGAATAACAACTTTCAGAATTTCTTCACCACCTAAATAACATAAGACCCACCATCAAATTCAAAATGGAATTGTAGAAAAGTTGTCAAATTCCTTTTCTTGATGTACTTTTTAAACGAGCACAAAGCGACATCAGAACAACAGTCTATCGTAAACCCACTCACATAGGACAATATTTAAATCATTCTGCTACAACCAAACGAGGCATAATAAGAACTTTGAATAACAGAGCCGTTCAAATTTGTAACAATTCTCATGACTTGGAAATCGAAATACGCCACATTAAGAAGGATCTGCAACAGAATGGTTACAGCCTTAAATATATAACAGACAACCTTAAATATATACAGATAAATTTCAGCAAACAGGACAGAGATTACAAGACCAAAACTAGACAAAAGCATTCATTACAATTCCATACATTAATGGAGTATCAGAGGAAATTCGAAGAGTAGCGAACAACTTTAATATTAAAACAGCTTTTAAATCTAATAATACAAGTCGAAGCCTTCTTAGTAAAACATATCATACATAGGCGAAACAAAAAGACCCCTATCTGTTAGGCTTAAGGAACATCAAACGAATACCCAAAGAGGTGAAACAACGCCGAACATGCATGGTCAACACAACACCAAATGAAGTGGACAGAAGCAAAGGTTTTGCACAACGAGTTACACTGAAAGAACCGAAAATTCTTTACAGCTGCCTTTATTGGGCAGAATCAGGGTATTTTCAGTAATCCAAGTGTTGAAATTCCAAATATTTGGAAGCCCCTCCTTGGGCGGAGCCAACTTCTTAAACTTTACGGTTGAGTGATTTCCCATAGTATATAGGTACGTAGCCTTAGGAATAGATTGTAGTTTGCACCTGAAGACGATCAGAGATTATACTGATCGAAACGTCGTGTATAAATAAAATATAGACAATGGAAGTCCGAAACACAAAGGTAATTTTTGAGACATTTATTATTAGCACACTATATTAGAGACCTAAGCCTAGAGAGCCATTTGGAATTATTTGCTGACTATCCAATTATATGCGGGAAGGCTGTACATAGACTTTTTAAAAACCACCTCATACACGTAATTATACCTAGAGCTTTTAGATATTTTTAATCTTAAACAAATAGTAAACGAACCCACAAGAATAACAGAAACTACATGTACGGTTATTGATCATATATTGGTTAATTTTTTTAGCTTTAAAACTAAGATAGAAAAATAAAAACATTTTAAAAAAAGCAGGCATTGAAAGGATTATAAAGACCTCCTAAAAACTTTTTAAACATTGCTCTTGAGGATATAATTAGTATTAGTGATATTGAACAAAAAAAACTACTAAATAATTTTTATATATTGTATTGTCACCCATCAAATCTTTTACAAATAAGAGTCGATCAGGTTGCTTGACTCCAACACACATTTTGGTGCCGGCGACTTTTTAACTATTCCTGGGTAATTTTTGGGTGGAGAATCCGAAATTGCCAGCAGATCTAGTTTTTAAAATAGGAATTATTAACTTTTTTTAACTTCTATATATACTTTAAATATTTATTATAAAAGGTAGCTTAACATACATTCATACTCATATTAGTCACTATTACCTACCTACAAATTTTCTTTTATACGACTTTCTAGCATGGAGTTTACTGGTGTAGTCTCGCTGAAGGCTCCAACGTTAGTCGGCCATCATATGGAATCTTTCTCCCTGTTCTTCACTACAGTCACCTAAATTTTCTGGAAAGCGATCTAGGTGGCTGTGGAGGTAGTGAACTTTTATACTCATGTTACAAATGAGAATATGAAAATTTGAAAGCATAGCTTCCACTAATTCTATGTAATTGTCTGCTTTGTGATTTCTAAGAAAAATTTTAACTAATTGAACAAATAAACCCAAGCGTTAGATTCAGTCTCATTCATTGATGTGTTAAACTGTGGATCTTTAATAAGTTGAGGACCATCAAATATACCAGCTTTTACTTTTTCCGTGCTAATCCCAGGAAACTTACGTGACAAGTACCCAAAACAATTTCCATCTCGATCTAACGCTTTTACAAACTGCTTCATAAGCCCCAACTTTATATGCAAGGGTGGTAGTAAGATTTTTTCTCTCGTAACCAAAGTTTCATTCACTACGTTTTGTTTTCCTTGAACCATAGTATCTCTTAAAGGCCAATTTCTCTTAACCCAGTGCTGATCTTTAGCTCTGCTGTGCCAAAGACATAAAAAACAGGGGTATTTTGTATATCCACTTTGCTGTCTAAGGAGAAAGTTTACCATTTTCAAATCAACATAAATTGACCACTGATGTTCTTCGTATTTAATTTGTTTCAAAACTTTTGCTATTCTTTTATACTCTTTTATGGTAGTAGAATGTCCAATAGGAATTGAGGAATATTTGTTACCGTTATATAAAAGGACACATGTTAAACTACGTTTTGAACTGTCAATGAAAAGGCGCCAATCGTCTGAAGTGTATTCTGGCAAACCCATTTTTCTAAGAGTTCTTTTATATCGTTACAGAAAACCAGCCTATTTTCCTGAGTGAAAAAAGGCAGCAGATCCTTTTCTCTCTTACGATAAAATCTAACATTAGTGCCTGGATAAAGAAGGTTCTTTTCTTTTAATCTGGATGCAAGTAATTCAGCACACCCCTTTGAGAGGTATAGGTCTCTCACGAGATCGTTCAGTTCTTGTTGATTAAAACACTAAGGAGTTGTTAAATCTGCTTCAAATTCACTGTCGTTTTCTGATTTCATTCTTTGAACTTCATCAGACGATGATGTTTCTATATCATGGATTTCAGAAAGACTCTATTTCCTTAGAGTGCGGCACAGGTCTTCTTGCAGAATCTAGATCAGGATATGTCCACTTATGTAGATTGTTCCTATTTATGCCTTTAATATTAATGAGATAAAAATAGCAGTCATCATAATGGTTACGTGGTTCCCTCCAAACCATTGGTACACCAAATTTCAGGAACTTTCTGTTTTCAATTGTCCACTGTCGCAAATGTTCAATACATGTTTTACACACCACATGTGGAGCCCAAGATTTATCTTGATCTCCCAAATGAACGCCAAAAAAGGCAAGATAAGACCTTTTCACAAATTCTTTCAAAGTGTATTCGCCACATACATAACAAAAAACATCTGGATGGTTTACACAACTACGCCGGCCATGCCATGCCATTGTTTTAGTTTTAACACTATAAAACGACGAAAATGTACAAAAAATTATGACACAACTATTAGTCGGGGTTGAGCAGGTATGGGGAGATCGGATCAAAGGGAATTCCAAATATAACATAGCTAATAAAATTAATAAGATTAAGTAATGCGGGTTAACCAGGTCTAGGAATATTGGTTTATGGACAATTTCAGGTATGTTTGGCTAATGAGATCCTAGTTTTGAATACCAAATTTGTATTTTGAATTTTAAAGAGATGTTGATTTATTTATTTTTGCCTTTTATTAGAACTAAATTCAGTTAGTCTCTATCTCAAAAACTAGAGCTGATAGAAAAAATCTGCTGCCAGTTTTAAAATCAGCACATCTATCTAAAATCAGTTCTTAGATCTCAGACACCAAAAAATTTTTTGTATTTTGTTGGCCTGTGATCAAACAAATGATAAAAACGAAAAACAAAGTTTTTAGTAAGTGTAACAAAGTTTTTATTAAGTGAAATTTAAATATCTCGATAACTACTCAAACTTGAACAGTGGATTTTAACTCATTTTAAAAGTATTTTAAATACTTTTCGAATGATGTATATTTTAAAAAAAAGAAAAAAAAACTTTTTAATTTTTAAAAAACAGCATTGTTATTTTTTTAAACAAAAATGAGGTCATGTGATACTTTATTAAAAGGGCCTTTAAAATACCTTTAAAACAAGCTATCACTCGCCTTTGTAGTATGTATAGTTGTCAAGATATTCATATTTTTATAAATGCCTATAAAGACAGTCAAATGTGCAGGTACACAAAAAGAGTAATATTTTGAGAATTGTATACCGTAAAAAAACAAGTAATACCTTGTTTAATAGGTATTTTAAAGCCCATTTTGATAAATTATCACATAACCTAATTTTGTTTTGAAAAATTGTTTTTAAAATATATTTTTTTAAGGAACCCTTCCAGTCTCCATCTTGAAATTTTGTAATAGTTTTTTTTATTTAATTTTTTTTTCAAACGGTATTTAAAATACCTTTAAAACCAGGTAAAAATCACTGTCCTAGTTAAGGTAGTTATCGAGATATTTCTTTAAGTACATGTTTGAGTGCTTTTTTTTATTTTCAAGAATTAATAAAAAAAAACTAGTGGTCAAAAAAATTTAAGTTTGGAAATTTTTGTTCCTTTTATGGATAGAATAAATGTACCAAAATTATAACAACCAAAAATCCAAGTTACCTTTTTAATAAGATTAAGTTTCGTACAGGAGCATACGGGTTTGGTTCTCGGCTACTAAAACATAGAGCTAGACCTGCTCATCATACTTAATTTTTTGAGAGATCTTTTTCCTATAACATTTTAAAATTATATGATAGTGTTCCACAAAGTATTAAACCTTTGAAGATGTTTTCATTTAAAGCAGCTATATTAAAACACATTTTAAGCGACTAAATCTTAGTAAAACTGCTTTTTAAATTTAGCCCTTATCTTATTGTGTTAGTTTTCTCTGTACATTTGTGCGACATAATTATAATTCGATTTGTTATTAGTTGTCTACCTCAACTATTCATATTAGTCCAAGTGCCAGACAGGTGATCACAAAAAAATGGGCTAACACTTTGAAATTTTTATCATAATTAGGTAGGTTTAGGGATACCAAAAATAAATAATTGCCACCTATAATGTGGAGCATTACAATATGGCAACACTGTAAACATCAATACTTTAAATGGCTTTATATCAAAATCCGTAAGTCCTATTTAATTTTTTTTGTATTTAAGCTAATCTAAATCTAAACAAAATTGTCATGTCACCTAAAAATAATTTTCGTGATTTTTAGATCGATTCCAAGGGAACAACGATAGCAATAAATTTTATTTTTATTCTTTAACTTATTTAAGCAATTATTATAAACAAAAAAAATGGGGGTGCCACCTGAATTCACTTTGACAAGTAATTGACAGCCATTTTAAACTCATCTCCTATACTATAACTGCTAGGAAAATAAATATTTTTTTGTTCGATTGGTATTTTCTTTCTACATAAAAAATCTCTTTTACGTTTAGTTTAAAAAATTACGTTTGGGCCTACTACTTGGGGAAATATACAAAAAACACATTCTTTTAATGAAAAAAAAAATGTAACAAATGACTTTTTAAAAATACTAATTGGTGTAAAAAAATCACACCATTATGGAAAAATTAACGGGTTTAAAGTGATTTAAAAATAAGTTTAATTGTTTTTGATAAGTTATGGGGTTCCAAGATATGACCCAAAATATTATTGGTAATCTTAAGAATGGCAAAAATACAGTGACTTGTGCAGAAATTGTCTGGGGGGGGGTTGAGCAAATACATAGTCTCAGATAACCATTTTATTATAATTTTTTTAGGAACGTTAAATCTTTAGGAGGATCTACATTTCCAATGGCTCTGGGGGAGGGGGGTTTGAGCTCCGCCCTACCTACGCCACTAAAAAGCTATAAAATATAAAGTATGTAATGCATTACAAAACGGCAACCCTGGATTTTTTTTTTCAAAACCATCTAAACCAAATGTAAATATCTTGTCTCTGAGAGTTCAACACAGAAACATTCGTAACTAAGAAGAATAACCCTATTAAGAAAATAAACATATAAAAGCATCTAATGCCTAAATTAATATATAGGGTGGGCCACAAAATTCCGCACTTTTTGGATTGGCTATAACTTTTGACTTGATTACTCGATTTGGAAATATATTGACTTTTTGGAAAGATAAAACGTGAGAGTTTTTCGATTCGGTTAAAACTTTAAAACTTATAAAAAGTTCAAAATGGCGGACAGTTTTAAAAAATGTGTAGTTTTCACCCCTTCTGAAAAAAATTAATGTGCGACACTGAACAAACTCTGAAGCTTTCACTATAAACGCTTATTGTTTCTGTGTATATTGAAGTATCATTTAATTAAATCAGTTGGGAAATAAAAAAGTTATAACTCTTTTTACCATGTGTGTTTTACATACATTTTCCATTTGCTATATCTTTTAACCTAATTATTTAATTAAGAAAACACATCTAAATACCCATTACTTTTTTATTTCTTATCCGATTTAATTAGGTGATACTTCGATATACGAAGAAAAAATGGAAATTTGGAAATACTAATTTATATTTTGCCCAGTGTCTTACTTTAAAAAAAAATAAGGCGTGTAAAACCTAACCCTTTTTAAACAAACGCACGTAACTCTCGTGTTTTGTCTCCTTGAACAATATTTTTTTGAATTAAGTAATCAGGCCAAAAGTTATAGCAAATTGAAAAAATAAATCATTTTGTGATTTTTTCCAATGTTAAGCCGAAACACTCATAATCTAAAAGCTTATAACTTTGAAAAAATAGTCCATACTTCTCTCAGTGGAGCTTCTTATACCCTAGCTTATAACTTTTTCATTTCTCAACCGATTTGATTAAATGATACGTCAATACACACATAAACAATGAGCGTTTTTAGTAAAAGCTTTAGAGTTAGTTCATTGTCGCACATAAATTTTTTTCAGGGGGTGTGAAAATTACACATTTTTTAAAACTGTCCGCCATCTTGAACTTTTGAGAAATTTTAAATTTTCAACTGAATCGAAAAAGTATCACGTTTTATCTTTCTAAAAACCCAACATCTCTAAAAATCGAGGGCTTATGTCAAAAGTTATAGTGCATATAATTTTGTGGCCCACCCTATATAATTAAAGCCGTGGTAAAAACATCATCTTCGTTGGTTTGATAAGAGAATGTGTTGCCCTAACGGGACGGGGGTATTACTGGGCCCCACCACATCAGGAACGTCGTAAACCAGATCTTGTAATATATTTATATGTATATATGTATATATGTATATATGTATATATGTATATATGTATATATGTATATATGTATATATGTATATATGTATATATGTATATATTATAAAGTGCCCAACCGGCTGGTGTATTCCCAAGCCAACCACCCATTCAGTGTTTCAATCTCGTGCTGAACGCAATTAAACTATTATTTAAATTTAATGAATGAATATTGACTCAGTTTTAAAACTGCAAGCATAGTGCTTTAAAAAAGTTACAAAATGAAAATTACAACCGGGTATCTAGCTACTTTCGAGGTCGGACTATATTAAATTTGAGAAAAGAAAGTCATTTGAATATTTTGAAAAAAATTAAATTTTGAAAAGTTAGAGAACTTTTTGAAACCGTCAAATAAAAATTACAAATTTTTCTCCACCGAGATATTATCTATAATAGAGAATAAACTTTACAACAGCGAAGAGCGTCTGACGATAAACGGCAATAAAATCAACAACCTAAATTCCTAAGATATGATGATGACACTATCATAATTGCAGACATGCTGGATGGTTTGCAAGATGTTGGCAAAACAAAATGATGATTATAGACAAAGAGGAAAATATTAGAGGCGTATTAGAAGTAAATGGCCTACAGGTCGAACGGAACCAACGTGTCGAGTTGTTGTATACAAATATCTAAGTTGACAGCTCAATGAAAAATGGGACAACATGCAAGAAGTCCGTGAAAGAATCGAACAGGCCCTAGTATCTTTTATCAATGTTTTGTCCAAAATTAAATCAGTTTTAGGTAGTCATGATCTGAATACAACTCTCAAAACTTGGGTGCTTCGTTGTTATGTGTTTAGCACCTGATATTACGGGTAGAAGCATGGACACTGACTGACACCATGTGCAAGAAGTTAGAGGCATTCAAGATGTGGTGTTATCGTAGCAATTATCAGGATATCTTGGATGGACATAGTATGTAACGTAGATATTCTGCTCAGAATAAATAAGGATCTCGAAGAAAAAACGTAAACTTGAACACTTTAAGAAATGACAAATAGGTATGAACTCTTAAAATTAAAAATAGAACAGATTGACTGTGACCAGAACGTGGCAGAAGTACTGTTTTTAATTCAATACCTGTTGAGCCATTAGCCAGAGGTGTAGTTGTTTAACAGTCGTTTGTATATACTAAAGAGATAGGGCCTAAATTTGTGTTTGTTACAAATTATAGCGTTCAGTTGTCTTTAGCACCCATGACGAATCCTTTCTGCCAATCTGGCGGCTCTTGTGCCATAACTCGAAAACCACTTGTGTCATAAAAAAAACTTTGCCTTTTTTAAATTTACCTTAAAACTTGTTTTTCTCATGATCATATCTTTTTTTAACATTTATTGTTTTAAAAAAAAATCATTTATTTTTTTTATATTAAAAAATGTGTGTTCAGTGCCTAAACGTAATTTTTTAAACTAATTTCAATCCATTACTTGTGAAACTGACTGAACTCGGGTGGCACCCCCATTTTTTTTGTTTATAATAGGGTCATTCCATATCAAATCAACCAAAAAATCACAAAAATTTTACGCGACCAATTCCAATTTTGATGATTTTTGGTATATATTTTGTTCTTACCATAAAAGTTGAAAATGCAAATTTTTAGATTTTTTTGATTCGTAGTTTTTTTTTTTAATTTTTCAAAATAAAAAAGTCAGCATTTTGACCTTAACAAGAATGTACAAAACTAGCAATATCTCGAGAACCACTTACACTAGGAAAGTAATAAATGGCTCATTTTAAAGTCATTTTGAAGCTCTTTTTTATGAAATATCACAACATAATTTTAACAAAAAAAAAATTGAAAATAAAAAATTGAAAAAAAAAAATTGAAAAATTCAAAAAGGCCATTTTTAATTTTTATGAAAAAAATATATAATTTTGGTCAAAGTGTTACTTAATTATCCACAAAATTTTATGATGGAGAAATGATGGGTTCAATGTCAAAAAAAATATCAAAAATATTAAGTACATTAAAAATCATGCATTTAAAAAAATAAACATATTTTAGGAGCACCAATAGTGCACTGGATATTAAAATAAATAAATTTGTTGGATGGATACAGGTTTTAAAAAATACCCAGAGGCTTTATCTACAAATTATTTTATTTTAAACTCGCAAAAGAAATAAACAAACTTTTCTACTTCGTTGATAAAAATTAGACAGAAAACACTAAGACTAACTATATACCTTAAATTTATTTTTTTAACTTTCTTTTAAGAATTTCTGATGAATCTGACATTTCTTTTTTGCTGACATTGTAAGTTCTGCCAGTAGCAGTGTTGGGTTCAACTTTTTTTATAAGACTTTCTGGTTTAATAATTAAAATATCTTGAGGTGTTGGGTAAAAAAATGATGAGGCAGGTCCTCGTGGATGAAGAAAGCTTACTTTCAGTTCTCCGCTCTCATTATTTTTCCCCAAGACACAAGCCAGCCACCAAGCACTGTCATATTCTACAGTGACAAACCCTGACTCGATATTTTGCAAAATAATGCTTCCACCTTTAAAAAGATTATGTGTTTCGACCTCTAAGCATGTAGAAAACTGTTTTGCCAAAAACGTGCTTTCTGTAAGAGGAATTACAGCATGAATTTTTTGTGTCCCCGGTATTGTTAAGACTTCCGCAAATCTTTTATTCAAAATTATTTCATGATTTGTATAATCTGCTTCTGTGCAATATTTAAAATCAATGCCAGATATGTTTTCTTCACACCAAGTAAACAATTGTAGAGGTGTCATTATTTGATTGTCATAGGGCCTCTGCAAACTGGCTTTGGCAGCAAGTCTTTTAACAGTTCCTCCCAAACCATCGCAGGCACTTTTGCCATGCGAGGTGGCAAAATAATGCCACTCTGCTTCAACACCAAAATCTTTTTTATGCAGGCATATATTCAGAAAATTCTTTTTGTTTTTGTACTGCGCAGCACATCCATCCGAAAAATAAAAAATTTTGTTAAGTCCTGGTATTTTCATTTTTAAATCAGGCATTAATTTTTTTAAAAATAAATGAAATGCAATTGTATTATGTGTCAAGCTTTCCGAAATAAACACATAATTCAGGTTGTGCAGTTTACCATCACTTAGAAAATAAATGGCAAAAGGGTGGAGGGTTGCCTGGATGTTATTCCAATGATAAGACTGGACTTCATCTTGCATAACAAACGAATAATTTTCCGCAAAGTCGCAAGTGATCAAAGACTCTCCAGGTTTAAGGTTAATTTTTATTTCATTGTATCTATCTTTTTGCATTTTTGCAATAAAAGAATGTGATTTAAGTTTTACAAGATCATCAGTAAATTCCTGGACAAAATCATCACTTTTCTTAACAACGGTTTCCATAGTACACCTATCTACTGAGACCCACTTTTTAAATGAGACCTCATCAATTAATTCTTCCTCAAATTTTTCTATTAACGTATTTTTAAACTGTTCTACTCCAGGACATTGCTTGCATCTATTGCTTAAAAAACAGTCCACTGAAGATGGATTACACATTAGTTTATAAAGGCAATCATGATAAGATATTGCAAGAGGCCTGTTATTTTCATCATATAGCTTATTTAATTTGGAGCCATTGAGCATTAGTTTTATATTTTGATGTATAGTACATACACATACAGTATGAGTCCCACTTTTTCCTGCCAGTATACAGTTTTTGGGTCGCAGTTCACAAAATTTTGAAAACCCAATTTTTTCATTGGGGTACTCAGTTTTAAACAATGCATACATTTCTTTTAAATTAGCTAAGACTAATTTTTTTTTGTACATATTCTTTTTCAGCTCCATATTTTCTGATAACAACATAATCTTTTTTACCTGGCATGGTCCTGCTAATGTCATCCCTTTGGTAAAAATCTACCACTATTTGGGCCACTCTATCACTAAGGGTCTTTCCCGGTTTGGGGTTAGGAGAACATAATATCCCATTGTCCTTAACTAACTGTTTTACAGCTCTGGCCAAATATTGAGAAACTCCAAATTCTTCTTCAATCTTCTTTCTACTCCAACTTTGAGGTAAACATGATAAAACTAGTATTTTCTCACTCCTCTTTTCGGTTTTTAAAAATTTGTCCTTTAACTGCTTAATCATTTCACTTTCGTCACTCTGGCATTCCTTTACTAGCGTTGAATCTGATTCCTTTGTAAATGCTTTCGCAATTGTATGCTGTACAATATCAATTTTTTCTTTGTATACATTTTTTCTTTTAATCGGCGACACACCAAGAAGCTCCAATGACTTGTTTAAAAGAGTAAATGATTCAGCAGGATCTTGAAAATCTGGATCATTTTCTGGAACTTGACTGGGTCTAAAAAAATTTAAAAAGTTAGTTTTTTATAAGAACTTAAAAAGGGGGTAACAGCTGACCCAAAATGTGTACATAATGCCAAGAAATTTGTACATAATGTCTGTATTCTCAAAATGCCATGCAAAATAATGCCATGAGATTTTTCCACTCCGTACTTGACGCAATTGATTTAGTTTATTAATTTTATATTAAAAAATACTATTTGTTACTTACTCTGCCTCATCTTCTTCAGATGCCTTAAACTCCTTTGAAAGCTTTAGTCTACAACCATCACAGATTTTCATTCCCATTTTGAGATTTTTGTAACTGCACATCCACTTGGTCACATTTCTTAATTTCCCAAAATGCTTGATTTTTAACTCTAGTGGATCACAGCACTTTACTTTATATTTAGTCCATCCACTTGCCTCACCCATAGTTGAAACTTTTAAAATTACACAGAGATGACTTCTGATAAACCTTCAGTCGAACTATTATGTATCGATTATTTGGAGCTGTATCAGGAAGATACTTGCCAAAAATTTAAAATCAATTTATGCAGGAATTTTCATGTCAGCAAATCCCCACAATGTACCTAAACAGACCAATAAAATGAAGGAGGTGTGTCCTTAGTGTTAAACAGGAATAAACAGGCAGTATTTCACAAAAGTATTGGCAGGTTTATACAGGCATATTTTCCTAAGAATTGGAACATCCAATAGTACATCTCCGGTGGAAAAGAGGTTTTGTAAGTAAATATTACAATGGGGGGCAATGTTAATCTGATTACTGATACAGAATGAAACGTAGGATATAATTTTTTATTAAATAAAATATTGTTAAATATTTTTATAATATCGCTTTAAACCCCATTATATTCTTCTAATTACCAAAATGCATTGTCTATTTATAGGCGATTTTTCATGCATGTGACATTTTTAATAAATTTTTTCACATTGAACCCATGATTTGTCCATCTCAAAATTTTGTGAATAGTTTAATAACACTTTAAAGAAAATAATATAATTTTTTGAAAAAATTAAAAATGGCCTTTTTGAAATTTAAAAAAAAAATCAAAAATTTTTTTTTTTATTTTTTTTTTCAATGTATGTTATGCAATATTCTCATATGAAAGGTCTTTATAAGAGCTTTAAAATGAACCTTCACCTACTTTTCTATTATAAGTGGTTCTTTGGATATTCCTAATTTTGTGCGCACATGTTAAGGACAAATAAGTGACTTTTTCGATTTTCAAAAATTAATTCAAAATAAACAACTGGTCAAAAAAGTCTGAAATTTTGGATTTTCCAGTTTTTTGGTAGGAAAAACATGTATACTAAAAATCATCAACATCGGAGATGGTGTGGTAAAATACCCTGGTTGACTTGATATGGACTGACCCAATAATGGCTTAAATAATTTAAAAAATAAAATAAAATTTATTGTAATCGTTGGTCCCTAGAGATCGTTTTAAAAATCACGAGAAAATGCTCTTTCGAGTTTTTTGGATGACATATTTCGATTTTTTTAAAGTGACAAATGACATTTTTGTTATTTTTCATTTAAAGGGGCTAAATTTGGCTAAAAGTTTTAATGTTGACAGTGTTTCCATATTGTAATGATCCACGTTAAAGGTGGCAATTTCTCTTTCTCTACCTATGATGAAAATCTCAAAGTGTTAAACCATTTTTTTGCGAAGTCCTATATTTTAAGGTTCGACTATATAAATTACTTTAATTTATTTTTTTAATTATTTAGAAACGAGTATAATTCTGGGGGCCAATTTTAATTGTTTTTGGGTCCTTTTTTTCAAAGAATTAAAAGAATATAATTTACCATCAATTTATTACTGTAAATAAAGCCATTATTTGTTTACTTATTCATATATGCGCGAATTTGTCCACGCGGTTTTGTGTTTTGCTCTTTCATACCAGGGAGGGACAACACCGGAGAAAACGTTGCATTACAAACAGAGAACCAATGACTACGGATTTTCAATTAAAAAATTCCCTGACTTCCAGGTTTACCCTGACCAAAAATAAAAAAATCCTGGGTACTTTATACAAACTCCCATATCAAGTCAACCAGGCAATAGTTTTGACCATCTCCGATTTTGATGATTTTTGGTACACTTATTCGTCTTATCAAAAAACTCAAAAATCCAAAAAATCAAATTTTTTGGATAAGCGGTTTTTGTTTTATTGATTTTTGAAAATTAGGAATTGACCAATATGTCCTTGACAGACACTTAAAAAAATAGTAATATCTCAAAAACTATTGATCCTATAAGAAGCCAGTGATAGCTCATTTTGAAGGGTTTTTACAGACCTTTTTAAAGATGTGTGACACAATATAGTTTGTTTAATTTTTTTTTCTTAATTAATATTTCTTTTTTTTCAATGTTTTTTTAACATTTTTGGAAAATTTTAGGATGGAGAAATAATGGAGTCATACTTTAAAAAAATAATAAGATATTTAATACAGGGCTAATTTACCTAATATGGGTATAACAAAAAAATTAAAAGTAAGAATAATAGAAAATTTACAATAAAAAATATTTAGGTTGCTAATTTTTTTTGTAAAATATTTGAGGAATCTGTCATTTCTTCTGCAGTTAGCGTATATGTCCTACCAGTGGCAGTATTTGGGTTGACCCGTCTTAAAAGAGAATTTTGATCTATGACCAATATATCAGCTTTTGGCTTTGGAAAGTAAAAAGACGGAGAGGGACCATGAGGATGTAAAAAACTAACTTTTAATTCCCCGCTTTCTATATTTTTGCCAATGATACATCCCATCCACCAAAGACAGTCATAGTTTATGGTTACAAAACCGGAGTCGATGTTTTCAATTTATGTGTTTGACAAACCACAGGTTGCAAAAAGACATTGAATATTTTCCTCTTTACTTAGTGAAAATGGTTTTGTAATAATTTTTTCATTACTGAGGAGGATAATCGAGTGCGAGTCCCAGGTATCGATTGTGCTTCCAGGTATCTTTTTTCCAAAAACTTTTCATGTTGCTGGTAGTCATTTAATGAACAATATTTAAATGTTATACCAGGAATGTTTTCTGTTGCAAATTTAAAAAGATCTTCGGGGGTCATAATCTGTTCATTATATGGTCTCTGCAGACTTGCTTTAGCAGCCAACCTTTTTACGGTGCCTCCCAGTCCATCGCATGCACTCTTCCCGTGGGAGGTGGCAAAAAAATTCCATTCTGCTTTAATTTTAAATTCCTCGAGATGTTACGCAATATTAACTAATTTTTTTATCTTTATACTGTGCGGCACAGCCGTCTGAAAAATAGATAATTTTGTCTAAATTATCAATTTGCCTCTTTAGTTCAGGCATAAGGTGGCTTAAAACAAGATGAAATGCCACAGTGTTGTGTACCAAACAGTCGGAAATAAATATATAATTTAAATGACCCAGTTTTCCCTCATGAGTTTTGTAATATATTACAAAAGGATGTAGGGTTGCCTGGCTATTTGTCCAGTGATAGGACTGCACTTCATCCTGCAAAATAAATCAATAATTTTCAGCGAAGTCGCATGTGATTAGTGCTTCCCCCTTTTTTAAATTGTCTTTTACCTCATTGTAGTATTCTTTTTGCATGTGAGTGTAAAAAGAATGAGATTTTAATTTAATCAAGTCGTTTGAAAATTCTTCAATGAAGTCCTCTGCTGGTTTAATTAACGTCTCCATATTGCATCTATCTACAGATATCCACTTCTTAAAAGTCACATTGTCAATCATTGCTTTTTCGAACTTTTCATTCAAAAAGTTTTTTAAATTCTCAGTTCCTGGGCATATCTCACATTTGTCCAAAAAGCAGTGAACTCCTGGTGGGTTACACATCATTTTTGAGAGGCAAGCATGGTAGTCTGGTAAAGCAGGATTACCCTTATCATTTAAGATAAACTTGTTTATTTTAGAACACTCTATCATTAACTTCATATTTTGATGTATTGTGCACACACACACTGTATGTGTACCGCTCTTTCCTGCTAAAATGCAACTTTTTGGTTTCAATTCACTAAATTTAGACAAACCAATTTTTAGGTCTAGATGCTCTTTCTTAAAATGCAAATATATTTCTTAGATATTATTAGGGTGAAAAGATCTTGGGTGGAGGGGAGGACAATTGAAGAAATACTCAAAATTTTGCAGGAATAAACAAAGTTTGGAAAAACCTTTTATGTATCATATTTACAAGACTGGGAGCAATTGACAAGTTTTTAGATATAAAGAGTAAATATATAGGTATTTATCAAAAAATTTATGTTTTTTTCCTGCAAGGTTTTTTATATTATTTTTTTAAAAATAGAAGCAATAACTTCTTCATCCTGAAATTTTCCAAAAATATTAAAAAAATACTGAAAAAAAATAGTATTTTTTTTTTTTAATTTCAAAATGGTGTTTTCAAGATTTTTCAAAAAAAAATATTAAAAAAATAAAAACAAAAAATTACATGGTGATACACATCTTTAAAAAGGTCTTTAAAAAACCTTCAAAATAAGCTATAACTCGCTTCTATAGGACCAATAGTTTTTGAGATATTGCTATTTTTGTAAGTGCCTGTCAAGGGCATATTGGTCAATTTCTTTATTTTCAAAAATCAATAAAACAAAAACCGCTTATCCAAAAAATTTAATTTTTTGGATTTTTAGGTTTTTGGATCAGAAGAATAAGTGTACCAAAAATCATCAAAATCGGAGATGGTCAAAACGAAAAGTGCCCCATAACATCAACAAAATCATTTTTATTTAAATGTTTACGTCTTGAAAATGTTTTAAAGAAAACGTAATCACAAGCTTGTGGACCTATAAATACTTTGCTAAATTTTTGGAATTTAAGCAGAACACAAAAATGTACGTGTAGAAAAAAAAGGTTCGGGTGGGATTTACTCTCAATTCTAGATTTGTTTCCAAAATCATGTATTGTCATAAAATCCGTTAATAGTTCTGAACGTGCCATAAGCCACATAAACGTGACCTTAATGAAAAACCTTAAAGCAAGACCGCAGACATGGGATTCGGATATCCGAAAAAGATGACAGATTATTGCACTATGTTTCACAATTACGTGTAGGTTGACTATGCCCGACTTAAACTGCCCAACATCATCATCGGAAATGACTTACCTTCCGGCTCAAAGGATCTTGTACAGGCATAGCAAACCACACTTCCTACGTCTCGGAGAGGAGGAAAAACTGACCCGCAATCTGGACAAAAAGCTGCTGAACCAGACATCGTTGTTATTCTCCTAAAATAAAAAATATTATAAGGTTAAAAAAAATCGATGAAAAGGTATCAAAAATCGACACGTTGCTAACCAAAGTTTTTTTGGGTTTTGTGTCGGAATGACATATAGGTCACATGAAAACAACACCAAAAACTAATTGCACTTTTTTAATATGGACTTGTCAAGTACTGGAATATTGTCCGGTATTAAAAAACAAAAGATCAAAAGATCTTGGGTGGAAATAACGAAAATTCAAACTTGGATGAGCATCCCACAAGGAACACACAATGCTCTGGGTAAACAGCGCGAGCTCATCAGTGGTTTCACTGGTCACCCTCCCCATACGTCATTAAACACCATCATACACTTTGATTTCCAACCTTGAATCACGCACAAATAGGCATCGCTCCGCACTGATACTTATCCAATTGTTAATATTTCCAAGATGATTATGCTCCTAAGGCAATAAAAAAAAAGAAGTTAAAAAAAAACATCCAAATCAGTTACTTCAACCGAAAAGAAACCAAAAAACAAAAGATGAAAAGATCTTGGGTGGAAATAACTAAAATTCAAACTTGGATGAGCATCCCACAAGGAACACACAAAGGACCAAAGCGAAAAGAGAAATGATTAAACGATGTTTCGCTCTGGGTAACCAGCGCGAGCTCATCAGTGGTTTCACTGGTTACCCTCCCCATACATCATTAAACACCATCATACACTTTGATTTCCAACCTTGAATCACTCACAAATAGGCATCGTTCCGCACTGGTACTTATCCAAGTTACCTGATACGGATTCGTCCAGGCGTGTTAATTTTTCCCATATGATTATGAACAAGTCCAAGAAGTTCTCGATCAACTTTCAAGAATCGTTTCAGTAGTTAATTAAGATTTCAAAACCGTGAGTGTTCTAAAAGGTTCCATAGATTTGCTATTGGCGACACACTATTGCCTTGTAGTTTTCTTCTGTATTTTCCAAATGAACTCACAGGGTCGGACACCTTTCTCAGTAACACTATATGTTCACTTTTGTGACACCAATAACTATTGACATATCGACTAATTTTTTTTTATAAACGTATTGGTTCCAAAAAAAAAGTTGAAATGGTCGATACAAAATCTGATGCCAAATTTGCTCAAATAAAGTATGTTTGTCAAAATCGTTGGTATTATTCTCATTGCCAAACTTTTAAATAAAATCTGATTGACAAATTCATAATTTTTTAGAGTATTGGTCATTTTGTAACTTTTTAACTGATTGACAATAATTTAATTTATTTCCTAATGAGTGTGAAAACGCTAGTCGTATCAGCGCTCCACACAACGTAATTTGACGAATGGAAACTTTTGAAACAGGGAATAATCTTCCTAACATTGCGGGATAGGTGTTCTTTCTTGTGATCTCAACATTCTGTTAAAATTAGTTTTAAGTTAAGTAAAGAATGAGTAAAGAGTAGACGGTCACGTTTTATTTCGCTCCGAGATTTTTTCAGTTTTTGGACAGTTAAAGTGCAAAGTTTTTTCTTAAGATTTGGAAGAGTCCTGCAACTAGTAGTAAGTGATTACTAGACCAAATATCTGGTATATTTGATAAATATTAATTGAACAATTGATCAATAACGTTTTTACTTTTCGTTAAAAATGGAATTTAATACATCTGAAAAAAATGAGATAAAAATTTTAACAGCTGAAATCGTGAATGGCTTGATAAAAAATCCCGATTTTATCTCGACCGTAGCCACATCGGTAGCAGAATCGGTGTCTCAGTACTTAAAACAACATATAGAATAGCAAAAGAAAAAAATTGAAACTAGAGAAAGAAAATCAAGGGCTTCTAAGGAGAGTTGACAACCTGGAACGGCTTAGTAAGGTGAATCAGTTACGAATCCATGGCGTGTTTGAATCAAAATCGGAAACTACAAAAAAACTAGAGACTTCATTAACATAATTGTTTACTAACAAATTGGAGGTTAATAATATTAGAATTGAAGGGTGTTTTAGAGTCGGTAAGAGCGCTCCGAAAAAAACAGGACCTCTTATTGTCAGTTTTGTGTCATTAAACGATAGAAACGATGTCTACTTTAATAAAAAGAAATTAAAAGGAACAAAGATCGCTATAACGGAGGATGTAACCAAATATAGATACAATCTAATGGTGCTTGCAATAGAAAAATATGGTAAGGGGGAAGTATGGTCCAACCAAGGAAAAATATTTGCGAATGTAGATGGCAGAAAAAGAGAAATAAAGTGCGAAGAAGACATCTCCTAGATATGGTCGGCAATGAAATGAAATGCGGCAACTCTATAAACTGTTTTTTTTTTCTAATTCTAAGTAAAATTTAGTTTTGTTTATATTTTTCTTTCTTTTCATTCACATAAAATTAATTTGTAGTTTATATTTTCTAATAACTTAAGTAAAAAAAAAACATGAAGAATTTTTCCATAGCTTTTTTTACCAAAACTCTGATAGATCATATAGTCGTACCGAAAGCTTTAGAATCAAACTGCTTTTCTTGTGGAACTAGGGACTTGGGTCTTGATATATCCGACCATTGTCTGGTCTACATTGATTTTAATTAAAAAAAACCCAATTCAAAAATCGTTGGTAACGCCTGATCCACACTGCAAAGTTTCACTTCTTCGCGTTCACTTCTATTTCCCTCTTCGTCGTTTAGAGAAAGATGGAAATATATTTTCTATTGCCATCTCAGTTTTTAAGATAAAGAGAGAAATAGAAGTAGCGGCTAGAAGTGACCATGACCTTTTAAATCATTTTTTCTTAAGTTCTGCGCTCGAAAATATTATATACATATATGATATCAATCAAAAAGGTACGCTTTCTGAACACAGTATTGATCAATATATTTGAAGTTCTTGCACCTGTCCGAGAAGTCAACCCCGGTAGAAAACGACCACTCTGGCTCACCAATACAATTCAAAAAATGATTTAATTAAAAAACGAGGCATTTCAAAAATTTTAAAAATTCAACTTTAGCGAAAGACGCTATAATTATTTTAAGCAAATAAAAAATCAAACAAACATTGAAACTAATACAGAAAAAAAAATCGAATTTTCAATAAACTCGTGTTAAGGACACTCAAGGCAGTTGTGGCAAAAATAGCGGATTGTAGTGTCTGCAACAAGTCAAAAACTCTCATTCCTGATAATTTAAACTTTCCTGATCTCATTAACCATAGTTTCTTAAGATTTGCACAAAATAATTCTCCTGTCAATAATGAGGTTTTAAATTTTTACACCCACAACCGAAAAGTTCACTTCAACAATCTTTTACATTTTCACACAGTTAATGAAAATATAGTAAAAAAATACTTGCTTGAAGTTAAGTCCTGTGCGATCGGTCATGATCAATTAAATTTGCATATGATAATTTTAACATTAAATTACACGTTGCCTTATCTTACGAATATTATCAGTAGCTGTTATAAAATCATTTTTTCCCGATCAGTGGAAAATTGCAAAGGTTTTTCCTCTGCCAAAAAAAAAGAATAATTCATCTGTGAATGAGATGAGACCAGTGAGTATCTTGCCAGTACTTTCGAAGGTCTTAGAGGAGATCATGCATTGTCAAATAAAAAAACATTTGGACACCTTTCAGTTGCTTCCAAGAACTCAATCAGGATTTCGAAAAGGGTACAGTTGCACAACAACACTATTGGACGTTACTGATAAAATCTTGAGGGGTTGGATAATAGCAAGTGTACTGCACCAATCTGATTAGACTTCTCCAAGGCCTTCGATAAGATGAACCACGACATTTTGTTGTCAGCAATGCACTATATGGGCTTTTCTGAAAGTGCTATAACCTTATCAAGGCACTATTTAACTGAACGTTATCAATATGTTGAAACAGAAAAAGGTGTATATACAAAAGAATTGTTTCCCGGTGGTGTCCTTCAGGGTTAAATATTAGGGTCATCATATTTACCGGATTGCTCAGCTCATTGGTATGCGGATGACATACAACCCTTATATACTTTTGATGCAGAGGATCATGAACAATCTATTAAAATTAATAAAGATCTGCAAAATATTGTCAAATTCTCAGATAACCACCAGCTTGAGACAAATACCAGCAAATATTGTCTATTAGTTTTTGGAAAAAAAGCAGGGGATTTGGAGAATAGTTTTGTTTAAGCCATTTTAATTAGACAGATGCTGTCTATGGGCCATGCCTAGATCAAGATGATATGAATAGAATTCAGAAAGTTCAGAATGCCTGTCTTAGATATGTTTATAATATTCCAAAATATGAGCCAATTACTCATAAACTTAAAGATGCTAAGTGGTTATCTATGGAAAAAAGGCGTCAGCTTCACGCAGTGTGTCAGCACCACAAAATTATTCAAAATAAAAGTCCACCTTACTTAATCCAGAGTTTCCTATAGAACCGATGTTCATAATTTAAATAAGACAATGCCATAAGACAAAGATTTTTGAAAGATCATTTACATTTAACATATATAAGTATTACAATCCTGACCCTAATGTCTTAAAACGCTCAAGTTTACAAACCTTCAAAAGAAAATAGAAATCTTTATTACTAAGCAGCTTGTAAATTCGATAATTTTTCTGAAAAATGGCCTCATATTATGTTAAAATAAATTATTTGTACTTCCTATACAAAATTTAGAAATGTACGTCTTCATTTTCTTTGCTCTTTTTATACTTAATTTTATTTTAATACAAATTCTTTACAGGGTCAGAACCTTGATCTTTTTTTTAATTGTTTTCTGGCCCTTTTTTGGAATTTGGAACCTTTGGTTGCACTAAAACAAAGTTATGATTGTTTTCCACAAACCAAAACTACACTTTTTTGCACTCGACGCGCGTTTCGCTAACAACGTTAGCATCATAAGGAGACGATAAACAATTATTGTTTATCGCTAACGTTGTTAACGGAACGCGCAAAAAAGTTTAGTTTTGGTTTGTGGAAAACAATCATAACTTTGTTTTATGTACTATGACTGTTTGCAAATAAACCCTTTATTTATTTATTTATTTAGTATGCGTACCCTAATTTCAAACCTTGTGTATATAGTGTTATTTAGATTTTGCGATGAGAGTACCTATATATGGAGAAAATAAGAGAACTTATTTGGTTTCTTTGGTTTATGCCTACCTGTGTTTCGCCGAAAGGACTAAACCATTTCTATGGAGTGATGTACTTACAGTGGAGACTTTCAAGTTTAAGTTATTTAGCTCACACATAGTCAAAGATGACTAAGTGTCATAAGTTAGCTTAAGTTAGTGATTGTACATAGTTAGGTCTAGGGTGAACAATAATGGCTAACTGTAAATATTGTAAATATGAAAGTCGGTTCACACTAGGCGTACCAGCCAGGAAGTAAGTAATTCGGGTTAATAAAGTATCAGTATCAGAGTTTAAAACCTAGCTCTTCTCGGTAAAAATTTAGAACCTTTTATCTGAGTAGTTAGTGGGATCTGATCGGGATGGAGATAGGGGATCTCTTCCGTCCTGGCTGGGAGATATGTTGGTCGGATGAATGGCAATATATTCTTTGAGACGCTGGGGAACTTAAAACACTCCCTCAACCGCCAACGACAAGGATATTTAACGAAAAGGGGGCAAACCACTTCAGCAACTTAAACAAGTTTTGATTGTTCATTTAAGCTCATAAGAATAAAATTACGCGATAATATAGGCTATCCAAATTTTTGTCAAAAATACTGTAGTATGCTTGACGTTTCACTGTAAACCTTATGTTATTATACAGTTTTATTTCTCCTTAGCGTTTGTTGTTAGGTAGGTAAATAAAGTTGGAAAGAATATTTACATGATTAGCTACGATATAACTGGTAACACCTCACTACTCCACCATCAACTATCTGAGTGCAAAAATAACCAATCAGGCAGATAGGGACCAGGAATATTTGAATCTAAAATATACTGCTAAAATGAAAAATATAATTCTATATTCGACGCAACTGGTATTGACAGTATTGATATCTTTTCGAAAATTTAAATCTGGTTTTTACTTGACAGTCGCTGTCGATTTGCGATTTTTAAAAATATATTGTAAGGTAAACAAAATTTAAAATATGTTTCTGTAATTACTACGCCACTGGTAGTAACAATATTTATACTTTGTTAACCCACTATAAAAATTCTGAAGTTTGGGTTCTATCCGAGTAAAAAAATACACATCGTACAGACTTCTGTCAAAAATACGTCGAACACGATTAATTTTAATGAAGAGTAATAATAAAATGTATAAAATATAACTGCTTCTGATGCCACCGGCATATAGCAATACTTATATCTTACCACTCCAATTTTTAAAGTAAGAAGTAATTTTAATACAAAAATGTCCCTTTGGATGACATGTCCTAACCGCTGCCAGTCCAAAAAATTTTTGAAATTAGAATGCCTTAACAAATATTTATACCAATTTCTACGCCTCTGATACTCTTGGTGATATGACCTTACCACTCCACCATATTTTTTTTAAATTTAGGAATACTCTGAATGCAAAAAATACCAACCGTGCTAACATCTGTCAAAAATAACTCGATCAGGAATATTTTCTGCAAAGGTGTTATAATCAAAACGAAATAATATAAATGTAAATTGTAACGCCACCGGCAATATATATTGCCGCTTTACCATATTAATTCTTTTAATTGAAAGTTATCCTAATTTAAGATTATCAATCTCATCCAGGGATATTGGAAAAAGGATAGGTACATGAAGTTAAACAAATATTTGATCTAAAAAGTTCAATCGTGCAGACATCTGCTGAAACAGCGTCAATCAGAAATATTTTTAAATAAAGGGTATTGAACAAATAGTAAGAAACATATTTTTAACTTTGGGGGTTACTGGCTCTGCAAAAATGAGTATTTTTTGAAACTATCAAAAATTTTTTTAAATTTCAACTTATGTTCAACGCAAAAATATTAGTTTTATTGACATATGTCAAAAGGGCTGTCATTAAAAAATATTTCAATAAATACGATAAAATGAATTTATTAATAAAAACTGGTATTTTTGTACTTTAAACGAAGTATCTCTGGTCAATCTAGTAATACTGTAGAAATTCTTGTGTCCCTTGGTCTTTTCGTCAAGAAGATAATAAAATAAATCGATTAATAAGTGAAATCATACAAGATTTTTTTTTGAACCCTAAAATTAAATGACACTATAGGTACTCTTTGCATAATATCTCACAACTCCACCATGAAAATTCTTAAAGTTGGAAGTAATGTTAATACAAAAACGTAAATAATGATGACATATGTCAAAGCGGCTGTCAGTCAGAAAGGTTTAAAAATAACGTGTCCTAACATTTTTTTTTTTAATTTCTTGACTTTGTACGTCTCTGGTTTTAACAACACGAGTCGCATTATTTTGAACTTTTTATACTATGTCTTCAATGTATCTAGTAAAGCTATGCCAAGTTTGGTGTCTCTAGATTAAAAAAGTGCGGAGTTATTGTCAAAAACCATTAAATTGTGGTTAAAACGACGGCCATCTTTGATGACTTCATAGACACCCTTTGCACACAATGTCGTTACTTCACCATGGAAATTATTAATTTTGGAAGCATTTCCTCCAAAAAAAAGTATGTCACAATACATCCAAACATACCTGCAGACGGGAAGACATAGGCTGCAGGACTATGAACGATACGTTCTTTTTTGTATGTATGTTTTCTTTTTTGCAGATATCGTAGAGTTTGTCACTAGGAAAGCGTTTATCTTTTTTTTTAAATAATTTTTAATATAATTTTTTGAATTATTTCAAGTGGTTCTATTATTGTTTTTGAGGCTGATCCCCAAGAAAGTATACCATACTTAATAATCGATTTTATTAATCCATTATAGATTATAAATTGGTGTTTTTAACCCAAAAAATTTCTTGTCCTTTTGAATGCTGAAAATATATCCACACTTTTGTAGGATAGAATTAATATGTTTTCGCCATGTTAAGTGCGGATCCAGAACACCGAGAGATTTTGTCGAGTCTGTTCTTTGTATTTCTAAATTACTGTTTTTTATTTTAATTTTATCAAATGTTGGAAGGGTATTTTGGTAAGAGCTAAAGGGCATAAATTTAGTTTTTTCCGTGTTCATTGTTATATAGTTATTGTCAAACCAGTTTTTGGCTTTTTTCAGACATTCTGAAGCATTATCTTGAACTTCTCCCCAAGTATCACCGGTAATTACAAGTCCAGCGTCATCCGCGAAGGCCACAAGTTCAAGTGGGAGTTCTAATAAGTCGTTGAGATAGATGATAAATAGTATTGGAGCAATGACCGTTCCCTGGGACAAACCCCAAGATACAGATCTGCTCTCACTTTTTACCTCACCTAGAGTAACGCTCTGCTCACGGTCAGTCAAATAATCTTGCATTAATGCTAATGGTATTCCGCGAAAGCCACTACTATTTAACTTTTCTAAAAGAATTTTATGACAAATAGTATCGAAAGCTTTCGCTAGATCTATAAATATTGTTAATGCAGGTTTCTTTACTGTCTATGGCACTGTATAACTTTTTGGTTAAATTCCTTCTCTAAATCCAAACTGTTTTGGTGATAGTATTTCATTCTTCTTCAGATATTTGACTATTCTAGTTTTTAAGGATTTTTCATCAATTTTTGATAGGCTAGAAATTAAAGATAGAGGTCTGTAATTTTTTATTTGTAATTTACTGCCTGCTTTAAATATAGGTGTTATTTTAGCCATTTTCAAGTGTTAAGCCATCGTGGCCCGGTGATTTGCCATTTTTAAGTTCTCTTATATAGTCATAAATTTCGCTCACGTTGACCTCAGTCAGGAAAAAGCTATTTTCGATATATTTGATGTTATTTTTTTTTGTTGTTTTGTTTAAATTTCTTTGCCATATTTTGACCTACCTCTGAAAAAAATATAATAAAGTCATCTGTTATTATTTTTTTATCATAGGTGATTTGTCCGTCGGATTGTATAATTTTATATATTTCGTTTTTATTTTTTAAGGGCTTAACCAAGTTGTCCACCGTTTGCCATAAAATTTTTGTACTATTTTTTTGTGAGTTTACCTTTTCCGAAAAATATTTGCTTTTGTGATTGTTTATTAAAAAATTAAGAGTATTTCGGTATTGCCTATAGTTTTCTTTTAATTCAGAGTTATTGGGTGATTGCAGCAAACATTGATAGTATTCATCCCTTTTTTTAATAATTAATAAGGCGGCAAGTTATCCAGTCTTTTTTCTTTTTTGTTATTTTTATTTTAATTTTTTTTGCTGCCTGTTCCATCGCATTTTTTATGTTTGAAGTCAGAATATCAAAAGTCCCAATTGGTTTTTTGTAGGTGTTTTTTTTACTTTTTTCGGATCTGTTACCATTTTTGTGTTGTTTTTTATTTTTTGTAGTAAATTTTTTGTAAATTACAGAAAGATAATTTTAACATAAATCAAATCAAATCAAATATTTCTTTATTCAGTCAATATACATTGTTGAATAGGTTCAAATTTCAAATATAACACTGTAATGGTCTGTCATGTTAGTTTTGAAAAAAACTGATTGATGCATGTCCTTGACTCAAGAGGTTTCTCTGGTAGGTTTGTTTATACAAGATAAGAAGACTTGCGGTGATAGAATATATATCTAAATAATCACCTTTAACATTGTCTTTTTTATTTTTTTTTAAATATTTATGTTTTCATCTCCTAAATAGAACGTGTGGTTTGAGGTAGGGAGAATTTTTTAAAAAGTTGTAAGGTCTGCTAGCTATTTTAGCTTTTTTTTTTTAGCTATTTTTAGCTTTTGATATTTAATATTATGTTGTCTGTTATGGATTTTATGTTACTAATATTTACAATATGGACGCTTTGCGTTATGTTTTGTCTAATATACATAATAGTCCCGTCATTCTGATTAATTGTTCCATAGTTGTAGTAAATGTTATAATTAGGTATTTGATACTGATAGATATTTTCCTTATAAATACAATTTCTACACTCACCCTTCCGAAAACTGTGGAGATGTGAGTGACGAACATGGAGAACGATTCCATCAAGAAATTGCAAATATGGAAAAAAGATACCAAGGGAAGTTGAATGTTCCAATATTAGCAGATTACTGTTGGACGCTTTGTCGAGAGGAACCAGAGATTGTGTATAAGATAAACTTAAAAAGACATAACCAAAATGATTAGTTTAATTTGTCATTTATAATTATTTTATTGGCTATAAGTATCATTAAGTATAGCAGTTCTTATAATATGTACAGATTTGGTAGTTTATGAAAACCCGAATTATTAGTTAAAAACAATGTCATACTATAAATGGCACTAAAATTTTGTGGTCCTATTTTTTATTCACGACCGAAATTTTTCAAAAAACATTTTGGCTCTATTTCAGTCATAAACCACCGAAAAACTTTATTTTAACGCACGACCTTTAAAAAAAATAAAATTTGTTGACTAGTGTTATCAGAGAACCGAGCAGAGAACTGTGTGCAAGCGAAAGTCCTTGTCCTTCTCACAGCAACTTTCAGACTCGACACTCGTTCAGATTTTAAAAGCAGCCAATTAGAGGATACACCCCAACAATGCAAAGAAAATCTATATATTACTATAAATGTCAGATATATAAGGAATGACGGAGGGCACATTAAAAAAGTTTATATTGTCTCTGGACAACCCATCAAATTCCCTGGATAATTCTTGTCCCCTTAAGAAGCATTAGAGACAATGTAGACTAAGATGGGGATGGATAATATTTTCAAAAAACTTGACAGAAACTAAAAACAATTACAAGAATTCCTTGAAGATGCAGGGGTACTTTTAAAATTAAATAAATTGAGAGGGTATCCAGACAGAAAATACAGAATTAAACAAACTTAATTTTTGGGCAATATTAAATTTAATGTTATGGGAGAAAATTCAAAAATTGCCCAAAACTCAAAATGCCCCACAGACAAGATTTTATTTATAAATAAAAATAAAAAAGAGAGTTTTACAAATAGAAAACTATTGGATTTTTGGCCTCCTCCACCAGTTCTACCACTGACTGGTTTCACGAACACGTGTTTCGCCCTTGTTAGGGATCATCAGTGCGACATAAGTTTTTATATTCGAATAATATGAACGATCAAATCAACAAGTTCAAGATTTTATTTATTTGCTAGGTTAAATGCTTTAAACATTTAGATTTAAAAAATATTGTGGAGAGATTTCTTGTTATTGTTGTATATGTTTAATTAATAAGCGACGTTTCGACAATGGTTTTCGTCTTCCTCAGGCTAAAAACTGGAGTTTTTTTAAATTTGCACATGAAGAACAAACCAACATAACTTAATTATATAATTACCAAGTAAATAATTAGTTAAGATACTGTTTCATATAATACCATTTTTTTTGTAATGTTAAATTCTAAATAAATGAAAAAGCTTTGGTCATTCTCAACTGTTTTATTGAAAAATCACCCAACATGTTTCAACAGTATAGACTGTCATCTTCAGGGGTGTACTAAAAGAACCCAAGAAGACTTATTGTAAAATTGATATTTGATATTTGTAAAATTTACATGTGAAAAACAGAGTTATCTTTGGCAAGCATAACACAAAATTGAAACCCTCAAAACCCTAACAACCCTAAAATCTAATCTTTAACAATAAAAAACCCTGTTAAAGATTAGATTTTAGGGTTTTGAGGGTTTCAATTTTGTTATGCTTGGTCTGTCCATTGGTTGGGTCACTGGCTCGGTGGTGCCTTCCCTTGTGCATTTCTTCCAACTTCCCATTGGATGGTTGGCACTGTGCTTGTGTCTGACGGATGGGTAGACCAAGCATAACTCTGTTTTTCAAATATAAATTTTACAAATATCAAATATCAATTTTACAATAAGTCTTCTTGGGTTCTTTTAGTACAACCCTGAAGATGACTTATTTCTTTGGTTTACTAGGATACAGAAAGATGTTTAGGTTGTTTTTTATTGTTATTATTAAAATTCTACTTTCATACTGCAAATTATTTTTCTTTTATTAAATAAATAAGTTCTGGTGCTAACGAGTGACAACAAATTTATAATGTAATGCTTACCTGCAAATTTAGTTAGGTAGGCTAAGTAGTAAGTAGAAAAAAAAACTAGTGAACCTGAATCTATAATCTTTTTGCTAATTTTGTTGACAAGGACACTTTATATATGCTAACAATAAGGCTTAATTTTGCAAATGTCAAAAACATAACATTTTGTGACAATTCAAGATGGCGGATGCCTTACAATTTTATGCATTTTAAAAAACTTGTTATCTTTTTTCTTCCCTTGCTAAAGGAAGTAATGAAATCATCTAAAAGTCGCACTTTGATATTTTTATGATCCTCCACAAACTTTGAGGGTCTGAATAGTGATAAGCATGAATCCAAATACTGTTGCTCTGTCTGTCGGTCAGTCTGTCTGTTATAGCCGCTCTAACTAAGTGATTACTTATGTGTATTTGGAGCTACCCCCAAAAAACTTTATCCCTAAGAATTTTTTTTCTCACCGCGTGATACCTCTTTGGAAAGCTTATAAAAATCTTAGTTGAATGGCGCCAAAAATTTTTGACTACATATATTAATATATATCAAATTAAAAATGCAAAAAACCTGTAAAAAATTCAATTTTCTGTGCTATCTATCTCTATTGTCTTATCAAATTTCATACAAATCAGCACTAAAATTTTTGATAACATATATATATATATATATATTTATTTTTAAAAAACTTATTTTTTTGTCAATTTTTTGAGCTTCAAAATAAACCACATATTACTCTACTTACTAAGCGGAATAAAGAAAATACCACACAAGGACATTATTCCATTTGGAGACCCTCACTGAAGGCCCAGGGTCTACCAACATTTTTTTCATGAGGATGTACCACTTGTGGCACGTTTTTGGAAAGCTTGTTAAAAAAGAAATTCAAATAAATAAATTTTAAAATTTTTTTTCAAAACCTGTTTTTGTCAATTGTTTTAGCTCCAAAATAAAATAAGTTCATATTTCTTTATTTACTAAGCAGAATAAAGAAACCACCATACAAGGATATTTTTGGTGCCCCATTTGGGGGCGCAACGTAATTACCTTTTTTCTTTGGCACTGTCCATGTTCAATACCAATTTTTTTGGATTGTATCAGGATCCAACTAAATGAAAACAAGTATCATATCAAGCTAACTGAGGACATCAATAATAAGCTTTAGCATTTTCAATATTCCTGCAAAAAGTAGGTATATACCTTTATTATAATGTGTATGGTAGATAATGAGACAAGCAGTCCAATGGTGGTCACCTGTGGAGTGCCACAGAGGTCCATCCTTGGACCTACTTTGTTTCTGATATATATTAACTCAATCTCAAATTTAAAGTTGATAGGTAAGCGAAAACTGTATGCCGATGATGCCCTGTTAATATACTTTGGTGATGATTATGATGATCTAAAGCAAGATATGATTTAGGAATCATCACTAACTGGTTGATAACACATAAATTAACTCTAAACTTGGATAAATCAAACTATATATTTATAACATCAAACCTAAAAAACTACAATACAGATCCAATTATCATCAATAACCAGTCATTAAAGTATACTGCTGTAGTAAAGTATCTTGGTCTTTATATTGATGAAAAGCTAAATTAGCATCACCGTATAAATAAAATCCAAAAAGTTGTTGCACCTGTTGGTATTCTTAAGAGGTTGAGTTATTGTGTTCCAAAACACCTACTAAGGCCTATTTATTTCAGTATGATTCACTGTCACCTGCAGTACTTGCTCCTAATTTGGTTTTAAACACAAAAACAATTTATTCAGCCCCTAAAAACACTCGAAAATAGGGCAATAAAAAATTTATATAACTTACCTCTTAGATATAGTACTATTGCACTCTATTCCAACTTTAATATTGAAAACTTAGAGAATATGTATAAGTTCGAAAAAATAAAAAATGAAAAATGTCATTCTAATTTAACATTGTTTATTAAAAATCAAATTCACACTCATAACACAAGACAAACAAATATGATTGCACTGCCAAAAAGTCAAACCAACCTTCTTTGTAACTCCATACATCATAAAGGGGTAAACCTTTTTATTAAGTTCCTAATGAAATCAAATCCAGAGACTTAAAAATTTTTAAGAAACAACTAAAAATGTTAATAGCTGCAAATAAAATATAGAATCTAAGAACTATTCAATTCTTATTGTATACTAGCTTATTATGTATTAAGTTATGATTAAGCTTATCTTCAAATCAATCAAAAACTCTGTTACCTATAATATAAGTGAGTACTTTAACTGATTGTGTAGAACCTAAAAATCAATTACCTATGTTAATTAATGTAGAGGATGACCCTTTATAGAAAATATAGGTTTTCTTATGGATCAATAAAATTCTTGTTTTTCAAAAAAAAATAATTATATAAATGTGCTTTACATTTATTGGACAGCTTATTGGCTTTAAAAAAGCAAAAAAGAAGTAAAATTGGCAAGAACTAACCTCAAAATACATTACTCAAACATCAAAAGAAATTTTGACAGCGGTTCTAAAATTATATTTAAAATATTGTGAAGATATCTTAGATTTTACTCAAAAAAAGACTACCTATAATTTTGCAAAATTTTAGGGGTTATGTTTACAACCAAAGAGCCGAACCAACCTCCCAGGGTGGTTCTAAAATTTCATAACCGGGTTGCAACTGTGACGTCAATATTTTAAAATGAAAGGCCCGGTTCCGGTTCTGGTTCAACCAGAACCAGGACCAATTGTAAATCAAAAATCCTTAAAAGCTCAAATCACCTTCAAAACCCAAAAGTAAAACATATTCAGTTCCACGTGAAAATGTAGTAAATGTTAGACAAAACACCAAAATGCGGAACTGACAGTCCCTCTCATGGGGAATTCTCATTAAAGGATTACCTTTAGGGTAATTATGCAGTATACAGTTTTCTGCCATTTTTGATTTTTTTTGAAAAATTCTTTATGAGGGCACCTTCTAGGGTCCCTAGGACCCCAAATCCGTCTGCGCCGGTTGGTTTTTTTTTTATTTTTTTTGTTTTTTTTTAATTTTTGTTCACTAAAACAAACCAAACCAACACAGTCCAACCCAACCTAATCCAAACCAACCCAAAACAATTAAAAAAACACTTTACAACCCCCCCTGAGCACCCTTTTTTCTCGTTAAAAAAAAAAAAAAAAAAAAAAAAAATCGGGCGCAGGCGGATTTGGGGTCCTAGGGACCCTAGAAGGTGCCCTCATAAAGAATTTTTCAAAAAAAATCAAAAATGGCAGAAAACTGTATACTGCATAATTACCCTGAAGGTAATCCTTTAATGAGAATTCCCCATGAGAGGGACTGTCATAAAGAATTTTTCAAAAAAAATCAAAAATGGCAGAAAACCCTATACTGCATAATTACCCTTTTTTAAAGCCAATAGCTTAATTTTTCATCTCTTTCTAATTAAGCACTAAATTCAAGAATTGTGTATTACGTAGCTGGGTAATCCCGCCCTAAAACGAAAAAATTTAGACCTACCGTTGATACTCCGGTCCTTAAATTTTTTGTTTATCAACGAATTATTTTTTTTACTGATTTCCACGATAAAGTAAGGTTATGTGACATTTCTTCTTCTCTTTTAAGCCGGAAAAAAGTACGTCCATCGCGCTCATAGAAATAGAATTTATCTCGCTTTGGCTACAGAACCAGAAAAAGGGCTGGACCAGGACGCTTATTCTTGACCGACCGTGAATTGAGGTGTGTATTCTTGAAACCCGTGCCCGTGAGTGTATTTTGAGAAAACCCATAAGCATTAGCAGTCTATTTTTTTGGTTATAAGGTTTGTGGTGTGAACCAGTTTCTCATTTCTCACCTGCTTTGAACCATGTGAAAAGTGAGAGAGGCAAATACTCACCGGTGACTACTCACCTCACAGGCCGTCCAGAATACAGGCCCGTATTCTTGACGGCCTGTGCGGTGAGTACCCACTAAGCAAGGTCTGTTACACAGGTTTTCAACGTTGAAAAAATGTCGCATTGATGTAACTTTGTATATGTTAAGAAAAATGTTTGAAAATTATCATTCTATGTGAAAGTATCGCTGATACACGAAATAAGCGCTAATTTTACATTAATATTTAACTTGGATTTAACAAGAAATATAAACGATAAAGTAACTGAAAAATAACATTATTTGAAGTTTAATAAATGTCAGTGTTGAAACAAATTTGCTTCTTTACAGCTACATGATATTACACAATATTGTAAGTTTATAAGCAGCAGTATTGTGAGCTCAATTAATGTCAACTCTAAAACAAACTTATTTTTTATTTTATTTATTTTATTTATTAAGTAATCAACAGGCTTGCGCCCAATAACAGATTACAATTATATAATAAATTACAGATATTAGATGCTTATAATTTACAAAGTCCTACATTAGTTAAAAAAAAAGATAAACACTTTTTATTGTACTAGGTGTCTAACGCCAAACTATAAACACCAAACGGAATAAATTAAATGTTATTTGAAATTTTTGTGCAAAAGCTTTGAAAACTTATTTGGGAATATATCAATATCTCTTAATTCTGACCTAAATTTGTACTAGCTCTAGGGAGCTCAAAAGTAATATTGTGTCATGTAAGACAGGTGGGTACGCTAAATTTCAAATGACTATAAGGAGATAGGGACAATCTATCTTATACCAAACTAGTTTGTATAAAAATCTAGCTTCGGCTATTTTACGCCTCTGGTCAAGTGTATGGATGCCAAATTTATCAGTTAGAACTGCATATGGTATATCGAAAAAATAATACCCACATAGCAAAAAAATATTGCTTGTATATCCAGCGTATATACGAAAACGGAGAAAGATATTGCCCTGAATATCACCCAGATATTCACCTGACGTGCATAGAAGCTCCAAAAAAGATCCAATTTAGATCCAGAGGTACCCATTAGGTAACATCCACTGAATATACGTTATTAATTACCCCACAAAAATATTCGAGTTATATTCTATTACACCAAATTTGATGTTCTATGGTATATATATTATATCCTGTGTATTCTTTTCGTATCCATAATATTTTATTTAGGGTATATATAAGATTTATATTACTGCAATATACTAATCCTTATAACACTGATGTATTTAATGAAGAATGTCCATTACAAATCTATGATCATATATATAAGGTATATACGTTTTGTATATACCCTAAATATATTGTCATTTATATTACAACAATATACCCACTTAGCACAATAACAATAATAGGTCGCAACCTAAATTTACAAAAATTAACGTGAGTAAAATTAACTACTTTAAGTACTTTAAAATGATAGAAAATATCGTTTTTATGTTATTTATATATCCAAAAAATATACGGTATCACGTAAAAAAGTGCTGTTTGTTAGTAAAAAAACCTAAAATGCCTAAATTTTATTTTTTTAAAAATAAAAATGACTTGGACGGCTAAAAATTTTTAACAACAATAGTTTCAAATTTTTAAAGGTTTTTTAATAATAAACAAACACTTTTTCCTCATTTTTTAATTTAAGCAATTGAATTACATTTTTTTTTATTTAGAAAATACAGAATTAAGCTTTCCATTAAAAAATTTAGTTTAAAACCAAGAGAGCAAAGCAGTATATTAAGACTCGCAGGCACCATATCGCATTATTACCAGTACATATCCTCATGTTTAGCTCTATTCTTTTTGGTGGTTGATATCTGTCTCTATCTGCAGCATCCTTAAGCTTTGTATTCATGGTGGTGCGTAAAGAAAGGGAATTTTTTCTTGCTACAGCTACATCTGGAAATAAAATTTTTTTACAAACAGATAGTACGTGGGCATATTCATTTTTTAATCAATTTTTATGAGTTTTTGTTCAGTTTGCTGGTGGTACAAAACAACATTTTATAATTTAAAAAAAACTATAAAAATGCCATTGGCAAAAATTTTATAAAAAAATGTATTATTTTAATCTTTTAAATACAATGTTGTAAATCAAAAATTTTAGAAAAAATTAAGTTTATAAAAAAAAATATAAAACCAAAACTTTAGTAACAATTATACAAGTTCTCTAGACTCAACAAAAAATGATTATGCCAATTTCTGGCAAATTTATGCGTAAATATCCTGAGCACAGAGTTTTAGTTTTTAACAAAAGTAATGTATAAAAAGCTACAAAGAACGGTCTATAAAAAGACACACGCACAAAAAATCTTTTGTAGCGTCTCAATTTTCCTTTAAACTGAATTAAAAAAAAAGTTCATGACAGTTTATACTACTTACCCTGCAAAGTCTAGATGTTAAGATGGCCGGCAGCAAAAATATAATTTTTGTTGTTTAAAAATTGAGAGGCATGGTAAAAACTAGCCATATTTCCATCAAAAGTCCACCTGAAATAGAAATTTGGTGATTAACAGTTACCATTCCTACCGATTTTATCAGGGCAGAACTTATTTTTGAGTAGGTAGTCTTAATTTCACAAAATCCTTAAATTGGCTTTAATATTTTATACAGGGAATTTTCACAGATAATTCAAGAAAATGAATTATGTACTGCTAAAGTCACCTTTTTATTTGGATAAAAAATTGAGAAAAAATAAAAATTACAGCTTTGAAATAATAATCAATTAATCATAAATATTGTTCGTGGGTCTCCATTTAGGTAGGTATTTTATTTCCTGAACCAGATTTGGATCAGACTGGAATGTTTACCTAAATTATTTATGTTTATAAGATGGCCTGATTTTTGGTATGAAAAAAATGGCCAAGGTGCATTTTTTCTATCTCCACCATTTATGAATTAAAAAACTTTAATCGGCTTTATCTACTTACCCTGCAGTCCCCAAGAGATGTAAAGTTACCAAAGATAGTGGTAACAACCAACAATTTTCATCAAGTCTATCTGAAATAAAAAATAAAACCATACAACTTATATATTTGCTTTTAGAGGTCTAATAGGAAAGCAGAAAAATAAAAGTTTCAAAAGGATTCTTCTTTTACAATACGGATAAATAAATAAAATAAAAATATACGTAAATAACTTTAAATTAATCAGCACAAAACCTTTATAAATGTACAGAAATGTGGGTGTCAGTAATTTACGAGGTGATTTATCAGCTTTCTAATTTAATATTTGGTATACACAAAAACCAGTTTTTTTACATTTTCGCAACGCAACTCAACCCTAAAAAAGGTTGTTTTCGCTCTAGATATAACCGTTGTAACTTTAGACACTGTGAAACAAAAATGCAAAATATACTGTCTCCCATATAGGTCAATGTTTCTTTTAATTTTACAGTATAAACCTAGCTTTAGAAAACACAACACCTGCTGTTTCTGATTGACATTGACCCTTCTCTGTCCCTTTTTTGCGCAGTGCGTCAACGTCGAAAAGCAACATATATCGTCAAGTTGAAATTCAGCCATATAAACCAACTTCAATCGCGTTTATCTACTTACCTGCAACCACTGGATGTAAGATAGCAATTCCCAGGGGATAGTCCAGTGTGGTTTTATACAACCGATAATAAAAAATGTTGTTTTTTGCTACAAAACTTTAGAAAACCGCACAAATTCACTGCACACAAGTCGATAAACAAGTAAAACAAGCGAAACAAGCTTAGTTCCGTTCCGTATTTGCAAGAGGAAGGATTTATTAATCTAGTATCTGATTGGTTGAATTGAAACCACGTGGTACACGCGCTAACGAATCAAAATGCGTAGAGGAACATCGAGCTCATAGGGTCGTATACGCCGCTAAGTGGTTATTATTTAAGGCTCCCTGACTAAAGATATCCTTTAATACATTTAATCAATTTAGTGGTTTTTGATTCACTGAGATAAGAAAATATATATAAGACTAGGGACCATGTGCACCCACAAGTTAAGTGGCCACTCGGAGAGAATGTGATTCGCCAAATTTTGACAAGACGTTAAGTCACAATCTAACCCGCGTAAAAATATGTTAACTATAGCAATATACCTACGATTTTTTAAAGATATAGAAGACAAGGAGGATCTGGGTTAAGTACATTTAAAAAAAGCATTAAAAAAAGCAGAAAAATGTTGTGATCTCTAATGCTAAAAAAATTTAATTATATAATTATATATTATAAAGTATTCCATTCCACAAAACAAATATTAAAATATGAAATATTAAAAACCTGTTTTAGAGAATATTACATGATGTTATAAAATTTATATATTTAGTTTATCTCAAAAAACAAATATTTGGGTAATATTTTATTTTAAAATATTAACTGATATTCGGTTAAAAAATATAAGGCTTATATACAAAAAACATATATTTAGGATGTACGATACCGCATATACACTGAATATACAGTAAATATCCGTTCATGTTTCCTTTTTTTGAAACGAATCAAGTTTTTTTTTCTAATATATATAAAATATACATGTAACATACAAAACGTATATCCTAATTTTAAATATCTTTGTAATATACAATATCCAAAGCTTGCTATGTGGGTATATGTCTCAAAAATTTGAATAAAATGGAGCCCATATAATTGAACAGTACTCTAATACACTTCCAACATAGGAGTTGTATAAAATAATTAAGGTTTCTCTGCTTTGGAATCCATGACAGTTTGGAACCACGAACATTCGGTATGCTTTTGAAGTAATTTTCTGAATGTGCTTATTAAACTTTAATTCATATTTCTTCTCTAAAACATTTCCATTCATTTTGTACCTATATTGAATTGGATTGATATCTTTTTGCAACAATTCACAGTCTTGTTGAGACTGAATTTTTCTAAAGCATTTAAAATCATCTGCAAAAAATAAGCCAAGTGAATTGTGCAGCGATCCAGGCATGTCATTGATAAGAATATCAAAAGCAGAGGTCCGAGGTTCGAACCCTGTGGAACTCCAGAATACGCCGTAAAGAGTTCTGAAGCGGTTCCTCTATAAACTACATACTGTTTTCGAAAGCTCATGTATGATACACACAATTTAAGAAGATTTTCTGAGAGCCCAAACCATGACAGCTTTTGCAAAACAACATCATGGTTAACCCGACCAAAAGCTTTAGCAAAATCGGTATACAGAACATCTACCTGAACTGAACTAATGTAATAGGTAAAACAAGCTAAATTTGTGACCGTAGATCGTTTTGTTGTGAAGCCGTGTTGCTACTCCGCAATCGCTGATTTAACGTGGTTAAATATTTTGCCATAAAGTATTATTTCAAAAATTTTGCTAGGTGTACAAATTAAAGCAACTGGTCGGTATTCTTTTAAATCTTCATGGTTTGCGCTTTTTGGTATTGGGGAAATTTTTGATATTTTCCACAGATCTGGGTAAGTTTGTGAATGCAGTATTAAATTAAAAATAATTTCCAGAGGTCTCGCCAGAAACTCTTTATATCCCTTAAAGATATAGGGTGGAATATTTTCTGGGCTGCATGATTTTTTAGGTTTTAGCTTTAAAATAGCATTAAAAATATCAGTCTTGTCAATCCTTTCCAAATCTAGAATAGTATTTGTATATCTCATATTATTTTGTTTAAGAAGGTAATCGGCAGGTTGCTTAGAGTATACGCTTTGAAAATAATCAGCAAAAGTTTGCGCTATTTTAGCATTACCTCGTATTTCTTTTTTTTCATAAATCATAGAATCTGAAGAATTATCTGAATTTTTTTTAGTATTTTTAATATATTTCCAAAAATTGTTTACATCAACATTTATAGTATTTTCAATTCCCAAAATGTATTGTTTATGTGCGTTTTTTATGTCTTTTTTGATTTTAGCCCTAAGATATAAAAATATTTGCTTATCAAATTAACTTTCAGATCTTTTTATTTTATCGTGATAGAATTCTTTACGTTTCAGAACTTGTATGATGCTTTTTGAAAACCAAACTGGATATCCTTTGTTGGTGTGTTTTGAAACTTGGATGTTTATTGGAAAATTACCAAATACAATTGTAAGTTTTATGTAAAAATTCCAAAATTAATGAAACTTTTAACCCAAATATGGCGAAAATTTTTGAAAAAATAAATACTGCAATTTTTTTGATAACTTCCCACAAAAGGGAAAATAAGTATAAATTTAATTATATGTTTTTGCAGTAACCTACGATCATTTTATTGATTTTATGATTTGATTTTTTGACGGTCCGACGAAATTATATAGGTAGGTATTTTGAGTTTTTTTTTTTATTTTGGGAAATTATGATTCGATGAAATTATTGTGATTCAATATTTGTATATATTTTTTTTTATTGCATCTGAAACCTTTTTATATGTATTTTATTTATTAAAAACAATTAATTGAATTGATAATAAAAAAAGCTATTTCTTATTTTCTGTAAAAATCAACCAACGACATGACTACATTAATATACTGTGAATTGGTGACGTTTCTTAACAAATCCGAGATGGCCTAGTGGTCTAAGGCGCTGAAACCTTGGTACATCGTCTTTAGAGTGAGGGTTCGAGTCCCGTCAGCGCATTTTTTTTCTATTATTTTGATTATTTTTTTTTATTTGTTTAAGATGTAATCACGAAGATCAGAGATTTCAAATCACAAAAATATATTTTTTATGGTCTTCGAACCAATATTTAACAAGTAAGAGGTAAATTAAAAAATATATATATTTTACCTAGCCATGTAACATTAAATGCTACATGCAAGTCACATACTTGTTAAAAAAAAATCGAATATAACACTTTTACGTAAATGTTTATGACAATTGATGTACTGGCAATGTAATATCCTCGTTAAGGTTACAAGCTGTGTAACAGGTCACAAAAATGCGTTAAGGTAATGTAAATGTAACAGGTTTCTACTTAGTACTTTATTATTTTTTGGTATTTGTTAAAGTGGAGTATTTTTTTAAATTTATCATAAAAATAACAAAAATAACGGCAAATAACCGCACCTCCAATTTTACTCAAGCTAAAAAAGAGATCTTGTTTAGTTTGGGGCATAAATATGGGCGTGTTGGAGGACAAGAAGACGACTAGAGGAACAATAGACAAAAAAATGAGATCTGAAAATAAATTGAAACAGAATTCACTAATCCGGCCCCATTTGTAGCTTACAGAAAAATGGATCAAGTGAGAAGGTCAGTACTACCTACTGATAAAATACCTTTCTTTGTGTACTTTTTTTTTCAAGAACTAAATAGGTATCAGGTTTTAACTCAGTGTTAACCAACACATGTTAATTTTATAACATATTGAAAATAATAGAAAAAGGTGGTCTCACTATCAGTTTCTTGAAAACAATAAGGTATGGGAATCAGTATGGGATATAAAGATCTTTTTTTAACATTACTCCCTACCACTATAGACCCTATATACAGTGATAGTTGTCATGTAGGTAGCACATCAACTGCCAATGTATATATGCCCCACAAACAATGACGGCATGGCAAAGTGCCTTACAAATATTGGCATCTATTGGCAATGAGAATTTGACGCACGGCAATCTGTGCGTTATAAATACCTTAAACACTCCTGTGTGAGCCACCGGACGAGCGACGGCAACGAATACGTTTAAAATGATGGCAAATACACACTTAGCATAGTTTAAATGTAGAGGAGCACTGCATACTAAATACCGGCATTGCAGGCAATATTGGCAAAAAATGTATGGGGTGATTCACCATATTTTTCCCACTACATAGCTCATTTATTATTAGAAATAGAAAAATAGTTTAAATACAAAAGTTGATTAGTTCTTCACAAATTTTAAGAAAATTCAATAAAAATTTTCAAAATGTCAAATTTAGACATCAACTTTCTTATTTTAAATTGAACACCCTGTATATTTTTCAAAATTTCGGTAGATCTTGTAGGGTTTATCTTTAGCAGTTCTCGAGTGAAATAAAAAATAATTTGCCATAAGGGCGATGTGTTAGCCAAGGAAAAAGAGTCTAGGTGGTTCTTTGTTCTTTGCTCTTAAGTCAACGTTTTTCTTGAAAAATATACAGGGTGTTACATTTGAAATAAGAAAGTTGATGTCGAAATCTGACATTTTGAAAATTTTGGTTAAATTTTATTAAAATTTGTGAAAAACTAAGCAACTTTTGTATAATTTTTTTTTCTATCTTTAAGAATAAATGAGTTATGTAGTTGGGAAAATATGGTGAATCACCCTTACCACTAAGTGCCAAACCCACGCAAAAATTAAAAGTTTAAAAGTGCACCTCCTTGATTGGTCGGCTCAATAGGGATACAGACGCAAATTCCGATACCACTGATAATTAGCTTTTTCTCCCTATTTAAAGTATTTATGCAAAAAATAAAAATTGTAATGATTGTGGATTAAAAATAAAATAATGCACGTAATTTACGAATGCAAATTTATTTTATTTTATCCTTAAATGAACAAAAATTCCTAGAAAAACCAATATGTAATAAATAAATAAATGTTACTATAAACAAACACTTATAGGCTTATATTTATATAAACCATATGAATAATATTTGTCGTCTTGGTCATGCCAAAGATAGAGGAAAATGCTTTCATAAATTGATTTAAATATTTATTAAGAGGAGGTTTTCCATACAACAGTAAATTGCAACAGGGAAAATTTTATTTAGAATCTCTTTGATTGTGAATCAAAAAAAATAAGGTTTGCTTCAGTTACTTTATATAAAAATTCCTTGGCCAAAAATTTAAAAACTTAGTACTTCCTTCTTCTTGTTATAAGATAAGATGAAGATTTATTCAGCATCTTTTTTCCTGGATGTTCGGCCCCCTTTCCAGTCACAGACACCTCGTAACCAAGCCTTAGTAGCATCTTCAACGACAGAATGAGGAAAAATTGGTTGACTTCTTAAAGGATTTTTTACAGAATCTAAAAAAGTTTAAATTGTAGTAAGTATAGCTGTAAATTATTTTTTTCGATAAACCAGTATTTTGTTTTAGGAAAAAGTAGTCCTTTTTGCTTAAAAAGTGACAAAATATCGGTTTCTCAAAAAAAAAATTTAAAACTTTAATCTAGTTGTTTTATTGGCAAATTTACGTTAAAATAAAAAAAATAGTACCACAGACGAGTTTTTTCAAATTAATTTTAAAAAAGATTTTAAGATATTAACTAAAGACAGCTCGGTTTCACAAGAAATTTAAGGGTCATCATTCTCTGGGTCAGGAAGAGAAATTTCAGTAGACTGAATTGATGAATCTTTAGATGGCTCGATCCAACACTTCAACTAAAAAGCCAGTTAACTCTTTTTTGATGTAGTATTCTTTAGCTTACTATAGAGGCCATAATGACACCAAACTGAGAGAAAATTCATGTTTTACCTGTCAATTTGGTTATAAAAATGGCGGCAACAGTAGGCTAAATGGCACTGAAGGCTGAACACAGGTAGGAGTTAACTGGCTTTTTAGTTGAGAACGGTTTTGCCCGATTACAAACGAAATTTGTAAATTATTAGTGTCAGTATCGCTTAAGCATTGTAGATCATGATGTGACCTTTGATTTTCTTGTAAAGTGGCGTCTAGATCACGATTTAATACTGGGTTCATACAGGCAAATCAAAATAAAAATTTAAAAAAAAATTGTTAAAATTAAAATAAAAGTTGAGTGAGCTTATGGGGAACAATGTAGGCATTTATACAGCATAAATAAAAAGATTTATTTTTATCTTAAAACGGATTTGAGCATGCCCCTTTGACGCACATAACCTCACTTTCATTTGTTTTTGTAATTTAAATGGGGTTTTTTTTTCAGTTTTTGGTTTGTTTTTAACAGATATTATTAAGGAAAACAGCATGATGGAGTTTAGTTTAATTATTTCAACTATTGGTGTCATTCACTTTTGTATACATGTGCAGAAGCTGTGTGCTGTTCGGTTCAAAGTTATTATTTTTTATTTTAATTTTTATATGCCTGTATATGCCTGTATAAACCAGCAAAAATAACGATTTTTGGTCACTTTACTGGTAGTTCTGAATATTTTTAAGTCCACTCTAGGCCGACCATATTTAAGAACAAAAGAATATGAGTACTTACACAGTATCGGCTTCCACATCCATGGTGACTTGAAACTCAAACTAAATTTAAGCCAAAGATTAAATACTATTAATATAAAAAATTTTATTTAAGCCAATTTTAAAAGAAAACTTGCAAAACACAAAAAAGTTGCCAAGTTGTCAACTGCACGACAGATGTGAATCGCGCGGAAAATTTAAAAAATGCGGCGTTCAAAAGACACGATATCCGGCAATGCATTTGATCGGACCGGAAAGCTGGTTTAGAAATGCATGCAATTTTTAAAGGAACGATTGCGTTTCACTTGGTATGTAAAACACGTTTTTCAGTTATTGGCAAAATAACATAAATTTGCCAATACATCAGCACTAGTAAATAATCATTGGCAAAATATCGCAATTTTGCCAATAATATTACTGTAGTAAATAACCAATGGCATTCACTTGCCAATATTGCCAAGAAAGCAAATACACCTTACCACCTTTCATTGTTTGTGGGGTGGCCTATACTTACTACTACCCAGGGCTCCATGAAAAGTTTATAGTATTTCTTCTACCCAGAGTAATAAAACTCGAGTAAAAGAAAGCTATACACCTGTAGTATTTTCCAAAACTTGGTTTGTTATTTAATGTTACTTTTTTTCCATATCATATAAAAAAAGAAGGCACTGAGAAGGAAGCTGGCTGACTATCAAAGACAAATCCATAAAACAGGTCACTAAAATATTCAGATTATGGTTTTCTTTGAATATTTTATTTGACAAGATGGCAGCTCGGATGGCAGATGATAAAGAAATATTAAAACAGTAATTTTTATTATTACTTTTATTGTACCATTAGTTCAATTATCAATTATATTATTTATAAATTTATCGCAATTATAGTTATACTATTTAATTATTACATATAGTATGCATCAATTTAGAAGGTATCAGTGAGTGGAAAACAAAAACGGCAATCAAAATAAATGCTCTTCTTATTAGTTTAAAGCATTATACCGGAATCATTCATCTGATTTTGCATAATTTTAAGTTTTTTACATAATTTTAAGAATCCTAAAAATGTGTAATTCAAGGAAAAAATTATCGATTATTTTTAAAAACCAGATATATATATATATTAACCACACGAATGATCTGTGAGGGATACCAGAAGCCTCCGCTGTGCAAAATTTTATTAATTTTTGATGGGCGGTTTCTCTGTTTAACTAAACGAACTGTTTTAAAAATTCAAATTCACTCTTAACGGTTTCAGTGGCAGTACATTTTATTTCACAAGATTCTTATAGCCACCATATTAGGTAGATTATTAATTGTTGTGATTTTGTACATGGATTTTGGGAAATAAATATTATGTTATGTAATTACTTTTAATAAAACCCTTTTAATTAAATTTTACATTAAAGATCAAAGACACATTTTAATACTTTTCTTGTCAGAAGCTAAGAGGCAATGGCAATTTTATAAAAGTATGTTGCCACTTGAAGACAGTCCCTATCAGACTTTCGCATATATGTATGAGGTTAAATATAGGCCTTTCCCAGGCCAAACTTGTAAGCAAGATCTAAAATCTAGCAGGCCATGGAGCCGTCGTAGCTCCGCGCCTTTGAAAATGCGCGAAAATTTTACGAGGCGGCCGGTTTCGCGACCTTCGTCTTGGCCATTCGGTTGAGACGCCATTTTTGTTGATTTGTTCTGATCACACATAGTCGTTTTCCGCGTTTTCGTTTATGAACATTTTTTTATTGTGATATTTTTAATCTATGGTTACGCGAAAGTTTTTAGGAGTTGTAATAAAAACGTTTATATCTTGGAGCTTAAGATGTCCCCGCATAAAAAGACATGATGTGTTTGTGGATGCCGCCAAACAACAAAACTGAAGTTGCACATGTTGGTAGCTATTTTTTCTTAAAATTTGAAGGAAAAAAAGTGAAAATACCTAAAAATGATTTATATTCATATGTTTAGTTAAAAATAGAAAATACTGATTTTCTAAAAACGTGAACAAATAGAGAAATTTTGACAACTGCACAGCTGTCTTTCCGGATTTTGGTTGGTTAATCGATGACTATGGCCGCGCATGTGCAGAACGCTAAGCTTTGACGCCAGAAAGAGAAAATAAGAGTCATAAAAGAGTAAAAGAGAAAGGTATAGGCATATATATATAGGACATCCTGCTTACAAAGTTGTGCACGCCGAAAGCACTGCAAGGGCGTATATTTAAGCTCATACATATGGTCTCTGGCATTCTTACGTAAAGTGGCCTTCTTCTAGCAATGGCATTTGTTTGTGAGCACTAGTCAAATCTCCAATTGTTAGCTGGAGTTCCCCACATGCATAAATTCTTGGTAGAGCCAAAAATTGGATCATAGGGCTTACGCTGTCGTTTCTAAAAATAAATAGGTAATTTCAGATATCATAATGTAGACAAAAAAGTTACAAATATACATCATATAGCTGGTTTGTAGAAAGTGAAATAGGTAACTACCATCTATCAATTCGATGCAAAGCTCGGGGATTCGGCGATGCAGAGGGGACCCAGTCAGTCTTGAACATTTTTCACCTGTGGCACTATTTTTTCATATATTTGATTTTAATTTTCTTTTATTTTATGCTTTTAATAATGGAGGAGCTCATAAATTATCCTTGCTCAGACCCCCCTCCTATATATTATTATGTTTTGTTCTTTCAATAAGACAAAGAAAAAAAAAATTTTGACAAAATTTTTGTCTCAAAGTTTTATTTTGTTGTAATTTAAAAATTTAAAATTAAATGAATTCTTTTTTGTTTGGGTTTGTCAGCACCGAGCTTAGAGAGAAAGGCAGGGCCCTGTACAGGTCAAAATTTACTATTTTATTTATAGGACAAGAAAACAGAATGTGTTCCATGTCCTCCGTCTAGCCACATTCGCACTGGGACGATTCCCTGATATTAATTTTATTTAGATGTTTAGAGGTTAGACAGTGTCCTGTTCGCATTCTTATAATTGTTGTTATGTTTCTACGATCTAATTTTTGAATTTTGTAAGCAAAATTTGTAATACATAGACATGTGCCTAACTTCTGCTGTATGTGTCGGGAAGTGTATGTTGTGCATTTGGGCAAATTTCGATTTGGGTGATTTCTCTGTTTTACTTAATTAATTTAACTTATTATACGCATTGCAATGCATTCCCGTGAAAAATTTTTTAAGCAAAATTAATCATCTAAATTTAGGAGGCTATGAAAATTTTTGAAATTTCAGCCGTTTTACGCATGCGCGATGCTTCAGGTTTCACGTTGACAGTAGTGTTTACTTTTCAAAAACCAAGCAGTTTTCGTTTTTTACGTAAAAATATGTGCCCCCCAAAATAAAAATGCAATCTTTTTTTTATCGCATTTTAATGATCGAAAAATTAATAAGATGTGAAAGTGCCAAAGCAGATGTTTTCTCTGGATGATATCAAAATTTTAGAAGATAAAGTAAAATCACAGTACACTATAGCGTGTGTACTGTCAGTAAAATTAAAAACCGAAAAAAAAACACCACTTTTGGAATCAAAAATCAAAACAAACAAAAATGGCGTCAAGAATAACATAAATCCAACGCACTTGCGCAAAACGCCCATATATCTTTATTTTAATAGTCTAGTTGACCATGATATATTGCTAACAAAATTGCCACTTCCAGGGCCTGCATATTAAGTTTATAAGTATATGGTTTTCGATCATTGCTCGAAAATTGATCTAGAGTGCTCCTATATCAATCGGAAAAAGATTTGTGGGTTCGATTATTGATCGCTACGCCAAGCGGGATTGCTCGAGCACGGAAATCCCGCTTAAAATTGACATAACCTAATTCAAATTGTGTTTTGTTTTGGTTTTGTTGTTTTGCTGGAAAATGAGTTGTAAAAAGGAAAATTATTGAAGTAGAATCACTACGATTATAATATATATATATATATATTATAAACGATTTGGACAAAAATATGGTTGTTATCAATGCACGGATTTCTCAGCTCATCATAAATTTGTATTATAGTTCCTGTGGTTTCTTTGCCACTGATTTTATTTCATAAATATACTTCAAAAAAAATTCCCTTCTAAACAATTGTAACCTTTAAAACGGACCAGAGAACAAATCGAACGTGTATTGTATTTGAACTAACTAATCGTTGACCGAGCGTTCGTGACAGCTCGTGATCGGCTTTAGAGTGCCCTAAAACTGATCTGTGAAGTCATTGCTCTAATCCCGGGCAATCTCCGAGCGATTCGCGAGGAAAATAATCAAAAACGCTATTAGTTTTAAATACGATTTGTGCTTTGTAGTGTTGCAAAAAATAGGTGGAGTTTCGTTTTTGATCTAAACTTCGCAGAGGTTTCAAGAAAAAGCATCGTCTTTTCGGGGGATGGGATCATTCCCCGAGATCTATCCCTTCTCTTGAAAGATCGTTCCTTCTATTGAGATTCAAGAACTAGGCCTCAGACGAGAGTTTGAGTTGGCACCCTGAGCGCCCCGAGTTTGCCTCTGTCTCTTATATTAGGCGTGTGTTACGATTTCACGAACTGTGACTTTGTCACTGTTACTCGTCTGTCGCACAGTCTGCTCCAGTCCGAAAATTACTAACCACTACGAAATGACATTTAGCTAGTGTACAGACGCAGTGACAACACAACCACGACGAAGTGTCAATTAAGTGTTCCAAAACATCCCTCATTTTGTCATAGGCTGGCACGCGATGGTTGCTTCACAGCCCCGAAACTCGCGTTGCGGTCAGCGTCGCAGCATAAGCATAAATTCGCGGAAGTCGCGAGTAGGACGCTGCGACCAATCAAATTATAAGGCTCATTTAGAATAGTACGCAGCAGCTTACGCTGATAGGTGTCAAATTTTATTTGTTAATTTATGGTGAACTGTGCAAATTTTTGGTAGGACGGGCTATGATTTTGAAGATGCCTTGTAAATAGAACTTTACTTTCGGTCGGTGATGTGCTGTAGTTTAAATTACCTAAATAAAAAATTTGACACCTGTCAGCTTAAGCTGACACGTCTTAAATTTTGTGCTATTCTAAATGACCCTTAAATTTTTTTGGCTGCGACGCGAGATAGAGAATTCTTTTTACTCTGGTCTCTTGTCAAAGCGAATAAATCTTTCGCCTTTTACTAAAGATTTGCGATTTTGGTGTAACATGTACATGTTTTGGGTAAACTGCTTCAAAAAATCACTGATATTTGTCACCCTGACACAACTGGAGCAGTCACGTCTTGTCACGGCTTCACTAAAATCGCGGGTTGGCCCATCCCTATCTTATAACGAAAGGAAACGCAGATGTTGATAGTTGGTGCGCCCAGAGTGTCCAACTCGAACTCACTATATACATACTGGTATGTTCTAGTTAGCTGGCAAAAACGAACCTAAAGTGAAAAAAAACTAACCTAAAATTTTAGTCACGGCTTCACTAAAATCGCGGGTTGGGCCATCCCTATCTTATAACGAAAGGAAACCATAGAAAAAAAATTGGGTTCGGTCTGTCTGGCAGAAACGCAGAGGTTGATAGTTGGTGCGCCCAGAGTGTCCAAGTCGAACTCACTATATACATACTGGTATGTTCTAGTAAGCTGGCAAAAACGGACCTAAAGTGAAAAAAACTAACCTCAAATTTTAGGTTAAATTTTTGTTGTGTTTGTGGGTTTACAGTAAAAAAATTGGGTTCGGTCTGTCTGACTACAAGTTTGACTACAAGTAGTTTGTCTATCACTCACAACTTGGTTATAAGGTTTGTGCTATGACTTGAATTTCGTGATCGTAGTGTCATAGACGCGCAAAGAAGTTAACCCAGGGTTTAGTTAATCTAGATCCAAATCAGCTCTAAAAAATATGTTGGCTTTAATTTATGGCGTTTTCAACTTGTAGGAAGGAGTTTCGCACCGGTTAGAACTAAATAGGGTAATTATGCAGTAGGGTTTTCTGCCATTTTTGATTTTTTATGAAAATACTACCTTAAATAGTTTTGGTTTATACAGCCAAATAAAAATAAGAATAAAACCAATCAGGGTACCGATTCTCGAATTTTGTAGGATAGGTTTCACAGGAACGGTCACCTCCCTGATATTGACTGATTGAAACTCTACCCGATTGCTTTGTATCGAAGGAACTGGTAATTATGCAGTATACAGTTTTCTGCCATTTTTGATTTTTTTTGAAAAATTCTTTATGGGGGCACCTTCTAGGGTCCCTAGGACCCCAAATCCGTCTGCGCCGTTTGGTTTTTTTTTGTTGATTTTTTTTGCTTTTTTTAAATTTTTTTTTACTAAAACAACCCCTTAACAATCAGAAAAACACATTACAACCTCCCCTGGGCACCCTTTTTTCTCATAAAAAAAAAATCGGGCGCAGGCAGATTTGTGTCCTAGGGACCCTAGAAGTGCCCCCATAAAGAATTTTTCAAAAAAAATCAAAAATGGCAGCAAACCGTATACTGCATAATTACCAAGGAACCTTCCTACACTTTCATACACCTGCCTCCAAGCAGGACAATGGGCGCTCTTGGCAGCTTCTGAGCCTTCTTATTGGTTGAAACCAAGGATGTGAACGTTCCCAGGTGACCATTCTCTTGAAATTCAAGAATCAGCACACAGCTTCTGCACATGTAAACAAAAGTGATTGTCACCAATAAATGACAGTTGATGAAACCAACACCGTTCTCAACTAAAAAGCCAGTTAACTCATCAGCGTCTTAGCCTGCAGAACAGAGATCGGATCTCGGCAAGTACACATTGCTTCACACAACACCGAATGCGCGACTCGAGATGACGACGGGCGGCCTCACCTCTCAGCAGCTCTCTCTTTGTGCGTAGAGTAACAACAAACAAAATAGAAGCAGGCGGCACGGTTGATACTGCACCGAAAACTTTGCGGGACTCAAAGGTGGATGGCCGAGGACCCCGCCAAACTGGGTAGAGGAGACTAGCCGGTGACCAAAAAAAAAAAAAAGACAACCTGGACTTCTCCGAGATCGGGACTCCACGGGACGCGGCTGGACTCCGACAGATTTGGTAGCGGGAGTCGACAGAAGGTGACTTGGAAGAGGCGGTGCCACCTACAGGTAGCAGCACCACTCTAAAGAGATGCATCTGAAGACTCCGAAGGCGACCTTTGGAGGGGGTGTAAAGCCGGCAGTCCACTGTGTATACTTGCTACGCAGTCTAAAGATCCCTGCCCTCGACAAAGAGGTGTCAGGCAAAATTAAGTCCTCTTAGAGAAAGAAAACTTGCATCCTAAGGGGCACGTGCATCAGTCGGGGGTGCACGGGGGGTATGGCAAAAAGGGTCCATGATGCGGTCTAATTGCCAGGCCTACGGCCGCCAATCTACTACTACTACTACTACTACTGTCAATTTGGTTACAAAAATGGCAGCCACATTAGGCTAAAGGGCACTGAGGAAGTAGGAGTTAACAGGATTTTTAGTTAAGAACGGTGTTGATGAAACTATATTTCATCATACTGTTTTCTTAAATACCTAATATCTGCCAAAAACAAACCAAAAAATGCAAGAAAATGTGCAAATCAGTTTTCAGATAAAAATAAAAGCTAAAATTTTTCCATCTTTTTATTTTAATTTTTATTTCTTATTTCTGCTATGCAAATGCCTACACTGTTCCCCATAAGCTCAACTTTTATTTTAATTTCTATTATTATTTTAATTTAAGAGAGTGTCTAAAGAGCCAAAAATTCAGTTGAATAGTTGTGAGGCTAAAGAACCAACAGTAATTATTTATTATGTGTTTTCTTCTTAATTTTTTTAAACCAAATTAACCCAACCTAACTCAAACAGACTTAAACCAACTTCTTCAAAGCCAAACCAACCCAATAAAACACACTACAACCCTTACATTTTTTTTGGCTTAAAAAAAAAATTAAGTCACCTTCTAGAACCTCTAAAGGACCCTGAATCCTTGTCTGGAATTTTTTTTTAATGCAAAAAAAAGGTTTAGGGAGGGTTAAAGTGTTTTTTTTTTGGGGTTGATTTAAATCTGTTTCAGTTGCGTTGGGTTCATTTAGTTAAAAATATACTAAATAATTACTTTCAGCTCTTTAGCCTCATAACTATTCAGCCGAATTGTCAACTCTTTTCCACACAAAATAATATTAAAAACCCAGTTAAAAACTATCGTCTAATTAGTATTGTAAGTTCAATTTCTAGGTATTTGAAAACATAATATTTGAATGGTTGAACTTTTATCAATTTTAGTCAGTTTGTTCATGACTCAATCAATAACCATTTGCAGGTGGATGTTATCTATACTAATATGGTTTTGATCATGTAAGACATTGGCCACAGATTTCAATGTGTTGAACTTAATGGGCGCAGCTCAATAAATGGCCGAGCGATTAACTGAAGTCGTCCTGGAGGGAAGAGCGAGAGTGCAGACAGTCCAAACTGTTCGTGAGTGGACCAGACGCAGCCAGAACTAAATGGCTCCTGGGAAAGACTCGCAAGGACATTGGATTGTTAGTAGGAATGCTGACAGGGCATAATCGGCTGCGCAAGCACTTGACATGCATCAGAGTGTTGGACGACGCCACCTGCCCAACATGTGGGTGGGCACAGGAATCAGCGGTGCACCTGATAGGAGAGTGTGACGGGTATGCCAGATTGAGGCAGCAGACGTGGGGTGCCCCCACAATAGAAGAGGAGGAGCTACACTCTCTAAGATGGGCTGATGTGCTGTCCTTCGTAACGAAGGCGGGAAGGCCCAGAGAGAGAGACAAGAAATGTAGAGGGAGTGGGAGGATAAGGGTGCGAGACGGGGTATGGCAGAAAGGGCCCATGAAGAAGCCTAGTTGCCAGGCCTGCGGGCCGCCCCCTTACTACTACTACTACTACTAATGGGTGCAAGTCATTTTTTTTAAAGTACCTCTTGCATCCCTCAGGGAATTTTTGACCTCTCCTTTTTTTATTAACAATAAAATCATAGAAAATCTTAAAAATGCAATTGGAATTTTCTGTTTGCTGACAATTTCAAGTGCTTTTTCCAGATAGATGTTGTCTTGGACTGTGAAACTCTGCAAAAAGACTTTTGTGAAGTGGCCAACTGGTGTAATAATAGTAGCTTTAAATTAAATCAATTTCAATTTCAAAATGTCTTTATTGTCTTTCTTTTTCTCATTGACAAAGCATACTTATGTATAATGTAACAATATAATAATATTTTTTATTAGGACAGCCTCAAAGTATAAATAGAAAAAATAATATAAATTTGATAAAATATTAATAAACTATAAGATAGATAGATGACTGTCAATTGTTGTTATTCTAAAAAATTCTAACATACATTTTAAGGCATTAATTATCAATTTAATATAAAATAAGGTAAAACACCCAGTTATTGATACCATGCCAGTGATTGATACTAAAATATTATTTTCAAAAATAAGGATTGTATGGGCTTTAAATACTATTTACCGATGTTATTTAGTGGATTTAAGTATATGGCAAAACTGCACCAATCTTTGTATTTATATTCAAGTTCCTGACAAAAAAAATTAGTTCCAAAGTGAAATGTTGACCTGCAAGCATGCTGCAGCTCAATATTTTTTAAGAAAAAATTAAGGTAAGGTGTTCTTTAAAATCCTTATTACTTTTTTGTTTTTAAACACATTCAAGTCATTCTTGTGCAGGGGAGTAAGGGAATGTGTGAAAAATAATGATATTGCATTTTTTTATACAAATTTTAAATATAACTTACAATAAATTGTCATATCAACTACTGGTTCAACAAAAAATTCCTTTTCTAGTTATTGATACTTTTCTATCAAAGACTAGTTTTTATGGGAAAACTTGTCTAGGCACTCTATTACATTTCCCATAAAAAAAACCAAGGTTGCTACTATAAAAAATTTCTGCAAATAGGTGGCAAAAGAAATTCAACAAATTATAGGTACATTTGTGTTGTACAAAATGTAAACCAGTTGACATTTTTAAAAAATAACTTGTTTTTGCTTATTTTTGTTAAGTACACTAATCCTAGAGCAAGCTCTAAAGGAAGCGAAGCCTGACATTTATTTTGACACTTGCGTTGTCATTTTTGATTTGTTTGCCTCGCTTTTATCATCGGCGGCTCGTTATTATTGTAAATAGTTTTTTATCAAACAATTTAATTTTATTATTTATTCCTGTTGTGTGCCAGGCTGCAAAAAATAGTCCTGCGACGGAGTTCAGCTCTTTCAAGTACCTATTAAAGGTAAGTTATAATGAGTGAATTAGTATTTTTATTAGGAAAATCAAACAGCAATAGAAGGAGAGCTTGGCTGGAAGCCATCGGAAAACAGCACGAAAATTTAAGGATTTGTGAGGCAAGTTTTATATATTTTTGCCCCGACAATAGTGCTTAATAAAGTGGAAGTATAAATTCGATTTCTTGTGTATTTGCGTGCCTGTTGTGTGTATCCCATTTTATATCCGAAATTAGTAAAAAAATTTATTACGGCATTGTGAAAGTTGATCTTTAGTTGAGTTTAGCTATTCTTGGTAAAAAAATCATTTTTTAAAGATATAGGTATATAGTTATTTATGGTACGAATTTAAGTACTTCTTTTGGGGCAAGTATTCGCCTGTATATATGTTACTGTAAAAACCCGATTACAGTTACAACCTGGTTTTCCTAGGAAAAACTAGTTTAGATTAGGTCAGTTGGATTAGGTCAGATTAAAATCTAATCTAAACTTATATAATTTAGTCTATTTATTTATTTATTTATTTATTCAAGTATCAACAGCATTGTCACTTACAGATACTCACTTAAGTCTAATACATGCAAATATAATTTACCCTTAAGAAATAAATAAAAATTTTATAAGTAATATTCACATTGGTTTAAATTTAAAATTAGTCACTTAAATTCGAGAAGTTTTTCTGTCAAAAAGGAGAGAAACAATTAAATGGAATAAAATTGAAACAACCATAAAAAAGAAATAAATATAAAACATCTAACAGTTAAAAAATAATAGACAAACTTGGTAGGTCACAAACAATAATAAAATAATAATAAAAGAAACAATATACAATAAACAACTAATTGATTAGATCTTAATTAATTTTAAATGAATAATTTTTTTAAAAGATTTAAAACACAATGAGTCAATGTCTACCTCTGCTGCATAAATATTAAAAAGGTTACGTAACATATAGATTGGAGAACAGTTAAAAAGATTTGTTCTTGGGTACGCAAGATAGAATAGATTTTTGTTTCTAGCATTTATTCTACTAACTGCAAAGGGTAATTGTTCAAGAATGTTGGGACAATCAATGTTATTTTTGAGAATTTTAAACATTGTACATAAATACATTTTGGTTCTTCTTTTATTTAAAGAAAGTCTGTTAAAAACGCCCAGCAAATAGTCATTGTCACAGCCACGCTGTGGGTAAATGCCATATTTACGAAAGAACATACATTTAAGAAATTTTCTTTGCACACCTTCCAATATATTGATCCAAATATTATACTGCGGAGACCATATAATACTTCCATACTCTATTATTGGCAAAACCAGGCTATCAAACAATTGAAGACCTACATCTACACTAAAATTTTTACTGTTTCTTGAAATAAAACCTGCAATTTTTTGAGCACTGTCGATTTTAGTAATAATGTGACCTGAGAAAGACAATGACTCATCAAAAATAATTCCTAAGTCTTTTTGTTCGGATGCACGTTTTAGGTTATTGTCATTTATTGCATAATCAAAATTTATTGTGTTTCGATTTCGAGTGAAAGACATACAGGAACATTTACTTAAATTTAGATTAAAACTATTTTCTTTACAATAATTAGATATTACAGAAAGTTCATTTTGGAGTATACGGCAATCCTCCAATGATACAATTTCTAAATAAAGTTTGAAATCGTCAGCAAAAGCTAAAGATTTGACATTTTTAACCTTTTTCAATATCCTGTTAAAAGATATCAAGAAGAGAAGAGGTCCCAATTTTGAGCCCTGGGGAACTCCAGATGTACTCGTATATAATACAGATTTACAACCTTTTACTTCTACATATTGATATCTTTTGTTTAATCCGTATCCTAAGTAAGACTGAATTAATTTTATTAAAAAGTCAGGAACTTCCATTTGATCGAGTCCATCTATTATTACATTGTGACTGACTTTATCAAAAGCCTTTTCTAAGTCAGTGTAGATGACATCCACTTGTGATTTCCTATTTAAAGCCTCATGTATGTATTGTGAAAAAGTGATAAGATTTGTTAAAGTTGACCTTTTTGGCAAGAAACCATGCTGTGTAAAAGACAATTTACTGTAAACCTCGTCAAAAATCATATTAAAAATTATAACTTCAAAAATTTTTGAGATCGCACTAACAATAGTAATTGGTCTATAGTTTTTTATTTCCTGTCTAGATCCACTCTTATGTATTGGAATCACTTTACTTAGTTTCCATTTATTGGGAAAAACTGATGTTTTTAATATTAAATTAAATAATATATATAAGGGATATACTAAGTATTCACGACATCCTTTTAAGATATATACAGGAATGCCATCTGGACCAATAGATCTGTTACATTTTATTTTTCTGATAGCATTGTGTAATCAACTTGTTGCAAAAAAATGATCTTAATTCACTAGGCATAAAATCTGTATTATTACTATCTACAAAAACTGACTTGAAATAATCTACAAAGCCGTTTGCCACTTGCTGAGTTCCAGAATAACTATTGCTTTCATATGTCATTTCATCTAGTAACTCGGGACTAGCTTTTAGACTGTTTATATATGACCAAAACATTTTTGGGTTGGACATAAGATTACCTTCAACATCTTTTAAGGATCTGTTGTAGGCTTCCTTAATTTTTAACTTAGATGCTATCCTTAGATTATTGTATTTAGTTTTCCAAAAATTAGAATTTAATTTTCTTGCTTTTACAAAGCATTTGTATTTATATTTTACAAGTTTAATTATTTTTCTTGTAAACCAAACAGGATATTTCTTACTTTTTTGAATTGACTTTGGTACAGATTTTTCAAAAATATTATTTACTATGGCATAGAAACTATCCAAAGCTACATTGATATCCGTAAATTGATTCAATACATTCCAATTTTCATATTTAAATAAGTTGTACAATAATGCAAAATCGGCTCTTCTAAAGTTAAATTTTTTTGTAGATATCAATTTGCAAGTATTTTGAATAGGATTGGATAATAAATAAATATTCAAACATGGGTGGTTACTATCTACACGCAATAAGGCATCCTCGGCCTGCTCCACCGAGATGTTATCAAAGGAGGCGATTACAAGATCAAGCATAACATTATTCTCGTTTTTAACATTTTTATACTGCTGCAAGTTATTAAATGCAAGAAATGCTCTCATGTTGTTTACGATTTCATTACAGGAATATTCATTTATGAAGCCGGGAATATTAAAATCACATACAATAATTATCTCGTAATTACTTTTATTGATGTTTGCAATTTTGGTCTCAATCTGATCATAAAATTTATCATACCGAGTATTTGGACTATCGGGTACAATATAGACCACTATTAAAAATAGGGATCTACTATTTACCAATCTTACATGTACACAAATTGCCTCTTGATCTTTATCAAATAAATCAACTTCAGACACACAAAACAGTTTTTAACAGCCACAAAAATACCCCCGCCATCTTTTTTGTTTGATAATATTAAATTTCTATCTTTTGTAAATGAGATTCGGTCAGAAAAACAAAATTCAGATGTTTGATTCTCCTCTTTCAACCAAGTTTCCGTAAGCGCAATAATATCATAATCGGAATTAATTAAACTAGTTTTAAGATCATTAAGTTTAGTCTTAACGCCTCTACAGTTTTGATAGAATATAGAAACATTATCTTGTCTTGTACTTATGTATTGAATGCTGTCATTGGAAGTTGACAAAAATTTGCAATATCTTGATCTAATCTAATATAGAGTTAACAGTTATAACTAGTTTTTACTAGGAAAAACCGGGTTTTAATGGAAACATATAGGTACTGTGATAAGAATGCGTTGTATTGGTAAAAGATTTTAAACATTATAAATCTAATGTAGTTTTAAGTTCATTTGAATAATTTAGATAACTACGAAATAATTATTTTTTTTTTACGTATAAGTACGAGTATAAATATAATAGTCAAAAGAAAAAAAAAACTGTTTTAATTCTTACTTGAAACACAGTGACACAAAACGTGTTATTAGTACACCATCATCATACCAACGTATGGTACGGTAGTTATCATAAATTTAGTTGCTATTTGGGTCCTAAAACACCTAAATCTACAAAAAAAAGGATTTTCTGTCGGTCTGCCACATGAAGAAATTTGGTACCAAAGCGTTTTTTTACCACCAAGTAAATGTTGGATAAAATGATCAGGGGAAATAGTTGAAAAAATTATAACTTTGAAATAAACATTTTTCTGCAGTTTGGTTCAAATTAAAGAGCTCTAGTTTTTGAAATATTTAAAAGAGGTGTTAAAATATATTTTTTAAAAACATAATTTTTGAAGCAAAGAAGCAGATAACAATATACGTTTCCAGATTTTCCTGTGAATAGTACTTACCTGAAAATTTTGCTGTCCGGTTTTACCACTTTTCGTATTGATAATTTATTCATAACTTTAGTAATTCTGAATGCCTGCCGTTTTACTTTTTTATCAAAATAGAGAGAACCCGGACTAAGAGTAAAATCTATTAGATTTATAATTTTTGTGTATATTTTTTACTTTACTACGTAACTCTCGACTGTATGATAATGGACTAGTCGTGCTTTCGAGAAATACTTTCTTATCGTATTTATCATTCATCAAAATATTTAAAATAAGAACGAGCCGCCCATGACAAAAGCGAGGCAAACAAATCAAAAATGACAACTCAAACTTTCAAAGTAATGTCACGCTTCGCTTCCTTTAGAGCTTGCTCTAGGATTAGTGTCCTTAATTTTTGTTCCTAAATTTATAGTTTTTAAGTTGAAATATGCTAAATAAAAATATTTTTTAAATTAATATATGTACAGATTGTTTTAATAATATCCACTATGGCATCAAAACCATGAATTAAAAAAAAATCATTTGTAATAAACTTGATTTTTTTAATTTTTGATAATGCATATCAATTAAGGAAAGTTTGAGTCGTCAAATTTTGGCCTTAAGGTATCAATAAATGGGTCCCAGCAAACACGGTTCCCTCGGGCCTTCGTCGGTCAGATGTCGATTACCGAATTTGTCGTCATCGGCACGACGTCGATTTACGACATCGGACCAGCAGTATTTTTTGTCCGCTTTGCGATCTAGACCCAATGTATCCAAACATTTAATAGCATACCAAAGACATTGTTTGAAGGAGGTGAAAAAGCTGTTGATCATAATCTCAAGAAGTACCTGAAAGACAAAGACAGCTAAGCAAAATCTGTGATTTAGTGATAAAATAGATAATATAGACAATTACTCTGTTATTATATATTATAAGATAAAGGCCTCGGTGCCAGATTATTGTTATCTGATTTGAAGTCTAAAATAAATCTTTTTCAAAAAAAAAAATGTTTGCCGATGCAGCGTTAGACTGTGGCCCGTCGTCGGACCAATGGTAAATTTTACTTTTTGCTGATATCGGCATACCGTCGCCGTACGATTAAGGTCCGATATGGTTTAACCACATTGTACCGACCATCCGTCCATAACTGCTTAATTTGGTCGGTCTAACGTAGGCAAGCTGGTCTCGGCCCGACATCGGTAAACTATTCAAGTCCGACATTGGTTTCCTAAAGCGGTCCAACGTCGGCGATAGCTTAAAGCGGCCCGACATTGGCAAACTACAAAGTTTCGATAATGTGGGTCCTTAACCAGTCGGGCTTGTAGGGAAGTACCACCATCTTGTCAACTCCGAATTCTAGTTTTGAAATATCTTTGCTCATTATATATATAATATTATCTTCCACTATACAGGGAACATAGTGACATTAGCGCCATCTTTACATACTCAACTCGAACGACTAAAGAAAGTTCCTATCAGAACATCATCGGCCCTAACGCAGATAAGGTTTGCGTTGGCATAATGTCGACTATAGTAAATCGAGCCATCGTCAGTTGCCGATTCTCGTCTGATTAAACAAAGTTCCAATCGGACCGTCGTCGGCCCTAAAGAAAGTAAAGTGGGCTTCGGCACAAAGTCGACTATAGTAAATCGGGCCGTCGTCAGTCGCCGATTTTCGACCGATTAAACAAAGTTCCAATCGGACAATCGTCGGTTCTAAAGCGGTGTCGGCATAAAGTCGACTGTAGTAATGTGGATCTCCGTCAGTTTCCGATTATTGACCGAAAACTGAAAATCGCAATCTTACCAACATCGGGCCAGAGTGTAGTCGCCGATGCCGACACACTGCCGGCATTGTCGACATTGACCCGATTCAATGCTGTTTGCTGGGGTGTTTTACCTTAAAAGGTTTATCTACCTAGGCTTCCAATAGAATTTATAGAAAACAAAATAAAATAAAAACCAACAAAGGTATTACTACCCACTGGATTTTAAACTATTTAACTGTGTTTAATTACACATAGGTATTGATTAAAAACTTAACACAGCATTTAACATTAACACAAGGCACATAAGTATGACAAACGAAACTAACAGAATTAATTTAATTAAAAAACTCCTTTAAAACTATACAACTATAAAAAAATAAATTAAATTAAAAAATAAAAGTAAGTAAAAAGCTAAAATTTACAAAACTACACACTTGTATATTATAATTAATTAAAGCTCTTGTCTTCATGGGCCTTGAAAAAGTTTAAGCAGAGTCGTTTAAAACTTTCTATATTTAAATTAAAGAGTCTTTGGTTTCTTTTGGCAAGGAATTGAATAACATTAACCTCTCAGTAAAGATTGTTATATTTGCAGCATTTGCATAATCAATATAAAAGTTGTTCATAGATCTTGCTCTTGTGTTCACAAAGTGAATTTCATGTATATATTTAATCTCATCAGTTAAATATTTAGGTAAGGTGCCTGTTTGCAAGCGAAAAACGAATTTTAGCACAGTAAATGCAGCCCTCTATGAGTCGTTAAGAAAGTTTAATGTTTATAACATTAGCTTTATTGGGGTTTGTTTTTTACACAATAAAATAGCTCTCATAGCTCTATTTTGAATCTTTTGTAATACATTTATTTGGTTTTGGTTCATGAAATAAATAAATGTCACACAATAGTCTAAATAGGGCGCTATTGTAGTTTTATAAATAGTAAGTCTAGCAAACATTGATACTTTGTTACTTAACTTAAAGGGAAAAATCAATCTTTTTGGCCATTTTATTTATTGGCAGCATCAATCATAAAACCTAAATATTTAATCTGTCTTACTTTCTGTATTTCTTCTCCATTAATTTTAATCTTGTATTTTGAATTATTTTGTATATATCTAAGGCCATTATTTTTGAACCATTTCATACATTTTCTAAATCTGAATTAAGGTCTTGAATCATTGGTTTTATATGTTTCACTTTTCAATAATATAAATCATTGTATAATCTTCAAACAATTTTATTCTACATTTTTTAAATGTTTAACAATGTCATTGATAAAAATTAAAAACAGGATTGGACCTAATGCACTTCCCTGTGGTACACCAAAGGAAACGTTTAAAGTATCAGAGATGTTTTTAAATCTTTTCCCGTTATTCCTTACGCTTTTATTTATTGTTTTGAAAGCTCGCTTTAAACCTAAAAATACAGGTACTATGACCTTTCTTTTCTTGAATATTGCATGTTTCCATTGTGAGATAATATTAATTTAACGGGAATGTTCTTTTCTGAATCCTGATTGTTCCTTTACTAAAATGTTACTTTTGTTTATAGTTTTGTAAGCTGTTCTGTGACTATTCACGTAGCGTATTCACAGGACGAAACTCAGAACAAGTTGTTGTATTAATTACTTTTTGAATAGGAACCACTGCTGATACTTTCCAACTTTCTAGGAACTCCCCTGTTTCTAAGGATGTATTGATTAGATTTACTAAATGGTTTCCAGCTATTTCATTTATAAGTTTCAATATCTTTAGATTTATTTCATGGTTGTCTGAGTTGTTTTTCTGTTGTCTTTCATGATTTTGTTTAATTCACTTAAACTGATATTCCTAAACTGTGAAAACTCATGTCCAGTAACGGTAAATTTAACTATCCTAGAAGCTAGATTACAAGGTATAAAGTTATGTCATTAGTTTTTTAGGACTAAGCCTGAAAGACCATTTCTAACACCAATCAAACTCAAAATCATGCCAAAAAAACGGCGCAATGGCCAATAAATATATATATGTATTTTATTTTAGCGACCAAAAACTGTTAGGTATATTGGCATATTTGGTCAAACTCTTTAGTCGAAAAAAAATAGTAGGTTAAGGCTAAAGATTATGGGTAGTCACTAAAATAGACAGTGCCAGACATATAAAAAAGTTTGGCAAATTTAAAACAAAACTTACATTAGACAATTTTACAGGTAGAAGTTTAAATATTAGAGGGTTCGTAGCGACCTGGAAAAGCCACGGAATAAAAAATGTCCTAAAAAAAAACCTGGAAACCCAATGAGCATTTTTGTCTATATAAAAGTTACAGCAAATAATATAAAACCTTCATAAAATAACCAAAAGTTATATTATTTAGTGTTGGTGATAATTTTATAACTAATATATCTCTTAAATGAGTAAAAAAGACTTGAAAAACAACTGTTCAACACCAGCTTATAAAAATTTATGGTACATAGTAATGGATAGAAAAACAGCATATAGATTTTATAAAACTTCCTTATGAGCCCTCAAGTATAGAGATTATTATAAAAAGGTTTTACAACTGTTCTAACAACACTACATAACAAATTAAAGGTTTTTATGGATTTAGAAATATAGATTTTCCATCTTTCTTCCCTTTGATGGTTATGTATTATTCTTTTTCTTTTTACAATAAAAAAATTTATAAAATGGTGTTTAGCAATCTTCTAAAATAAATAAAAATGAAAGTGAGATAAGCTGAAGGAGGAATATGAATATTTATATACTATAGTCAAATAAAAGCTGTTTTTCAAGTCATCCTACTCTGAAAATCAGCTGCGGTCCCGTGTGTACTGTATAGTTTTCGAATACACTCACGTAAATTTCATGGGCTCCAAAAATACTTGAGAAAACGTGAAAAAAAATATTCATTTACTTATCAATTTTTTTTTTCATACGCGTTTTTTTCTTTCTGGGACAAATATTGAATTTCGTATGTTGTTCTTAACCCTAACAAGCAATATTTCGATTGAAACACATGTTAAAACCCCATAAATAACGTTTTTATTTAGGCCAAAAACCTATTTTTGTAATCCAAAATGGCGAAAATTTCCGACAATTCTATAAAAAAAACAATACAACTAAACCACTGTTTACCTCGTCAACACTATTTTATAACCCTTTTAAAAAATGATGCTACTTGGAACAAAGGGCTACAGATGGCGAGTGTTGAACACTGATGGTCTGTTTCTGCGAGCTTAACATAGTTACCATTGTTCTCTTTTCCTAAATGCATTCCTCGAGAGATCCAGCATACTACACATACCAGGAAAAATACCCGCCTCCACACACTTCAAGCCCGCATAACTATCAGAGGTAACTATCTCAAGAATATAGTTAGATTACGGGGTCGAAGGGTGTACAGGCGAGTATTTTCCGGGGTGTTCACATTTGCCGCCGACCAGCAGTATCAGCATATGCGCTCGACGTTTCACGGTGCGTTTTTGCAACCTTAACACGGTTACTATATTGGTCTCTTTTTGATGTCACAAAATTAACCTTAAAAATCTTGTTTGTTTTGTTATTATAATTGCCAAAATAAATTAAAATTGTTTTTTTTTTGTTCTAAAAACAGTTGTATTATAATCACTGTATAAAGAAATTAATAACAACATTATATAAAAAACCTTATGGGCAAAAAAGGTTTATGAATGAGTTCATAAGAATATTACAGACACCAATTTATATAACTATTGTGTGTGAGTTCCTAAGTTTTTATAAGTTTTAAATTTAACAAATTTATAAATTTGTTGTTGGTTAATTAAGTTTTATAAGTGGGTTGATAGCAACATTTTAAAAACCAATCTATTATATATCTTTAATTGATAGTTACTTATGGTTTTATAGGTGGGTTGACAGAAAGATTTCAAACACCAATTTATATAACTTTTGTCACTGATGACTTATATTTTTATAAATATATTGGTGGAAACATTGTTAACACCAATTTATATAATGTTTGAACCGATGACTTTAATTTTTATAAAGATGTCCGTGGAAATATTGTTAACGCCAGTTTTATGTTACTTTAGGGTACCATCAATTTAGAGCCTTTAATAAAACAAATATACAAACTCAATTCTTGTAGGAAACTTCTAAATACCCTAGGGTATCAATGGAACCCTCTTTATAATAATTTTATAAATATCTGTCACTAGAAGTTTCTGAAAATGCTCATTGGGAAAGGCAGGGAATTTTATGAAAGTCGACAAAAACCTGGAATATGGGAACCTGGAAAACATATATTGGTCTGCAATAATCAAATTATAATTTCTTTATTCAACAAAAGACAAATACGAAAGATCTACGAATCCTAAACTTATCTATGCTCGTTCAAAATAAATCCATCGATCATCCTCCAAATACCTCAAAAATAGTTCATTTATATCTATAGGCACACAAAAGCGAGACAATTTACCGTTCGTTTAACAGCGGGCCGGCTTGAGTAGTTTTTCGTATGCAGAAATAATTGTGCTCTCTTTTTCAAAAGCGATTAAAAGAAACAGGTATGCTCGGGATTAATAAAGTTAATCTTGCTCTTTTTTTTTATAAAGTGCAAATAAGTGATCAGAATAGGATTTCTATATGCAGTCGGTACATAAGGCTTAGTTTCGCATAACGTACTCCACGTGTTTTTCACGGATTAAAAAAGTTTGGATAGAGCTCAGTGAAATTTGTTTTTTTTTTATAGAAAATAGTCATATAGGTATATAATTATTGATGTTGGAGTGCCACAGGAGTGAAAAAACAATTTAAAGTTGAAGTATGTTTTGACGGGGCACTGCCAGGAATATAATAGTTAAAAAAAATGACATCAAAGTAAAAAATGCAGTGGAAAACATTTCGGCTTTTTTGACTAGCGTGTTTTTTAATTTCATAATCCTATACCTATTACCCCAATAAAATAGTCAGAAAATGGCCATTTTTTTATAAAACTAAATGAACAGCCAAATTTTGTACAGCAGAAAGAAGTTCATGTTCATAACAGTTCATGTCAAAAAATTCCTTGTGGGTTCACCGCCATTTTGGAATTATGAGTAGTCTCGGCTCGCCGGCTTTGGAGTCCCTCTTGCGGAGGTCTCATCAGCCGGTCCGCCTCGGCCGCCTGAACCGGTCGGTTGTTTGACCGCCTTCAACGACGAGGTTCCGGTGCCCGTAAAGGGGGGGGGTCCGAGTTGCCTTGGTCCCCGGTTCCCTTCCGGGCACCACCCTGCGTTTTTTCAGCTGACTGCTCCCGGCGCTTGGCTTTCTGGGTCTTTTTGTGGCGCCTGTTTTTCTCCCTCTTTCCTCTTTGCTGGCTCTCCTCCGCTGAGAGTGGAGGTGCCAGGGTTGCCTCCGCTGGTGGGTGGTCGGCCTTCCCGTCACCTTCCGGGTCGGCGTCCATTCCACCATCAAAGGACTAAAGGAGTGTGTCCTCGTCAATTGAGGGCACGGTTTCACCCTCCTCTGCGGGGGGTAGGGGTTCCCTCGCTCGCTCTTGGTGGTACTTCCTGTTTGGTGTCTTTGTTCTCCATCATAAACTGGAAGAAAAGACACTATGGGGTTAGGGGGGAGTGTGTTTGTGTGTAAGTGAGTAGTTGTTAGGTGTTGCAAACCAGAAGCCGATTCCCGCGCCATCGCCGCGCCCCTCCCGCCACGTTAATTCCGGTCATTTGATCATCGGCGGCCGTAATTAAGATCCCCCCCTAAACGCGCAGTGCTCTCCCTCCAGTTACTAACTGCACTACTGCAACGCTTGGAGATTTTTACCGAGTGTACGGGGCAGCCCCCTACGTTGGTTAGACAAGGGTGGGCCCTATACTTCTCGATGGCCTAGTAGTACCAACTCTAGTTGTCTGTTACTACCTGTCCCGATTGTGGACCTGCACGTCCGGGACGTTGCGGGAGGAGGGCGGGGATGCCTCGTTCCAGGCCCCCGTGTGCAGTGTTGTGTTCCTCGGGGGATGTGTATTTGTGTGATGTTTTGTGTTGTATCTGAAATCCTTTATCTCTTAGCAGATCTGCGCTGCCCAGCCCTTGTGGATCCGGCCTCGCAGCTCTCCCAGCGGGTACCGGCAGCAAGCTGCATTCGTGGAGGTGGATATTCGGCACATCTATGAGTTCTGTGTCCATTCACCCAGTCCTTGTGGACTAGGTGTACGCACCATTTTCAGAAAACACAGTTTCACCCGCCTAACTAAAATTAAAAGTGCTCAGGATTTATTGCCAGAAACATGAGCATAAACATAAAAAGATTTGGCTTTGAGATTGAGAGATACTTCTTAAAGTTAACTCTGTGTTTCGGACTTCCATTGTCTATATTTTATTTATACACGACGTTTCGATCAGTACAATCTCTGATCGTCTTCAGGTGCAAACTACAATCAATGCCTAAGGCTACGTACTTATATACCATGGGAAATCACTCAACCTTGAAGTTTAAGAATTTGGCTCCGCCCAAGGAGGGGCTTCCAAATATTTGGGATTTCAACACTTGGTTTACTGAAAATACCCTGATTCTGCCCAATAAAGGCAGCTTCAAGGAATTTTCGTTTCTTACAGTGTGACTCCTTCTGCAAAACCTTTGCTTCTGCCCACTTCATTCGGTGTTGTTTTGACCATGCATGTTCGGCAATTCCTGATTTCGTGGTTTCACCTTTTTGGGTATTCGTCTGATGTTCCTTAAGCCTAACAGATAGTGGTCTTTTAGTTTCGCCTATGTATGATTCACCACACTCACAAGGAACTTGGTAAATGCATTCCTTATTTTGTTTGTTCTCCGGTTTTGTTTTACTAAGAAGGCTTCGAATTGTATCACTAGATTTAAAAGCTGTTTTAATATTAAAGTTTTTCGCTACTCTTCGAATTTTCTCTGATACTCCTTTAACGATATTATTATTAATATAAGCAAAACAGAGGAAATCGCGTTGAAGAATCTTCAAAAGGACAAATCAATTAAAATCTTACCGGCAGACAAGGGCAATGCAACAGTGATTTTGGACACGGAAACCTATGACCAGAAAGTTGAAGAGGTACTTGCTAAAGGAAACTATAAACTTCTCCCAAAAGATCCGACGCAATCAATCGAAAGTAAGGTTTATAGAATTTTGAAAAAGTATTCCAGATATATTCCGGACAATACAAGATCTCAACTTACACCACATTATAGCAAGCCTCCTCATCTATACGGACTTCCCAAAATTCACAAAGATGCAATGCCCTTACGCCCAATTACAAGTTCCAGAAATTCTCCAACAAGCAATCTGTCTAAATTCCTTTTGAAAATTATTCAACCTCTTGCAGGCAAGACCGCTTCATTTGTAGAAAATTCCAACCATTTTGTTAATATTCTTAAATCTTTTGTTTTAGGAACCGAGGATAGACTTGTCAGTTTTGATGTCGAAAGTCTATACACCAATGTCCCAATAAAGGAATCGCTAGATATTATTAGAAAGAGACTGGTTGATGACGAATCCCTTTATGAACGTACCAGTCTACCGCTGGAGGGAGTGATGGAGTTGTTGGAGTGCTGCCTACATAACTCCTATTTTCAAGTGAAAAATAGGTTTTATGCTCAGGAAGACGGTCTGCCAATGGGTTCATCGCTTTCGCCAGTGGTGGCCAATATTTACATGGAGTGGTTCGAATCACACGCGGTTGATACCGCAGCATATAAACCTAAGCTCTGGCTGAGATATGTTGATGATACTTTTATTGTTTGGACCGGGAATGACCAACAACTTTCAGAATTTCTTCACCACCTAAATAACATAAGACCCACCATTAAATTCACAATGGAGCTGGAGCAAAATTGTCAAATTCCTTTTCTTGATGTACTTGTCACACGAGTAGAAAGCGACATCAGAACAACAGTCTATCGTAAACCCACTCTCACAGGACAATATTTAAATCAAGGTTCAAATCATTCTGCTACAACAAAACGAGGCATAATCAAAACTTTGTATAACAGAGCCATTCAATTTTGTAACAATTCTCATGACTTGGAAATCGAAATAAGAAACATTAAGAAGGATCTGCAGCAGAATGGTTACAGCCTGAAACTTATACCAGATACTATTTCTAAATTTCAACAAACAGGACAGAGATTACAAGACCAAAACCAGGCAAATGCATTCCTTATAATCCCATACGTTAAAGGAGTATCAGAGAAAATTCGAAGAGTAGCGAAAAACTTTAATATTAAAACAGCTTTTAAATCTAGTAATACAATTCGAAGCCTTCTTAGTAAAACAAAACCGGAGAACAAACAAAATAAGGAATGCATTTACCAAGTTCCTTGTGAGTGTGGTGAATCATACATAGGCGAAACTAAAAGACCACTATCTGTTAGGCTTAAGGAACATCAGACGAATACCCAAAAAGGTGAAACCACGAAATCAGGAATTGCCGAACATGCATGGTCAAAACAACACCGAATGAAGTGGCCAGAAGCAAAGGTTTTGCAGAAGGAGTCACACTGGAAGAAACGAAAATTCCTTGAAGCTGCCTTTATTGGGCAGAATCAGGGTATTTTCAGTAAGCGGAGCCAAATTCTTAAACTTCAAGGTTGAGTGATTTCCCATGGTATATAAGTACGTAGCCTTAGGCATTGATTGTAGTTTGCACCTGAAGACGATCAGAGATTGTACTGATCGAAACGTCGTGTATAAATAAAATATAGACAATGGAAGTCCGAAACACAGAGTTAACTTCAAACACATCATTGTCTCAAACTTTCAAACAAAAGTTACTTCTTAAAATATTTGGTAGACTTTCAATGAGTCAAAGAAGTATAAAATTATGTTTGTGTCAAGGGCGTCCCCAGCCGGTGAGCTAGAGAGGGGCAGCATAATAACGGAAGAAAAAATCAAGAAGAAGAAGAAAGTTTTGATTGAATAAAAATCAAAAAACGAACAAATTATTTACAAACAAAATCAATTTAAACATAATCTGTCTTGGGTTGCTTGTGAATTTGTTGGTTACTTTGTTTATGAAATCCTCCAAGTTCTTGAAAATATTTTGCCTGTGTACACTGATCATGGCGAGGCCGTTGAGGCGAGCTCCAGATTCTCCTCAAGCTACTGAATGATCTTTCAACTATACAAGTGGTGCAAGATAAAGCAATAAGAATCTTCAAGGCCTTCTTCCCATTTCAGTTCCCATCACAAACATACTTCTGTTGAACCAAATGAGTTAAATGATTTTTACTGCTCAGTGGCATCTTATATAACTGACACTATATTTTCCAACATTGATCCTATAAGCTATTTATCACACATCCATGCCACTAACATTTCATTTTCGTCCAATTAATCACAAAGATATAAAAGTCACCATAAAGGAGATGGAAACTAAACATGCCACAGGTTTAGATGGTATATCAATTAAAATTCTTGAAGAATGGTGAATTCCCTCCATCACTAAAAACTGATAAAGTTATACCTATACATACAGGCGGTGATCTTAAAAATCTGTCAAACTTTCGCCCCATTTCTTTACTTTCCATTCTTTCCAAACTAATAGAACCTTATAAAAAAACAAGTACTTGGCTTTCTTAATAGCAACAATATTTTAAATAAAAACCAGTTTGGGTTGGGTTGGTCAAACAGGTAAAAGTAAAAGTACAGCAGATGCTATTTTTAACTTTATGGAATTTCTTCTTTTAGCAATAAACCGACGCAAACCTTCCACTGCAGTATTTTGCGACCTGTCAAAAGCCTTTGACTGTGTTAGTCATAAAATACTCTTAAAAAAGCTAAACATCTATGGCTTTCAGGGCACTGAACTTAAATTCTTTGAGTCTTACTTAGATTTTAGATCTCAATTCGTGTCAATGGAGGGAAAACTATCCCAGGAAAAGTATATTTCCAGCGGGGTTCCCCAAGGTTCAGTCCTGGGTCCTTTATTATTCATCATCTATATAAATGATCTTATGAACCTTGATATTTCTGGTGTGTTTACAGTATTTGCCGATGACAATACAGTTACTTGGTGTCATGACGACCCTGTGGTGCTTCATAACATAATCTGTTCAGATCTTAAGAAAATAAAAAACTGGTGTGATGCCAATTTGCTTTCCCTAAATTTATCCAAGACTCATAATAACTTTTAGAAATCTAAATCTTCCTGATGTTCTACTCTCCCATCATACATTGGATACAATAACTTCATCAAAATTCTTAGGTCTTAACATTGATTACAATCTTAATGTTGAAGTACTTAACAAAACGCTTTCATCTTCCTGCTATAGTGTCAGAATTATTGCATTTGAACTAGGCAGATCAGTAGCTAGAGTGACTTACTTTGCATTGGTGGAATCTCACCTGCGCTACTGCATTCCATTTTGGGGTTGCTGCAGCCATCAATTGTTTCAATCTGCAATTATCAGAGCGGTTCGTTTTCTTATGTGGTGTACATCCTAGGACTCATTGTCAATCCCTGTTTCTGTCAAATAAAATTTTAAACTTATAGTTTATTTATTCTGGAAACAGTCTGTTTAATCCACAAGCACCTCGCTCATTTTCGCAATGTCACAGATCTTAAGAAATTTAGACGTCAGTGTAAGACAATTTTTCTTGAATTAGCATTTTTTTCCACTCAAGCATACTTTGACCATAGGTTCTAGCAACTGTTAAATGTTAAAATGTGTGTGTATGTGCTGAAAAAACGTATTATAACCTTATTTACTTTTAAAAAATTTGGAAATTATTTTAATGACTGACTGATTTTTTATTAAATATATTTTCTTTTTTTTTATTGTTTTATATTATCTTAATTTTAGACCTATGCATTTTCAAGATTTAAATTAAGTTTTCTTTGAAGGTCTAGGTTTATGGGTTGAGGGATGTTGTTAATGAAACGTCCTTTTTTAATACCAACGTTTCGCAAAATTTATTTGCTTCTTCAGGGCTATTCAAGACTTCCGTTCCATATGTCGTTTTTATTGCCAATAGACGTCATCCTTGTGTAAAGAGGCATTATTTTGGCAGAAGTGCCGTAAAATTTTGAGGCTTTAAGCTTAACAAATCTGACGAATACTCTTTAATGTTGTTGGTTTTTTCATCAAAATATCTTATGCCAATGGATAGCTGTTCAGTACCAGAGATGTCCGACGTCTCGTCTGCTAAAATGCTATATGCCTCTGATTTCTTCACATTTTCGATCCATAACTTGCATTTTTTCCTTGCTCAAGGTGGTTTTTCAAAACTTTGTCTCCTGAGACAATTCGCATCTTATATAATCCGTTCAGAATTTCATTATTATAATTTGCCCATCTTAAAGCTAAATCGATCTTATGATTTTCCTATTTTTCTCAAGACTTTCCTGAGAGCATTTGTTAATTTGCACATCCACAGGCACATTCGCAAGAAATAACCTCTCCGCGAGTATCCGCGTGCTTTCTGCTATATTTATGAACATCTTTGAATTTACGAAATGACCTTATAATGAACGAACCCAAAATACCAAAGGAGCTCAGATTGGGTGGCAACAGTGTACAGAATTTACAGAATGCTATTTTTTGTTGTCGGTAGTCAGGCATGATTGAATTTTCTTTTCGGATGCTGCGAGTCTTTGCCGAAGTCGTACGTTTTAGGTGGAATCGAACAGTTTTCAAGTAATTCTTTTTTCCGTTCGGTTGACATAATCGAAGATTAACCAACAAATCGACCGATGTAATTTTCTGAAACAAATTCGTATTATGATCACTCATTTCTTAATGAGAGGAGAGAAAGAAGAAACTTATTTTCACATTTTTTTTCAACGATTCTAAAATCAAAATTCTCTAGCTTCGTACAATAATAAAAGATAAGTGCAGATACTGTACTACAGAAAAATAATAACTACCTAAATATAGCGGTTTTCTCTATTTTGACAAACTGCCATCGATGACATTAATAAATTTAAATATTTTGTTATTGCAATGTGTACTTAACGACCACTTTATTTTTAATAAAATAAAGAAAACATATCCAACTTTTTTAAGATGACGAAAATGAATAAAACAAAACGGCAATGGTCAGAATTGACTCACCTTTTTTGCGCCGAAAATTCACGCCATGTGAACTTGCTGTCTGAATCGGAACAGATCGAAATTTCGTCGTTTTTTGCTCAATCTGAGCATTTGCGCAAGTGTGTCATCAAAACCCTGATCAATAATATGCGCGCGAAAATTTAAAATTGGTGAATTAAAACCAACAAAAATAAAAATAAAATTTTGTGAAAAGCTCACTCTTTTTTAAAAACAAAATAAAAAGAAATAATAATAAAATTCTAGGACTTCTTGTCTATCAATTAACACCGCCTACTTAAAATTAATAAATTAATTTTGCCCAAAATTTAACCCAATTGCACAGAACACGATATTTACAATGAGAGGTCCTGTGCTAGTTCAAAGGTAATGGGCAAATATTTACCAATGGACGGTCAATTTCACCCCTTTGAAGTTTGACACGTGCAACCCTCACTACACCATCTGAACCGGGATACAGGCGGACAATACGCCCCAGGTTCCACTTTAACGGAGGAACATTTTCCTCTTTGACTACTACTAAAGACCCTATAGAAGGAGGTTCACACCCAGTAGTCCATTTTTGCCTTTGTTGAAGCGTGTGGAGGTATTCTCCTTGCCACCGTTTCCACAAATGCTGGTGCCCTTTTTGTAGGAATTGCCACCTACTTAATCTATTGGGATTAATATCAACTAGATTCTCATCACGTGGAGCTGTTATAGGCTCAACTGTCAAGAAATGACCTGGCGTCAAACTAGTGAAGTTATTTAGGTCTGGGCTTAAACTGCAAAGAGGCCTTGAATTTAAAACAGACTCAATCTGAATCGGTAAAGTTTGCCATTCCTCATAAGTAAGTACTTGTTCTCCTACAACTCGACGAATTTGGGTCTTTACCGATTTAACTTCTGCTTCCCAGAAGCCACCAAAATGAGGCGAAGCAGGAGGATTAAAATGCCACTTTATACCTAAATTATCAGCACCATTCTGGCAGTATTTTAACAACTCAGTATTTACGCCTTGGAAGTTGGTACCTTGATCACTATACGAGTCACTATAGGTACCGCGTCGACCCACAAACCTGCGTAGAGCAGCCAAGCAGGCTTCGGTGGTCATATCTTACACAACTTCAAGATGTATCGCCCGAGTTGGAAGACAAATGAACAAACAAATATATGCCTTTTGGGCAATAACACCTCTTCTCTTTCCAAGTGTCATTTTAATTGGACCTGCAAAATCCACCTTACCTGTATGTTTAAACGCCTTTAAGCTGACACTGGCCAATGGTAAATCTGACATCATAGGAAACAACGGGGTAGGATTAGTCCTAAAACAACGAACGCACTTAGAGAAGACATGATGGATAGCTCGACGAGCAGACAATATCCAAAATTGCTGTGTTATTAAATACTGCAATGTACGGGGTCCAGGATGGCAATTTTCTGTATGAAAACACTCAATTATAAGTTCAGTGAGCCGATGACTGCGAGGCAGTAAGATCGGATGTTTATAATCGAAAGAAACGTCTGCGTGACGCAATCTGCCGCCCACTCTGATAACTCCATCCTTATCAATGAAACAGCATAACTTTCGTAAAGGTTTAGAACAAAGCTTACGATTTTCTAACTTACCCAAGTCCTCATGAAATTCAAATTTTTGAACAAGCTTTTCCAGAACTATCAACGCTTTGTAAAGATCAATTTGAATAAACTTATCATGATTTCTAAGTCTCAATGGAAGTTTACAATTATTGGCAAAGCGCAGACAAATAGCAACGAGTCTCTAAATCTTTCAAAGAGAAGAATATTGATTCATCAAATCTAAAAATGGATGCTCAAGCAACCTAGCAAAAAACACAGTTTTCTTTTGCTCACACACGATCGCATCGCAAACCTCAATTTCAGAACAATCAAAATTGCCATTTACATCTGAATTCTGCAGCCAAGGGGGCCCCGCCCACCATAGGGGGTGTGTCACAAGTTCCTGAGGAAGAAGGCCACGACTGGCAAAATCGGCAGGATTTAAATTTCCATTAACATGGTTCCAACAATCGGGAGAAAGTCTCTCCTGTATCTGAACAACACGATTTGCTATAAAGCACTTCCATCTTTGAGGAGACGATCTTATCCAATACAACGTGATTGTCGAATCCGACCAAGCAGAAACCTTGTCTATCTTAACACCTTTAAGATTGTCTGTAGCAAGACAAATAAGATCGGTCAGGAAACAGGCTGCAATGAGTTCCAATCTGGGTAAGGACACAGTTTTTAATGGTGCTACCTTACTTTTACCACATAAGAGAGAAATATAGACATTTCCATTTTTGGCAATTTGTTTGAAATAAACTGATGCACCGTTAGCCGAGGTAGAAGCATCACTGAAGCCATGAAGTTCAGTAACCACTACATCAGATTTTTGAAGTTGATTAATATAAGATTGCCACTTTACTACAACTTCATCTGATGGTTGATCGTCCCAGGAAATATCATCCCTCCACATTTGTTGCATCAATAACTTGGCAAACAAAACGACAGCAGTAACAAATCCTAGAGGATCATATAGCCTGGCGATCTCACTCAGAATAGTCCTCTTGGTACAAACACGCTTTAGAGGTTTACAACTGAAGGAAAAAAAATCAGAAGCAGGATTCCATAATAAACCCAGAACGTTTAAGTTCAGGGACTCTTTGTCAGAAAAGACTATGGGTTGCTGGTGACCTTCTGGAAATGACATAGCAGCTCCTGGTGATTGCTGGCCCACGTTCTTAATTCGAAACACCCTCGCTGCAACCATGAGATTAACTGCGTCTGCTTTTCGAAAAGAGTCGTCAACATACGTCCCAGAACGTAAAATATCGCATGCAAGAGGAAATTCTTGTCCATGATCTTGCACCAGTTGTAAAAGACAACGTATGGCAAGAAAAGGACTGCTAGAAACCCCATATGTCACTGTATTTAAATAGTACTCCTCTATAGGTTTAGACTGATCAAACCGCCATAAGATTTTTTGATACATCACATCTTCAGGGCTCACTAATATTTGTCTATACATTTGACGTATGTCAGCCAAAAATATTATACTGTGAAGTCTAAACGAAAATAATAAGGAACTTATATCAGACTGTAACTTTGGTCCTACAAACAAAATATCATTCAGACTTAAATTTGCACCTAAAGTTTTACATGACGCATCAAATACTACTCTGATTTTGTCACTATCATTCTTGGTCACACAATGGTGCGGAATAAAGTAGCCTTGATGAGTATTAGGCAAGCCATTGAGAGTCATATGACCTTGAATGAGATAGTTACGCATAAAGTCCACATATGACTCATGTAAATTGACATTTCTCAAAAGACGTCACTCCAACAACTTAAAACGCCTTAGTGCTTGGCTATAGGATTCTCCAAGAACATGAGGATTTTCTTTAAATGTTAACCTCACAGAATATCTACCATTAATGTCTCGACAATGAGTGTCCACAAAAAACCTTTCACATTTTTCTTAGAATATTCTCAATCTCCCAAAATTTTTTGAAAGTTTCATTAAGCGGACCAAACAACTTATGACTTTACTCTCATTTGCCTGGACACCACCAAACAACACAAAACCAAATACTGTATTGATGGCACAAGGACCACCATCTTGGCTTTTTATAAAACCATCACACATGACCTAAGCAAAAATTTTTTCCCCCAAAAGAATGTCAGCCTCCCTAGGACTACCAAAATTAGGAGCAGCTAAATTTAATTCCTTTATATACTTCCAATCTATAGCATTTACTCTTACTGACGGCGTCAAGTCGCAAATACTTGGCATAACAATTGCACTTATATCAAATAAAGGACTGCTTTTATGGAGGGGGGAAATGCAAAAATTAACAGAACCTAATGAAGCAGAGGTGGCCATATTATCAATACCCTGTACTGTGGTAGTACCAGGTTTGATCGCCAAACCTAAACGTTTGACACACTGAGTTGTCATAAAGCTCGCTTCACTTGCCGAGTCCAAGACTGCTCGGCAGGTCTCAAATTTCCCATCTATTCGAGAAGCAGACACCTCAGCTGTAGCAAAGAAAACAGTTTGTGGATTTGACCCAATAGTATTAGTATAACATGTCCTTAGAGGCGAAGACTGAGGACCTTGACTGTCTTCAGTTGTAGGAAAATGCAGTAAACTTGAATGCCTCTTATCACAAACAGCACTCTCTCGTTTAACAAATGCATGCCTTTCCTTGACGTCCCACTCTAAAAACTTGTCGCACTTCAATAAACTATGTCTATCTTCCTGTTTACAACAAACACACACAGACCTTTGTTTATAACTAGTAGAGGTAGTAAAAATCTTAAACCTTCTTACTAATCTCACTACTTTTAGGACTACCCATTATTAAAGTATTGTCAAGGCATGGCAATTCTTTTCCAAAACTACATTGCCCATCCTCTCACTGTACCATATCTCAAAACGAGTTATTAATGAAGAATTAGGCTTAGAAAAAAGTAAATAAAATTTGGTAAAGTCCCACATATTAGTATGACCTAAGCGATCTATTGCAGAAAGATTTTCAGAAAAAACAGATAAAAGATTTTTCAAATCACTTAAACAATCACTTTTAATATTAGAAGCATTGTATATAGAAGTCTAGTATGTCTTTAATAATAACAAAGGTTGATAGTTTGCTTTAACAAGAGGAAAATTATTCAAAAGCGACTTAGCCTCGCCTTCCAACAATGTTGCTAAAAACTGCATTTTTTTATAACTAGATAATAATCATTCTCATGAACCAAAGCCGGAAACAGGTCATAAAAGACTGGCCATTGCTTTAAATCGCCATTAAACTTAGGCACTTCTGGTTGTTTTAACCTCATATTACGCCTGGGTGAACCTGGGGCATGCCCACAGAATCCCTGATTTGTGGTAGGAGAGGGGTTAAGAGGGAGAGAAACCTGTACAGGCTTAAGTTGCCTTTAGATAGACTATCGAATAAATTAAATTATCAAACCTTATCATTACCTACTCCTCCTCTTCCAACTCGTCATTGCTAAACAAAGAAACAAGTTCAAAATGGCATGCTTCGAATGCCCCTTTAAGTTCGGTGAGGTCCTCATATCGCAACAAAAACTTGGCGATTAAAGTTCTATCGGCTAATGCCTCTTGAGTTTTATATATACTTTGCGTTGTTTACGGAAGTAATTCTTGAACCCGGCCATTTTTCACACAAGTACGAGAAATTACAAAAAAAACTTCCAAAATAACCCCAAAAATAAACACAAAACAATGCCACCTAACCTCACTTTATCTTCTTTTTTCTTGGCCAGCAATGAGAAGTTAGCCGCGTGTATACAAAATAACCTTGCCCGCTTTGCCCGTTAGCCACAACCCAGCACAGGACGGTAAATAGACCGTAATGCGGACAAAAAAGTTTAAAAACACGGCGATATATCAGCCCACAAAAAATGCTGAATAAAATGCATGAAAATAAAATGATGCTATTATATCAATCAATCAAGCATGTTTATTGAGAGGACTTTGTTGCTTTGTCAATTTTAATATGTTGTGTAGGAATAGTTTTAAACAATATTTTAACACATTTGATATAAATTTTGATACTTTCTTGATAGTCTTTGATAATTTTGCTGATTTTGTTTTTAAAATTTTATATAAGACTGATCTTAAATGTATGGCATTTTTAAGTTTTAATTTATAATTTTTGATTTTTATGTATTCACTTTTGTAATTTTGTTACCTATGTGATTAACTGTGATTTTTTTTTACAAATGTATATCAGGATGTATCCTACTTAAATTGAAATACACTCCCTGCTTTGAAGAATATATTTATTCAATTGCTGCTTAAAACTATAAAGAGATGTTGCACCTTTGATTTCAATTGGTAATTTGTTGTAATCATCCAATCCTCGATAAAAAAGTAACTTTTGTGTGCTAGAATGCATTGCTCTGGGTATATGGAGTTCATTATTAATTCTTGCTCTAGTTACATAGTTATGAATATCTAACTTAGCACCACAGCCATTTTATAGAGTCTTTGAGAAATAGAAAACCATTGCAGGACATCTAACATAAAATTAATGCTTGTGTATTTGTTCACCCTTAAAATAGTTCTCATCCCTCTATTTTGTAATTTTTGCAAAGATTGAATTTTGTTATTGTCAAAAGAATATAGCACACTAGCACAATAATCAAAGTGTGGTTGAATTATACAATTATATAATGTAATTTTAGAAAACATAGAGAGGTGTGACGAAATTCTAGACAAAAAGTATAGTTTTTTTTGTGACTTTGTTATACAAGTAGTTAAAGTAAGCAGTCAATGCTAAATTGTGGTCCAGTATAAAATCCAAATATTTAAATTCCCCCACAAATTCAATTTTTTCTCCAGCCACCTTCACATCAATGGAACTGATGTCAATGGTTCTCAACTTATAATTGTTTGCAATTAACATACATTTTGATTTCGACGTATTAAGCTTAAGTTTGTTGATATTGAAATACCTAGACAGAGATGACAATGACATGTTTACTTTAGTAACAAGAGTCTCCAAGTTTGGACCGGAAACTAAACCAAGAGCGTCATCACAAAACAGAGACAGAGAACAGAAAGTGAAAGTTATGGAACATATCAATATCATTCAAACAAATGAGGAAGAGGACAGGTCCCAACACACTGCCTTGTGGAATGCCATATTTTGTTAATTTAGTATTTGAATAAGAATTATTAATTTTAGTTTTTTGTGCTCTATCTGTTAATTAATCTATAAACCATGCTAATGCGGTATCGCAAACACCAATTGCATTAAGTTTTTTAATAAGAATGTTACGATCAACCGTTTCAAACGCCCGTTTAAGATCTAGAAAAATGGCAAGTGTGTAGTGTCCTTTCTCTAAACATTTCTTCCATTTTGTTAAAGTTAGCTGGAGTGCTGATTCACAGGAATGATTTTTGCGAAAGCCAGACTGGTTAATAAATAGAATATTATTGCTCTCCAAATACTCAACCAATTGTTTATGGACCACCAACTCTATTAATTTTTCAATACCAGGCAGAGTATTAATAGGTCGAAATTCGCTGACTCTGTTTGTGTTATTAACCTTTGGAATGGGAATTAAAGTGCTGGTTTTCAAATCATTTGGAAATTTTCCAGTTATATGAAATAACATCGAATAAAAGCCTTTTAAAATAAAAATATTTATTTTTAAATATTAGATATTACACCCCAAAAGGTATTTTCTATGCAAATTTGTGTGGTGTTTAAGGACCACTTTATTTTTAATAAAATAAAGAAAACATATCCAACTTTTTTAAGATGACGAAAATGAATAAAACAAAACGGCAATGGTCAGAATTGACTCACCTTTTTTGCGCCGAAAATTCACGCGATGTGCGCTTGCTGTCTGGATCGGAACAGATTGACATTTCGTCGTTTTTCGCTCAATCTGAGCATTTGCGCAAGTGCGTCATCAAAACCCTGACCAATGATATGCGCGCGAAAATTTAAAATTGGTGAATTAAAACAAACTTTGTGAAAAGCTCACCCTTTTTAAAAACAAAACAAAAAGAAATAATAATAAAATTCTAGGACTTCTTGTCCGTCAATTAACATATTTGAATAATGAAAATTTGATAAAAAATAATACAACGCTTGTATTGAACTAAACTCTGTTTCGATTGTATACTTTCTTACAAAAATAAGCAAAGCAAAACTCCAAAAGTATCAAAATAAGTGGCTTAAAATCTCTCTGATATTCTCTTAGTCTCTTATATATATCCTAAAATCAAAGCATCTTTAGTCACCAAGAAACTAGCTACTCACTGCAAAAAAATAACTGAGGAAGCCAATAAAGATACACACACAGATTCAATAAAACGCAACACACTTGCTAACGTGAACGCAGGTAGTCAGTAATAAAGGTAAATCGCGATCTCTAACTACGACTTTACTACGAGAGCTATTCACTAGGTATTTGACTATACTACTATATTAGAAGTGAAACCGTTTCGACCTGCCTCGCACCACCTTTTAAATCTGGAAATCTGGAAACAAGTCCAGTATAATCTATATTTCACTGGATCCACGCTGGACCTGCCTACTCTTCAGCTATTTTATCTTATGTCATTCTTATCTCTAGCGCTCTCTATTATTTTCTGGCGTTGTCTGCATTGCTGGCGAATGCTCCTTCTTGTCTGCTCATTCCTATTCGCGCTTTTTACAGGGTGACCATTCTTGAGCTTAAGAACATGAGGCAAAAATACTTCTTTATTTTTATCATCAGGCATCAAAGTAAGCGTTACTGTTCCAATTAGCCGGGTGAGCGTAATTTTTAATTCCAGTAAGTCGTATGCCCCTGCCCCTCTGGTTGACAGACCAAATTAGGTTAAAAGTAGAGAGTAAGACTTTTCTTGGGACGAGGTTTTACACACAATCACCGGGTTCGTAAAGATTTGTTTATTTTTGTTTTTTTTAGTAGATAAGGTTTAATAAAATAAACGTATTTTTAATTAGCGCCCAATGAAAATTTTTATATAGAAGTTACAGCAAATAATATAAAACCTTCACAAAATAACCAAAGTTATATATATTTAGTTTTGGTGATAATTTTATAACTCCAGTATATCTGTTAGTCTGCTTGTTATGTATTATTCTTTTTTTACAATTAAAAATTTATAAAATGATGTTAAGCAATCTTCTAAAATAAATAAAAATGGAAGTGAGATAAGTTGAAACAGGAATATAAGTATTTCTAGAATTCTATAGTAAAATAAAAGCTATTTTTCCATCATACTAGTCATAATAGTCTAAAAATCAGCTGCGGTCCCTGTCTTCTTTTCGAATGCAGTCACAACATTTTCATGGTCTCCAAAAAGACTTGAGAAAACGGGAAAAAAATATTAATATACTAAAAGTCGTGTATACATAAAATATAGACAATGGAAGTCCGAAATACAGAGTTAATTTCAAATACATCATTGTCTCATACTTTCAAACAATTGTTGAAACCCCATAAATAACTTTTTTATTTTGGTAAAAAATATATTTTCTGAATATAAAATGTCGAAAATTTACTACAATTCTATAAAAAGGAACAATACAACTATACCACTGTTTACCTCGTTCAACACTATTTTATGACCGTTTTAAAACATTATACTAGTTGGAGCAAAGGGCTGCAGATGGCGCAGTGTTGAACACTGAGTGTGCGTTTTTGCAAACTTAACATGGTTGCTATTGTTGTTTTCTTTGTTTAAAATGCATTCGACCCCGATATGTGTCATCGACAGCTATCTCAAGAAGATTTGGATCTCTTATCTCTCTCAGATTGATGTAATTAAAACAAGATAATGATCGTATAGTATCTCCCAGCGCCCCTGGGTCGCCTCTGTCTCTCTCTTACTAACTTAAACAAACGCAGAGGTTGATTGTTGGGGCGCCCAGAGTGTCCAACTCGAACTCACTAAAAATTAATCTTAAGGCGGATTGAGAGTTCCATAAGGTAAGCGGTATGAGGTATGCGGTAAGACGCAAGGAAAATAAACTAGGAAACCCATTCTGCTTTATATATTCCATAAGCCGCAAGCGGTAAGAGCAGCATGCGTTTGTTATTGTTTACGGAACTCTGAATCACCCTTTACTCCTCTGCCCAATGTTTTGTTATTATAATTGCCAAAATAAATTAATTTTTTTGTTGTTGTAAAAACAGTGGCATTATAACCACAATATAAATATAAAGAAATTAATAAGAATATAAAGAAATTAATAGAAACATTATAGAAAAAAAACCTTATGGGCAAAAAAAATGAAATAAAATGAAAAAGATATATTTTTTGCCTTACTGCCTGTTCTACTCTTTTTTTTATGAAACTTTTTTTTCTGAATTTGAAATAACTATGCAAAATAAAGATAGATATAAAATACAATGTGAACGTAACTTAATGTAAGCATTAGAAAAGTTTCAGTTTGCATGAAAAACTAATCGGTTTGGGACTAGTTGACTATAAGTTGAAATCTCCATAAAAAAAAAACTTAAGTTTTGGGGCTATGGGGAATGTTCTAGTACAAAAGTCGAGAAAAAAGAACACAAGAATACTCGCTTGTCAAGTACTCCCTTCTCACACCCAAGAATTCCCAGACTGCACTAAGGTTTTAGAAAGAAGAAAAAGAAGAAAATCTATAATGTAGGTCCTGCCAAGTATTTTGTGGTAAATGGAAAAAAACCCGGAAAAAACCTAAAAGAAAACAGAAAAAACCCCCAGAAAAAATTGATTTTAGCCTATATTAAAATTAGTTTTTATTTATTTTTTTTTAATGTTAAAGGGGTTTACGATTTATATGTTTCATAACAATTTTCTTTTTACTTAACCTACAAAGTTAAACAACTTTAGTTTTAGGAACTCTTTTACCCATATAACTATGAGATACTGTAATGGCCATGCCCTTGCAATTTCAAAAAAAAAGCCGTAGTGATAATAACTCTCACATTCCAGTTAGCCCGGCAAAAGTGCACAGCCAAAAACTCTTCTGGGCGCGAGTAGACTGCATCCCCATTTCATTTTTTTATATATTTTCTAATATTCAATCTTGAACTTAAAAATGATAATATATTAACACACAAATAATAAATAGCCACACATTATTTTTTGCTATTATTTTTGTTCAGTTATTTATAAACGATTATTAAATCTATATTATTTTTCCAAATTTTCTTGATAAAAAATTATTAGTCCAGTTCCATAGCACATATCATCGAGTTTAAGATAGATTTTCTATGCCCCTAGAATTGCATTATTTATAGCTAGATAAACTGCACTTCTCCATTTCTAGACCAAATGATTTTCCAATTTATTTCAGTACTTTTTCTTCAATTTCAGCTTTTTACGTCTTGGTAGTGACTATGAAATCGGGCTGCATTTAGCCGGACGGTAAAAAAAATATAACCCCATTCCTTACCAAGAAAGTAGCAGATTTCCAAGATCATGCTGTCGTAGCTCTCGGTTGCCGCTACAAATCCATTAAGATCTGTTATCCCCTGGGCGGCCGGACCCCCTTGATACACTTGCACAAAGAGGTGTTTTTTTTAAAAGAAACCTGTCTGCATCGACAGACCGAAATTTAGTCGGCTCCCGAAAACCTACTTTTTTTGTGTGAGTAGCCTTTAGAGGTGATGTGTCCCTCGAAATGCTTGATAGTTGAGAAGGCAGTGCATCAATTTAAAAGCAAATGACAATGACAATCAAGACACTGTCTTCTCAGCTAAGAGCAAAGAGTTAAAAACAAAAACAAATAATTTAATTTTTTTTTTTTAAATTACTAAATAGGTTGGTTCGGGTTCAGTTGGATTGGGTAAAAAAAATAAAACAAAATAAAATTTTAAAATTAAAGATAGAACCTTTCGTCCAATTGCAATATTTCAGGTAAATTACATAACACCGTTGCAGCGTTATCCCTCTGAATGGCTATGCTAATCCTCTGCATCAAAAACGATGAGGCCCTAGGTTCATGGCAAACCGACTGAAATTTGGTACCTAACTCTTTAAAAAATGATTTTGTTTTTTCACTTCAGGGACCAAAAGTTTCAAATCAAGTTTTGTAGTATGTATAAATATTTATTAGTTTTGCAGCTTCCCCGTCTCTCCTTGATTTTCATGTTAATATAAGAGACAGCTAAGGTGTGAGAGTAGGTTGCATCACAATGGTCTCTCTCTTTTCTATGGAATCAAGGAACAAGGAAAGCCCATCTGCCATCTGTTTTCCGTCGTTTCTGCAAGTTCTCGGTGGTTCTAGGGCTGCAGGAATAGAATTGGAGATGAGGACTTTTAATAATATCGTTAAAGCCAATGTGACGTGACCACCTATCTGAGCTTTTACGACAGGAAAGTCCGTGAGAGATGTGTCTAAAAGATAAGTAACATTTGGATGCCATAAAACCAGAAAATCCTAGGAATAAACATCCTGTATACCTCAGCCACCGAATCTTACAGGTAGTTTACAAACTGATCAAGTTAAGTCGTCAAATTTACAACTTGTTATGTTTTCCGAAATATTTTGTATCAGACTATCATAAAAGTTAAGCAGATTAGGTTTTTCTTTCCAATAGGGAGTACAGCTTAAAAGGTAGGTCATTCTTGGTATTGAGAATGAATGTTTAAGTAAAAAGAAAGCGAAATGAGCTAATAACTTTTCTAATTTTGAATAAAATCGTTTTAGAGGTGCGATTTTTCTATTTAATTCAATTTTCAAACTTATTAGCCAGAGGACAATCTAAGCTCATTGATAGGCACTACAAAGTGAGATACCCTGACTAATATCAATAACAGGCGAAATCAAAGACAACTCACATTTCTTTAGTTTATTTCTAGAGCAACTATTGAACAATTATTATTAATGATAGAATTAGAATCATTTAAAAGTGTGTTATTGTCACCGCATATACAACAAGTTAAGATCTCTTTTTAGAGATTTTGCGATTAAATATAAAGTCAGGGAAAATAAAGCTGGCCTTGCTGAAAACCGCGTTGTGACAGAATAATGCGATCATTAAAAGAACGCAGATATGGCTCAAGATATGATTCTTTAACAAAATAAACGTCTTTGTATTCAAAAGAGATAAGCGTGTGGCATGGATAGCAGTTTCCATGCATCATTTTGTGCCAAAAACTGAATTAGCCAAATTAGATATACACCTATTTTTGAGCAGACTACTTTAGCAACTAACCTTTTTCCAAAAACGGCAACTTCATTGATTATTTTTCCGCCATTTGGACAAGGTTTGACAGGTGGGAATTGATACTCTTTTTGACCATATCGGTCATCATAACTTTGGCAGCTATTATTGGCTCACCGTGTAGATATCGGCACCTGTGCCCATAAGACAAAATGTTCTTCGGGACTGTACCAATTACATACTTAAACGACGATGAAATCTTACTAAAATCCAGTTTCTATTTAAACTGTGCGTGGTTCTTTTAACTGTTTCTTTAAGAGGGCAAAGTTGTCCTTTGTGATTGGAGATGAAAATGAAGCTTTGGCATCTAGATATTTGCTATGCTGCCACCTCAACCTACTGCTACTACAGTAGGTATTTTCTTGGTTTCTATCGTTTACACAGAGGTCGCCATGGACAGGATTTCTTCCATCCTCTGTGTGAGCAAGCAAAAAAATTATTTTTTCGTTAGATTTACAGTGCCACAGCCATCTTCCGTTTTTGCTACTAGATCTAGCGCTATGCCAAAAAAAGTACCCAGCCCTTCGAGGGGACATCACTTCTAAAGGCTAAAGCTGACATCACTAACTTTCATTTAATATCTCACACTACTCATATACGTAAAGGTTTCTTTAAAAAAAAAACATCTCTTTTCGTCGGTCTTTCAAGGGGATCCGGCCGCCCAGGGAGGCACAGACCATTTTGTAGCTGCAACCGCAAGCTACGATGACGTCGTGAAAATGGTGTTATAAACTTATACCTTCCGGGGTCAAGAGTTATTCATGCATTTTATATTGCTACTTTAATGGTAAAGGTTGGGGTCGCGGGCTCTTAGTCTTAGTAGCTACTCTTGATTGTGAGAGTCGTTGTACTGGATGTGCCCTTCGAGGGGATATCACTTCTAAAGGCTAAAGCTGACATCACCAACTTTCATTTAATATCTCACACTACTCATATACGTAAAGGTTTCTTAAAAAAAAACATCTCTTCGTCGGTCTTTCAAGGGGATCCGGCCGCCCAGGGAGGCACAGACCATTTTGTAGCTGCAACCGTAAGCTACGACGACGTCGTGAAAATGGTGTTATAAACTTTTTTACCTTCCGGGGTCAAGAGTTATTCATGCATTTTATATTGCTACTTTAATGGTAAAGGTTGGGGTCGCGAGCTCTTAGTCTTAGTAGTTACTCTTGATTGTGAGAGTCGTTGTACTAGATGTATAGTTAAAACTTGTTTCATATTTTCCGGGATTTGTAAAAAAATTGCGCGTTTGAAAAAATCCTTTTTTGTAGTGTGCTCTTTTTAAGGTGCGCGTTGTTTAAACCAAGCATATGTTTTTACATGATAATATGCAATAATATAATAATCCGTTCAGCCCTTTTTACCTCCGTTCCTAGCATCTGAATGGAGGTGAATAAAGTCGAAGAGAAGGGTTAATTTAAGCCCCAAATCTTCAAGTTTAGGTACAAACCAAGCATCAAGACAGGGTGTAAAGTAAAATTTGGTAGTTGACCTGAACTGAATCCAACCAATATCTAATAGCAAGCAGACCCTAAGGACGAGATTAGTAATTATGTCCCTTTCTCAAAAGCATTCCGGCCTGGTTCTTGTGCCCTGGTTAAATAGGTATGTATGTATGTTGGGAATTTGGAACCTTTTGTTGCACTATAACAAAGTTATTATTGTTTTCCACAAACCAAAACTACTTTTTTGCACTCGACGCGCGTTTCGCTAACAACGTTAGCATCATCAGGAGACGATAAATAATAAAATAAATTAACCTATTAACCTCTATCTTACATACTATCTTTTAGTGGGCGGAGATAAGACTAATAATTTGTGATTGGTCATGCTTTATAATCACAAATTATTAGTCTATTTCCGCCCACTAAAAGATAGTATGTAAGATAGAGTGTAGGTTAATTTATTTTATTGTTTATCGTCTCCTGATGATGCTAACGTTGTTAGCGAAACGCGCGTCGAGTGCAAAAAAGTATATTTTTGGTTTGTGGAAAACAATCATAACTTTGTTAGGTATGTATGTAGTAAAGGCGCGATCTCAGGCCCTTAAAACATGATTAGTGTCGAGGTAATACCGTCTCCAATAAGGCTGAACCACACTGTTTCAGTGACCTTGTATCGATCTATTGACAGCAAAACTAATGCATTTTCTGTCACTTTTTGGTGAAAATGTCGGCGAATTTCAATAAAAGAACTCTAAAACGGTAGGAGTTGATCGGCCTTAGTAGAGTCAGCAGGTATTGATCGAGGTTAGTGTATAATGTGGTGTATAACATCATCAGCAGAAAGATTCAATGAGCTACTTTCAGATAACAAAGTTATGATTGTTTTCCACAAACCAAAACTACCCCTTTTTTCCACTTGACGCGCATTTCGCTAACAACGTTGCCATCATCAGGAGACGATAAACAATGTTTATCGTAACAATGTTGGGAATTTGGAATTTTTGGTTGCACTATAAGAAAATTATGATTGTTTTCCACAAACCAAAACTACACTTTTTTGCACTCGACGCGCGTTTCGCTAACAACGTTAGCATCATCAATGACGATAAACAATGTTTACGCAGGTAAACAATGTTTACGCAGGTAAACAATGTTTACGCAGGTAAACAATCTTTATCGCCTCCTGATGATGCTAACGTTTTTGGCGAAACACGCGTCGAGTGCAAAAACGTGTAGTTTTGGTTTGTGGAAAACAATCATAACTTTGTTATAGTGCAACCAAAGGTTCCAAATTTCCAACATTGTTACTTCCAGATGTCACCGAACAAAATAAATTGAAATTAAACATTTATTGTCGCAACGAGGGATTATTTAATCACAAAAGATCAAAAGATCTTGGGTGGAAATAACTAAAATCAAACCTGGATGAGTATTCGACAAGGTGGTTCCACTGGTCACCCTCCCCATACATCATTAAACACCATCATACACTTTGATTTCCAACTTTAAAATTGTTTCGCTCGCTTTCGATGTTTCGCTCTGGGTAACCAGCGTGAGCTCGTCAGTGGTTCCACTGGTCACCCTCCCCATATATCATTAAACACCATCATACATTTTGATTTCCAACTTTAAAATCAAGGTGTATGTATGATTGTGTTTAGTGATGTATGGGGGGGATGACCAGTGGAACTACTGACGAGCTCACGCTGGTTACCCAGAGCGAAACATCGTTTAGTCAGTGGGATACTCATTCAGGTTTGAATTTTCGTTATTTCCACCCAAGATCTTTTGTTTTTAGATTCTTTTCGGTTGATGTAACTGATTTGGAGGTTTTTTAACTTCTTTTTTGAGGGATTATTTATTGCGACAACAAAAGTACAAAACTCCTTCCTCACCTCTCCTACAATTTAAAAACTAAAAAAGTTCCTATTCCTAAGCCAGTGCTAATTTTAAGGTATTTTTTTTAAACATAGAAATTATCTAGGTTATTGTTTTAGCGAAGAATGGAACTATGTTTACAAAGAACTGTATTCTTCGGGACCTGAACAAAATCAAAGAGCTTTAGAAGTCATGAAAATCTGGAAACTTAGAACCCCCATCTTGTCAACTGGCCTAGAGGGGTCTTTGATTATTTTAGATGTATTGACTAGCAGTTTATTTTTAAATACCGAACAATTGCGCTATGTTTATTCCATAGGAATTATGAGGTAGGTAAAATGCTGTAAATCACAGGTAATTTGCTTTTTTTTTAATCTCGGTAATATCAGGCCGAGTATCAGGCTTTACATGTCTTTTCTTTTTAATACAATGCATTAAAACCGGATTAAAGGCTTACTGATTTGTCAAAATTGGTTTTTGCTCGGGTATCTGTTACTAAATGCCACAAGCTTCTTCAAATAATTAACTATGCTAAAAGGCCGACTGAGCAGTACTATCTCGACTACTATACAGGGGTGCGTTCAGATTGAACGTTGGGTGATGCCCGGGCGCGCCCTGGCCGTTCAGATTGCTCTGGTTAAAATTTACCCGGCTGTTCAGATTGTCGGTAGATTTTTACCGGATGCTACCCAAACGCGCACTTTCGCACCCCACGAAATAGGTTGATATCAAATCAAATGCACAATCATTTTTAACCTTATTTTAGAGACAATATTTTTTGTATTTATGTTTTTTAAATTTGAAGTCTAGTTTTTGGCAATGGAAAGAATCAGTACACATTCCCAAAATTTGGTTTTGGACGAGGAAGGCAATTTTGTTCTAGATGGGACAATCAAGAGTGGTGAAGTGAGTGAAAAAGTGGTGAAGGTGAATCATCCTCAACAAGTAGTTCTTCATTTATAAACGCATTTACTATACTTCTTCCATAATTACAAAAAAAAAAAATCTTAGGAATGAGGTTATGATAATACATCTTATGCGTTCATATTGGACGAATCGCCGGGCACATTTGGAGTGCACTCTAACGGGTAACGCTCTGCGCCAGACTTCACCTTCACCATCGGTACATTATAGGCTGACTTCTACATATTTTAGGCACTTTCCCCATCCGTTATGCTTTTTTGGGTTGCCGGAGCTATCCGAAGCCTACGTTCGGGCAGAGCTTTCTTCTTGTACACGGTGCTATCAAAATAATGTCGACTGTCATAATGTTTGTGCCGACCTTTGATAAAGGTCGGCATTAACTTTAATTATGTCAACTTTATGGGTGGCACAATATGAACATGTGTAGAAATTTATTTATTTGCCATAAACATGCTTTACAGCCTCGGCTTCATCAAAAAGTATCAGACACTCACGATATAAAACAAAGAATAGTTATATCTTGTAATATAAATAGAACAAATCACAAAATTTCAAATCTAAAGGTTTGTTACACAAAAAACAAATAGTCAAAGCAAGAACCAACGTACAAAACTTAAAAAAAAAACAATTTTACCCTTGGCAACCTCAATATAAAAAAGTGACAGTTGCCCTAACTGTCATATTCTATCATGAAGTACTCGAATTTACGAATAATTTACACAGACGGAGGTTTGGTAAAAGCGAATATCTTTTTTTACTCTGTTGACGATTTCGAATAGAAAAAAGTGACAGTTGCCTTAAGTGTCATGGGGTAAACCACTGGTGCGACTACACATATTTACGAGTGGGGACTCGAACTACACTAAATTGAATTCGATTAACTAAAAAATGTAATTAATTTTGACATCTGTCAAACCCTGTCAAAATAACGATTGAGTAATTTATAATGTTGAAGTATTTGGAGAAACAAATACCATTTTTTTACTCTGTTAAGATATTAGTAGTAAAAAAATTACAGTTGTTTTAACTGTCATTTACTCTCATGGAAACATATTTAGGAGTGAGGCCTCGAACTATACTAAATTGAGGTCGATGAACTCAAAAATGTCATTAATTTTGACACCTGTTAAAATGGCAAATAAATAATTTATACACATAGAGGTTTGGGAATAACGAATACTTTTTTTATTCTGTTAAGAATATCGAATCAAAAACCGTAAAAAAAGTGACAGTTGCTTTAAGTGTCATGGAGAGAGTGCGCAGTTAGATAAATATTTTTTTATTTATTTATATATAGTACAGGACTTTCCTTAAAAAGTATATACATTGTCAGTATGAATTTCATAACCAAGAACATTTAAAGCGAACTAAAACACTATGCCGACAACATAAATACTTCTAAAGAATAAAAACACTTTTGAACAAGATAATTTTGCAAAGTTTTTTTGTGTTTAATGGATGTTATTTCTCTTAAACTGTGGGGTATTTTGTTAAAGACACAGCTACAAAGGAATTTGGGGCTCTTTTTGAATGTTGAGAGGTTGTAATTTTGAATAAAAATGTTACAATTTTGTCTAGTTCGGTAACTATGTAGGGAACTCACTAATGAAAATTTATGTGCATGTCTTTTTACAAACATAACACTTTCTAAAATTAAAATACTACAAATAGAAGAGAGAAATAGAATACAAGTTTCTAATGGACCTAATGAAAATATTTTTCGAAGAATTCCCCTCTGAAGGATAAATATCATATACTTTATGTGACTATATGCTAATGCAAAATAAACATTTAACAGTTTTTTGGTTGATAAAACACTTTTTAAGTTAACTGTAGCAAAATAAGTTGAATTAAGCTTTCCCGCTACATGTTCAATATGTGGTACGTTAACTGAATATCCACATTTAGCACCAAAAATTTGCAGCTGTTAACGTTATTTATAACAACATTATTCATAGTAAGAATAAATTCTGGAATAACCTTTCGTTTATAAAATACCATTTACTGCGTTTTTGATTCACATACAAGATTTGCATTTGAGATTGCTGTTTTTAAACAAGCACAAGATATTGTGACCGTAGAACCATCAGCATAAATTACAATTTTAATTTTGTTTTCAGAGGTAAAAAAGCGGAAAAGAAGTGGACTACACTACCTTAAACCATTAAAATCTCCTCTAAATCCCATAGCATTTAATTTTTGTAAGAAAAAATCACTTTCTGCGCTGTCAAAAGATCGCGTCAAATCAAAATAAAGAGCAAAAATATAATTATTACAATCAATATTATTTTGAGGCAGAAACTTTCTCATTCTTTGTACAACTATTTTTTCAAACACCTTTGAAAATGACAACAGGCTAGTACATATCTGTAATTCTGTAGCTCGCTAGTTTTGCCCTTTTTAAAAAGTGGTGTTACATATCCAAACTTCAGTCGTTCCGGAAAACATCTATTATTTAAAAACAGATTATACAGATAACACAAAGGAAATTTGACAAAATCCCATATGATATTTAAAACAAAAATTGGCACATCCTTACTATTAAAGCACGCTTTTTTATAAGTGCCTAATAATAAAACAAATCACAAAATTTAAAATAATCAAAATTTGTTAAGACAAGTACAGAACACACAGTAAAATATAAAAACAAGAATACGTCTTTTGACAACCTCAATAATAAAATTGCGAACAACCATAATCAATTGCTCATATAATAAAAAAAAATAAGACATTATTATTAATACAATAAAAAAAGGATGTTATTTCAATTTTGATTTCAAGCTTTAGCAAAAAAAAATGTTCAATCGAATTTTAAAACCGGATTTCTACAAAGCAGTCATTTTAACTCGTTTTTAAATAAATTTTCATTTGTTAATTCCGTTAGTTTTTTAGACAGCTTTTTGTGAATTAAACATTCTACATATAATGGTGACTTAGTAAGTTTTGTGGAACTATGCTTCTCTACATGAACTTGATTCCGATTTCTTGTAAAATGAGTATGAATTTTTGCACCAGTGATAAAACGATTTTTATTTTGAAAGACAAAACAAGCACAGTTAAGTAAGTAGATATTTATGACAGTTAAAATATGGTTTATTCTAAAAGTTTCTCTGCATGATTCCGTATACTTTATAATTTACAAAAATTATAATCGAAGTGTCGTCACAATACACATAACAAGTACCATTTGTGATAAATTCTGGAAGATGGTTTAGATGACATGTTTAGATGAAAACAATGTTAGAAACCTTTGAAACTTCGTGCGGAACTGTCAAAGATAGTACCGACTTTATTAAAGTCAGGCTATACTGGCTTTATGTATCGATAAATCCCTATTAGCCGCTAGGATTTAGACGCAAACTGACGTTACCGGAGTGCCAAAGAAGCTATTTTGGCTACCAATTTATGATATTTTTTTAAAGAGATTGTCCTTAAAGTATTAAGTTTGGTTTTTGAAAGGTTTTTCGGGGAAAGTCACATTAAATTATAGGTTTTTTGTTTATAGTTTTTGAGATATTGCATAAAGTTGGTATTTTTACTCTTTAGAATCCGTTGTTAATTTGATTTAAGATAATATAATTGTTTCGTCTCGGTACTTTTGTTTTAACATATTTTAATTTTTGGTATAGTAGCTTAAACTACTCTGCATTTACGATTTAGCAAGTGTCGCGATTTATTTCAAAATTTAAAAAGTCAGTGTGAAATCAACCAGAGACGGGCGGGGCGACATTGTAAACGTTAGAATCTTTCTTTATTTTTATTTGTACAAAACTTAAAAATACTTGTAACTTCAAGTTTGATTCAAGAAAGAAGTCAGTCTCTATCATTCACGCGAACACCATTATATTAAGAACTATTTTAATCCATCTTGAAATTTATTAACGGTTTACAAGCTTTAATATTACCTGGTAATTTATTAAATAGAAGAGGACCTAAATTATTAGGTGATCCAAATGCTCTCTTAGATTTACATACATTTGTATAAAGACTTGAACTACTTCTGGTATTCATATTATGTATATCACAGTTTTTTTTTTGAAATTTTTGACATCTTTAAAAACATACAAACACATTTCATAAATAAACAAAGACGGTAACGTTAAAATATTAAAATCTACAAAAAGTTCCTTGCAACTATGTGAAGGTGGGACACCAGCAATTCAAATTCAATTCAAAAAACGTTTATTCAAAAAATATACAAAAAGTGAACAAGTAACTACAAAACTTACAATGTAGAATATAAACGTTGGGAAATAACCACAGAAGCACTAAAAGCGCTTGTGCGTGGTTTTGTTTTTGTCCGGTTCGGTTGAGATAGAGTCATAATCAGTGTTTGTCAAAATTGAGTTTAAGGTTCACAAGCCGGGTTAGTGTCAAAGTCTGGAGATGGTTTATATTTAAGTGACTAGAACTGGGAGTAGGTAGGTGCCTATAGTATCTTTCTGCTAGTGTATTTATCATTTAAGATACTTGAGATCTACCAAGTTATTAAATGTTTCTCTACCCTGGTCCGATATCCACAATTTGGTTTTCATATTAAAACTTTTGCAATTTTTTATAGATTTGATGTCATTTGGAAGCATGTTGTATAACCTAGGTGAAAAATACTTTAGACTCCTTTGTCCATGCGTTTTATTAGTGACTGTTGAACATGCCAGTGTTCTGCTTCTAGTTGTGCTGTTGTTATTAAAATAGATATCTATTTTTCCTTTTTTAATATTTTTTATTATTTCGAGACAGTATAATTGTCGCATGTCCAACGGTTTGCTATCCGTAATGAGGTTGTTGGTTGGGTATGTTCTGCATTTGCAATAAATAATTTTAATGAACCATTTTTGTAAAGTTGCTAGCTTTTGTATATGGTTTTCAGCAACACAACCCCAACCAAGAATGCCATAAGTCAAATGGCTTTGTACCAATGACATATATAGTATTTTTAACTGTTCATTATTAAGAAAGTCTCTAAGATACGAAAATTTTGACAGAAGCCCCCTTATTTTACTTGTTACATAGTTTATATGCACATCCCATCTTAGCAAGTTATCTATTTGGATACCAAGGTATTTTATTGATGAAGTTTCTGGTATCTCATACTGTTCTATTTTTAGGTTTCCAAGTTTAGGAAGATTGTTTTTGTACGATGAAAAAGGCATGTATTTTGTTTTTTCTATGTTTAAAGTTAATTTGTTATGCTGAAACCAGTTTTTCAATTTTAAAAAATCTTCCTGGATTTGATTCTTAACTTTTTGCCAAGTTTTTGCTCTACAAAATAATACGGTGTCGTCTGCAAAACTAACCATTGTACCTTTTAGTTTAAGATTCAGCATATTATTAATGTAAACTGTAAAAAGTAGACGACCCAGAACGGTTCCCTGGGGCAATCCAAATTTTACAGCTTTTTCATCGCTGAAGGTTCCATCAATGTTAACTCGCTGTTGTCTGTTTGTTAAAAAATCTTTTATAAGATTAAAGATTTTCCCACGTATACCATAATTTTTAAGTTTATTTAAGAGAGTCTCATGGCAAACAGTGTCAAAAGCTTTGGATAGATCCACAAACAGGCAAGTGCAGGCATCACTTTGGTTGGTGGTTAGAGAAGATTTTATATTTCTTAAAGAAGCTAACGATTCTAGTTTTGATTAACTGTTCCATTATTTTCGAGAAAACAGAAAGCAGCGAGATTGGTCTGTAGTTTACTACTTCTAGTTTGTCCCCGCTTTTATGAAGGGGTTTGATTATACTTGTTTTTAAGCAGTTTGGAAAACACCCTGTATTGAAAGCTTTGTTTATTAGTAAAGTCAGTATAGGTGAAATTTCGATTACTATTTCTTTTAAACTTTCGCTTCTGATATCGTCCCATCCGGTGGATTTTTTAGGTTTAAGGTTTTTTATTGCTTTTTTAATTTCAGGTATTGAGACGTCTGTTAGAAACATAGAATTTTCTAGGTTAGGAATGTTTTTTTTGTAGTTAGGAATTATTTTGATTTTTTTGGCAAATTTTTCTCCAAGGTCGCTAAAGTAGCTGTTAAATTCATTTGAGATTTCAGTTTTTTTCGTTAGAGTCATGCCGGTGCTATTTTTAATTTGCTCAATTTTAGTTTTTGATTTAGTTTTATTGCATATTTTATTAACACAATCCCAGAGATTTGATTTAGACGAAAAATTTGAGTTTATTTGTTTCTGAAAATATTGTTTTTACTCTGTTTAATTTGCTGTCTTAATCTATCTTTGCACCTAACATAACTTTGTTTTATACTGATATTATTTGGTTGTTTCAAAAGATCTAAATATAACTTATTTTTGTCTTGAATTGAAATATTTATACTTGGAGTCATCCATTCTTTTCGAAAATTATTTTTGTAATTTAATGACTTTTGTGTTTTTTTTTCCAAGTAGATTTGTATTTTGTTTATAAACATTTCCATACCAACATTTACGTCTCCTGAGTTTAAAATATCCTCCCACGATTCTGCTCTTAGATCCTGTCTAAGATTATTGTAGTTTGTAAAGCGCTTAGTTTGATTATTCTTTTCTTTATTGTTATTGAAAAAACGGAGTGAATAGAGCTACTGGGTAGTGGTCAGTGATATGGGTTTGAAATATAAACGATTTTGAGTTTTTGGTGACATTATAGGGTGCTTTAAAGAATATGTGGTCTAGACAAGTTCGTGATTTTGGTCTGGTAATTTTTGTTTGTTATGTAGTTATGTAGTTATAACAAATCATAATTTTTAATTGAAAATGGAGTTTTTTCTAGGCTTTGTAATTTGAAAGTTTCTGTCAAAATGATAATATCGAAGCGCACTTTCAAACTATTCAAAAAAAGTTTATCATAGCTCTTGCTTAAGCTACAAATATTTAAATGAATAATTTTAAGGTCTTCATTGTGTTGTGCAAATTTGTTGTTAAAACAGCTTATATTTTTTATTTCTGTGATGTTTTGGTTTTCGTCCGTAAAACTTTGTATATAGTAGTCGATTCTGTGTAATAAATTCGTTATTAAGTAAGAAAAAAAAATAATTTTAGAATAGCTATACAAATTACGTGGGTAAGCCAAGTTTTCAATCAAAAATTTAGTTAAAATGTTTTGGAATATCAAAAGTGTTAAACAATTAAAATTTATCGAATATACTTAAGGCACAAAACATAAAAATTAGAATATTAAAAACAAAAAATAAAATCGAGAATATAAAATACACGCACAAAGTTTAAAATTTTGAAAATGAGACAATAATACATTTAGTTAATTATTTTTTTATTTGTTTGCTGGATCAGTGAGTTTTGGCTGGTCGGTTGAGAAGCAGTGTTTGAGCGAGATCTGGTTTTTCCCAACTTTGGAGTCGATTGTAGAGTTGTGCTGGAGCTCGAAGGCTTTGATAATTTAGTTTTAGCCTTCTTATTTTCATGTTCGCTCACTTCAGCTTGTAGTTGCGGTTCTGTATTATTGGCTTCTTCGAACACTTCTTCTGACGATTTGTTAGCTTCTAGTGTTGGTGTTGGCGGGGCGCTATTATTTCGAAATATTTTTTCTTTATTAATTTTAAAGGTAAAAAAGTCTTCTTTGTCGGCGTTCCTTAGCGCTTCTGCACTAAAATGTTCACCTTTTAGTAGAAGTTCGTTTTTGAAAATTTTTGCAGTGTACTTTTTTTCTTTGGCAGTTTTTAAAAACTCGTATAGTACTTTTTGATCTTCTCGTTCTCTTGGAGTCAAATCGTTTGCAATGCTTATTCCAGAGTTTTTTAGTTTTGAGGCGTACTTGAAGACTTCTCTTTTCATTAACTCGCTAACAAACTTGACCAGTAGTGGTCTGTTCTTTCCCTCTTGTCTCTCGCCAAGTCGAAAGAAACAGTCTAGTTCAGTTTTCCTTATATTCACTTGAAGTTTGTCTTGTAAAAAGTTCCAGTAAGTTTTGTTCTAGGGAGTTCTGGTTGTCAACTTCGAGCAATCCGAAGATTAGAAGGTTTTTTCTTCTTTCCTTCTGTTCCTGGCGCGAGATGTGTTTTTTCAGCTCTGAATTTTCTGTTTCCAAGTTTTCGACTATACTTAATACTTAAAATAATAAATATAATTAAATTAAAATAACTTAAATACTTTTTTACTGCCTTAAGGTGCTCGCAATGCGGCTTTCAGCCGAGATTAGAGTCTATATGTAGTCCAAGAAACTTCGTGCTACTGCAAAAAGCTAATTTTTCCTTATTTAAACATTTCTAGTTCCCTTACTGACTTCTGAACATGATGCAATCTCATAAGAGTAGTTTTTGATGGATTTAAGTAAAGAGAATGGCTAGAAAACCAGGAATTTATTTTTTCTATAAGGTTATTACATTTACTTTCCAATAAATGGTTCCGATTTATCAGATATTAATGCTGAAACATCTACAGCAAAAACTGCAAAAAAACGCCTCAGGATCGACTTTGGCGACCTGATTTATATAAATTATGAAGAAAACGGGACCCAGAATAGAACCCTGAGCGATCCCCGTCTTAACCCTTCGCGATCCCCGTCTTAACCCTTCGCGAAGCAGAAGTTACACGTCTCAGATTATTCTGCGCATCCACATGTCGAATTGCAACATACTGCTCTCTATTTTCCAAAAAAGACTGTGACCAGTCAAACGATTTTTTGTCAAATCCATACTTTTCCAAAATAAGTAAAAACTTACCGTGGTCAACATAGTCGAACGCCCTACTGAGAACACAAAAGATCCCAGCAGGGCAATTGCCTGCGCTAACCAACTGTACAAAATTTTCATAGAACGCATGAATCGCTGACATTGTACTTTTTCCATGTTGAAAGCCATGTTGGTTTTTTTGTTATAATGTTATTGACTTTAAGATGTATAAGCAAGCGATGTAAAAAATGCATATTCAAAAATTTTTGAAAATGTTGATGGTATGGTTGAAAATGTTGATGAAATTGGGATTACCTTACCTACTTTCAAACGATAAGGAAACTCCCCACAGCAAAATGACAGATTAATAAGATGCGTTAATGGCTTGATAAGGTAAAATAAAACTTTCTTTACCAGAAAATTAGGAACGTCGTCGTCTTGCTCTTTAGAACATTTTTAATCCGACGGGACATTGAGTTTTTATTAAAAGAACCCAATAAAAATCGCCGATGTTTAAAGAGTGAAAAAAGGAACACATGACAGGGAAAAGGAAGCAGTAAAATTGCAGCTCACAAATGTGCTTTGCGGATTGATTTTGGTTGCATTTCAATAAATCATTTCTTCAAGTGCCATGGTCTCTTTGAACGTTGGCTATCATCAGCGCGATCTGTACCCTCTGCACTGCTTTTCGAAAAAGTGTAGTACTAATACCATACTAAGATTTTTAAGCCATGATATCCGTCTACGACTCGGACCTCTTCTGCCTTCAATTTTGCCTTCTATTATATCAATTTTAAAAGTTTATATTTGTCATTTATCAAAATGTGGCCAATCTAAGCAAAACATCCAAATTAGTTACCCAGTACAACTTGTCCTAACTAATTCCATATAACAAAGATAGCTATATATATAGATATACATATTCCGAGCCTTGAGTGATAGTAACTACAACAAGCTTCTATAATGTTTGCAGCTAAATATAAAAGTGATATTAAAATTTTCGACGAGATCCTGAGAACAGACGAATGCAAAAATTAAACAGACAACCTGCTTGAAGAACGTCTGGCAATGAGTTTTTAACGAGCCTGCCTCACGAACAACTCCAACTCTATAAATTACTACTCCTAGCCAACTCCAAACAGACCAACGAACTGAAAAAAGAGTTTGAAAGAAACCTCCAAAGCTACTCAGTCGAAACTAAGAAAGAAATACAAAAACTTAAATCCAAAAATCTACAGATCTAAAGGGTACAACGCAACGTAAGAATAACATTGTTTAACAAAACTCTCGAAACCCTACACCAACATCTAGGAACAAAAATTGAGGAAATATATATTACAGGACTGGACAAACTAATAACTCTCCGATTATTCTACAATTCCTCTCCTTGTTAAAAAAGGCTTCATTGTTCAAGGATACTTCAAAACTTAAAAAACTGCGACAAGACATATCAATTTTTAACGACCTCTGCAAAGAAGACGTTGAAACGCAAAAGTTTTAAGACGTCATCTAAAGACTGCCAAAAGTCAAAACCTACAAGCAAGGATTAGAAGTTTCAAAATTCAAATAGAAGACAATATTATACGGCAAAAGAGCTATTAGAACTGGAAGGGTCAGGCCCACAAATCTCGAACTCGGAAATCTCAGACCAGTCTCGGAGCGAAGACGAAGAAACCATGCCAAAACCATCTACTAGAAAAAGTAAAGAAAGATCAAGAAAAAACTCCACAGGACAAAACACTCAAAAGTTACCAAAGGCGGAAAAGAAGAACTCTCCTTGGCGTTCCAAAAGAAAGAGATTGGAAATTGTCAATTACTCTAAATCATTCATAAAACTATTGCGTTCTCACTTTTCAAAAGAAACCAAAACTTAATTTTAAATTAGTATAAAATCAGGTTATATTTATCCTTCTCTTTTATAGGTTAACATCAACATCTGTCCCTTTTCTTTTAATCAGTATAAAAATATAAATCTAGACAGCAAGTAAAAAGAAATCGATTTAAAACAAAGTTTATCAATCCAGTTTATCTACCCCTTACTTTATCATTAAAGATTTTGTTAAATATTATTTACTGCACGTTTTTTTTAATCAAACAAAGTAAACACGATAGAAAGTATAAATTGTCAGAATACCCTAAGGCCGGCTTGTTCAATGGCCGTTCAATGCCAGTTCAGTGTTTGAACCTGGTTTAAGAAAAAAGGCGAGTTGTTCAAGTTGTTGTTGGTTCAGAACTTAAACAGAATACTTCAGTGCTCTTGAACCTGGTACACTTGAACGTTTATTTTTGAGGGTTCAACCGGAAGTTCATTATAAAAAACAGTTTTTTTGTTTAAAAGGGAGAAATATAAATAAAAAAATGTTTCTATACTTTAAAAGAGATTTTTAAAAAGAAAAAAGTATAATTTATCCGAAATTTTAGCGTTCCAATATTTCATGTGTTTACATTTGTGCTGGTCCAAACTGCTGGTTAAGGTGAATTTTTAACTTTTATAAAATTGACCAACTAACAGATGATAAAGACTTTGTGGGGGTTATTCTGGTGATTCAGGGAGATATTAGAAGGCGAGGCCAGATTATTTTTTATGGAAGATAGTGATAGTTACGCTTTACGAAAGAGGGAATAAGGTTTCTCGTTGGCCAAATTGGAGAAAGAATCCAACACCAAACTCAGCAGTAAGTATTTCAGTAGACAGTAAATAAAGTTACGACATTTTTTCCAGTAAGCCCTTGAGCTTATACCCAATTATAGCCCCTCTGTCAATTTTGTGTACCCTTTTCTGAAACTTGTATGGATGAATTTATGTTTAGTTTTTTGTTTATAATGACCGTTGGAGGTTTTTTCGACCACTGGCAATTTACAGGGTGTTGGTCAAATGCTTTTTATTGAAAAACAAATTTACAAAATGGCCGAGCTTTCGCATTTTTTTGTTGCTTCTTCATTTTTAACAACAATAAAATTCTCACTTTGGACTTATTAAATGGGATGAAACAATAACCTTTCATTTATCACATATATGTCTCAGGACATGTGAAAAGTTAATGCTACAAAAGCCTGTGTCTTATTCAACACTTTTTTTTCTAAAATCGTGCTTTTGACACCAACAGAGATGGTGCTTTTAAAACTCAGGTATTTTGCTACAGGAAATGTTTTAATCACAATTGGTAATTTTATAGGCAGTACAGCCACCAGAGTAGCATGGAGAGTCTTTGCAGCAATCTGCTTACTATATCCATCCAAGTAAGACCCAAGAAGAGAGACTGCAAACTTTAAAAAAATCAACCGCGCTTTTAAACAATACAAAATAAAACAAAATATTAAGGATTATGTTGTATTCTATCCAAAATATTACAGTTGACCAGTTCATTATTGCTTTCAATAAAGTAGGTCGACAGTTAAACTTCAGTCAACTGAACTCAGTTCAAATTTTGATTGAACAACCAGGCCTAAGAATATTAAGCTCAATAGACTCAACACAACAGTTTCGAACTCACACAAATATTAGAGGAATTTTAACTAATTTTAATAAACTAGAAGTCCACTTAAACAGTTTCGAGAACTTTTTGTTTGATATCATCATTCTAACCGATACAACATACAAGACCCCAATTATTTTTCAGTTCCTGCATACCAACTTATATACAGTGAAGGTAAATATAACAAAAACGATGGCGTTGTGATTTTCATAAAAAAGCAGCATTTTTTACGCATGGAATTATAAATATTGTTGAAAACACTGGAATAAGGGTTGAAATTTGTGAAGGTCTTAAAAAACTAGCGTTTATAGCATTATACAAGCACCAATGACTTTATTATCGAACTTACATAATACATTCAAAACATCTGCAAATAATACTCCGAATTTTTAGTCGGAGACATTAATATAGACGTTTTAACGGTCAACCCAACTAGCCAAGATTATCTAAATATGCTCTACGCAGCAGGCTTTGTATCCACGATTAATAAACCAGCTAAAGTTGATAAAACCAAAAAAAAGTTGTCTCGATCACATCTTTGTAAAATCTAACTATATAAATACCGATTCATTGATTCCAATTGTTCTTCACTCAAAATTAACTGACCACTACCCGACACTCCTTCAGATTCCCTTTTTAAAAGAAGAAAACATAAAAACTCCTGAAAAGATTTAAAAAACTATGACCGATTTAAAACTGTGATAAAGAGTATTGACTTCCAGGAACGTTGTAAATTTTATAGCAAACTATCACTGAAGCATTAGCATTTTGTTTACAGGAAAGCACAACTGAACATTTGAGTGGCATTTGTAAAAAGAAGCCATGGATAACCACTAAGCTAATTAGTCCCCAAAAAAACGGGAGAAACTATCAATTCTATAAATGAGAAAAAACACAACTCTTACTTAACATTTATAAACACTACCATAACAAACTAAACAACTTAATTAATTGATTAATATCTCCTACATCGGAAGAAGAAGAGGTAAAAAACATAATACTCGGACTTAAAAATAAAGCATTTGACAACAAGACTTTTTAAAGAATTGATAGATTTGATAGATGCAATAAAACAACCTATTGCTCATCTAGTTGACACAATTTTTAAGACTGGTATTTGCCCAGCCAACTTTAAACTTGCAGTTGTTAGGCCTATCTACAAAAGTGGTTTAAAACACAACGTAGAAAATTATAGGCCAATTAGCGTTACGACGGAATACCGTCGTCCAAGATATTTGAAAAGATTCTTAAACATCGCTTGGTTTCATTTCTTCAGAACAAAAACATTTTAAGCAAACATCAATACGGCTTTCGAAAAGATAAATTGACGTCAGAGTAAAATATACGGTGCCCTCGATAAAAGCAGACTTTGCGCCGCCGTCTTTCTGGATTTCGCAGAAGCCTTTGATACAGTTGACCATGAGGGACTTTTGTCAAAGCTGGAAAGAGTCGGAATCAGAGGCTTAGCCTTAAGTCTTATTAAATCTTACCTGTCAAACAGACAACAAAAAGTAAAAATGAACTCCATCATTAGTTCTCCAAAAAAAGTAACCTGCGGAATACCACAAGGGACAGTGATCCCATATTGTTTAGTGTATATATCAACGATATTCTCAATTTAAAATATCACGGTGTACTCCTTTCTTTTGCTGACAACACGATTTTATTAATGGAAGCATCAGCTTGGCGTGAGGTGGAAACCAAGATGGGCAATGATCTACACACAATCGTTTCGTGGCAAGATAAAAACCTTCTCAGTATTAATCTACAAGAAATAATTTACTTACCGCTTTCAGTAACCCGAAATCTTTCAACTAGCAGTTTAAATATTACTCTAACATTTAGAAAGAATCAGCTTTGGAGAATACCTATATCAGACAAGGCCAAATACTTAGGTAATCACATTAGACTCTTCTAAAATGGATTAATCATTCAACTCTTCTTACAAAAAAACTAAAATCACTTATGTTTGTTTTCAGTAAAGCTAAAAAATGTCTTACTCTTAACCAACTAAGATCCCTATATTATTCACTGGTTCAGGCCATTACTCAAGATGGCATAGTAGATTGGGGGAAACATATCCAGAACACCTTTCTTCAGTTGAAATTGCACAAAGTAACATAATGGTTAAAACCAGAAAAAAAAAACAGAAAATTTTAAATTCATTCAAACTAAGCTCAAGTGATGCACCTTACCATCTTATCATATTTGATTTCCGTATTTATTCTGATTTACACAAAAAACCGTTTTACTTATAAGTTACGTCCCTGAAGAAGCTGACTAGTCTAAAGATACAGTTTTCCTCGAACAACACCAGCTGCATTTTAGATAAGAAGAAGTGTACATTTTCATTATTTTATTTGTTCTTAAATTCATTCTGAGCTTTGGCTTCACGCTGTAAACTGCTTTCGAAAAATAAAGATTTTTTTTATAACTAAAATCGTTCAACAAAAATCTTAACTTGCGCAGTCGGTAGGATTGTTGCCAATTCGCGATCGGTATCAGTTTATCGAAAACCAATATCCGTGTGGTGTTGACCGTCGTGAATTGTGGGTATTAACCCTTAAGTGACAATCGAACAGAAAGACTGGTCAGTGAAGTGGTCAGTGCACAGAGGTCATAGGGCGATTGAATTCGACAAAAACCATCAAGCACGGAGGTACCAACCACTAGAGGCAAAGTCCAGGATCAACCCGATAGAAAGAGAAGACTAACGACCAAAACGGTGAGTGTCCAATCTTTCCTATCACCCATTTCTCCTCTCCGATTGAGCGGTAGAAAGTAATTTTAAGGTAAATTTAAGAAACCAAAACAGCAAAGAAAATTTTGAAAATTAGAATTTTAAAAAATTAGTATAGGAAATTAATTTTAATTTTGGAGAGAACAATAGACTGACTAAATATTCAGTTCTTGTTCTTAAAACGGATGACCACATCTAGTGAAAATAATAGTTTATAAGCTGAATGAGTAAAACGGAGAAAGAAATACCATTCACCTCAAGTGAAGATCCGATTGACGATTTAATAGATCGATTTTTTAATAAATTAAATTTAAAATCGAAAAAGGATAAACAAAATCGAAAATCCTTTGAATCATATCCAAAAATGGCAAATACCAATCAAAATGTTAATGCACAGCAGTTGCAACAGCAACAGCAACAACCGCAAGTACCGCAACCTGCTCAGCAACCAAATTATACTTTACTAAAAATGTTTACCGATACAATCAGTAAATATAACGGTGATCCAAACACCCTAAATTGCTTTTTATCTGCTTATTTTCGACCTATTGTCAAAATGCTGATCCAATTTTGAATCAATATTTAATTCGCACCATTCGAATGAAACTTATTGATAGAGCGCAAATTTTAGTAGGTAGTAGAATGGAACTAGTAAGTTGGGACGATATTAAAAATGCTTTATATACTTGCTTTGGCGATAAAAGAAACTTAGAGTGTTTAAAACAGGATTTGTTTATGGCAACCCCTAATAAAAACGAACATCCCTTAGATTTTGCAAAAAGATTACAAGTTTTACGTAGCCACCTTGCTCAAAAAATAACATCAATTCCTTTGACAAATATGGACGCGAATACAAAAGTTATTCACTTGAGACAATACGAGCAAATTTGTTTAAGAACATTTATAAGAGGGTTACCAAATCCCTTGCAAAGTATAATTAGGCTTAAAAATTCGGATAGCACAGAAACCGCGATGACGTACGTAAATTAAGAAGAAAATTTTCAACACTCACAAAACGCGTTAAAAACACAACAACCGCGTTCAAATTATGATATCCCAAATAAAAATCAAAATTTTAGGCCTATGCAAAGATCAAACTTCCAACCAATTCATTTTCAAAATTTCTACAGCCAAAATTTTCAAAATCCACAAAATTATCAAAACCCACAAAATTATCAAAATCCAAAATAATTTCAGACCTCAAAATTATACCAATTTTCAAAATACCCAAAATCAACAAAACTTTAGACCGATGCATAACCCATTTGCATCCAATCAATTCCCAATAAATCAAAATCCATCATTCCCAAGAGCCCCAATCAATATTCAGCCAAGACAATTACCACCGCAAAGATACTTTAGTAACCGGCAAGTTTTCGGGCCACCACGAGACGTTTTTCGAGCAACAGGAAAACTCCCAACGGATAAACCAGTACCTATGTCAGTATGCACGAAAAATACGACTCAAATCAATCGAACCTGTTTAAAATCGATCAAGGTGAACAAATAACACCGATTCCCACCTTAAATCAAAATGTCGAGAATATCCAGAATCTAATTTTGACCAATTTTCAATAAATCAATACGATGATTATTTTTCATACAATAATCAAACTCAATATCAAAATTTTGACGAATATTATAACCAGAACTTAATAAATTACGACAGCCAAGACTGCACTGATGTTTTGCGTACAAACACTGATTATGATTATAACTTTGATAACAACTTAACCGACTCAAATAAGGAACACCTGGCCTACAGAACACGAATCCCTAACTATAGAAATGAACACAGAAACCACAAACAGTTTGCCTTACATTAAAATTCAAAATCCGCCTTTAAAATTACAAATCGATACGGGATGCGGTCATTCGTTGATCAAACCGTCTTTAGTAGAAAAATATTATCCAGAAAAAATTTATAACTCACCAACCACCATAAAAATCGGAACTGCCGAAACGGAAGTGTTATACAAAGCTCATTTACCAGCTTTTTCGGAATTTAACTTAAATACAGAAATTTCATTATTTCACGGGATTATAGGCCTTAACGATTTAAAAAGATTCAATATATTAAGTGATTTACCAAATAAACAATTAATCAGTTATCAAAATCGTATTCCCATATATTACCGAGAACCGCAAAGCGAAATGTATAGCATTACAGTACATGCATATCAGGTGTGTAATATCAAAAACCTCTACTTTCCGGAGACCTTGACACATGCAACACGTGGATTCGCACCAACAGAAGTTTTTAACTATACAGACCAGGACACAACGGTATATTTTCAAGAACCAATGCAAGTCCAAATTTTTCCCGATTTTCACAAAGAAAATTTTGACTTTTTATATATGGAAAATTTTTTTACAGATAAATTAGAGAAAGACCCAGAAATATCAAAATTAATTCGTTGCGACCATTTAAATCAAGAAGAAAAATTGTCACTAATAAACCTATGTAACGAGTTTTCAGATGTTTTTCATAAAGGGAACGAAAAAATGACTTTTACCAATACAATCGAACATGAGATAAGAACAACCGATGAAATTCCTACATATTCAAAATCATATAGACACCCATTTGTGCATAAAGAAGAAGTCCAACGCCAAATAAATAAAATGTTAGACGAGGGAATAATCAGGCCAGGTCAAAGCCCTTGGAGTAGTCCTATTTGGATAGTAGCAAAAAAGCTGGACGCAAGTGGCAAACAAAAATGGCGCATCGTGACTGATTATAGGACCCTTAACCTTAAAACATTTGACGATAAATACCTTTTACCAAATATCACCGATATTTTGGATAAATTAGGTCGATGCACATATTTTTCAACAATCGATTTATCATCAGGGTTTCACCAGATAGAAATGGATCCGAAACCTATCGAGAAAACAGCTTTCAGTGTAGAAAACGGATTATACGAGTACGTGCGCATGCCTTTCGGCTTAAAAAACGCACCCGCAACTTTTCAGAGAGTAATGGACAATGTCTTAAGAGATTTAAACGGAAAATATGCCTAGTCTATATGGACGATATAGTAGTATTTTCAACGAGCCTTGAAGAACACATAAAACATTTAAAACAGGTATTTTCAAAATTAAGAGAAGCCAGATTAAAAATACAGCTAGATAAATCAGAATTTTTGAGAATCGAAGTCGAATTTTTGGGACATGTTATCACCAAAAATGGAATAAAAGCAAACCCACGAAAAATAGCAGCCATACAATCGTTAAAAATACCTTCAACACCAAAAGAAAGAAAATAAACCTTTTACAGAGTGTTTAAAGAAGGGCGCAACTATAAAACATAACACCGAATTTTTAGAGACATTCGAAACCTGTAAAAATATATTGACAAATGACCCAATACTTCAATATCCTGATTTTACTAAACCGTTTATATTGACAACAGACGCATCGAACGTAGCCGTGGGAGCAGTATTGAGCCAAGGAACTATTGGAAGCGATCTACCTATAGCTTACGCATCAAGGACGCTGAACCCGGCTGAACAAAACTACTCGACGATAGAGAAATAATTATTGGCTTGTGTATGGGCAACACAGTATTTTAGACCATACTTATATGGCCGAAAATTCACGATCGTCACCGACCATAAGCCTTTAGAATACCTTAAAAATATAAAAGAGTCTAATTCTCGACTTGTAAAATGGCGCCTAAAATTAGAAGAATTTGATTGTGATGTGAACTATAAAAAAGGCAAATTAAATTCAAACGCCGACGCATTATCAACATTAGAAGTCAATATAATGGAGAATCAATCAACCGCAGGTAATCCAGGAGAAATAAATCAAGAAATAGAGGAATACATAGCGCAAATAAATCAAAACGTAAGTGAAAAAGAGAGAAAACAAGTGCGTTAATAAATTCGAAAACCAATATTAACGATAGTCGACCAATAATTCACTCTAATATCCAAATAACCACCAGCTATTCCTCCAGACATACCACCAGAAGAGAATCCTACTTCTGAGGTCCCAGATTCCGATGATAACGAAACGGTACACACATCCGCCGAAAACCCAATTTTAAATGTACCAATAACCGAAAATTGCGTAAATACGTACGCACATCAGATTATCTTTTACCAGAGAGACCGAGGTAATTTTCATGTGACTAGGGATATTCCTTTTGCCACCAAAGAACAACTAATAGTACATCTTACAGCAAACTTTGAGCAGGAAATAATAAAAATTTTCAAAGAATACGTTAACCCATCGAAATACTATTGCCTTTATGTCAAAAACTCGAATATTAACCTTAACCAAAGATTAAGTGTTATTTTGCCGCAAACTTTTAGGAATCACACCTATAAATTAGTACTATCTAATATATATTTAATGGATGTGTCCGAAGAACAAAAACAAAAAGAATTGATTACCTATCATCATAATAAAAATCACAGAGGAACCCAGGAAAATCTATTAACACTGAAAAAATTATATTATTTGTCAAACATGAAAACTGACCTAACACAATATACAGACCGCTTCAAGCTATTGCGAACATAGGGGGAATCAAGTCCAATTTACTCTCCGTGCCGTACGACCGAGGTGGATTCGAAGCACGCTGCAGTGTTATCTTTTGGAAATTCATTTTTTTTTTATTATTTTGTTTTATTTCTGCCTTGCTCACGAAACAGATGGGTAAGTTCTTAATGGAAATAATACATTTTTAAAACCAAAAATGGATGTCTACGAAGTTGCCGAAAAAGTGCAGATGGTCAAATGGTCAAATCGTCATAACCCAACACACGTTCGATATTGGTCGAAGGAAAATTTGCATTTGTATTTTGACGTAAGAACACAGTATCCCCAAAAACTAAATGTTTGGGGGGGGGGTATTATAGGGGAACACGTAATTGGGCCATTTTTTATTAACGGCAGTTGCAATTTGAATGGTCCTAGATACTTGGATCTACTGCAGCAGCACATTATTCCAACTGCTAGGCAGTTGTTAGTTGTTATCTGTTTTTGAAGAAGCTTTTCAAATTATCACCCCTAACATGCTTGGAAACGTTAGAAGGGGTTTTTATAGTAGGCTCGGATATTGTCTAGCCGAGCAAGGAGGACTTTTCGAACATTTGCTTTAATTTTTTTTGACTGGGAGAATCTTTTTGGTTTTTAGAATGTATTATTTTATTTTGAGAACTTGCTTTTATTTTGTTTCTCCTTATTATTTTCATTGTAACACGTCGTCACTGATAAATCTGAGCAGTTGACAATAAAACGCTCTTATTTATCAGTGACAAAAAATAAGAAAATTACGTTATAAAAATTTGCGTATTTATTGACCAAATTCCGGTTTCATTGACTACGCTCCACACAGCACCGTGGTTAGAGGCGTACTAAATACAAGGCGAATGGCGGCAAACGGCGATCGGAAGCCTGAGTGTTGGTGGCTTCACTGATAGGCGTGCGGTGTCTCTGCATGTACGTACACTGGCAAATTAGACTTCCTCCGCCCTATGTTCGCAGTAGCTTGAAGCGGTCTGTATAAAAAACTGCGATATCTTTCAAAAAGCAAAGTACGACCGACATCCACCTCAGATTAAATTCGCCTTAACACCTACACCCACGCAACCTTTCGAGTGCATTCATCTAGACACGTTCCAGATTTCAAACTCAATGTATATGACAGCCATTGATGTCTTCTCGAGATACGGTCAAGCGTACCCGATAGACGCGTGTATGAGCGTATACATATTTGACAGCTTGTCAAACTTTGTTAGTCACCATGGCCTACCTCAATTCATCACAGCACATAGCGGAACAGAATTTAAAAATCAAGTTGTTTTAGATTTTTGTAAGTTACACAAAATAGGCATTCATTATACGACACCGGGAAATTCAAACAGTAATAGTTCAGTCGAACGATTACATTCCACTCTTATCGAACATTTCAGGACCTTAAAATTAAAAGAACCACATTCTTCAAATAATAAATTGATGCAATACGCGATTATTGGTTATAACTCATCAGTACATAGCGTGACAAAACAGAGACCATTTGATATCATAAATGCACGATTAGATTCCTTAGACCCCTTTGATTTGACGGACGAAATTATTGTCAGTAAATACGTGAATGACAGACGCGAGCGGATGAACACTATCTATCAAAAAATCTATGAGACGTCGGATAACACGAAAACTAAACAAAATCAAAAACAAAACGAAAAACGACAAAATCCTCAAGAAATGCCGCCTGATACAAAAATCTATGTAACAGACAAACAGGCAAAAAAAAACAAACTTCGCATGGTAGCACAAGATATTTGAACCAAAGTAATTACAAAGGACAAGAAAGTTATTCACAAATCGCAAATCCAAAAGCCTAAACGATTTTCCTCTTCGCAGGAAATCGCATCTAATGATGACACCCCTTCGACTAGCAACCCTGTTCATGGTCGTGTCAGCAGTGAAGAAGACATAAACATAAACGTCATCCCTATTAATACTCCCTTACTCCCTTTCCGATTAGGTAACGCAAGAGTAATTGAGGGAAAACATACATTTTTACACTATAGAATTAGCCCCGCTTTATAATCAATTGAAAACAATTGAACGCTTTTATAGTATAATCGAAAAATCGCTTAATTTTACACCCGCTTTTAATTCGCAAGCTTATGCTTATTATTTTAGTTCTAAGAATTTATTTAACCACGCTAAGTATCTTATCTCACAAACAAAGATCAAATTAAATAACATAAAACCGCATAAAACGATGCGTAGATAAAAACGAGGATTAGTAAATATAATTGGAAAAGCATCAAAATGGATTTTCGGTACTTTGTACTCCGAAGATGGCCAAAAATACGATGAAGCTATCAATAAGTTATCGACAAATCAAAATTCAGTTAGCACAGAGATAAAAATGCAAATATCTTTGACAAAATAGTTAATCAATAATTATAATAGCACAATATCCTTATTGTCAAAAAATCAGGAACTTCTCATAGAACATCTAAAAATTATTGAAAGCAATCTGAATAAATCAATAAATAATATCACCAATTTTCTAAAAGCACAAAACACAATATTTCAAATTATTGTGAACTGTCAAAGATTTATAACGTTTTTGGACACCTTAGAGGACGCTGTTTGCTCAACTAAATACTTTGCACAGCTCTATAATTTCAGCTTATCAACTTGAACAAATAATTTTTAATTTAACCACACTTTATGGTGAAGACAAAATTCTAATGTTTTGATTTATTACTATCAATTGGCAAGCTTACAAGTTAGCTTTTCAAACGATAAAATTATTTTCGGCGTTCACTTTCCAATATTCCAAAAACAAAACTTTCAATTATTTCACCTTTTTCCTATCCCAATCAATAAATCGATAATTATTCCCAAATCATCCCACCTATTGATTGGCACTGAAGAATCGCAATACGAAGAAGACGCCTGTCCAAAACTAGAGAACATCTACATCTGCCAAAATCGCCTTATGCCTCACATCCGAGATTGTGCACACGCGTCGAAATATTAAAACCGATCATCTACCAGATAACTGATCAATACATATTATCGATACCGATCGAAGATGAACTTAAACTTCAGAAATTCTGCCAAAATAAAGAATTTTTCCTCATCAAGCAGCCAAGCTTAATTCAAATTCCCTACAACTGTGGAATCAAAATAGAAGAGAAAAAATTTTGGTATAAAGAAGAACTTATTAGAGGCAATCCGTTTATTTTACCTCCTATAAGAATCAATAATTACAGTTACCAATTAGACACTGAGCCTATCCAATTAAATACTATTGATTTACAAGAAATCAAAGATCTTCAAGAAAGGGCCAAATCTATGAGGATCCCCGAAATTTTACAAATCCATCCAGCTACATGGAGCGTCTTAACGACCCTTACAATCCTGCTTATGGTTATGGGACTTCTATACGTCACACTGTACGTTTATAGAAAACGACGCCTAGCTATGAAGAAAGAAGAAGATGTCCAAAAAACGAGCACCCTCGAAAACAACCCTTCATCCCTGTTGTTTTCGATCTAATTGGGGGAGTTACGTCCCTGAAGAAGCTGACTAGTCTAAAGATACAGTTTTCCTCGAACAACACCAGCTGCATTTTAGATAAGAAGAAGCGTCCATTTTCATTAAATTAAAAATAAAGATTTTTTTAAAAACTAAAATCGTTCAACAAAAATCTTAACTTATAGTTCACTTAAATAATTATTTTTACATAAGAATTGTTAATATAAGTTAATTACTTTTTTATCCCCTTTTTTGGTGTTTATGTCTTATTAACATTAAAATAGATGTATATTATAACTCTGATTTAACACACAATTACGTAACGTACATACGTAACATTAAAAACCTTAAGTTATTATTTTTACATAAGAATTGTTTATTTTATTTAATTATTTTTTAAACTTTTTTGGTGTTTATGTTTTTAACATTAAAATAGACATACTTTCATAAAAAAAATCTCTAATTTTTCCATAAAAATTATTTATATAAGTTACTTTTCTCCCTTTATTGGTGTTTATGTCTTATTAACATTAAAATAGATGTATTTCAATTAAAACTCTAATTTTTTAATAGACAAGCACATCTAGTACTTAAGTTAATCCAGAGGATACCTTTTTCCTTTCTTTAACTATAGACTTGTATTGATTGTAAAATTAATTTAGTAAAATGAATTGAATTGAATAATAAACAACAAGTCAAACAAAGATATCCATATCCTAATTTCGGAAATCTACAATACACAAACAAGCACTACAAGTTGCATATCCACTCATCTCGATCACAACTACGTTTACATTTGAACGCATAAACATTTTGGATCCGTTCGAGTAAAAAGTTCGATCGCGGAAGTACTGTCACGAATTAACTACCTTTTGAGGTTTCGAGGGCGCAACAACAAAAGCAAAAAATCACAATTACAAAAAAAAGTACATCGATCATTAGGGACATTTTGGACCACTTAAAATAACATTTTTTGTGGTTATCGTTATTTGTGCGGCTGCGCAGTAAGGGAAAAGAGGGAATGCTAATCAAATAGGGATAACGACGGACTTTATTTACGCCAAATAGGAATAACGATTTTTGTGGTTATCTTTATCACAGACTAAAAAATGATTGGTTTAACAATTTTCTATGTATACGTGTATTCTAAATAAAAAGAAGAAATCCACAAAATTCACAGCACGCATTGACCTCACAAACGTTAGGTTATTTTTCATTTAACGAAATTTTACGTTATTTCCTTTTACATTCCAAAAACTCTTTTAAATTTGACAGTTGTTATTCTTATCGTTAATTACTATAACCACAAAAGTAGTTATTTTTGCTGTCATTTTAGATGGTCCAAAATGTCTATGTATTCTTGATAAACATTCGAATCTATTTTCAACTTGGTGAAACTGCATATATAAACCTATTTTTTCACCTTTTCACCATATTTGCAACGCTTGGTGTTGGTTTGGTGGAATGACGTTAAAATTTCCAGCGCAACGTTGCGAAAAAAAACGCAATTAAAGTACTAGAGGAAAAATCTAAGATCTGTCAAAAAACCGGCTTCATGGGGTAAACAATCCTCCCTTAAGTTGCTAGCCAAAAAAAAGATGTTGTTTATTTTTGTTTGATGGCAGTGCGATTTTTACAACTTGGTATCATCTACGTAGTTCAATTTTTCTAGTTTTTCTTTGTAAAAATGCCTTGTAGTAGTTCTGTATATTCATTGTTATGTTTTTCTTATGTTTTTTTACTACAATGCCACCGCATTGCCGTAGTAATTTTCCATAGTAATTTTTGTCGATACTTGTAAATTGGTATTTTTTATAAGTTGTTGAAAAAAAATAATTATACCATCTAACTGGTTTTTTTTTGCTAAAGTGATGATTGAGTAAGCCACAGTAGACCTGCTTGTTTTCACAGTGGTCACTGTTTGAGCCCATTCACATTTAACTAAATCAGTCAGCTGTTTTTGTTTTATCGCATGAACATACAAAAAAATACTTTTCTTTTAACTTCAAAAATTCATAGTTCAAAAACCAGACATAGAAAGTTGGTCAAACTCATACAAATAGTACGTACCTGTCATAGTATTATTTAAGTAAAATATTGTGAAAATATTCAGAAAACGTTGTCATCATGTCAAATAGTACATTTAGAATAGAAAAAATTGTACCCTGAAACGCATAGGCAAAAAATTATTAATTTTAAGTATCTAAAATAGATGCAGATAGAAGAATCCTGGCGCATGTTTGGTTTTTTCTTCTAAATTAATGTCAAATGCATATTCAGAAAATTATATTTTTTTGACCACATCGCGTATAAGAACTAACCATCTTTTAGCAGTTACTGCTAAAGTGCTTATTTGGTGAATATGAACCATCCTTCAACAACAGAAATTCATGTATACCTGTCACTATTTCAGCTGAGAAATAGTTTTCTTTGTCAGCAAAGTTACCACTGCAACGCGTTTTTACGAACTTTGACCTCCAATTTCTCAAGAACTAGACATACAATCTCGATAAAAGTTGCATATCTCTTAAATCATGATTAGTACTATCAAATATCAAAGTTACATCAAATTCGGGTGAAGTCAAGTTGCCCATGTATTTCGTGCGGGTTTCTTTGCTAACGGTCTTGGGCTAATCCCTTTTTAAACACGATATTTTACTTGGCTTATTCTTTTTAGGTTTTTAAATCTATCGGCTGCAAACAGTGAAAAACAAGGCGAATTTACGAAAATGTCAAATAAAAATGACTTGCCTGATTGGCTTATTCATTTAAGGCATGAGATTGCCCATGGTCACAAAATGCCTTCGTTAGCCATGCTAAAGCAAGGTCTAGAATTCGCCTTAAGCTGGCTAAGGGAAAAATATTGGATTCCTCAAAGTAAAATTATCAACGGTATTAATTTTAGTAATATTTTACTTTTAACCAAATCTGTAATTTGTGAAAATAGTTCAAACAAAGTAAACATGAACGATAAAATAAAAATGCTGAAGAAACAAGTCTTGATAAAAGCGAAAAGTTTTGGGCACTTTGCCTGTTGTTTGCCTAAAATGATCGTTTGAACTTTAAAGTTAAACTAAAAGCAATTCAACTTTTGTAAAATATAAAATTATCTTTAAAATATCCTAAATTTTGAAAACAAAAATTATTTTGTGGACACCTTGATAATAGAATGGGCAAAGGTCGATAAAAGAGCACTAAAACGGTAGGTGTTGAAGTGAAATCGGAATAGATATGTTTATTGTTATTCGCGTTTAGGTTTATTTAGTTATTCATTTAGTAGTATACTGCTTAACAGGCAAAAGCTTATAAACTACTAATTTAAACTAATATTTGGTAGCTTATAAAATTATAAAAACTAAATAAAATAAATTAGATAAGTTTTGCATTTTTTAAGGCGCTTTTGGTAGAAAAATAGTATAAAATAATAACAAACCTTTAAAGTGAAACCAACTCTGTTTTTATGTAGTAAGTGATATCTTATTTCACTCACACACAATTTTCTTTTTCCTTACTAGTCCGGAGGATAAGTGGTCCAACCTTGCAAAAAATGATTAAGCAATGAAACTTGGCATGCAGTGGACCCTTAGGTAATTTTTGAGATATGTAGCCACCTTGAAGTCTCCTGCAGAGGACCCCTATTCCTGAATCCCAGCAATATTTATACATTTAATGTCCCTTGCTGAGAATCTCAACTCTTGATTGTATATTTATAACTAATCTGGAAGCTCTATCGCTTTTTAGAGGATTGAGATGGATATTTTGGGGTTTTCCTGTTTTTTGTTTAATATCAAGAGTTGGGACCCTCAGCGAGGGACTTTGAGTAAGCAAGAGTTGAAATGTTGCTGATACTTAAATGAACATTTGCGCTAAATTTTATTGCTCCATCATAATTTCTTAATATCTTACGAATTTGATGTTTTACTTTCGTAAAAGGGATCCTATGCAGGGGATTTCATGGTGGCTACATATCCTAAAAATTACTTAAGCGTCCACTAAGTATGCGTGCCAAGTTTCATTGCTTAATCATTTTTGCAAGGTTGGCTTGATGCGCTTTATCCTCCGTACTATACTATAAGTGGTTCAAATAGTCCAGGCTCCATCGTATACCCCCGCAAAAAAATGTAGGTCCGGAGATTTTGACTTTTGATTTATGTTTTGGGGTCATTCCAGAAGTAATTATCTTGGGTAGACATTAATCACCTAGGCCAAACTATTTTAGTGACCACCCTGTATTTTTGCATTAAAATGCTTAAAATTTGCATTTTTTTGTGTGTTTCCCTCGTGGAAAAAGGCTAAATATAAAAAAGTACTTGGACAATCGAAAAAAGAAAACAACGGATCGCAGAAAGAAATTATTCTGCGTTTTATGTATAATGTTCTATGTCTATTAAAGATATGGGTTGCCATGGAAACCGAGATAAACGGGATGGTTACACCAAATTATGTACCTTATTTCCTTATTTTATTTATTTTTAGGAATTTTATTTGTTAAGCCAAGATAAACTATATTTAAATTAACGTAATTTGGCTCATCCTGTATACAAATTAATAGATTATTACCTTTGGAAAAAAATATTTTACAATGCCGTGTGTTATGTCCGAAAATACTTTATTATGGTACTCCACTTTGAAAATCCTTTTTAGAGGGTGCGATTAAGGGTATTTTCAAAGGTTTTTTTTTGGATCACCCCGAACATATACAAAGATAAGTGACAAATAAAAATTGTTAATAATGGCATGTACAATCCTATTTCCAAAGGAATTTTTTTATAAACGTTATAGTTTTCTCATAAACTAATGTCCAAAACGGCCATTTTTGGAATTTTACCGTTCATTGCTGGCTCACCCTGTACAATTACAGGAAAATGGTAATGACAAAAAATGTTTGTTAGGACATTCTCTATCACATATTAAAAAATTTAGTTTCGTTTTTTGGACACCCTGTATATATGTAATATAGTTCATCTTGGCTTAAAGAATAAAATCTCTAAAAATAAATAAAATCAGAAAAGCTATCTTGAATCTGCGAATTTTTTTGGAAAACGTCCATAATTTGGTGTAACCATCCTGTTTATCTCGGTTTCCATGGCAACCCTTATCTTTAAGACACAAAACATAAAAACTCAGAAAGAAATTATCTTTCGATCAGTGGTTTTCTTTTTTCGATTGACCAAGTACTTTTTGATATTTAGCCTTTTCCCTTAAGGAAAACACAAAAAAATGCAAATTTTAAGCTTTTTAATACGAAAATACAGGGTGGTCACTAAAATACCTAGATTTTTTTGCGGGGGTATACGATGAGGCCAGGACTAAAAATGTCTATAAGAAGCAGAGCAAAGCAAAAATTAAACCTGTTGCTAATAGCGTATTTTTTTGGTTTGTAGATTTTCAAATAACAGAGAAAACACACCCAAATGATGCTCTTCATAATGCTCTTTTAACCTACGTTGATATAAAACTGAATGTTTTTCAAGGAAAGGACCTTAACTCAACTTGGCTACAACGCGCCAAAGAAATTATATTTAAAAAAACTAAAAAGCGATTGGCAGATGTAAAAATGATGACCGACATTCTAGAAGAAATGATAAGACAGAGTTTAATGTCCAGTCAAAATAAAACCGTTGATGAAAAATCGTTTTTTCACTTACTGGTGACGCCAGATGCACTGTTACATAGTCTCGGAGCTGATAATACAGGTATGTATTTAGAGGGTGGCCATTTTCTGGAAAACCGGGAAAAATCAGGGAATTTCAACAAAAATCTGGAATTTTAAAAAGCATCATAAAAAAGTGTTGGACCGTTAATTCCTTGAAATTTAAAAACAAATTTAAAAACAACTATTTAAAAACGTCTACTTTGTAAAAAGGTTTTTTTTTACAAATTCAGAGTTTTAATACTGATTGATTCTTTAAAAAAGTTTTAATCAATCCAATATTTTTTTTATTCCAAATTTCTTATGGCAACTTGACAGAGATAATTTAACAACAAGGTGTGCACACAAGCAAAACCATTAAGCTTAAGGCGGGGTCCAGAGTCAAGCCACTGCAAAGTGGAGTTTGATAGGGCGACTTCTTTGTGGTAAGTCCTTTTTTCTAACAAAAACAAAAAAGTCGGTTCCTCAACTTTGCAGCTTACCCAAGTCAACTTTTTTTTCGCATATACATATATATCACGAAAGACGTGAATTTATAAAGAATTTTTGGCTTAAAGAATCCTGCACGGATAACATGGACCTACGGCCCGCGGTAAAATGTAACCATATTTTAAAAGTATTGTACCAAAGATCAAAATAGTAAAACTCTATGAGGATCGTATGTCTGTGACAGGAGATATGAGCCGTCTAAAAGCGTATGTCTGGCAAAAAGCTACGAAGACTTTTTCTCGTAACTTGAAAAGAATTTTGTAGATTTTCCCTTTTGGGTCTCAATTAAAAGGCACTTGAATACTGCGCAGGAGCGTATCCAGGGTTTTATCTTACGTAGGCTTTACTATCTGAGAGGGTAAAAAATTACGTAAAATAAAATAAAAAGCTTTTGTGTTTCTTTTTCCCTGGTTTCTTTTATGAGTTTGGTCTCATTCGAAAGATAAAAGGGGGGCATAAGCCCTGAAACATTTATTCAATTATTTCGGTACAAACCATTATTGACTCCTAAAAAATTAAGAGCAAAATGGTTATCAGAGACTATGCTGTTACTCAACCCCAAATAACCTTAGCCACCTTCCAGCCTCTGTTTTTTCCATTTTTCTGCTTTGTTTCCTTGTCTTGACTTGATACCCAAACTTTGCTTATACCTAATGTGATAAGCAGAAATGGTTTTAGGGGGGAAGCCGAGGATCCTTGGAGGGGGATAACTATTTTGTTCTTGATTTTTAGGGAAAATTCATCCTTTCATTATTCAATATCTAATAGTATGGAAGGGGGGGGGCTTAAGACTTCGAGCCCCCTACCCGTACGTCTATACCCTTAAAAAGAACCTATAGGCAAAAAATGTCAATGCAAGGAATAAGGTTGTCCTCTGCTTTTAACATTTTTATTACTTATTGACATTTTAAAGCTTATGCCTTCCTTCAAAATAAATTCATTCAATTCCATTGAATGAGACCAAACCTATAAAAAAAAAACCACCAGGGAATATGAAACACAAAAACTTTTTACTTTCGTTTATGTAATTTTTTTAATTAACCGTAAGAAAAAACTCTGGATACGCTTCTGTGCAGTATTTAAGTTATGAGAAAAGTCTTCTTAGGTGTTTTCCATATACGATCCCCATAGAATTTCACTATTGTGATCCATGTTATCCGTGAAGGGTTCTTTCAAAAATTTTGCCTGCTGCACTATAATGACATTGATTGTTAAAATTTTACTTTAATTTTTTTAAAAATAATGCCAAACGTGTAATTAATGTCAGTAGTATAGCTGTGTAGGTTCTGGATCAAGTGCACATGCACTGAGAGAATGGCATGTGTCCATCCGTCAGTCGCTCTGTCTGTCTGTCTGTCTGTGTCCAGTCCCGAAGAAGTGTCAACCCAAGGTCATTCTGCAAGAAGTGATCACCAATAACGTCACTTGACCAGTGGCTGTTGAAATTCTAATGACGTCACTTGGCCAGTGGCTGTTGAAGATGTCCAAGAGGGTTGCAAGGGCGTTGCAAGGGAATGCCATAAAGGCTTGTATGAATAGGGGATGTGATCACGTGACTTATGTTCTACAGAGTGAGTCTGCTTGGGGTTTATACAGGGTGCTCTAGTGACATGCACCTGTCATCTGTAATTTGTGCTCTCTAGCCAAGCTGTCAAGTGCCACAAGGTCTTAGACTACTTAGCCTTAACGCTAACGTATGCCTGCTGAAATTCTCTAATGGTTGAAACTTCCTAATATTAGTTGCCCATTCTCGGTCACAAGTGCCAATGTATAGAGTAGAAAATGACGTACACCTGTAGCATTGGGCCTTATTATTTCAAGAGTGTCAAAGGGGCACTATTTGAAAAATGTCGAGATGAGAGAGATTGCTATCAGCCGGTGTACCGAAGGTACTTTTTCCGCTATGTGCGCACGTTTTTCTCTTATGGTTTCTGTAAAAGACTAATTTTGGTTTGCTGCGCAGGGGACAAAAGACCTTAGTAGTTTTCTGCGAATATCTCGAGATTTAAGTGATCGATTTGAAAAATTATTTTTTTGTTGGATTGCCTTGTTGCAATGCTATTTATTCTCAGAGAGATGAAGAAACCAAAAGGGCATTAAAGTGCTTGACCTTAGTAGTTTTCTGCGAATATCTCGGGATCTAAGTGATCGATTTGAAAAATTCTTTTTTTACTGGATTTCTGTGTTCCAATGCTATTTATTCTTAGAGAGATGGGAAAACTAAAAGGGCATTAGAGTGCTCAAAGAGAGACCTTGGTAGTTTTTGTTGCAAATATCTCGCGTTATAGCTATGGGATTTGAAAAATGTTAGTGTTACAAAGGGGAGGGCATGACAAAAAGGTTGTATTATGTGTGTGACCCAGCTGTGCAGCTCGAGTTAAAAGGATTTTATTTTTACGGTAAATAATATTATATGGATTTTAAAATGATCAAAATGTGTGCTTTTGTGAAGACAAAATCGAGTATACTCAAGATAACCCATGACCCTGTTTATCAAGAATTTAAAATAACATGTTTACGTAAAGCTTACTAATGAGCTAATTTAGAACAAAGACGGATAACCTATGAACTTGTTTTTCATAAATTTATCATGATGTTTTAAAATGCGACAAAAAAAATATCATGTTTATTTGATTTGATTTATTTTTGAATTATAATTAATTGACCTCTGATCCCCTATGAGTATTGAAACGAAAAATAATGATGAAATAAAACAAATAATTGATAAATCTTTTGATTTATTGAAATACCATTTTATAACCATAATTTTTAAGCAGTAATTTGGCACCCAGATTTCTCGTTTCAACGTGTTTGATTGCAAACTTGCATATTCTTAGGCTGTGGTTTACGTTTCTACGACAAAAAACACAGTCTTTGTGGATCTAAAATATAAACAAAAATTTATTTTTAGTAAAAATACATTTATTAAATAAAAAATTATGTTAAGGGCATGTCTTCAAAACAAAATAATTTTTTATATTCAGATTTGGCCTCACACATTTCTGTTAAATTTTTATGATGTTCAACTGACTTTTGACAATAACAAAACATTTTATTGCAAACGGGGCAAAATCTTGAACCAACATTAACAAAATTCATATAGTTATGACAAAAACAGTCCTTTCTTTTACAATATACACATACATCTTTCTTAACACTTTGATGTCCTGCACTAGTCTTCAATCGTTTTTCTGTTTGTCCTTGTTCACCAAAACCTCTTTTTTCTCCCATATATTTTGAAGTCGATGGCTGTTCTGATTCTCTTGCTCACCATAATTTCTTTTTTCTCGATATGTTGAAGTTGAAGGCGATGGTGAATTTTGTTGTAATTTTTTACTCTCCATGGTCAAATCGGACTGAAACAAGAAAAAACTATATTGAAACTGTGTAGTTAGGTGTATAAAAATAATACTTTTAAAATTTATTTTTCCTGTATTACAGATAATAATTATGTACTTTATATATTTAAAGTCCAATTTTCTAAAAGTTCTCAGTGTGACTATTAGATTCCCAGAACCTTACAATATAAACGAAATATGTAGACTGATTAAAAATTTATGAGGAATCTAATTAATTGTATATCCCCAAGGCAAAGTATCGGTGGAGTGGGGCAATAATTTACGTTTATCGTCAAAAGGACTCAACGCGACTTTTTTCTGCTTGACTGTGTACACCTGGTGTCGATAAGATCTAATTAAAGTTTGTGGAACTTCTGTGACTTTTTGTTTAAAAAGGCATTCAAGGTAGTCGTTAAATGTAATTTTTCTGAGTGAAGCCTTTTTTACACCCTTAACCCTTTTACTAATGTTAAAATTGTGACTACTCTCTTCAATTTCCTGTTCACAAAAACCTTTCTGTCTTAGTTTATTTTGATATATTTTCATCTTTCATAAGCCCCAGAACTTTTTTATTTTTTAACGGCATGTTGAAAATGTTGTCTGGTGGGTAGTCAGATGTGTCAAATCTGTCAATGTCATTTTTCATATTTTCATAAATGTCGTCAACATGTAAATGATAAATTAAACTGTCAGTGTATGTATATATCATTTTAGCCCTATTTCCAAACATTTTTTTAATATAATTATAATGAAAATCATACACGAAAGTTTTTGATAAATCTAAAATTGCAAATCCGATATAAATGGGCTTATTGAAAATAATTTTGTTTTTAGACATTTCAATTATAACCATATCTTCATCAAATATGGTTAAGCTTTGAAAGTTTGGTTTGAAGATGTAGGAACGCGCCCCATAACCTCCAGACCATTTAGTCACCAACCTTACCTCTTTATATTTTCTAACATTCTCCATGGTCTTACCGAATACTGAATTAATCATTAATTTGAAAAAGTTTTTTTCAAAACTGTTTTGGCTCTGTTGACGCATGTGAATGTTTAAGTCAATATAAGGCTTTAACCATGGATACTGTTTAAAATTAACGACTCTGTGAATTTTTTTAATTTTTAAACCCAAACTAATTGCCTGTTTCAAGTTTCGATAATGAATAATGTATCGCTCTTTGTTATACAGTGTGGTCATTAGCTTGGGTAACTTACTTTTAGAATTGGGTGGGACTCTATGTTCTGGGCAGGCAGGAAGGTCTTTATGCATATCAAATAGTTCAGGGGGATAAGAAATATCTGCCTCAAAAATATACCCTATGTCACTATCATCAGAAATGTTTTCAACCCATTCAAAACCACCATATGGTAATGGTAAACTCATTGCAGTACCATAAAGCGAGTTTCCTTGCTTGGATTGTATGAATCACCAATGTACTTGTTCTTGGCTTTTGCATATCTGTTTGAACACTGAGAAACACCGCCTCGTATGCCTTTTTCCACAAACATGATCATATCAACATCCATCAAAAGTTCCAGTTCTACTTTACACTGTTTCAACATGGCCGAAAAAGCCAAACCTGGACTCGTGACGTAATGAAGGGGATCAAGTTTGTAGGTAGAAAGACATATGGAGCGGAAATTTTCCATGACGTCACTTAATAGGATTATGTCTGTACGCATATAAAAAAGGCTGTAGTCCAAAAGCGATTTGATATTAAAGGTATTCCAAATGGTTTGAGCCCTTTCTACTCATTATTTGAAATACCCTTTCCTATCAAGCTACTATAAAACGCATCTTTAGGTGGAAGGGCAGTTTCCTGTAGCTTTTCCCAAGAATCGAGATACTCATAGGGTAAGACACCTTTACGAGTAACCAATTTAAACTTTTCCTCTTCCTTATAAAAACTTTTTGTAATACTTTTTTGTGAATCGTCTAAAAATGAAGCCAAATCATCTAATTTTGAAGCCATAAAGCGATATGAATCAATAAATCTAAATTTAACAGAGGTATTTTTTATATATTTTGTAAACGAAATATATTTTTCTTTATTAACAGGGAGAAGTTGAATTCTACCCTCTATGTCTTTAGCTAAAGATTTTATAAGGAAATGGCTATCATATCCGGACAAGTTATGGAAAAGTACAGGAACGCTGTGTGAATCTGTAAAATTTAAGTTACACCCCGCGTGAGCTGCACCCCGATACATTCCTGTCAAGTGACAATGGTCCAAATGTTTCACTTCATCCTTTTTCAGCGGTTGTTCACAGATATGGCAATGGGTTGCATTTTTAAAATCAAGTTTTTCCTCAGTGGTTAACGGTCTTAAAGGCACAATATTTGAAAAAATTATATCCAATTCTTCTGCAATAATTTTAAGCTCCTGGACAAAACGTGAAATGCAGTCTTTTGCCACAAACTGATGGTAGTACGAGAACGAGTCGTCATAAGAACATTTCACATAATATCCAATAGCAAACGGAATATGATGTTGTGTTTTTTGTGTATTCGATAGCGTTCCATCACTCTCCATTTTCTCCAACAAACATTCTAAATCTGCATAAATAACAAATGGAACCTTCTGTTTATTTTTAAATTCTGTAAATTTTAAAATATTGTCCTCTTTCTTTGGCAGAGTTAGTTTAGCAAAATTCAAATTTCTAGAATCTAAATAATGCTTCTCCAAAACTGCCTTGGAAACAAACCAATTTAAGCACCTATCACATACCCATTTTTTATGCGTTTTATGATCAATCTGTTTGCAAAGTAAACGTGATAGATTTTTTATGAGGGCAAAGTGATAGATGCGTTTTTTAGGGTTAAGAATTTCAAAATCTACAGAATCCACCTCCATATCATTCTCGCTATCAATTACGTCATCAATATCATCATCACATTTTAAAATGAGCAAATTAACCCGTCTGGAAAAATTTGATTTACTCAAACAGAGAGGAAGAATTTCTCTCTTTTCACAAGTAAAAACATTAATTGATTAACTATTTAACTCTTCAAATTTAGAGATATCTTTTAACTTCATAGGAAACTCAAACTCCTCATATTTTAACCCCACCTCATTAAAATGAGGGTACGAGGAAGTTCTAGTCCCATTCTGAGCGGCAGGGTGTAAATCAGCCACAATAGACCAAAGAAAGCAATAGTTATCATTATTTTTTATATTGATAACCCCCTTGGTGTTTTTAATCCACTGTGGTAAATCAACGTAGGTCGAGTCACCACAGTTTATAGGTGTGTGCTGATTAACATTAACTTTGAGATGGAGAATTTCATAGAGGGCCCATCCACTATCCCTTTCTTGAAAATATTCCATCTTAGTTAGTATTTTTTGGCCTTCACATCAGTCTGTATAGTGCCTTCATGCAACTTTATAAAATTTCCCGAGAAAATGACATTAACTTTTATCACAGATGATCGTAGGGCCTTTTTAATCTGAACAGAAAAACTTTTGAATGCTTTTTTTAAGAAAATCTTGGGTTCTTTGATGGTGAAATTCGTAATAATTCCTGTCCTAATTCGACCACCAAAGCAGGTTTCTACATCCTCCCACATTAAATTTCTTTTTAAAGATCTAACTTTTTTAGTTTTGCCAAAATTAATCCTTTTTTTATTTTTCAAGTAGTTTACGTAATATTTTAAAAGGGCCAAATTTGCTTCTAATTTAGAAAAATTTTGTACACAATCAAGCTTATTTTTTAAACAAATTTTTATATTCGGAATTAAATTTATAATAAAAGTGATAATTAATTAAATAATTAAATTTCTCTTTTGTTTTAACCAGTCTACATACCTTTTCAATCTTTTTTATGGATTGGAACACCATACCGTCAAACGTTTCTTGTTGAGAACTTTCTGAGGACGATGATGACATTTTTTTTTGTTGTTCTCAGGTGTGTGAAGAAAATAAGAATGACACAGTGCAGGCAATGCTTAATATTATGTATAGATAAAAAAATATAAGACCTGTAACGTTTATATATAATATGAAAATAACAAGATTGACGTCAAACACTTTTAAACAGCGCCAGTGAGACTATAAAAAAGACACGAGTTTGACCCTAATGAGTGACCTATCTTAGATTGTGGTACTAAACCAAAACAACATGTTTTGTAAATTTCAATTTTTATTAACCTTTCATTATAAATATGATTTTCTATGCTAAAAATAAATTAATCGGTTGTTAAGGTCATAATTAACGACCTTTCGTGGTTTTATCTCCACATAAATCCATATAAATATTTTGAGAGCAGAGGTTTAAAATCAGTAAAGAACTTTTCTTTCTATTAAACACAAAAAAAACACAATGTCGAGCGAAAAAACCAAGTTAATAATTACAAGCCTAGACAAGGTAGAATGTCCACCCCAAATGGTCGTGATGAAAAATAGTTTTAAGTAAGTATTTTAATTTGTCAATTATTTAGCATGTAAAATTTTAGTTTCTTTATATGACTGTGTATTTATAATGTTTTATAGGGAATAAAAATACACTTTCAACCCCTGCTTTTGGGAAGTAAAATGAATCTTTTAATCCGTAGGAAAAAAAGTAAAAAAAAATTAACGTTAAGAGGGATTTATGTAGTTCACTATTATTTCCTTCAACTTAGTTTTCTCGTATCCTAACGTGCATAAAATAGTATATCAATCGTAGGACTAAAGTGTTTTTTAATCCTGCAACAAAATATAACTTTTTGTAAATTTAATGGAAAAATACTGATACTATAGATAACTATTTAATCTAATTTTTAATTTTTGTTACAGATATAAGGTGCAAAATGTATCACTTAAAGGAGATAAGGTGCATGTAGATTTGAACTTTTTCCCCACATCGGAATTAATCGCCAAGAAGCTGGGGAATCTGCCAGTAAGTTATCTACGTATCAATGTAGATAATGATGAGGAGCTTAAACTGTTGGAGGAGGCCTGTAAAAAATTTAGATTTAATGAACAGGAACCAATTGCTGGAACATCATCCAGACAGGTTCTATTGCCTCCACCACCATCAGCCCCACCAGCCCCAAAAAGAAAGAGAAAGATCAACCTGTTGTCTGATGTGAAATTGAATGAAAATGATGATTATGAGGAGATAACTTTTATTGAATCTCAAAGAGATTACTTTGTAAACTAATATTTTGCAGTATGACTATAAACCACATTAAACCAATTGTTTAACAACAATACATTTTCTTTTGCACAGCCTAAAAAATTATTGAAATGTGTAAAACAGTAAAAATTCATATTGGCTCTTTTTAACTTTTTAAAATTGGGGCAACCCAATTCGAACATATCTACAACATTATTACTTATTAAATTAGATAACCAAATTTTTTTATCCACTCCTTTAACAAAAACTGTTTCATTTTGAATAATATTTTTTATAAAATGAGTAATATTTTCTAAAGGTAAATAACTAAAGTCAAGAGTGTCCCATTCCAACCCAGGTAGACTTCATGGGTACATTAACCATATGGTGAGAAATTTCATTGGTCTCGCTGTTGAGTATAGCAATTTCTTTGCATATAAAGTCACTATCTTTATATTGAAAGCCTTGCACGTCCAGAATAAACATTTTTAAACAACTCTTACGGTGCTGGTTAAGGGGTTGTATTTAACCAATCGATCGTGTAGTATTAAGCAGTATGCTACAGTTTTGTCAGGCACAGCTTTTTTCGTTTCAAACTCAATTCTCATATCGACTGCGCCACCTTTAAGCACGTCTTCACTCTGTCGTGAACAATCGATAACTATCAGTGGAGCATTATTCTTAAAGTTTATTGGGTAGAGACAGGGTTCGCTCTGCTCGCGATAGTAGTAGGATTCTTGAAACTGCGCATACATTTCATAGAGTATGAAATATTGATTGCTATCAAAGTCCAGGTTTAAATTATCATAGGGTAAAACTTCAGAGTTTAGGTAAACTTTTAGATTTGTTAGATGCAAGTGATCGAATCGACTCATATTTTTATCTAGCATATTTTTTCTATTGGTCTGAAAACCGATGATAATAAACCGCGGTTTTTCTAGTTGATTCGATGATTTTACAGCCCAAGTGTGACTAGTAGTGGTTTGAAGTTGAGGATATTCATGCAGCTCCTAGCTTCTAAAGACAAGATTAAGGTCCCTATCTCCTTCTAGATAATTGTAGAGTTTTACTTTTTGATTATCGGACACTCTAACATAGGGCACTTTCCATAAAACTTTATTCAAAACCACCTTGTAGGTTTCTTTTTTATCCTCATTAACAATGAGAGCTTTCAAGTCAGAGTTGCTTCTTATTAGTACCAGTTCTTGGCGCACGTTTAAAATAATTTTGTGATGGTCTTCAAATACACCCATAATGGCTTTAAGTGGTAAACATGTGTTAAAATTACCAGAACCATCTAAAAGTGCTGGATTGTCTTTAACTAACCAGCCGGCGTTTAAAAGAGCATTATTATCACTCTCCTTAAATGAGCAGTAACCCTTCATTGTCGATTTCTCACACGGTCCACAATCACCCCTCCCAACTCGTAACGAATCTCATCAAACAGGTGTGCCAAACCGTTGTTTACAAAGTGCACTTTTGTGCTGGCAGTATTATCATCTTTTAGTACCTTACGCTCAAGGTAAAGAACACTTTGGCTAGGCAAGGTATAGAGGTCTTGAGTTTGTATTGGAATTCTAATTTCGTCGTTGTTGTTTAGCGTTGTGGAAGCGTAAGGCTGATGGGTATGTAGTTGATAGCTCACTATAGAATCGTCCAAAATCACATTTTCAGTCACTTTTAGAATATTACGACTCATTTTGTTGTTGTTTTTGTTGTAGAAAATCACCTTCAACTACACCTTAGTGATAAAAATAATCTTCTTAGGTTACAGCTTACACGTAGTCTTAAATTATACCAAAATTTTCTTAGTTTTTTTCCTATGATGAATGCTGCTTTTTTAATTTAAATCCCAAATAGGTCAAAATTGTTTTACTTTGCGCTGTTAGCTCTTTCACTATCTCTCTGCGACTAAATTGTTTTTCACGGTATGGTATCTTCTTATAACCCACTTCCTCACCCATGAACAGTTTGTCATAAGGGGCACTAAACGAATCGTGATTATATAAAAACACCATTTTAAAATTGTCTTAGATGCAGTCTAACCGTGATCAGCTCTCCACGAAAATTGATTGGTTTACCGTCCTGGTCTGTTATTTTAAGTAGAATTTCATCAATATAGTGCGTGTTGATTGGTAGATAAATGACATTTAACAGCTTCTCTACTATTTTAAACCCCGGTTCAACATTGGGGTAAAACATGTGTAGTATATGAACAGGATTTTCATTATTATAGGAATTTATAGTTAGATTACATTCCACACAGATGGCGTTCACCTTAAATATGTCGACGGGTATTTTAGATATATGCTTCTTGTCCGGTTGAAGAGTCCGTCCACTAAATCCTAGTAATTGCCCGATGGAATTTTTCTTCTCAAAATTAATCTTTTTATTGCAGAAAATTTCGCACTGTAAGTCAAATTTTCCTTTGAGAATTTTTGTAAAAAATTGTTTTTATCCTCTATCTCGTAGGACCCTTCTGGAATTTTAATGATTTTTGTGTTATTATAACAGAAAATATTATTAGAGCTGTCTACGTTCGGTATAGAGTTGTAGCATTCGAAATTCAAAAGCCCCACATCATACTGCTTTTTATCATCCAAAACTATAGGGGGATAAATACTCGTTGAAAGGTATGGTGAAGAGGGTGACGTTTTACCTGACAGTATAAAGGTAAAAGACATGATCTTTACACTTTGAAGGTTCGCTTATAAATAAAACAATAGTCACTTTATTCTATACATTTATTTTATTTTAGAGTAAAACAGAAATTTGAAACATAAATGTCCACAGTTTACAGAATTATAGGTCTGATAGGGGTTATGGTTATAGTATATTTTAACATCAGCATTAGACCTGAAGTATTTTACAACCTCCACAGGTGGTTTCAGGTTACCAAAACTGTCAAAATAATGTACATTTTTTCCACTTTTCTTATACGTAGTCCAGTGTGTTCCTGGGCCGGTGCTGTCATCCAAATTAATTATACCCGACTCGAACTTGTGTATTTTTAATGGTAATTCATTTTTCATATAAACACCTCTAAAATTTTTAATTTTAAGTAATTTCGCATATTTTTCCAAGTCCACGTTAGATAAGGCAATGTCTGGTAGTCTAATTGGTAATGGTTTTTTAAATAAATCTAAGTCTTTTTTAGTGGACACTTGCTTTTGCCTAAAAAAGGCCCAATCCTGTTTTATAGGGTTTTAGAAACAGTCCTTTGCCTATGGCTATCGACTCCATTGTTTGATTGTGACGTCGTGCTTAATCAAGTTGTTGATTGGCAGCCTTGGCATCATTTACAGCTTTGGCCACACCTGCTGCTCCTCCGCTCAGGGCTCCCTTATTAATATCCTATCGGCTATGTGTCGATTGTTTAAGTCCTTGTAATTTGAATAGGAGATGTCGTGTTCTTTACAGGCTTCATCCAACTGATTAATGCCCTTATCTCCCCTAGCTAAACGCTCTTGTATCTTAGTTCCAGGACCACAAAAACTAAACCCTGGTAAATGTAGCTCAAAGGGCAGTTTATTTATCAAAGTATTCAACACCCCATTGCCTTCATACCGTGGAATACCATAGTACTTCATATTTCAATGTTATAACTAAAACTGAATAAAAATATAAGTGATTATATTTTTTATGCATTAGGTTCTTGATGGTTGAGTTGAAATGACATGTTTCTTTTGAAAAATGAAAACAGTTGTAAGACAAAAAGTTCGTTTAAATGTGGACAATCATGATGTTCATCATCATCATCTTCTATTCGGTGTCTTATAGTAGGACCATCCAACTGCGGAAAAACCAACGTTATGCTTAGTCTTTTAGAACACTCAAATGAGTTGAGATTTGAAAACGTCTACCTGAAACCTCTTAAAGGGGTAGGATACTATGCTTTTAACAGTGGAGAAAGCATTATAGCCCCGTCTCAGGCAAAACCATATTCAGTGTTTATATTTGATGACGTGGCCTGTGATAACACACTTGGTAAGGGATAACGCTAACGTTTTAATATTATTTAAACAGGATGATTTGAATTTAAAACATGTTTACACGGACCATGTGGGTACTGATATGACATTTGACGAATTGAAAAACATCGCGTTCGTTCGTGGAGATAAAAATTAAAGTCACGTTTTTTTGATGCTCTTAAATTTTTAACTTTTTACCCAGTAAAAGTGAAGTTTAAATTACAAATTTTGGCAAACACATTGGGAAAAGTGACTGAAATCTACAGGAAAAACGTGAGTCTGTTGCATAATTACCTATAGAAGATATCTTTAATTTAACATTTTAAACCTTACTGTACTTAGATCATAAGGATCAGTATTGCATACAATTTTTTATGCTATTTTTGCTTGAAGACCATTGATCTCAATTAAAATGGGTGAGAATAAGCAAGTCAAAGATTTGTCAACCAACGAACTTTTAGACTTGATCAAAGCTGCTAATATTGATCAAACTCGTGAAATTAAAGAAGAATTGAGGTCACAAATTAACGTTGTTGCTGGTACAGTTACGGAACACAATTCTAAAATCATCAAACTAGAAAATAAAGTAGCGTTTTTAGAAAAAAGAATTCGTCGTAACAATATCGTTATTTGGGGCTTGAGTGTTAGAAACCCCATTAACGTTCTTATAGAAACTCTAAACAAGTTAAATAGTTTGCTAGGCACATCGCTAGTAGAAGCAGATATTAACAACATTTTTATTAATAAAACTGCTGATAAGCAACCGATTATTCTTGAATTCTTGTCATATCTCAAAAAACGCCAAGTATACAATTTAGTTGGAAAATTGAAAAATTCTGGCATTTCAATATCCCATGACGCTAGTTTTGAAGAGAGGCAAAGACAAAAAGTTTTGGTTCGTCATCTGAAGCAAGCAAAGGAACAAAAGTCAGAGGCAAAAATTAAAAAAGGTTGTTTAGAAATCGGAAACGATTTATATACTGTTGAGGAGCTATTAGAACTCGAAAAGGACCTTAGTACCAGTGATTCTGATTCAGAAGGTGATACCGTCAAAAGTTCTACTACTACTAACAAATCAGTGAAACGTAAACGTACAAGTATAATTTATAGCCCAAAGAAAACAAGAAGTGCAACCGCAACCAATAAGAAAAATTAACGATTAAGATATTAAGATATTCAAAAAGATTTTTTTTTATATATATATATTTTCTTTTTAGTTTAATTCAGTGGTATATATACCAGTCCATTATTTAGTGATAAGCAACGTTTATTCCTTTTAATTATTTGTTGTTTTTTTTTATCGAAATTATTGAATATAAGTTTCAAATATTGAATATAGTTTTAAGTTTTTTTTTTTTTTTAGTTTTAAAATTAATAGAGGCAACAAGTAATCTCAATATATCTTATTTAATATAGTTTCACGATACTAAAACATAAGCAAAAGTATTACAAGATTAAAAATAATTCTTTATTATGAATAGTAAAAATTTTTTAATTGGGCATTTAAATGTTAGATCCTTATTCTTGAAAATTGTCGATTTGAGAGTAGTGCTAGAAAACAGCAACTATGATGTTTTTTGCGTTACTGAAACATGGTTAAATAACAATATTCCTAATAATCTTGTGTCAATAAACGGATATAATTTGGTAAGGGCTGATAGACAGGGTCAAAGAAGGGGAGGTGGGGTGTGCCTGTATGTCAGAAATAATATCCAATTTAGTTTACTGAATTCTGAAAACTCAATAGAGCAATTGTGGGTAAAATTTAAAAAAAAAGAAAAGCTGGATCGGAGTTTGCGTAACCTATAGGCCTCCTGATTATCCCCTTAACGAATACTTAAATATTTTTGAAGAGTCTGTAACAAACTTTTACGCTGATGTTGATGAGATTTTCTGTCTAGGTGACTTTAATGTAGACGTAATGACACAAAATGCAGCCTTTAATAAATTTTTCTCTACAATGGAGTCCCTTGACTTGCATCAGATTATAGAAAACCCTACCAGGATAACTGCTACAACTGAGACCCTAATTGATCATATTTTAGTTTCAAATACAGAATTAATAAACTCTCAGGGAACCGCGTCCGTTGATCATATTTCTGATCATCAGCTGATTTATTGTTGCCTAAATTGGACACGCAAGAAGTCTTCTCCAATTTTGAGAAAAATAAGGGATTTTAAAAATTTTAATTTGGAGTCATTTAATAATGACCTTATGAGGACGCCTTTTGATGATCTTTTCTTGTTGGACAATGTTGATGATATGGTAAACTTTCTAAACAAAGAAATTCTTTTGTTGTTTGATAAGCATGCTCCAGTGAAAAATATTAAAATAACAAAACAATACTCACCCTGGCTTACTGAAAACCTTCGCTCTCTAATGTCACTTAGGGATAAAGCAAAAGCTAAATATAAGCATACAAAAAACGATTGCGATCTAAAATACTATCGATCCTTACGCAATTATACTACTCTTGCTTGCAAAAATGAGAAAAAGGCATATTTTGAGCAAAAAATACGACAAGGTGGTGTAAAACAGACCTGGAAAGTTTTAAAAAATTTTAATATTGGAAAAACGATCTTCGAGATCCCTAGTGATTTGTCAGATGTAAACAATTTAAACACATACTATGCAACATCAGTAAATCTACTACTAATTAACCGGAACGTAATTAATTCATATGTAGATCTTAGACCTCCGGACGTAACACTTAGTTTCCAAGAAGTGGATGCTGATCATGTCCAAAAAATTTTATATAATTTAGAGTCTAACGCCATGGGCATTGAGGGTATCAACTTGAAAATGATTTTATATTGTTGTCCTAAAATTATACCACACCTTACTTTTATTGTTAATTATTGCATAACGACTAACACATTTCCTAGCATTTGGAAAGAAGCACTAATTAAACCTATCCCCAAATGTAGTAACCCCACTGAATTTAAAGAACTTCGGCCAATCAGTATCCTCTGTACGTGTTCAAAAGTTTTAGAAAGGGTTTTAGAGCAACAATTGCGAAATCATGTGGAACGAAACAATATACTTCCAACTACACAAAGTGATTTTAGATCAAATTACAGCTGCGAAACTGCTCTTCTAAAACTTACAGATGATGTCATAAAGGAAGCAGATAAAGGAAAGGTGACTGCATTGGTGCTGATTGACTTTTCAAAAGCGTTTGATACCCTGAGCCACCAGCTTCTTACCGTCATTTTAAAATCAATTGGTCTTGACGAAACAAGCGTAAGGTTATGCGAAAATTATCTATCTCAAAGAACGCACCGTGTACAAATAGGTAGTAAAATCTCTCAAGCTCAAAATATTATGGCTGGTGTACCTCAGGGATCTATACTAGACCCGCTTTTGTATATTGTCTACACATGTAAAATAGATAAGGTTTTTAAATACTGTAAAAGCCTTTTCTATTGTGACGACACACAATTCTATTTTCCTTTTTTTCCAAAAGATTCTGTCCAGGCAAAAGACAAGATAAACAAAGATGTTTCAAATATCGTTGCTTGGTCGAAAGATCATGGACTGATAATAAATCCACAAAAAACTAAACTGTTAATTCTCGGGACGCGTAAAAATAGGTTAAAAATAAACGAAGAACACTTCTTAATAAACGTAGATACCAAAATTATTTCTCCTGTTTCGTCAGCAAAAAACCTTGGCCTTACGTTTGACAGCAACCTTAAATTTAAGTCTCACATTAATAATACAATAAGAACCGCATTTTTATATCTCAAGACCATTTTTCATATAAGACATTTCTTAAGTCAAAACGTTAAGAAAATCTTATGTGAAAGTCTCGTATTATCAAGATTTAATTTTGGAAATGATGTTTACGGCACGTGCATTGATGTTGCTGACCAACGTAGGATCCAGGTTTGTCAAAATTCATGTTTAAGACTAATTTGTGGCATTAAGCGAAGAAACAGGATTTCGTACAAACTATGCGACCCAACCATCAAATGGCTAAATATGAGGCGCCGACGTGAACTGTATGCATCAGTACTTTTTCATAAAATAATCACCTTTAAAAGACCTTGCTATCTTTTTAACAAAATATCTTATCGTACAAACATACACAATCGCAATATAAGAGGTAAATATGACATTACTGTTCCGCAACATCGCACTGAACTTTTCAAAAAATCATTTGCTTATCAAATTGCTAAAACATATAATACTTTATCACAAGAAATTAAATCCTTCACAGTATCGCGTTTTAAAAAGAATCTTAAATCAAATTTATTTTTAGAACAATGCTAATTTCGTTCTTCTCTCAGATCGACAAAATGTAATACCTAATTGGTATATATATATATATATATATATATATATATATATATATTTTTTATGTTTAATATTTATTTATTGCCCAATTATAACTTTAGATTTTATAGGTATTAGGAATATTTACCTACCTACTTTTGCTGCTTTCAGTTTTTTCTCTCTCTTTTTAATTTTTTATATATATATAGATTGTTCTGTAAATATTTATTTAAATTTAGCAACCTAGGTGCTTTTTTATTATGAATTTAAATTTTTATTTTTTTTGCTTAAGATGCAAATCAGAGTCTGTTTTATTCTTCTCTGGATAAAACAGACAGCTGATCTTCGGCCTTTTCTAGCATTTATAGTTTATAGGGAAAATAATGTATTGTTAATTTTTATAACTTGCTGGAAATAAAGACCTTTAATAATAATAATAATAATAATGTTCATACTGCTGGAAAAATCCCTATGACTTTTTAATTGTCTTCAAGGATAGCAAAATTGATGAAGGCAGATATCGTAACAGGTTCGATAATTTCATATATCTATAACAGTGGAAAGCTTTTTATTTTATTTGCTATTGTTTACTCAAACAGATAACATAAACATGTCGGAAGCCGTTTCCGGTGAAAAGAACTTGAATAAAAAATTAATTTCAAAAAGAAAAATTATACGTGAAAAGCTAAATTTATTAAAACAAGGACAAATTTCACACGCTAACCTATTTCTACCGGTTACAAAACATTGGAGAACATTGAGAGCAGTTTAAAAAATGAGGAAAAAAATAAAGCTTCACAGAAAAAACTACAAACTCTTAAAACTATAAAAAAAGAGAAGGAGGAGGAAGAGGAAAAAGAGGAGGAGGAGGAGGAAGAAAAAATCCCAAAATACACACCTGTATTAGAGCTATTTAAATCAAACCCTCGCAGTTCAGAACCAATCACCCCCTCAAAACGCCCCAGAAAACAGCTTGATTTTTCTCAAAGTGGTGGAAAAATTCCAAAAGAACACTTATAATTTGAGAAAAGCTCTACTAAAAGACATCACTCAGAGCCATATAATGGGAGAAGATGAAAAACAGAGAGACTTTATGGAGGATCCGTTAACAAACCCATTAACCATGGACCCTAAAACCCTTTCAAAATTTCAAGTTAGACGAGATGAAATTGATAACTTCTATATTGGTGACTCAAAAATAAATTTTGATGGACCTAATTTGGTGATTAAGGACCTAAGTTATAAAGGTACTCCTGGATTGTATAAGTTGTTATTTCAAAGAAATATGCCCCAGACATACACAAAATATGATGCGGACGCTTTTAGAGATATCATTACCAGAACTAATGCGAATAGAAAAAATTTTAAATCTACAGGGGATATCAAACAACCCTATAGAATACATATACTGGGATGATCCAAATGAACTTGTCGAGCGCTTGCGTTTATTATTTGCATCTCAGACAGCAGGCCACACGGGTCACAGAAACGAAATTAATTCTATTATTGAAGAGCTAAGGGAAGCTGATATTATCGAGTAAAAAAGATGGTTAACTTTAATACAGATGTCAAACGTCCGGTTGTTAATGAGATACATAAACCGGCTAGGAAAAATTTCACCCGACGCAGAGTAATACTAAAATCATTAAATGATTTATTTCAAGCGGACCTCGTAGAAATGATACCATACGCTTCTGAAAATAAGGGATTCAAGTATATTTTGGTTGTAATTAACTGTTTTTCAAAGTACGTTTGGGCTTTCCCTTTAAAAACCAAAACGGGACATGAAGTATCTCAGGCCATGGAAAAAGTTTTTCAGGTGCCCCATACATCTTCAAACGGATTTGGGTAAAGAATTTTATAATTCTTCCATGGAAAAAGTGTTAAAAAAATTTAAAGTAAAACACTACAGCTCTTATAGCGAAAAAAAAGCACAAATAGTGGGAAGAGTAAATAGAAGACTAAAAAATTTAATGTGGAAAGAATTTAATTACCAAGGGTCCTACAAGTGGTTGGATTTACTATCTAAAATAGTAAATGCATATAATAATCGAAAGCATCGCACAATCGGCATGAAACCTGTTGAGGTGAAGAAAAAACATGAACAAATGTTGTTAAATACCGCCTATAGTCATAATAAAATGACTTTTAAACCTAAATATATGATTGGAGATCATGTGCGCATTTCAAAAATTCGTGGTGTGTTTTACTATAAAGAAAATTCAGCTTACGAATCCCATCACATACATATTGGAAGATGACAAGAAAAATGAAATTAAGGGAGGAGTTTATGAACTTCAGCTGCAAAAAGTAACGTATCCTGATGTCTACCTGGTGGAAAAAATCTTAAAACGCTCTAAAAATAAAGTGTTTGTTAAATGGTTAGTATTAGATAGTAAACATAACAGTTGGATAGATAAATCTAATGTTGTTTAAAATTAATTTAAAAAATATATTATAAAATAAAAAAATGTCTTTTATTACCTATTATTATGCAAGATTACATAGCATTACTTATTTTTTAGTTTTTTCACCATTTTTTGGGTTTCTAAAGTATTTGGGGGGCGTGTGCTTCCATCCACCAGGTTTAGTAATATCTCGATCCCATGTGCATGGTATACAGTAATAGTTTTGTAAACCAGTTTTCCCTTTACATTTAGGACATATATATTTTACAGGTATTGGCATTTTTTCTTACTTCTTTATGCTTTAGTGTTTAAAGTCTCACTGATGAACGTGTTTTAAACAGAGACTTTCATAATAATAATAATAATTCTACATTTGGCAGAACAAAACCAACCAATTAGTTTTCCTTGGTTGCATTATGGTAAAAAGCTTCTTAATAATTCAAATCATTTCAGTTGTAGTTCTAAAGCGGTGTAGAACACACGTCTGCTGCTTTTCTTTAGTAATGAGAAACAATACCAATGTTCCACAAGTATATCATTCCCTTCGGTGTGAAAAGTGTCAGAGACTCGACTTGGTAAAAATTAGCCCAGGCAATAGCATAGCTTCGTACACGTGTGATATTTGTCGAAATTCATGTTTAGGAAAAAATCTTAAAAAAATACATAAAAGAAAGACGACTGGAAAAGGACAATTTGAATTCAATAATAATAATCATTAAAAAAAACATTCTAATATTATGGAAAACTCTCAGGAGATAGAAAATTATTGGTTAAATAAAATTGATTGGGAACTCGATGACCTCTTGGAACAAGAAGATTATGGAAAAATTTTCACATGGCTCAGAGGCTGGATTTGTTTCAGTATTCAAACCTGTAAACATGTTATTGAGGAAAAATTTACACACATTTATCCTATATTACCAAACGAATGGAAGCTTGACTTTGTAGATGCCGTGCTGTTGTACACAAAAATTTATCCCAACTATTAGGAATTTGCGAAGACATATATTCATAAACCGGTTTGTAAATACGATGGTGTAGATGAAGTGGGTTAACATTAAAATATAATTTAAAAAAAGTGTCTTGTTTTATTTAAATCACCCTCGTATCCCATCCCAAGCTTTACGTAAACATGTTATTTTAAATTCTTGATAAACAGGGTCATGGGTTATCTTGAGTATACTCGATTTTGTCTTCACAAAAGCACACATTTTGATCATTTTAAAATCCATATAATAATAATATTATTTACCGTAAAAATAAAAGCCTTTTAACTCGAGCTGCACAGCTGGGTCACACACATAATAAAACCTTTTGGTCATGCCCTCCCCTTTGTAACACTAACATTTTTCAAATCCCATCGCTATAACGCGAGATATTTGCAACAAAAACTACCAAGGTCTTTCTTTGAGCACTCTAATGCCCTTTTGGTTTCCCCATCTCTCTAAGAATAAATTGCATTGGAACACAGAAATCCAGTAAAAAAAGAATTTTTCAAATCGATCACTTAGATCCCGAGATATTCGCAGAAAACTACTAAGGTCAAGCACTTTAATGCCCTTTTGGTTTCTTCATCTCTCTGAGAATAAATAGCATTGCAACACGGCAATCCAACAAAAAAATAATTTTTCAAATCGATCACTTAAATCTCGAGATATTCGCAGAAAACTACTAAGGTCTTTTGTCCCCTGCGCAGCAAACCAAAATTAGTCTTTTACAGAAACCATAGGAGAAAAACGTGCGCACATAGCGGAAAAAGTACCTTCGGTACACCGGCTGATAGCAATCTCTTTCATCTCGACATTTTTCAAGTAGTGCCCCTTTGACACTCTTGAAATAATAAGGCCCCAATGCTACAGGTGTACGTCATTTTCTACTCTATACATTGGCACTTGTGACCGAGAATGGGCAACTAATATTAGGAAGTTTCAACCATTAGAGAATTTCAGCAGGCATACGTTAGCGTTAACGCTAAGTAGTCTAAGACCTTGTGGCACTTGACAGCTTGGCTAGAGAGCACAAATGACAGATGACAGGTGCATGTCACTAGAGCACCCTGTATAAACCCCAAGCAGACTCACTCTGTAGAACATAAGTCACGTGATCACATCCCCTATTCACACAAGCCTTTATGGCATTCCCTTGCAACCCTCTTGGACATCTTCAACAGCCACTGGCCAAGTGACGTCATTAGAATTTCAACAGCCACTGGTCAAGTGACGTCATTGGTGATCACTTCTTGCAGAATGTCCTTGGGTTGACCACTTCTTCGGGACTGGACACAGACAGAGAGACCGACTGACGGATGGACACATGCCATCCTCTCAGTGCATGTGCACTTGATCCAGAACCTACACAGCTATACTACTAATGTCATTTTTAGTATCATTTTCTACAAATTTTCGCCTGCGTCGCATTAGTGACTTGATTTTTCTAACTTATTTAAAATTGAGACTAGATTCGACCATAACCCAGCACTTGCCAGGTAAACCAACCCACTTTTAAAAATATTTTATAAATGTAAAGGTCAATTTTTTCATAATTTTCCGCTTAAAAGTCAAAAAAAATTACCTACGGATCATTGATTGTTACAATTTTAGATAAATTTTGAAGACTGTTTTTTCAGAAACATTCAAAAGGTGTTAAAAATGGCATCTTTAGCAAAATTTTCTCCAAATTTTTGCCTGCGGTGCATTCATGAGATGATTTTCCAAACATCTAGAATTGTAGTAAATAAGCTTTATTGTCCAAGGATAAAAAACCTTATTGACAAAGCAAATACTTAACCTAGGCTTATCTAATTACCAGTTTTGTTCAATATCTATACGTGAATGTGAGTAAAGATAATTAATATGTATTGAGAAACAATCAGACAAAACAAAAAAAAAATATCACATAAATATAACATAAAAATCAAATTAATATTAAAGTATAAATTGTTGTGGTAAAATCGTAAAGAAAAAAAAATACGCATTAATAATTAGCTTTAGTAGTCAAGTTAATAAAATTTAAGTAAGAAAAAAAAAATAATTAAATTTGAAAGACAAGAAAAATATACCCTAAAATAAGAACAAGAAATTTAAAAAAGTATAAAATCGAATCAAAAAATCACTATAAGGACAGTCAACATAGTAATATTATTACAGTATTTAGGTTAAATAGTTTTATTTTATAACTGGCATTGTTACGGAACTAGCAAGCAAATGACTGAAATAAAGAGTATGAGTAGAGACAACAAATGAGCACCAAATGAGCCCCCCAACCACCCCGTCGAAATGAGCGTTTTATAAAAATAGATAATGGTTAAAGATAAATACCAGATGAGGAAAATAAGTAAAAGAGAATAAAAAATCGATCATAACGACAGGCAGATTTATTGGAATGTAAATTAGATAAATTCAGAATAGAATTAAAAACAGAATAAAATGCATGCTTTTTGGATTCCCCTTTTCTTATATAAAAGGCATGCCCTAGAAGTAAATTTTTTAATGGTGAACGAAATTTAGATAGATCAGTAAGTTCTCTTAGAGTGGGGGGTAAGTGATTATAGATTTTAATCCCATTACAAATAATAGATTTTTGAACTAGAGTGGTGTGAGGGATTGGAAGAGGGATGTTGTGGGATTGTCGTGTGTTTCGAACAGTATGACATGACGGGAATAGGGTAATGTTTTTGTGAATTAAGCTAGATGATTCAAGGATCAAAAGACAGCGCAGACTTAGAATTTGGTGAGTAATGAAGAATGGTTTGCAGTGTGATCTCGATGATGAACCAGTCTTGAATCGTATGGCCCGTTTCTGTAATTTAAAACCCGTGTCTAGAAGATACTGGCTACAGCATCCCCACATTTTTTGCGATGGAGATACCCAGGTTGGAAGCAACTGCTCTGACACAATAGTACCCAGACGCCAGTTTTTTAGTTAGTTTTAGAATATGCGCTTGGAATTTGAAGTCAACATCTAGTTGCAAACCAAGGAATCTGGTATCTTGGGAAGATCTGATGGAGAATCCATCACAGTCGATGTCATTGATGTTACAACGAAATCCAAGTACTTGAGTTTTCTTAAAGTTAAACAACAAGCCATTCGCATCACACCAGTTCTTGATCACGCGAATGTCACGCGATATAACCTCCACCAAGTGAACTGGATCATTATGATTTCAGACAATGGTGGCATCATCTGCAAAGACTGAGAACAGTACTGATATATCAATAGACAGTAAGTCGTTAATATACAGGAGGAATAAGATGGGTCCCAGGACAGACCCTTGAGGGACACCCGAGAATATCTTCTGCTTAGAAGAAAAGGTGTTTTCAACAACAACACTCTGACAACGATCTGTAAGAAAGAATTGGAACCACTTTAAAGTTTTCCCTCTAAAACCATATACCTCAAGTTTCTGCAGCAAAATCCTGCGACTCACGCAGTCAAAAGCCTTCAAGAAATCACAGAAGACCGCTGCAGTGGCCTGTCCATTGTTATAGTGCCTAAGGAACTGTTAGATTACTCGGATCATTGCATCGTGTGTGTTTTTTTTGGTAAGAATACAAATTGTGCGGAATTGAAAGTGCCTTGTAGAGTCATGAAATCCATCACACGCTTTTTGACGATTTTTTCGATCAACTTTGAGATCGTCGATAGCAAAGATATAGGGCGGTATGTATTGGCACTACTAAAGCTTCTTTAGGCACGGTGGAAAAGAGCCTTCATTAAATGATTTGTTTATAGATTTGATGACTTTTTTAATTTCGTTTTCCAGATAGCTAAGCGGATCCACATTGGAGTAGATATTCTTTTTAAAATCTGTCGCAACTGATCAATAGAATTTGTTGAAAGTATCAGGTTTATCATTATTCCCTGTTATATCGCGAACAATAAATGACTCTAGAAGACTGGTTAGAATAAGACTGCACCTACGGATCCCCAAAATCAATGTTGAAGTCCCCTGCGACTATAAGCTTGGATCTTACTGGTAAATTTGACAACAGCAATTTCAATCAAATTCTCGATAAAGTGCTCTACACTATTACCTGGTGAACGATATATGCAAAGAATGTAGATATTTAATGATTTAAAATGAAGAAGAGAGAACTCGATTTTTTTTCAATAGACAAGAAATCAAATTTATCGCAGTTATTGAAATCAGTGGTTCTGGACAGCTCTGAATTTATAAGAATTGTTGTGCCACTATGGGCGAATTGATTTCGACAAAATTTAGATAAGACATGGTAGTTTGGTATGCAAAAAGGTTCCTGTTTGTCCAGCCAATGTTCGGTGAGTAAAACGAGGTGGGGAAAGTTTCTGCTTTCAAGGTAGATAAAAAGCTCATCCACTTTGTTTCTGGCTTACTGAATGTTTAACAGTAGAACACTTAAATAATCAGGATCTGGAGAAGCAGTATATGACCTATTCATTGAGTCGGATTTTCTCCTAAAAAAGAATGTGATGAATTTATGATTGACAAATGGCTATTGTTGGAATGATTAAGATTAATAGATTTATTATATAAGTTGCTGCTGTAATTCAATTCCTCAAACAGGTTAGGGGAATGGATGTGATCGTCCAGTTCAAAGAGGTTCCTGGTTCTATTCAAGGCTTGTGAAGATCGATTTTGTGAAGACTAGAACATCTAGAACTGAGACTAGATTTGTACCTAACTCAGTCCCTCTTAGGTAATCCAACCCACTTTTGACTGCTGAAGTTCAAAATTTTTAGCTTAAACTGCAAAAAACGAGGGGCTCCCTGAAACTCTCTAAAACTCACCAAACCCTGGCTTCCAGACCCTAAGAGTCCCTGGGAGTCTTTAGAAATCTTTTGAGAGTCCTCTGCAATCAGTGACAATTCAACAAAATTGGCAATCATGTCGCATTTTCTAAACTAGTGGTTATCCTCGGCAAAAAAGTTAAATTTTTTCCTACAACATTTAAAACATGTTAAAAATGGCATTTTTAGTATAATTTTCTTAAATTTTTCGCCTACGGCGCATTAATTAAATCCAACCCCACACATACTAATTTCTCCAAAAATTCAGGTGAACCCTTTTAAATGACCAACCCTGTATAATAACTATATATAATAAACACTCATTTCCGCACCAACAAAAGGTAGAGTAAACGGCGTGTTTTTTTATTGTGATATCTCCAATATACCTAATCCACATATAACATTATCTAAAGCAACGAATATTGATCTTATTATATATATATGGATCTTCTACAATGTCTTGGTTTCGATTTTCAGAGGCCTGTCCATTACAAAATCCACAAACAATGGAACCACTCGACTCAGGCTTTGTTTCCAGCCCCAATCTTCTGGGTTTTTTTGTTACCGCTCCATTTTTGGATTTGATGGTATTTGGTGGTTCGCAACGAATGGCAGTGGGCAGCATCTTTTGTAGGTGGAAACGATGCAAGGTTCACTTTGGATTATAATGAAGAGTTGAAGTTGGTATCGTTGGTATCGGACTTTCCCTAAGCTGTCAGAAATATTACCACCATAGAGTACTACCAGGAATCGTTCGCCATCAGCTTTTGCAACTTCGTCAGGATGGGTTGTTAAAAACTTTAATATAAGCAATACTTATTTTTTTTTACGAGTGCTAAAAATGTTGTTTTTCCCTGTTCAAAGATCGCCGAAGTTGTGTCACATCCACTAAAAGCGTGCAAAACGCAAATGAGTTTTGCTAGATTTTTCTGCTTTAAGCTAATTGGTGGATACATTTTCTCTGATATCTTTCCTTTCCCGATTCAACGACTTAAGAAGCCTGAGCGCTGCTAAATTGATGGCCTGATACTCCAGACGAGAGCAAATCTCAGCAGGGCATGTATTCTTGACGATCAGAAAGCTACATGGCCAACATGTGCTGCGTTCATCATTTAAGACACGTAGAGCGTCTTGTTTGTTGTTTAATTTTCTGGGTACTTTTATAATGAGCTTCTAATGTAGAAGGCTTTGACAACTGCTGGCTGCTGGCAGTTTCTTGGTTTACGTTTTTACGTCTGGAAATGAGTATTCTGGAGGGTCTATGTTATTAAAATATTATATATATCTATATGTTTAATTAGTATATTACGTCGCGTCGGTAAGTAGGTATATATAACTCAAAAAAGTTACCAGAAAAAAGAAACTATATTATATAGAATATTATATATCACTGGTTATACATATAATATACTGAAATATGTAAACTAGATATTATATTATTATATATTAGTAATATAATGTAATTCACCGTCAGTCAGTTGTGAAAAATAACAAAAATGTCTGCAAAACCTTAAAAAACCTCAACTTTTTTTTAAAAAAATCTGGCTTTGTAAAGCTACAAAAAAATTTGTACATCGAAGTTTTCGTCCTAAAGTTTATAGTTTTCGTGTTATTTAAAGCTCACCCCCTCCCCAAGGTCGAAAACTCAAATTTTTTGTAGGGACCCAATCTGAACAACATATGTCAAAATCCCTACTACCCCACCTTTTCAAGGTGATGGCCATTTTTAATCTCTAATGACCGGGCTACGAGGAATAGTCTACCGTCTTAACCAAGTTCTGCTGGGACGGTAGCGATGTTACACATAAGAGGATCATCCTTCGTAGTGGGTGTAAAGCCGGCGAGCGGCGGTCCACTGTGTATACTTGCTATGCAGTTTCTCTATTCTACTACTATTAAAAATTCACTTTAAATACAAATCTTAAATAATTAATTACCTTGTTCTTGTTCTTTCACTAGGTCCGCAAGAAACATGAGTTTTCTGATTGCATTACTAGGTTTCTTAAAAGTGCTTATTATGTACATTAAATTAATTTTATTTTGTTTCCAGATTCTTCTAAATTAAATGAAGATTTCCGCTCTCTGTGGCAAAATTGTTCTTGTTCTTTCACTAGGTCCGCAAGAATCATGAGTTTTCTGATTGCATCACTAGGTCTCTTAAAAGTGCTTATTATGTACATTAAATTAATTTTATTTTGTTTTCAGATTTTTCTAAATTAAATGAAGATTTCCGCTCTCTGTGGCAAAACCTACTAAACATTATTCACGAAAACAAAATTCTTCTGAGGTTGGTTAGAAAATTGTTTGATGTCACCTCCAATTTTGAATTTTCTGATAACTTAAGGAATTTATCAGCCTTATGGATAAGAGAAATTTTTGAAGCTTTACTGGAACTAAAAGAATCTAAGTTTAAGGTAAATTACATAAAATAAAAAGAGGTAATAGAAAAGAAACCTAAAGCTTTCAACTATCTAAGAATGAACCGCGGAATTTAGCACTTTTCCGCACGGCGGCGTGCACAAAAAAGTTTTGCGTGTGTGAAATTTTTATTTTTGCGTACTCCGTGCCAGAAAAAAAATTTACCACACGCAAATTTTTTTTGCCGACCATTTTTTTTACAAGCATGCATAACAAGTAGCGTGTTACTTACTATTCTTAATTAAAAGGCCATTCTAACAAGATCCCATTTGACAAATGGTCCCTATCTAAATTCAATGGGTGAGTTTCAATCTAACCCAATCTCACCCCAACTGATAAGCCAAAATAGCTCAAAAGTATTCAAGAGTTTTTGTCCAATTTGTGAAGAAAATCCTCAAAAAGCCCTTTCTATTAATATTATTGTTATGTAGCTATATCTTTTTAAAAAAACGAAGAATTAAAAATAATAATTAATCATTTCGTTTTGATATTTTTTTCTCATAGGAAATTCAAGAAATACAACAGAATGAGATTAAAGAAGAAATTATAAAAAGTCATATAATAAGCTTTGAGTTCAGCGAGTTCTATGAAAAAGAATCAATAGAGTTTCAACAGTTGGTCCTTGCTAAGCCAAGTGGTTGCTCTAAAGAATTTGTTATTGTGTAAGTAATAGTGAGGTTTTGTAAAAGTACTTTACGAAATCAAATCAAAGGTACACGATGCAGCGGCTTTAGTTTTTAACATAAAGAAGACTTAACAAATGTCAAAATGGAAATCGAGCAAATTCTGGAGCTTACAGCATAACCATTACTTTTAATTTGCCAAACAAACTTTTTTTAAATATCTTCTGGATTTTTAAGCTACTTTTTCAAGTTTCAATTTAACAGGTAACTGGATATCCTGGAAAACCTAGAAATGTCCCAAAAAGTCATGGAATTGTCACAGAAATTTTAAAATTTACACAAAGTCATAAAAAATCATGGAATCTTGTAAAATACCTAGACAAAACTTATTTTTATTAAAAAAAAGTTCTTAACTAACCCAATCCAAAATCTTTCACCATAAAAAAAAAATTTTTGAAGAATTTGTTTTTAAAAAAATTTGCCTGCGGCTCTAAAAGGTTATTTATTTTAGTTCAATTTTCATAAATTTATAAAACGTATAAAAAAATGGCATTTTTAGTGTAATTTTCTCTAAATTTTAGAATTGAGATCCCAACCCAATCCTCCTGGGTAGCTAACCCAACCTATTTCTTTTAAAAAATATTTCACGGTAAATATAAAAGGTCAATGTGTTTAAAATATTTTTTTTATATCTCCATCAAAAACATGATTTCTGTCTGTTCTGTTGATCACCGGTGCTAAAAAATATTTCTGCCAATTTTTTACCCAAAATTAACGAGAAATAGCGGAAAATAGCCATTTCTTGGGGGCAATTCCATTGGGCTATCGTTACGAGATAACGATCGCTATCGCCATTATTTTCACTGTTACGGCAACATCGCTTATTGGTAATTAAAAAGAGGGCTTGAATGGCACGCAACCCGCAATACTTTCCCAAAACAACTGTCAAATGTCAGTGAAGTTTGTTAACCTTTTTTTGGAAGTTGCAGCGAAATTTCGGGAAAATAATAATTTGCATAAAGTTTAGGCACGCAATATGGACTAAAAACTGATCAAAATGTGACTGTTAATAATTTTTGAGTGAATTTTGTTTCGAAATGCAACGATTTTTTCCTGAAGTTCCTTGTGAATAAAACCCCAAATTTATGGGCATTGTGTGGAAGTGCCACTAGATTTTTTGTTTGGGTAAGTACTTCCTTACTTTATGTTATGTTCTATTCTGTTCTTTTTGGTGCTTAAACAACACTACTAATGTAAAGAAAAAGATGTAGGTCAGTTTTAAGTTCAGGCTATACATTTTTAAGAGGTGTGCCGGAGGTCTGAAAATCGAAAAATATATATACAAAATACTTAAACATTATAAGAAAAAAAGTTGGAAATTAGTCAAGAATGCAGAATTTGTTTGACCAGAGTTTATTACACTGACTTGTTGAAAAAATCGACATCAACTAATATCTACCTGTATATACATACGCTCTTGCATACATAATTGTAAATATATGCAAATTATTGAGAAAAAATCAAATATAATTTATTGAGACACTGACACTTGCTTGCCTATTTATCATGCATTGTGTTTGTGCTTGTATTTTTTATGGTTATCACCAAATTACTAAATATTCTGCCTTGCTATGAACCACCAAGCTAAAATTTTATATCCCTTCTCTTGGAAAATTAAAGCAATTTTTATATGGAGGGCTAAATGAATGCTATCCCCCCTTCTTCAATGATTTTCTTTTGCACTGGATAGTAGACCTTTTGAAATCCCTAAATTTTGTACATTCGCATTGATTTTGGTGAAACAAGTTCTGATGTACGATGATTTTTCTTTTTTTTTAAGATTTGCAAAGTTTTACTTGTGCAACATATTGATGCATGAACAAAGGTATCTGTTAACGTACTTTTCCTTTTTTTAGGTCAACTGTTGAAAATCTACAAGATATGACTCATGCTGTGGTGCTAATAAGAGAGAAAGTAAATTAATTATGAAGTTTGGGAATAAACACTTTACCATAGCTGCTCAATGTATATCAATCAATTATCCACAGAAATTAATTTTGGTAAGTTTTTAATCCTAACACCTGACTTTAAATTTGTAGGTACACCTCAAGTATACCTATTTTAAATTAATGCAAACTATCCTAAGATTTTATCTCATATAGTCAAGTATTGTCAGGTATTGTACAATATATTGTCGGCTTCTCGAAAAATTAACTTTAAATTTGGCCCAAAATGGAATATATTCTAATTTGCCATAATTTAAGAATGACAAATATTGGAAAAAAAAACAAAAAAAAAATAGCACATGCTATTGCTATTTTTTGAAGTATTAATTAAAGTGAACTAACTGGTTAGCTGCTTAGACTATAGAGTTACATACATCACACTTATAATAAATTACAACTTATTTAATTTCAGATCAATGATTTCTCGTAATTATTAAGATGTTACATAAAGACATTTAAGCAGGCAGCACCCCACCCCACCCCACGCAACTAAACATTTTAGCAGAATCATACAAAATCATATGAAGGACAACACACATTTGGTAAACTATCTTCACATTAAAAAGAAAACATTTTAAAATCCAAAAATTCGTCAGTAAAATTAAAAAAATTTGCCTACTTTTTGGAAGGTTGTTGTTGTTTCAACCAAATATCAATTTCCATTTCTTTATGGCTGTAATTTAACTACTATTTTTATTAGCCTCCAAAACATATATATTTCAAATGATATTTAAAAAAAAAAACATTAAATAACAATTGAAGATCTTGGTGTAACTAGGGGATAAGTCACACTTATTTCCTTAATTTACAAGAAAAACTCAAGGGTCTTTTTTCACTTGGTATTACCCAAGGATATTTTATATTTCATTAAGTTTGAACCAGAGTTTAAATCAATTTGTCATTAATATTCTTGTTGGTTCTTTTTACAGGGTGTAAATTTTCTTCTTAAACATACATTTTAAAGGTATGGAACCAGATTTCCTTCCTTGTTAGATTTGTTCCCTTTGTTTCTCTAATGTCTTTAATTATTATTCACTACTTTGACAGTTTTTTCGATCGACAGTTTACATTATTTTTTCTAAATAATTTCTAGAGAGGCCAAATTCATATTGTTTTTTTAACAGACAAGTTTTCATTGACAATCTGTGCCAGTTTTTTGACCACCCCAGCCAGAAAGTTGTTTTATCATCTCCCTTCATTTTTAAATCAAAGTGCGTTGGACCCAATTCACAGGAAAATCATGGACCACCACTTAAGTTTCTAGTTTATCTTACAATAATAAAATATTTAAAAGTAGAATGTGCTGCAAAAATTGTTTCGTACTTTTGTAAAAGAATCAACATTGGCACACAGCAATAAAAGTGGTGGCCAAAAACATTGGCGATATATAGTGATTACAAGTTACCATTGTTGTAATTGATTGATTTTACAAACCACACCTGAAAGCTTTTAATATTATGTAGCCAGTTTACTGACTTACATTTTGAAATACATCTTATTTTTTGTTTCAGGTTAGCGGGGCCCAAGCTGATGAAAGAAAAGATGCAATCAACCAATTATTGAAATATTTTAAAACCATTTTTAATTTTAAGTAACATTTAAACATGATTTTAACCAATAAGTAATATAAATCAGTTTTGCTTCCCAAATTTTATTATTTTTTAATAGCAATGTTAGGAGTGACAAAATCAAGTCAAATAATTTTTTTTTTGGTACATCATAAATTAGTAATATTACATTAAAAAATAAGTATAAATCTAGCCAAAAAATTAAATTTACCTAAATGCATTGTTAAAAACTATTAAAGTTAATTTAAAAATGCGGAATACATTTCACTTTATTTTAAGTACTAGTTTTAAAGTATGATATTTTTTTTATTTTATATATTTCAACGGCAGAGCCACTTTACAAAATATTTTATAATAGAATTTTAAATTAAAAATTTAACAAGATGCAGACATTAAATTATTACTAGGTAACGAAAATAACAAATTAATAGAAGTAGTACCGATAATTAACAACGAAATAATGCACAACAAAAGCTCACAAAAATCAGAAAATTTTTATCACAAAAATGAAATCAGTCTTGTAGTATCTTCCTAATTTTAGTACGAGGATTGCCAGAGAATGGGTGAAGCTCATGATTATTATAGAATCTTAAAGTGCGTGTAAGGTGGGAAAAATAACCATAATTGCTACAATGGAAAGGGATGCGAAACATTGGGGAATTATTTCTTCTTTGAATGGTATTAAATTCAATTGACTGAAGAACAGAAGGGCAAAAGTATACCCCATTAAGGATCTTATAGAAGGTTAAGGCATTAGCACAAATCCTTCTGTTCTCCAAGCTATCAATATTAAAAATATTGGTGATTATAGTATAGTCTATTTCGAAGTTGTTTACAATATTGATATTAGCTCTAAATGCCAAAGTTCTCAGAAACCTTTTTTGAACAAATTAAAATTTATTTATGTGACATGCATAGTACGGAGACCATATGACCGAGGCGTACTTCAACAACGAACGAACTAGAGAACAATAAAGCGTTTTTAAACAATAAGGTGACAATTGATCAGTATTACGAGTGATAAAACCAAGGTTTCGCATACTCCTGTTTATAATGTCATCAATATGAGGCCAGAAGGTACTATCAAATAGAACACCCAGGTCCCTAACAGTGTTTACTCTTTTTAAAGTGGTTTCATTTATAGAATATTGACTTTCTATCAAGTTGTTCAATCTACCAAAAGATATGCACATACATTTTTTTACATTTAACTCGAGACCATTATCAACACACCATAAACTAACATTGTCAAGATCTCTTTGCAGCATAAGGGTATCTAGGTAAGACTCAATAATTCTATAAAGTTTGAAATCGTCGGCAAATGCCAAGTGGGACGAGTCCACAATTACATCACTAAGATCTCTAATGAATAAATTAAAAAAGACAGGGGCAATATGCGATCCTTGTGGAAAACCAGACAGCACCTCAATTTCACCAGAGACATAATTGCCGACCCGAACCAACTGATTCCTGCCAGTTAAAAGACTGTGGGAAAAATTTACTAGAGTCTCAGCCAATCCCATAGCCCCAATTTTACTAACCATATGCCCATGACTCACTCTGTCAAACGCCTTTGAGAAGTCAGTGTAGATACTGTCCACCTGCTTAGACCCCTCAAAGGCACTCAACAGATCCGTCTGGTAGGTGAGAAGATTGGTAACTGTCGACCTACCACGAGCAAACCCATGCTGATTGTCACCTAGAATTTTTTTACAGTGCCAGGAAAAATGATCACAAAAAAGCATATCAAACAACTTAGGAACGACCGACTGAATACTACCTCGGTAGTTACTCATATCACATCTATCCCCGTTTTTATGTATTGGTGTTAAAAAGCTTACTTTCCAATAATCAGGGAAAACTCCGGTTGATAACGCTAAATTAAATAAAAAATGCAGGGATTTACTCAAAGTACAGACACAGTTTTTCAGCAATATAGATGGAATGCCATCAGGTCCATGGGAAAATTTAGTTTTAAGATTGGTAATGCCCTCAAAAATCTCAGTCAGAGAGAGCTCAACACAGTGCAAATCCAGATTGTAGTTAAAACTATAGTTAGGGACCTCACCCTCATGGTTTGTGTATGTTGACACAAATTGTTTTGCAAATAAATTGACAATTTGCTGACCACTTTCTGCTACCTCATTCCCCAAATACATACTACTGGGATATGTACTCGATTTTCTCAGGTTATTTATGTGTTTCCAGAATACACTTGGATCCTGCATTACATCATTATTAACCTTTGAGATATATTGATTATGACATTGATTATGCAGGATCTTGCATTTATCTCTTAATTGTGAAAAAACAATGTAATCATTAAAATTTCTTGAACATTTATATTTGGAGTGAGCAATTTTCTTTTCAATAATCAACCGTTGTAGTTCACGGCTAAACCAAGATGGAAAATTTGTGGATTTAAAATGTTTTACTGGAACAAATAACTCAACGCCAGAGTACAAAATGTCATAAAAACATTCCAAACATTTATTAACATCACTAGAATCGAGTACATGGGCCCAAGATACACTAGCTAAATAGTTGTTAAATGCAACAAAACCAGAGTTTTTAAAATCGTAGTAATAAACATCATACTTAAGAACTACATTACAGTTCAAATGAAAACATATTTCAAAGGCAGGATGGCGCTGAGTAACATTGACGCAAAAATATTTAAAATAGTTAACACGATATCAGCCATTTCGATCTTTTGTTTATTAACCAATGTGTTTTGAATGTTTTCGCCCAATTTTGTATAATCAGCTGATTTTGTGCGGTTATCGGTATCCGACAGAAGTTTGCTACAAGAAGATAAAGGCGAACTGAATGATCGAAATCCGCAAGTGACCAAGGGTATTATTTATAAAAATAGGTTTTACAAGTAAGCATTTATTTTATTATTTAGAATCTATAACATTGAGTTATTAGTTTTTCTGCTAGCCCTAAAAATAAGTTCACAGAGCAAATATTATAAAATTATTAAAATAATTTGCTTAAATAGCCAACTGCTATACATATCATGCTATGCTATGTGTGTCTGGGAAGAAATGTCATTTAGGTAATTTAAAAATGGATGTAAAATAATGAAGAAAAATAATTTGGGTAAATATTAAATCACATCAGTTCAATTTTTTAGAACATCTTCATCAAGTTTTTTTTAAGCAACCAGGGCTGGAAATAACTTAATACTGTACTTAACTTACCCCACGACACCCATATAAAAGCTCTTGATTTATCTGCTCTGCTGATTAACAAAAAAAAACCCTGCCTTATTTTAAAAAGTTTGCAATAACTTAAATTAATATGTTTAGAATAAAGTGGTTTTACATGTGTGGCAGTGAGCAGTAACCGTGACCCACTCTTTCGACGATTCCCCTAAACAATCTCCGAATTTTCACGAAAAAGTTCCATAACTTAAGTGACGTTTAAATAAAGTATTCAAGTTATGCTCTGGCAGATTTAAACAAATGTGGCCTAACAGGATTAATTAATAAAATTTTATTTTTGTTCTATATTTCCCACAACTTTTTAATAGGTACATTAAAAGTTATCTTATATTTTTTTGATGGGAGAACGAAACACACTACACTTTGCCATAATTATCACGAAGTTCTTCCTATGTCTGTTGAACATCTATGTCTAATTTCATCTAGTGCCTTGGAAGGTTGGTATATGTCTTACTTGAATTCATCCATACTTAATAGGTGCTTTCGTTAAAGGGTTGCGGCCCGGCTGTGGTACTTGATTGGAGACTTGATCCTACTAGAAGGATTCCTACATGTAGCTCCATTCACATAACCTCGCACATTATACCTAAAAATAAGTAGGATACATTTTAAGTTTTTTCAAAATAGTACTTATCCAAAATCTGATCACAATTTAAGTATTTTTTCTTTGGTAAACTGTAAGAATCTAAGTCAGTAGTTTTCATTTTAATTAAACTATCTTAGTAGAACATAAAATATATAAATGGACTCAATAGCTCCAGCTAATTCGCCCATGCATTGTTTGCATGGTCCCTACATAGATGCAAAGTCATATATGCTCACTTGTTAACTTTAAGCCCAAAATCGGTAAAGTATGTTGCATAAACTGAGCTTTAATTTCTCAAAAAAAATTGAATTACCTTTTACTGTATAAATTTTTCTAGGCTCATCTTTCGAGTATGTTTACTAATTACCAATACCTTATTTATCAGTGATAAACATACAAACCAAAAACACAAAAAACATGCCTTTTTATTTTTCTGCATTTGTCATTATTTGTTTTCTTAGGCCTATGTTCTTGAATCTCTTTAACCATTTAAGGCATTTTTTAGCTAACAGAATAGCGCAGCCGGTTTTTTGTTTTAATTTATTATATTTATATTCTTGATAAAGACACCGAACTTTCGGTAATAAAGAGTAAAAGACTAATAATCAAAGCAAAACACACATTCTCACCCACTCTGACTTTAATTTAAGTAGGTAATAAATTTTAGCAAACTCCACTGGTTGGGCCATGCTTATCTATTCTGCCATAAGGGCTGGCGATTCCTTTTACAGAAGAGTATAAAATATAAACCCACCTTAAAATAGCACTTTCATAAATAGCTAGTCGGGAAGTTTTGATATCCAAGTTTAGGGTGCCAAGTAAAACCAGTATTTCTCCATAACAAAACCTAGTTTTACTTACTGTGCTACTCTTTGTGGGCTCCAAATATGATGTAAACTTACTTTCGTCCTCCATTCCGGTGGTTATAGAAAACACAAGATCACAGAAGAAACTAGTCGGCAGGAATTATAAAAAGTATATTCTTTCTCGATGTCTGCAACCATCGCAAAAGAAATCGTGTTAAGTTTTCTCAATCATTATTGTTCAAAAGTTGTATTTTTGTACAAGTATAGTCGTCAAAGTTGAATTGACACGGCCGCGGCCATTGTGAAACTGGTAAACAAAACAAACCGCGGTGTTGCCACGATAACGAATTCGCTTCATAACGATATCGGTATGAGCCACTGGAATAGCCCCCCTGACAGTTTTCACCAAGTATTTACGACAAAATCATTTAAAAACATCGTCAAAGTATCAGACTGTCAAATGAACGTCACAGAGTAAAAAAAGCATATCGCTATAGAAACAATTGTTATTTCATTTACCAGCCGCCTTGATTTATAGAGTAAAGATGGTGTGTTGCGAGAAGTGCTCTTCGTTAGAAAATTTCAGAAGTATTTTCCTGTTTTTCTTGGATTCTTTCTTTTTTACTCGCGTTTTTAAATACCTTACTGCGCTCGTTATTTAAACCTGTGTCCTGTTTAAATTCCGAAAAACTGTTCTCCAGATCGTTCAAAACGTGTAAAAACGACATTTTTAGTATAAATAACTCACAGCCTACGTCGCTTTTAAGACACGGTCCTCTTAACAAATTGAACGTGAGATTAAATTTGCACGAGAACCTCCCTTACTTTCTTATAAAAAAAAGTTGCCCCTCCGACATTCATGCGCTTTTTTAATAAATGCAAAATTAAGTATTATTTGATACTAGCTGAAGACCCCGCGGTTTTACCTGTTTTTTCCAGTTTTTCTTGCTTTAAATGAACATAACTTTTGTTCCCGTGATCCGAATTTGATGAAATAAAGCGTATGTCCTGCCCAGGACTCCCAGAACTCCAAGGAATCCGTTAAGTACTTTTTGCGTGATACTCGAACAAACAAACCGACAAAAAGTTAAAAAAACAATATTCAATGTAAAAAATGGCCTATCTAGAGATTAATTATACAGTCTACTCCAACGAAAACGAAAAAATTCTCGGACACATCAAATTTTTATTCGAGCAGGATACTTTTTGGGAGGTATTTTATATTTTGAACAGGGAAAGTGGGTCGAGTGATGCCTTGTTTTGAAGGTCTTTCAAATGCCTTCACAAATATTTTAGAAATCTAGCGATCAGTTTCCGGAATATTCACTTAAAGTTGCATGGACCATTGCAAAAATCATTTTTTTTATAGTCCATTTTATCATTTCATTTTTTCTTCTAAGATACATTTATACATACAGGGTGAAAATTTCTCTGCTTACTTTAAAAGTGAATATCTCAAACGCACCGATAGATTTTTGAAATTTTTATACGATTCTCAAGACATTCAAGAGACCTTCAAAACAAGGTATAACTCGACCCACTTTGCCCATTTAAAGTATAGGGGGAAAGTTTACCCCTTGAAGCACTACGAAAATTTCAAGAAGTAAAGAAGTGTCCCCTTCGAATAAAAAATCGACGTGTCCGAGGTCTTTTCCAAAATCAGAGTCAAACACGTAAAAACGCTCGTTTTCGTTGGAACACACTGTACATTGTTAAATGAAATTTTATTATTTTAAGTTCAATTTGCAAGATTTTAAAAGTTCCTTTTTGAACGTTAGCCAGTAAAGATCATGCCCACTTGTTAAAAACTAAATTAATTTTTAAATTATGACCCTTTAAATATATTGTAAAAAATAGTATCTTATAATACCTAGGGTCTAAAGTGGCACTTTTTATCACAAAGCAAGAAGTTTGTAGGCTGCAAAAGGCTATGTAATTTAGAAACTTCAAAGGTTTTTCGTTATGAGTAGGTCAATAAAAAATGTCCAGAATTTTTGCTGGAAAAATCATAGAGATTTTTTTGACCTGGAGACTAAACCCTGTTTAAATAAATATATTCTTCCAATGTCCAATGAATACCGACTTAATTGACATTTGCAACTTAAAATTTGACAGTTAACTAAATTTAAGGTTCTGATGACTGTAAAATTACGTTACAAAATAAAAGCACTCCCGTCCATTAAATTAACAATAAAGAGCCGGCAAAATTTTATCACTTTTGTTATTCTCTACAAAAGTCTTATGCTAAAATTAATTTCTTCAATGTCTTCAATATGTTTTAATTATAATTATAATTTTTTTCATTTGATTAATTGCTACTCTGCCGTCCTAATTCAAAATGCAGTAATTCGGTTTTTATGAGTTTGATATTTTTGCATTTTTGAACTAGTTGGACAGTTATGTATCGATTGGCGATAAAAAAAGTTTTTTTCATTAGTTTTTTCAAAAAACGAAAAAACCGCAGTAATCGTGCTACGCCACAAAAACGCAGATAATGGTCATTACTAAGATGAAAATGCAGCAGTTGGAAATATTAACAAAGAGGCTTGATGAACTTGAAAAATCAGTTGTCTTGTCGAACAACGGCAGAATGGATTAAATGCAACAGACAATAGAAAAGCTATTAAAAGAAAGTAGATCTCTTAGAAAAGAGTAGGATAAAGTTAAGGGTGACATAAAACGCTTAAAATAGGACATACTAAAAATCAAAAGAAATTAAGGCTTACAGATAAAAGGATACAGAATAAAAAACATAATTATTATGCATGTAGAGCCGCAAGACCCAGAAAAAGAGAAGGTTCATAAGACTTTTCAAGGTTTGAATGCTGAAGTTAAAGATACTGAATGTAAGATAAAATGGATTCCTATTAAAAATCCCAATAAGCCAATATTAGTATCATTTTTCAATGCTGATTCCGAAAGCCAGGAAAAAAAAGGTGTTTTGCCGTCAACTGTATTAGATTTAAAACCGGAAAACAGAAAAATTTTTATTTATGAAGATATTTTTAAGGACTTTTGTTTGCACGGGAACTAAAACAAAATAGTTTAAAGTATATTTGTTTCAGTGACAATAAAGTATTATGTCACCAAAGTAATTCAGCAAAAGTCAAACTGAAACCTGTTAACATGTTTAAGATCTTAAAATAAAAATAACTAGTTCTACCACCGACTGATTCGGTGTCAGTCTATCCACCAGTCGGGTTTTTTACTATGACGAATCGATAGCAAAAAAGAAACTATACAAAATACACCGGATTTCCACAAAAATACACGCGCTGGTGATCCCTAACAAGGGTGAAACACGTGTTTGCGTCTAGTCTCCAAGTAGTACCCGGTATGTTTCTTGTGGTACTCCGTTGTATTTTCTATAGTTTGTTTTTTGCTATGGATTCGTCATGGTAAAAAGCCCAACTGGTGGATGGACTGCGTCTGAAATCAGACAGTGATAGAACTAGTGGAGGAGGTCAAAAATCCAACGGTTTTTGTGTTGGTAAAATTCTCTTTTTTATCTATATTTACCTCCATATGGACATTGGGAATTTATTTCTCATTCTGTTAGATCTTAAAATGACTATTGCCAATGATGATGTCCAGCAGCATGAAGGAGATTATGTGGTAATATAAATTAACCAAACATATATTTAGTTTCATTTCTTACTTGAATTTATTTTTGTTTTGTTTTTTAATTATGCTTTCTTTGCTTACAAACTAGTATTTTTTTTTGTTTTGCAACAGTGAGGTAGGTAATAGTTGTGTAAATATGCTTTATCTGGATGGCAAATCTATTCGTAACAAAATGGATAGAATTGAACACTTCATACAGTCATTTAAAATAGAAATATCGTTTGTAATAGTGACAGAAACTTGAGTCAATGAAAAAGAACAGCAGTATTATAATCTAAGTTTTGAAAAAAAGTATTACATATTTGTTGGTTCATTTGACAGAAATCAACAAGTATGTTGCGGTAATTTACAATCCTAATAGAAAAAAAGGGAATGTCGATAAAAAGCTAGAACTCTTGAACGAAGAGCTCTGTGAAGTTAAATCTAAAGAGGTGTTTTTATTGGGGATCTAAATATAGATCTACTCAAGAAATATATTAATGAAACGAAGAATGAATGAATGAATGAAGAAAAAAAATGATATTAATGAAACTTAAACGACTCTTAATACACTTAGCTTAAAAGACCATGTCGCCCCAAACTTTAGTCTTAAATGCCAATTATCAGTAATTGATGAGAGCATCAGTGATAATGACTTACAGATCTTGTCCACACAATTACAAGTAAAAATAATGGTTGCAAAACTTAAATAAAATATAGATTATAAAAACCTTAAAATTAATTTAAATAGCTTAAATAATCGATATTCATTGCTAAATAGTGTTGAGAACTCTTGAACGAAGAGCTCTGTGAACTTAAATCTAAAGAGGTATTTTTATTGGGGATCTAAATATAGATCTACTTAAGAAATATATTCATGGAATGAATAATGAATGAAACTTAAACGACTCGTAATACACTTACCTTTTACCAAATTATCAGTAATTGATGAGAGCATCAGTGATAATGACTTACAGATCTTGTCCACACAATTACAAGTGAAAAATAATGATTGCAAAACTTTTTTTAAGAAAAATATAGATTATAAAAACCTTAAAATTAATTTAAATAGCTTAAATAATCGATATTCATTGCTTAATAGTGTTGATTGCAACTACAACGAGTTTATTAAGTGTGCTACAGACAATACTAGGCGCTAGACGTGAGGAAGAGATATAAAATTCGTAAAAATGCCATTAACTCTAGAAACTATTGCTACAACAGTACAAAACAAAAGCGATTTTCGTATAGTCTTAGTGTTAAAGTAAAGTTTAAAGAAGATAAGGAAAAAACTAGCCAAAAATTGGCTGAACAAATCCCATATTCTCCGCTTGATCAAATATGAATCATCCTCAAATAGTATAATGTTCTTTGACACAAGTACGGAACAGGAAATAGGAGTTTTAGTTGACATATTGGCAATTTCAAAAGAGACAGGCAGCGATGGTGTGGATGCATGTACGCTTAAGACATTTGTAAGATTATTAAATCAATCTATGCGTAAAGGTAGGGTCCCAAACCAAATTAAAATAGCTAGAGTCAAGCCACTTTAAAAAGGGAGATAAATATTTGGCAAATAATTAACGTCTTGTTTCGATACTCTAAATAATTTCAAAAATTTTTGAAACAGTTGTAAATATTAGATTAATGGCGTGAGTCGAGCGACACAGCATAATTACTGACATATAGCGTCAAGTAGATAGTAACCTTTAAATGATGTGGGGTGCAATTGCGATGCGAGATTTCGAGAATTTTGATTTTTTTTAAAAGCAAGCATCCAAAATGTCGAAAAAAACAGTTTCTAATTTAGACTGGATAAGTCCTTCCATAAGTCCACCAGAGTGGCAGTGTCTACAGGCTGTGGAAAGCAATAAATTAAGCATATTGTAAGCTTTCTTTAAAAAATATTGAATTCAGTAATATGAGGCGTCAGGCCATCTTGAGTCATTTTAAGAGCATTAGTCATGTCAAGTACGTGAAGGCTGAAAAAAATTGACAATGGACCTACATCTACACCAACTACTGGAAGTGAAGGAACCTCCGCAGCAACTGCTTCCACTGCCAAAAAGGGTTCTACTGCTTTCTTGTAATCTTTTTTTATTAAGCAATCAGTTATGGATGCAGAAATGGTGGTGCAAGGAGTATTTACGATTAATCATGCTATTGCAAATTATGTCCACATCATCTGCTAAGGCCAGTAGTAGGTTGGATCCTTCCTGGTGGAATATAGCCGTTGGTGTCTCAATCTTGGGTTTCCTAATTGCATATTCTAATGCTATGTTGAAGAGTTGGGGTGAAAGAGAGTCACGGCCCTGTTTAAGCCCATTGTTGATACCAAAGGAATCAGAGTAGCTCTGTTTACCCTTATCTTGCACCTTGTATCCTCCGTACACATTTTTACCAGAGATATCAGCTTTTAAAAGTCAGTTCCTGCATTGCTTTCCACAACTTTGCTCTACATAATCTGTGAAATGCCTGTTTGAAATCAATAAGCATCTGGTGAAGTTCTCTGTCAAATTCAAATTTTCCATTATTTGTCTAACGGTAAAAATCTGGTCTATATGCTTATGGATTTAGTATCGGTATTTATCTCTTCGTTGAGTAGTTCGCAAAAGTAGTTCTTTCTAGGGATCTTTCTTTCCTTGGTTATCAGTTGTCCGTTGTTTGTTGAGAGGAAGTTTTCGGTTTTGGATTGTTATCATGTTTTGTGCTTTGTTATTTCCTGAAAGTATTCTTTTATTCTGTTATTTTGTCTGTTTTCCTCCATTACTCCATTTCTCTTATTATATTTAGGTGGTGGTCTTTCTTTTTTCTTTATATCATTCTGCGTGCTTCAGATCTTTGTTGTTTATACTCTTCTTCTATATTAGATTCTGTTGGCTGTTGAAGCATTTGTTTCCTGGTCATATTTCGTCTTTCCGTCGCTCTACTACATTCCTTCTTTGTTTTCTCTTTTTGTCGAGCACTCGACTAGCGACCCTAGTTGCTATTTCTTGGATGTTCTTCCAGAACTCGTTTATATTGTAGGCCCATTGTGGTTCTTTTATTTCTTCAGTAATTGGTTTCTGGTATATTTCCTGTGTTTGTACTGTCATGAGTTTTTCCGTATTCCAGCTTATGCTTGTCTTCTTTTTCGTGCAATTTAATTTTATAACTTTCATCTAGCAAGTTATAAAAATAAAAAATGTTGGTAGAACTAGGCAAATTAGTCTTTTATTTTTAATACTGTTAAGTAAATGATTTGTTTTTAGGATTTAACGATTTCGGTTCCTGGGATTTTTGTCTTCAAAAAAAGTTTCGAACAAAGTTTCCCGTCTTATTTATCTGCTTTTTAATCCAGACAAGATACAAGACAGATGCAGTTTTTGCCGACGAAAGCGAGTTTACTGAATAATGTGATTAAGATGCTTCTAAAAAAAGTTGATCGGCGTTAATTTTGTTTTAAAAGTGGTTCGGTGTGCGTCCAAGTGCTAAATTGTTATTAATTTTGAAGGGCGTTTTCCAGTTTATATCAAAATTTGCAAAATAAAAAATGTTTGTTTAGAATGGCGGATTTAATCGACTTTCCTATTTTGCACTCAAATTTTACCAATTTGGAGCGGGTCTCCAACTTTCGTTTTAAAACTAAAACTAGGATCTTTCTTACGTTCAAACAACTTGAATACCCGACGGGCAACAAACGTCTTTGTCAGGTCAGTCGCCCAGATAACCTTAATTTTCTTGACGTTTGGCAAATAAACGAAAAAGTGTTTCCCTAATCATTTCCATTTTCAGAGAAAAAATTCGCAAAAGTGCAGCGCCCCACATTTTACCACCCCTTAGTATACCCAAGTAACAACTGCTCGACGTTTTAACGTTGCCAAAGGCGACTTAACGTTGCGTGAAAACGGCGTATAAACGTTCTAGCAACTTGCTGACGTTGCCTGCGACTAGAGTCGCGTGCAACGTTTCCACATCGCACAGTGGGCGCCCGGGTCGAATTTTTGGCCAAAACTAATTGACACATATCTAAATAGTGCAACAATTAGTAGAGCATAAAGTCATTGCTTTATAATGGCAAAAAGCATTAAAATTATTATTTATAAACGTACCTTGCTTTAGATATTACTCTAGGAAAAAGGAAAGACATTATAAAATGCAAAATAGCAGCAAAAATCAAAACAAGGGAATCCTTTGCATTCGTTCTTTTTAACAATTTTTGTACTATCTATTAAATTATCGATTTTAACGACAAAAACTATGTTTTGCGATATTTTCTTAACACGCTTTTAGTAGGTACCTTTAGTTGTTATATATGTATGTATGTAACAAATCTAGAAAGTGGATTTCGACCGACTTCCACTTGTCGGATTGACTTGAAATTTGGCACTCATTTATTGTTCCGGTGACAATACAATAATATCTTATTAAAAAGTTTTCACCTCCCCCTCCGCCAAAGGTAGTAGTGGGGGGTATTACTCAAGCTTGTACGATTTCGTTTAAAATTGGTATGAGGGGGTTTTGAGAATAAGGATTACGAATTTTTTGCTTTAGATATTACTCTAGGAAAAAGGAAAGTCATTATAAAATGCAAAATTGCAGCAAAAATCAAAACAAGGGAATCCTTTGCATTCGTTAACAATTTTTGTACTATCTATTAAATTATCGATTTTAACGACAAAAACTATGTTTTGCGATATTTTCTTAACACGCTTTTAGTAGGTACCTTTAGTTGTTATATATGTATGTATGTAACAAATCTAGAAAGTGGATTTCAACCGACTTCCACTTGTCGGATTGACTTGAAATTTGGCACTCATTTATTGTTCCGGTGACAATACAATAATATCTTATTAAAAAGTTTTCACCTCCCCCTCCGCCAAAGGTAGTAGTGGGGGGTATTACTCAAGCTTGTACGATTTCGTTTAAAATTGGTATGAGGGGGTTTTGAGAATAAGGATTACGAATTTTTTGCTTTAGATATTACTCTAGGAAAAAGGAAAGTCATTATAAAATGCAAAATTGCAGCAAAAATCAAAACAAGGGAATCCTTTGCATTCGTTAACAATTTTTGTACTATCTATTAAATTATCGATTTTAACGACAAAAACTATGTTTTGCGATATTTTCTTAACACGCTTTTAGTAGGTACCTTTAGTTGTTATATATGTATGTATGTAACAAATCTAGAAAGTGGATTTTGACCGACTTCTACTTGTCGAATTGACTCGAAATTTGGCATCCATTTAATGTTCCCGTGACAATACAATACACTAAAAAGTTTTTACCTCCCCCTCTGCCAAAGGTAGTGGTACTATGTCAGTTGGTTCAAATTGTTCCAAAATGGGTATGTAAGGGATTTTGAGGATAAGGATTACGAATTTTTAATCAGAAGACATGCCGTGAAATTCAATTTTGTGCTTACTTAGATTTCTACGAATAGCTAAAAGCATTGATATCACTGCTGTATCGTAAACTATATCCAATTCTATAATGGGATGCTTACGAATAAATGGCCACATATCGTTCAAATGCAAATGAACGCAAAAATTTTTGTTTAATTTAAAATCCTTAAAGTATGTAGTTTTACAAAATATAATCCTTAAAGTGGAGGTTTACGGAGAAGATAAAGTTTTACTCCGACATTATCAAAATTAATGTTTTTTTATTTACCTCTCCGCATTTAAAGATTAAATTCCCTACTGTCCGAAGGTCTTTGACCATTTTTTTTAAGTAATCATTTTTATTATGTACTTACCTTCGTCTACTAAATTCATTTTGGTCTTACGTCACTATAGGAACCAGATCTGTAAAAATCTCTGTTAAACTTCCTTAAAATACGAAGGAAAATAAAACGTCTTGGAATCAGAAAACACAACGTTAAAACAAATCGTCGCTGAAGCGCGTAAAATAATATTTTGCTTGTTGTTTCTTGCATTTCCAGGCCTACTGGATTGTTTACTAAGCCATTTTTGGCCAACAATTGGCTCCGTGGGCCAACTGTGCATCGTCGCCGAAGCGACTACGACTGAAGTGCCCTCTGGATAATATTTGTATTAATATAATTGATTTGAAATCAATACTTCTGCAACTGCAACCACAAATGGACTAAAGTGGCTTTTTAAAGGTTCCCATCCACTAAATTTATAAAAGCACCTTAGTTTAAGCAGGCCTTCAATCCTTCTTATTTTTTTACTAAATTATACTGAAAATTTTGAAAATCTAAATAGTCTAAAAGAATATTTAAAAATTACCAAAACTAACTAAAAAGTCATCAAAATCCATCAAAAAACAAGATTTTTTTAACGATTTACACAAATGGCGTAGCGACGCAAATCAGGAAAAGAAAACAGTATGGTGGCAATAATCATTTCTTGGTTTACTGAAAACCTAACCGTTTTGCGACTAAGGAGGTGCCCTCTATAGGTGTCAGATACAGTTATATTTTTAACTGCATTGATTATTATTTGGACACAATTATCTCGTAAAGATAAACGTTGAAAGAACGTAAATTAATTAACGCTAGTTAATTATTAACGTTTTGGCGTCGTTCATCCGTCGTTCGTTGCGGTCGTTGAAAACCCCATAATATTCCATTAAAAATGAACGTTGTTATAGGGTTGCCAAATTTACCCTAGTTAATAACAACGGTGTGGCGCCGTCTTCTCGTCCATGATAGCGGCCGTTGCACAAATGACTAGTTTTTGTACTCTATGCAAAGTTAGTTTTAGTGTATTTCTTAGTTGTGGCAACTAAGGCAACTAAAAATTGTTACTTGGGTACTGTGTCTGACCCTAAAAATGGACGACATTTTTAAAATTGTGTATATAAAAAACGTAAATCATGGGATCTGTTGGTTCCCCAAGCTAAAAAAAATATATAATAAAAATCCATCATCCCTGCCAGATAAACAAAACTGGCCTCAATACAATCGTATTTATTGTAAAAGTAAAAGTAGTCTGAAGAAATTGATTCTGTTCTGTGTTCCTTGTAGGATGCTCATCCAAGTTTGAATTTTCGTTTTTTTCCACCCAAGATCTTTTGTTGAAGTAACTGATTTGGAGGTTTTTACACTTCTTTTTTGTTTTAATTGCCTTAAGAGCATAATCCTATTGGAAATGTTAACACGCCAGGACGAACCCGTATCAGGCGACTTGGATAAGTGCCAGTATGGAAAGATGTCTATTTGTGAGTGATTTAAAGTTGGATATCAAAGTGTACGATGATGTTTAATGATGTTTGGGGAGGGTGACCGGTGAAACTACTGATGAGTCCACTTGTGGGATGTCCATCCAGATTTTAATTTTTTTCCACCCAAGATCTTTTGATCTTTTATTTTTACATTCATCAAGTTATACTGAAAAAACACTCATATTATTTTAAAATTTTGTAGTAAAATTCATAATCATCAAACCCGCCTCTCATAAAGGGCACAGTTTCATTTTGTTTAGAGGTGTTTAAATATAAGTGGGCCACAAAATTCCGCACTTTTTGGATTGACTATAACTTTTGACATAAGTCCTCGATTTTTAAAGATGTTGGTTTTTTAACGTGATACTTTTTCGATTCAGTTAAAAATTTAAAATTTCTGAAAAATCCAAGATGGCGGACAGTTTTAAAAAATGTGTAATTTTCACACCCCCTGAAAAAAATTTATGTGCGAGAATGAACTAACTCTAAAGCTTTTACTATAAACGCTCATTGTTTATGTGTGTATTGACGTATCATTTAATCAAATCGGTTAAGAAATTAAAAAGTTATAAGCTTGTAGATTATGAGTGTTACAAAATTATTTATTTTTTCAATTTGCTATAACTTTTGGCTTGATTACTTAATTTAAAAAAAAATTGTTTAAGGAGACAAAACATGAGAGTTACGTCCGTTTGTTGACGTTAAAAAAATATTCAGGATAGCGGATAGTTTTAAAAAGAGTTAGGTTTTACACGCCTTATTTTTTTTGAAGTAAGACACTGGACAAAATATAAATTAGTATTTTCAAATCTCCATTTTTTCTTCGTATGTCGAGGTATCACCTAATTAAATCGGATGAAAAATAAAAAATAATGGGTATTTAGATGTGTTTTCTTAATTAAATAATTAGGTTAAATAGAAAATGGAAAATGAAATTTAATTCTAAATAGATTTTCAAATCAAGCTAAAACGTTCTATATGAATAGTTATTTAGCTACCTAAAAGTCTTACTATTTTTATATGTGAACGAATGAATGTGATATTAAATCTGGATTTTTTTAAAATTTATAAAAATCTGGATTTTTTTTAAATTTATAAAAATCTGGATTTTTTTAAAATTTATAAAAATCGTGCATAATTATTATCTTTATTTAAATACTATAACGTCATTACTTGAAAAGAATGAATGCAGTCAAAGTGCCTTAGGGTAATTTATTATGAGTAAAATTAATATAGAAAATTCCTGTTTAAACTTTTTAATTTAGCCCCTAAATGTGTTATTTATTTTTTTCTCTTAAATTGGTTTTGCAAACTGGCTTTATAAAACAGCCATTCCAGCTAAGAGTCCACCACGGGTAATATCACAAAATACGAATTAACGAAGGCATTAACCTACTCTTTGTGACCACTTATATATTTTTGTTTCTACTAAAAAAGTCATTTAAAATGTTTCTTTGTGTCAAAAAACGCCAAAAACATGAAATTCGCGTATTTTTTTATATTCAAAGATCAGCTTAAACTTCTTAGACTCATATATTTTCGCACACTATCCATGAAAAAATTGTATAAAAAATAAATAATCTTGCCTAAATCACTTTTCTTGTAATTTAAATATTATTTCTATTTTGAGTGGAAATAGTTATTTTTATTGTTACGCAACATTTTGTTGTTTTGTTGTTGTTGTTTTGTTGTTGTTGTTGTTTTGTTTGTTTGTTTAGTTAAATTCTTAACCCTTTCGTTTTTTTAGTAAAATAGTTACAAATATTATTTTAGTGTGATTTTAACTTTACGATTATATTAAATTTTGGCATATTTTGAGGTCCTATTGGCAAATAAATAAATAAATAACAAAAATGAATGAAGGTATGCTTCTTTTTGCTATTGCGTCCGTTATGCATATTAAAAGGCTTTTTACTAACTTATAGAGTAGACAAAAAATAAGTTTACATTTATAACATATTTGCAGTGCCTAATGGCATTATCTAATTTAAAATTTCAAAAAAATGTGCAAAGTGTTCCGTCCGTTACGCTGGAATGGCTGAAGGTAAAAAACCTAAATTATTTTATAAAAAAATATCCCACCTTAAAAAGTCAAAATAATATTCTTCCAACTTCTATCGATAAAATCGTACATTAAAACCCTCGACTGCTAAATTGCCATTTATGAATTAAAATTCGAGCGTTAATTAAGGTACACTTTATTACCAGATATTATAATATATAAAAGCATTTAATAAATTATACTTTTTTATTTGGACGTCCTTTCTTTGGTACAAAGCATAATAACCAAATGAGAATAAGTTTATAAACAAATGTTTTTCTTTTAAATACCACAGAATTTAATAAAATAAAATTTCTCTTAATTAACATTATGGTATATCAGAAGCTACTAGCACAAAGTGCAGTAACTCACAATTTTACCGCGCATTTTATGGAAAACCGTACTAATGACCTAAAAGTCAAAACGCATTAATATCGATTATAATTATTTAAGAACCAAATTCAAGTAAAATAAATAAAAACAAGCATTTCAGTTAGCTTTTTATCAAAATACCGAAAACAAAACACACCCAAAGTGGTTTAAACCAAAAAACCAGCCTCAGAAAGTTTTTAATCTTTCTCGCAAAACGGCCATTTTGAAAATGACTGCGTTTTGAATTAGGATGGCAGTACTAATACCAATATTTTTGATAAGGCAGTTTATTACACCTTTATAGTTTCAGCACTCTTCAAGGTTTATTAAAAACTATTCGAAAAGGCGAACATCTCTTAAAAACTGGCAAAAAAGGACTTTTACTCACAAAGGCGGGGACACAGTTAACATAGGACTTTGGTTGGCACAGGAATTGAACAAAATTTTGGTATGTTGTAGATGTTGAGGTCCTAATCACACTTTAAATTGGTTTATTTGGTAGTGATAATAAATAAACCAAATGTGAATATTACCAGAAAGAGTATTGTAAGAAGTATATAAATAAATCAGAATTTTAATATTTGTGCTAAAAAAGGTTTCTTGTGGCAATATTGTTGATCAGAAGGGAACTTATGTTACTAAATAAGTTTTATACCGGGAACACTCAAAAAGTACTAAAACCTATTAATACGTTACAAAATAGGAAAAAAGTGCGAGGGAAAATGTCAAAAACTAATAAATAATACTATTAATTACGCATCATAAGATTTTTATTAAGGGGGTATTCTAGGAGGCACACAAATCAATCATTATTGGTATTTGAAAAAAAAATGTTTCTTGTGGCAATATTGCTGGCGAGAAGAGTTTATGTGTCTTAAATCAAAATTAGTGGTGTCAGTTAATTGGTATAATGGGGACACTTAAAAACTACTAGCATGATATAAAATTCTGATTGATTTACGTACTTCTTAGAATACCCCCGTAATAAAAATCTAATGGTGGACCACAAATAATATTTTTTATTGAATTTTGACATTTTGTTTTTATTTCGTACCATTACATAAAACAATTCTTTACTAAAAAGTTTTTGGTACTTTTCAAGGGTCCCCGGTATACCAATTGAATTTTTGGGGCAGTTATCGCCCTCTTAATTTTTTTTTATGGCATAAACTCTTGCGAAAAGCAATATTGCAGCCAAAACCAAATTTTTGTGCTAATATTCACATTTCGTTTATTTATTAGCACTATCAAATAAACCCCTGTATCTTCGAAAAAAATTTTTTTGGTCAATTTAAAGTGTGATCAGGAACTCAACATCTACAACATACCAAAATTTAATTTAATTCTGGGATAACTAAGCAATAAAAGTAGGTGAAAACAAAAGAAAATGGTAAAGACCCATCGTTTTGAATGAAAGCCAACTTGACCTTGTAGATTGTGCATGAGTTCGCTCCTTGATCACTATTAATTTAAGAGAAGGGATCCCCACTATATAGCACAATTAAAATATGGTAACTTTTGTTTGAAAAATTAACATTTAGATTATTTTATTTATAACCATATTCTGTTAAGTTAACCAGGGCCACTGACACTGACAAAGTCGCACTGAAAATGTCTGCCACATTAGTGACACCTTCAGAAATAAGGATACTTTATTCACAAAGTTTCCAGCCACTATCATGTTAAGTAAACTGATATTCTGGGTTTGTTTTTGTTTATGGTTGAAATAAAATTGTAGACAAACCAAGTGAATTTGAAATAAGAAATTCGCTTAAAAATTGAAGTTTTACATCTAGAAAATAAAATCAAAATTCAGTGTTTTAGACACCTTAAACAGTGGTTGACATACAGACCGCTTCAAGCTACTGCGAACATAGGGGGAATCAAGTCCAATTTACTCTCCGTGCCGTACGACCGAGGTGGATTCGAAGCACGCTGCAGTGTTATCTTTTGGAAATTCATTTTGTTTTTATTATTTTGTTTTATTTCTGCCTTGCTCGAGAAACAGATGGGTAAGTTCTTAATTGAAATAATACATTTTTAAAACCAAAAATGGATGTCTACGAAGTTGCCGAAAAAGTGCAGATGGTCAAATGGTCAAATCGTCATAACCCAACACACGTTCGATATTGGTCGAGGGAAAATTTGCATTTGTATTTTGACGTAAGAACACAGTATCCCCAAAAACTAAATGTTTGGGGGGGGGGGTATTATAGGGGAGCACGTAATTGGGCCATTTTTTATTAACGGCAATTGCAATTTGAATGGTCTAGATACTTGGATCTACTGCAGCAGCACATTATTCCAACTGCTAGGCATTTGTTAGGTGTAAGATTTGGTGAAACATGGTTTCAACAAGATGGTTGTTCCGCTCACAATGTTGGCCTTGTTAGGGAATATCTTGATAATGTATTTCCTAATCGGGTTATAAGTACACGGGGAACTATTTTATGGCCAGCTCGATCTCCCGATCTTGCTCCTAATGACTTCTATCTGTTTTTGAAGAAGCTTTTCAAATTATCACCCCTAACATGCTTGGAAACGTTAGAAGGGGTTTTTATAGTAGGCTCGGATATTGTCTAGCCGAGCAAGGAGGACTTTTCGAACATTTGCTTTAATTTTTTTTCACTGGGAGAATCTTTTTAGTTTTTAGAATGTATTATTTTATTTTTAGAACTTGCTTTTATTTTGTTTCTCCTTATTATTTTCATTGTAACACGTCGTCAGTGATAAATCTGAGCAGGTGACAATAAAACGCTCTTATTTATCAGTGACAAAAAATAAGAAAATTACGTTATAAAAATTTGCGTATTTATTGACCAAATTCCGGTTTCATTGACTACGCTCCACACAACACCGTGGTTAGAGGCGTACTAAATACCAAAAGAAAGTCATGCAAGTGGTGATCGCAAGCCTGAGTATTGGTTGCTTCACTGATAGGCGTGCGGTGTTTATGTTCGCAGTAGCTTGAAGCGGCCTGTATAGTGCAAAAATGAATATTACTAGAGAAATGAGATTTTTTAGAAAAGCAACTTTATTTAAAAAAAAAATAAATTACAAAATTAAGATTTGGCACATTGGGCTCTGTAGCACAATGAGGAGTCACATAATTAGTATGTTTGCAAAATTTCAGCATTCTAGCACATTTTGTTTGGTGAGGATTTCCAGAATACGATTTGCCCTGGGGGTCCTGGCTCTTAAGGACTTTTCGGCAGCTTGATTATTTTTAACTTGAATTTCACAACTTTTCTTCGTCCTTCACGCACACATAAAAAAAGTCAGTTTTTTGTACAACCATCGGAGGGCATTATTAGTATTTTATCTTTTTAGGTTGTTAAAATATAATGAAAATTCAAACGGAATAGTAGAAGATGCTTTAAATGTGATCAATCCAAAAACTAGCCATAAAGAATGCCTTCAAAATATAGGAGACCATATTTTTACTCTAGAAGACCTTAAAGTTGAACCAAATTTTGAGGAGAAATTAAGAATAATCACAACTGTACGAATTAAAAATGTTGACAAAAAAATAATAGATGTTGGACCTACGTGGACAAAAATTGGAGGTATATAAAACGTTTTAAGTTATGCGCCCTTCACTATCTTGCTAATACGAAGTATTTAACAGTAGTTTTAAAAAAATAATGCCAGCCTCCGTAGCGCAGTGGGTAGCGTATCGGCCTACCGCACGGAAGTTCTCGGGTTCGAATCCCGGCTAGCTGCGTGGATTTTGTTTTTGCCTTTCACTTTGCAAAAAACTTGGCTGACTCTGGGCTTTGATTTGATTTGAGTCCCAGTATAAAAAAAGATATATATGCAGTACCTTTTTGCTTTGTTTTGAACGCGTTAGGTATAAGTATACGGATGCGTTTAAAAAATAGCTAAAAGTACATAATATGTCGCAGTGTTTTTCTGTAGAACTCTAACTTTATCTTGTAGTCTAAATGAACTGGCGTCACGGTGTCCCGCAGGAGCCTATCCGCCCCTGCGAGTACAAATTGGTTTTACAAAATGAAGGGAAAATCCCTTCCCTCACCCTTTGCTCTTTACGACACAAATCTTTTCTGTAAATTTATTAGGGCGCTAAATTTTCCCTTCATTTTGTAAATATGTTTGGCTGAAATTATTAGTTGGAAATTCGCCATCTTACAACTCCAATAAAACGCTATATGTTGTGTATCGTTGGTTGATAGATAAATAGAAATTTCGTACAACTAATAATCGTGAATTTGTACCTCTTTGTCTTTATAACATGTCTAGGTTTTTAAAGCTGCAGTAGGCTTTAAAGATCTCCCCACTACTAACAAATGAATCGGACGAAAGGATTTCCGAATAGCCAGTTAAAACCCCAGTTCCTCGGTAGCTCAGTTGGTAGAGCATTAGACTGGTATTCTAGAGGTCCCGGGTTCAAATCCTGGTCGAGGAAAAACTTTTTTCCGATTTATTCCCTCACCCTTTGCCCTTTACGGCACAAATCTTTTCTGCAAATTGGTTTTTGTTGCTTTAGGAAGGCTTTTAATCAGACATGGTAAAAAAAAAACTAAGCAAAAATCCGGTTTATTATCACAACACTGTTGGAAATTTCACGAAATCTCACTAAAATCAACGAAATCAGCACAATGGATCGCTAAACACGAAGAGAAAAATAAAAAAAAAATATTTCGAAAAATCGGCAAACTGTCAAAAATATGCGTGAAAAGTAAGGTTTAGGGTCACTTGATATGCATCTGATATTTTTAAGTCGAACCAATTTTGTAACAAAGGGTATGAAATTGCGACTGGACAACAACCAGATTTGCGCCCTTGGCAACAACTAATAAAAACAGGCAAAAAAATGAGAAAAACTTGAAAATACAGGCGATTGCTACAAAAAAAAAAAATTATTTCAAATTTAAGCCATGAAAAACTGTGAGTTTCCACGAACTTTTTCAGGAATCTGACTTTCGAAGGACCAATAAATTGGATCTCTCGAGATAAAATAAATTTTTGAAATAATAAAAAATTGAAAAAATTGAATAATTTAAAATAATTAAAATATAAAAAGAAAGAAGACCTATCAGATTTTTCGTTTTTCCACCCAAGATCTTTTGATTTTTTCTTTTTCGAAGTGGTCAATTCCGTCTGTCAATGGGCAGCTGCGCCAATGCGGCACTAATCCCAGCGTGGTATTTTTCGCGAAGGTCTAGCCATAAAAGTAATGACCTAAATATTCCCAAACAAAGTGACTAATTTAATAAAGAAACCAGAGTTTCTCAAACAAATTTAAATTAGCACAAAATTAAAAAATGGTATAAGAGCCATTCCAAATAGAGTGCTAATATTTTTTTTTTAAATGCATTTTAGGGGGTGACCACGTCAAAAGGGTTATTTATTGAGTAAAAATTTACTAAGGGTACCGGTAAAATCTCACCCAATCCGATTTAAAGAAGGGAAGGAGTACATAAAAATCTGGTACATAGAAGAAGACTACAGGATTAACGCTTAAAAGCTCAAACTGTAAATTTTAATAACTATGTTATGTATACTTACTAATTATGTTTTAATTTTGACCCTTTTTATTGTAATTTTAAGATAACAGAGCTATTCATACTTGAAATGGGGGAGGGAGTTGTAGCTTAACGCCAAGCTACACCCCTTATTTTTTGCCACAATTTTTTTATCAACTATGTACTTCTACAAAAGGTAACTTTTTATTAAAATTAAAGATCTGCCTAGGATAATTCATATCATTTTTTGTTTGTACATCTTTGTTTGCTTAGGAAGTAGATTCGACAAAAAATTAATCTCTTTTTAAAAAATATAGTGTTTATGAGATTTTCTTTTGTTTATATTGACTGGCTTAACGTCAAGTAGTAACCCTCCCTTGGTAAGAAAAAAGATTCGATAAACTAAAATAATCTTGCCATAATTTGTTACTAATTATGCACTAATTTCCCAAGCGTTTCGTATATGGTCACTGTAAAGACTTGTTGGCCTATAAATTTCAATGTGCGGGTTCTTTTATTATAAACTTTGTTTTTATCAAATCAAAACCGATTTAGTCGAAATTCAAAACCCCTCCTAGCTAAAGGCACTTGCTCAATTAACACGTTTAACCCACGTCAAGTAGTAACCCTCCCTTGGTAAGAAAAAAGATTCGATAAACTAAAATAATCTTGCCATAATTTGTTACTAATTATGCACTAATTTCCCAAGCGTTTCGTATATGGTCACTGTAAAGACTTGTTGGCCTATAAATTTCAATGTGCGGGTTCTTTTATTATAAACTTTGTTTTTATCAAATCAAAACCGATTTAGTCGAAATTCAAAACCCCTCCTAGCTAAAGGCACTTGCTCAATTAACACGTTTAACCCACGTCAAGTAGTAACCCTCCCTTGGTAAGAAAAAAGATTCGATAAACTAAAATAATCTTGCCATAATTTGTTACTAATTATGCACTAATTTCCCAAGCGTTTCGTATATGGTCACTGTAAAGACTTGTTGGCCTATAAATTTCAATGTGCGGGTTCTTTTATTATAAACTTTGTTTTTATCAAATCAAAACCGATTTAGTCGAAACTCAAAACCCCTCCTAGCTAAAGGCACTTGCTCAATTAACACGTTTAACCCCCTGTGCCCAGTGTTAATTTTCGGTTTACTTTAATGGATAATTGGTTTCACTGGTTTCATATGTGCTTTTCAATCCTCATAATATGATTACCTCGTTTTTCGTAGTTGTACACTTGATTTCAAAAAAAAAAAAAAACATACATGCATTTTGTTAGAAATGTTTACTTACATTTGTTTTGTTTTGAAAAGTTCATTCGAGGTTAAGGTTATAAATTGACAATCAGCTGATGTTTAGGGCTAACAGAAAAAGCATGGCGTGTGCAGGCTGTAATTTGTTTGGTTGTTGATAGGTGGAGCCATAGGTTTTTACAGATCGGGGAGTTTCTGGGGATTTTCAGAGTTGTCTGCTATTCAGAATTCTGTATTTTACTTTTTCGAAAAATAAAGTCAGTTTTGTACCGTTTAGGTGACTTTTTCCTAAAACAACCTTATTCGCGAATCTCTGTTAAAAGGTTACGGGCCCAGAAATCGCTGAAAAACTGTGAAAAGTCGTGTGTCGGCTCGGTTTTTTGGAAGGTTGTGCGTCGATCGTTGTGTACGTGACGAGGAAAATTGTCAAATGGCGGACAAAGAACAGCTATCCGTAGCAAAATTCGACGGTAAGAATTATTTACAATGGAAATTCCAAATGAAATGTTCCTTGCGAGCGAGAGGTCTTTGGAGTCATGCTGATGGGACTACGAAAAAGCCTGACATCAACCCAGAGGAATGGCTAAAAAAGGATGCCCAAGCAATGTTTGTTCTCACAGCGTCGATGGATCTGAATCAGATTACGCTGATCGAACACTGCGAAACAAGCAATGAAATGATTCATAAACTCGACTCGATTTATTTGCAAAAAAGTGAAACGAACAAAATGATTGTTCATGAACAGTTTCACCAGTATAAAATGGTCCTCAATGATAGCATTGCTCAGCACATTGCTAAAGTTGAAAATTTAGCTAAGCATGTGAAAGAAGCTGGGGAGACCATTAGTGACGCCGCAGTCATGATGAAAATCATCAGTACTTTGCCACCCAAATACCAAAATTTTAGGCAAGCTTGGTTGTCATTGGATGACAATAAACAAACCATAGCAAACCTGACAGCTAGACTATTAGACGAGGAAAAGTCTTACAGCCTATGAAGAATCTGAGTGTGCAATGGCATATTTAGCATTGAAAGACAAGCACAAGAATGTTACTTGTTTTAACTGCAGAAAGAAAGGTCATTACAGCAGAGACTGTAAAGCAAAGAGAAAGGAGAAAAAGTCTACAAGCAACAGAAAAGATGACAAGGACAAAGATAGCAGTAAACCAAATGACAGTGGTTCAAGCAGTGGTGCGTTTACAGCGTATGAATCCGCATTTAATGTAGAAGAAGAACAAAAGAAGAAAGAAAGTGTTTTGGTGACGTCCTGGAATGATCACTGGATCATGGATAGCGGTGCTTCAGCACATATGTCATATCGAAAAGATTTCTTTTCCACTATCGATGAAAGCTTTACTAGTTCAGTGGTTCTTGGTAATGGAGAGAGACTTTGTGTGAAAGGAAAAGGAGTAGTTAAGATAGAAAAGTTGCAAAATGGTGAGTGGTACAAAAGCACAATAAATGACGTTCTCTATGTACCAGATCTTAACAAAAATCTTTTCTCAGAAGGTGTGATTACCGGAAAAAATATGAAAATTATGAAGCAGAATAAATATGCAGAAATCTTAGATGAAAATGGTGTTGCTGGGACAGCAGTAAAAGATTCCAATAATATATATAAGATGTTGTTTCGTACAGTAGTAAACTCAGCAAATTCTGTGGTACGAGACAGTCTGAAAGTCTGGCATGAAAGGCTAGGCCACCTGAATGTGGGCTCGATTAAAGACATGGTGAAAAAAGGACTAATAACTGGGATTGACCTAAGTGACACTGAAAAATTCTTCTGTGAAGCATGTTCTCTTGGAAAGCAGCACAAGTTACCTTTCCAGAAGTCAAAACAGCATACAAAAGCCAAACCAGGTGAGAGAATTTTTAGTGACCTTTGCGGACCCATGAGCACTGAATCAGTCTCGGGTGCAAGATATATTATGCTACTTAAGGATGAAGCTTCAGGCTATAGAATAGTTTACTTTTTAAAGCACAAATCAGATGCACTAGAATGCTTTAAAATATATAGCCAAAAAGTTAAGGCAAAAATATCCAATTTTTGCATGTAGACAATGGTACGGAGTACTGCAATAATGAATTTAAGACGTATTTAGAAAAACAAGGCATTAGCTTTGAGTTGACAGCACCCTACACTCCTCAACAAAATGGGAGAGCTGAGAGGGACAACAGGACAATAGTTGAGTCTGCAAAGTCAATGATGTATCAAAGTCAATGTCCAAAGTTTTTATGGGCCGAAGCTGTGAATGCAACAGTCTACATCTTAAATAGAACTTTGACAAGTCAAACTCGTGGTTCAACTCCATATGAAGTATGGACTGGACAAAAACCATACCTTGGTCATCTAAAAATATTTGGATGTGATGCATATGTCCACGTTCCAGATATAAAAAGGACAAAACTAGATGCCAAGAGCAAGAAAACAATGTTTGTTGGTTATGACCAAAATTCTACCAACTACAGATTGTTTGATCCTGCAATTAGAAAAATTGTAGTCTCAAGAAACGTTATCTTTAATGAAACAAGGAAAAATGTGAATCATGTGATACCAAAAGTAAAAATTAGCATGAGTGAAAATGATATCACAGATTATACAGAAAATGTAGAGGTGCATGGTCAAGAACGAAATGATAGTGAGTCAGAAGGTGAAAATTCAGTATATGAAGATCCAGAAGAAAATGAAGAATCATTTCAAGAAATGCCAAATTTAAGACCTGAAAGAAATGTGAGATCCCCCACTAGATTTGACGACTATGTGTTAAAATTTTGTAGAAACAGACATACCAGTGACATTTTGTGATGCACTTAAGTCAGAAGATAAAGAAAAGTGGCAACAGGCAATTAATGAAGAGCTGGCTGCTTTAGAAAAAAATGAAACATGGGAAGTTGTAGAATGTCCACCGAACAGAAAAGTTTTGCAATGTAAGTGGGTATTTAAAGTTAAGCGAAACCCCAATGGTGATATTTCAAGATATAAGGCTAGGCTGTGTGCAAAGGCTGTACCAGGCACCACCAGGTTTGATTCCATTCGGACACTTTTAGCAGTAGCTGCTGAAAACTGCTATGAAATTATGCAGTTCGACATAAAGACAGCATTTCTTTATGGCGACCTGGAAGAAAATATCTACATGAACATTCCAGAAGGACTCCAAATGGAAAATAATGGAAAGAATCTAGTTTGCCAACTTAAAAAAGTCATTATATGGCTTAAAACAAGCACCAAGGTGCTGGAATAAAACTTTCCACAATTTTCTGGCACAATTTGGATTTGTGAGATCTGAAGCAGATAAGTGTGTATATCAAGGATTCGTAAATGAAGCTAAAGTTATCCTGGTTATATTTGTGGATGATGGCCTGATTTTTTCTACACAAAAAGTGGTCATTCAGCAAGTTTTACATGAACTAAAAGCAAGATTTGAAGTTACCATAACTGATCTCAAGTACTATGTTGGAATGGAGATTTCGAGAAACATGAATAATGGAGCAATATTTGTAAACCAGACTAGTTATGTAAAACAAATAATAAAACGCTTCAATATGAGTGATGCAAAATCATGCTCAACACCAATGGACCCAAATACTGATTTTTCCATGGATAAACAAGAAAAACTTATGGAAAATTTATTTATTTATTACACAAGTATCAACAACACTGAATGCCAATTACAGATACGTCTTAAAGCTACCCTGAAATAAAAAATAAAAAGAAAGTTATGCAAGTACACTATTTTAGTAAACATAAATAAAAATTAATTATTAAATTTATATGTGTCATTAATAATTTTGTAAATTAGTCATACACAGGTACACAACTTAGGACCCTTATTCAGATAATTTACATACATCCATTCAATTAAAAATTGGTAAAAAGTCTAAGTATATATATGTTTTACAACATCTAATAAAAACGCAGGTAGGTACCAAAACAACAGGATTATAAGACACCACCCAACTAGTAAAATAAAATATTTAAACAAAAAAGAAAAACACAAGTTAAAATACAATAAATTGAGAAAACAGTCAAATAAAAGAGAGAACATACTAAAATAAATACATACTTATTTAAGAATATTTAAGTTAGTTTACCTATTGGTTTTCAGTTTATTTTCGACTAGTTGTTTAAACTTACTGAGACTAGTTGTATCTACATCAATATTTTTATTTATTTATCCATTCATTCATTTGCAAAGTATCTACAGCCATATGCCAATTACAGACATCTAACCTATCAAAAAGTTTGTTTAAAAATAAATGCTTTAGATTAATATTAATATTATAAATTACTGCAAATTCCGCAATTTGTTATGAATTATTTTTTTAAAATGCTTAAGATTAACATTGTCAATATCGATTTCGGAAGCATACAAATTAAAAAAATTACACAATTGATAAATTGGTGAGCTCTTGTACAGATTTGTTCTGGGAAAAGCTAGATAAAATGTTTGTTTGTTTCTAGTATTAACACGACTCACCGCAAAAGGTAGATGATTTAAAATATCAGGACAGTCAATTTTACCTTTTAAAATTTTAAACATGGTACACAAGAATGTTTTAATCCTTCTACTACATAAAGACAACCTATTAAATATACCCAGTAGATAGTTGATATCACATCCTCTCAGCGGATAAGTTCCAAACTTTTTAAAAAACATATACTTTAAGAATTTTCTTTGTACACCCTCAATGAGATTCACCCAAATGTTGTATTGTGGAGACCAAATTATATTTCCATATTCTAATATTGGTAGGACTAATGAGTCAAACAAATATAGGATTCATCCACATTTAAGTTTCTGGTGTTCCGTGTAATTAATCCTGCTACTTTTTGAGCACTTTTAATTTTCTCACTAATGTGGTTGGAATATGACAAATTTGTGTCAAAAATTACCCCCAAATCTTTTTGATTTTCCACTCGTTTGAGTACTGCATTATCAACTTTGTAGTCAAAGTTAATAACATTCCGATTAAGGGTATATGACATACATGCACACTTATCCGGGTGTAAAAAAAAAAACCATTTTCTTGACACCAATCCGAAGCATTAGTAAAATCATTCTGCAGAGATCTACAGTCTTCACACGAGATAATTTCCAAAAACAATTTAAAGTCATCTGCAAATAATAATCCTGAAGCGCCTCTGACTTGTTTCAATAAATTGTTTATCGCTATAATAAAAAGAAGAGGTCCTAAATTTGAGCCCTGAGGCACCCCCGACGTACTTACATACTTTGATGATTTACAGCCTTTCAACTCAACATATTGATATCTCTTATCTAAATATGACTTAACTAGTTTTGACAAATAAACTGAAACATCCATTTCCATTAAAGCTTTTAAAATAACTGTGTGGTTTACTTTGTCAAATGCCTTTTCCATATCGGTGTAGATCACATCAACTTGGGTTTTTTTATTTAACGATTCATGGACATATTGAGAAAAGGACATGAGATTAGTTAAGGTAGATCTCATGGGCAAGAAACCATGCTGGTTGCTTGATATTCGACCAGAAACCTCAGAGAAAAGCATATCAAATAAAACTGATTCAAATACTTTTGAAACAGCACAAACAATAGTGATTGGACGGTAGTTTTTAATGTCCTGTCTAGGTCCGGATTTATGTACAGGAATTACTTTACTGAGTTTCCATTTTTCTGGGTATGTAGAAGTTTTGAGCATTAGGTTAAATAAAAGTTCAAGAGGATACAGATATTAAAGCTTTTTCCACGTCAACCTGAGATATGACTTTGTTACAAAAAAATGACTTTGGTTCCGTTGGAGAGCAGCAAATGCCCCCGTCTACAAATACGCTCTCAAAATAAGTGGCAAAAGCATCTGCAATCTTCTGGGCGCCATTAAACTTTTCCCCATCAAGAGACATTTCGTCAAGTACATCAGGGCTGCCCTTATGAGGTTCCATATCGTCAAGCCATAGGGTCATTACTTTTCCTATCAACAGTAAGCAGACCCGACATATCCTATGCAGTGGGAGTTCTCAGTCGTTATGTGAACTCACACACAAAAGAGCACTGGCTTGCCATTAAAAGAATTATAAGATATTTGATTGGAACTCAAAATTATGGAATTCTTTATAAGAAAACAGAAAAACAGGGAGTGTTAATTGGTTTTACAGACTCTGATTTTGCCGGGGATAAGGAAACCAGAAAATCCACCAGTGGTTACTTGTTTAAATTGTGTGGTGGACCAATCACATGGTCAAGCAAAAAACAAAATAGTGTTTCCCTTTCTACCACTGAGGCCGAGTACATAGCTGCTTCAAGTGCAGTGAAAGAAATTTTGTGGTTGCATCAGCTGCTGAAAGACATTGGTGAGTCTGATAAAATCTCGAAGCCTACTGTGTTGTATGTAGATAATCAGAGTGCAATAAAACTCATTAAAAACTCTGAATTTCACAATCGGTCTAAACACATTGAAGTACGCTACCATTTCATTCGTGAAAAATATGAAAGTGGTGACATTGTTCCAGTATATGTAAAAAGCGATGATCAAGAAGCGGACATTTTTACTAAAGGACTATGCAAAAATAAGTTTGAGATCCTAAGAAGAAAAATGGGACTTATAAATGATGAATAAATAAAACACATTTAAGTTTTTTTTATTAAGATATTTTATTAGTTAAAATATTATTTTTATAAGTTTACCATATAATATGTGTGTTTAGATGTTAAGCTTTTATTAGTAAGTTTACTTTTTTAATAACCTTTTCAAAAAGTGGGAGTGTTAGAAATGTTTACTTACATTTGTTTTGTTTTGAAAAGTTCATTCGAGGTTAAGGTTATAAATTGACAATCAGCTGATGTTTAGGGCTAACAGAAAAAGCATGGCGTGTGCAGGCTGTAATTTGTTTGGTTGTTGATAGGTGGAGCCATAGGTTTTTACAGATCGGGGAGTTTCTGGGGATTTTCAGAGTTGTCTGCTATTCAGAATTCTGTATTTTACTCTTTCGAAAAATAAAGTCAGTTTTGTACCGTTTAGGTGACTTTTTCCTAAAACAACCTTATTCACGAATCTCTGTTAAAACATTTTTTTGTATGCCACAAAATTTAGCTTTCCGTTAGGGTATACTATTATAAGGCACCACCAGCTTAGTATGCCTGACAGCTTAAAATTCAGTGTGACATCCTTAAAAATGCCACAGATAAAATTTACAAAAGTTCAAATTATCACTCGAATTATAGAAGACGGCTGGTCTATAAGAAGAGCGACCACCCATTTTGGAGTTGATAAAATGACGATAATGCGATGGAAAAAGCGCCGGATTGAAAATAATTCTACGGATAGGAAAGATGGATCAGGACGACCAAAAGTAAGTTCTGAAGTGCAAGATGAGAGACTTATTGACCATCTCAGACAAAATCCTTTTTCAACGTCGGTTGAAGCAGCTAATGTAACATTATTTCCGGGTTCTTTAGCAACAGTAAATAGAAGAGTAACGAAATCAGAAGTCTCTTGTCGAGTTGCTGCAAAGAAGCCTTTTCTAACAGAAGAACAAAAACAGGCCAGATTGATTTTTGCACTGAACAACGTTCTTCGTGATAATGACTTCTGGGAGAGGGTGGTTTTCACTGACGAAAAAATTTCTCAATCATCTTCAAGCAGTAGGAGAATTTTAGTTTATCGTCCACCAAATACTAGATTTGAACCCGAATATACAAACCAAATTAAAAAAGCTGGACATTTTTCTGTAAACATGTGGGGCTGGTTTAGTGCTAGAGGTTTGGGTTTTTTTTGGAGAATCGAAGGAAGATTCAATAGTGAACGATATAGTGAAATCCTTGAAAACGTTATGCTGCCATTTGTACAGGCTTTACATGAAAATAATGACTTCGTTTATCAGCAGGACAACTGTCCAGTACACACGGCTAATGTTGTTCGCCAATGATTTCAGAATAATAATATAGAAACACTTCCTTGGCCAGCCAACAGCCCTGACCTTAACCCAATGGAAAATATATGGGGTCGAATCGTTAAAATAATATACCAAAGGAATTGGAGACCACGAAATGCTGAAGAGTTAAGCGATGCTATTTATCGCGCATTGGATCAGCTCCTAGAAGACCATCACTATTTTCAAAATTTAACCTTTTCAATGCCCAGACGTTTGCAGCTTGTAATAGAGAAAAATGGTGATCCTATTAGATACTAAAATAATTAGTATTAAGTTTACTATCGTTTTTGTCCTAATCCAAGTTTCCTATTCGTCGAATTGTTTTCAATCCAGCGCTGCTTCCATCGTATTATTGTTATTTGTTACCGCCCTCTTTATAGAACAGCCTTCGTCCGTTACTCGAGTGATAATTTGATATTGTTCAATAAAGACTTTACTAAAACATTATTTTTGCTGATTTTTTAGTATTACGCAATTTTAATTTAAGTAAAAAAGTATTTTCAGTTTTTAGGCATTTTAGCTGGTGGTTCCTATATATATTACACTTTTAGAAAGGTCAATTTTGTAACTGCATGTATGCGTTTTTTTTTAATTCAAGTGTATATAACGCCATCGACATCTCTCTCAAATCAGACGGCGCAACTAAGAGACACAATGCATATCTACTACAAGCGAGCTAAAAGTACAGAACATTGCCTCTTTAAACTACGCATTTTGAGTTTATTGCTAACATTTTGGAAAAATGATTGTGCTTAGGAGTACTCTATAAAATAGTTACTTTGTTTAATTTGCATCTTTTACCACTTTGGCAAAATTTTGATTTTTATTAGCATTAAGTCTTATGGAAAATCGCATTGTTTACTATACAGCTACCAGTTTTTAATCCCCACCACGTGATTATTGGGTGACTTTTTGACATTTTTTTACTATAATTTCTGTTGTTAAAGTTACAGCCAGGGATAGTGGCCATTAATTTATCTTGGAAACTACAAATGGAAATTTTTAAACTTTCTATACAAAAATATCTTTATGTTAGGTTTATTTTGAAAATAGTTTTACATTTACGTAAACTTGGCAACTAAAACCTGTATATTTTTAGATTCTCCAAAAAAGTCTTAATTTATTGGGTTTTTCTTTCCTATTCCTAGTAAATTAATTTCCTAATGTAATTTTTAACATATTTATTGTTCCCCTTTTTTCGTGTTATTTCAAAATATTTAAAACAACGAATCTGCTATCCATTCAAAAGTTGATGTTGATAGCAGCTTTCTAAAATATAATCAATAGAAGCCGAGATACTAAAAGTTACACTATTTTCAAATCGGTCAACGTAAAAGAGAATGTTGTTGTAATTTTATGAATTTAGACATCCTCAAAAAGAATTTAAAAATGTTTGTTTTAAGACGCAAAATACGAATGACCACCGGTGCGGCACGTGAGGCTAAACAGAAGCTGTGATGGTTATCGCATAGTTTGATCTGCACGCCAGCAGTTATTCTGCTGATTCTTCTGATGTTCGAAATGAATTACCCTGAGCAGTCTTTTGTGATATATATATAATATTCTTTTTAATTTTAGATACTTCGAGCTTTGAAAACTGCCCGCTAGGCTTATTACCACATCAGATTGGGACCGATACAAAACATCCACTTTTAGTTATATGAAATGTAACCTAAAATATATCTACAAAAGGTCATTTTATGTGTGTTATTTATTTTACTGGGGCAAGAAGAAATATGTTTTTTAAGGTACCGCACCCTGAAGCCGAATTCTTAATCTGCGAAAGCATATGAATGTGCACGCAGCTGACAATAAATTGTATCCGTGAAAATGACCTAATAGCGTTTTCCTTTTGATGCACTGGTGCGCACCGATGGCAATATTCGTTTTCCATTTGATTGAACTACTCGAGTTTTGTCATTCCATTTGAAAACAATTGTTGTTTATAGCCATTTATCAGTGGATAAGCAATTTTGACCCGAGCATATTAGCGATCACAGTTTGAACCAAAGTAGGGGAAATTTTACTGTCACTAATCAGCTGTTTCACTTTTGGTTCAAACCAAAAATAACCCAGCTCCGGAGCAGGGTTACCTTTGGTTAACTTGACAGCACATTGTTGTTTGGGAGTTAGATGTTTTTTAAAAGTTATATGAAACAAAATAGGTATGTAATGTAAAACGTACTGCTTACTGCCGTGGTTGCATTTCCGACAGTGTCGTGAGATACTATTTTTTATTTTTTTTTTAAGTAGGGTTAATGGCTTGTTTTCGGCATTTCTTTGGCCTGTTTATATACTAATATTTTTAAGACAGTTCATGTTAATTTGTGGGATTGGACTGTCTGTTGGACTAGGTTTGACTTCTGAACCGCTAGACAGATTTTCATGCAATTGTCATAAAAAAAATAGTATTTGATAATAAACACGGCTTTATTATTATTATGAAAAACCAAACTCTAAAAACTCGATAACCAACCCATATTGCCGAATTTAATGGTTATTAGTATTTTGACGGAGGGGGTAATGACATATGACAAACCAAGGATAACCAATTGATTGAACTAAGATATTTTGAGTGCAGGTTCTCTTGCATGATCACTAATAGTTCGTGGATCGTCGGTGCATATTTATTTTTATTTATTTTTTTTAGAAATTGATTTAATCTTTGTTTAAAATGTTCAATATATAAAAAAAAATATGATTTTGAACGTGTGTCGATAATAGACCGATCGGAATAACTCATTTAGAGGGAAAAAATAAATTACTAACAGCAATTTGAAGAGTGGAATTGGTAAAGGGGCTTATAATAAACATTCAAAAAAATGCGTGAGCGGGAGTTTGGTGTCGGGTGGATTTGGGGGTTGGAAAGGGAAGAAAAATGGTATTATTGCAATTTACGGCAAAACTTAACGTCAAAAAATAAAAAATACAAAAGTTGTAATCCTGCCAAAATATACAACTTTTATAAAATGTCACTTTTTAATCGTAATTATTTTTGTTTTTGATTTTTTATTTTTCATTTTCGCAAAAATAATTGAATTTTTACGAAATTTGGTAAAAGTATAGTTACCTCTTTGTGTCCGAAATATCCACAAATTTCTGCATGTACAAAAATCAAGTAGTCACTGCACCTAACTATTATAGGTGTGCGCCGACACCTATAGATTTTTATGAAATATGATATGATATATGTAGACCCATTTAAAGGCATCACAAAAAGCTGGGTTAGTATTTGGTGCCGCCCACTGTTTAGACACGGGCGTATCAAAGAAGCCCACTAAATTTAAAAAAAGACCTTTTTTTAAAGATCTGTTGTTCAATAAAATTATATTTATATTATTTATTTATAATTAAAAATTTGATATTAAAAAAAAATGTGGTACGCCACTGAACCAAAATGTCAAAACGTTACTTTTTTAGACATCATTTATAGCACGACTAAAAATTATTTGCGTGTTTCTTAATTTTTACAAGCAAAAATTTTAGGAAGGTACGCCACTGTAATAGTTGAGTGAAGCGGAATTCTTTATTATCGCAAGAGTCATATTTTGTTTATTTTCAATTTTGACCAAGTTTTTAAATTCGTACTATACATATTTTTTTCGTTTTATCAAAAAGTATATGTTAAAACACAAAAAAATAAACTCTTGAAAAAAAGGGGGTTTGGACAATATTTAAAAAACTACTTGATCTTTTTCCATAAAAAAAATGTGGTTGTTCCAGAATCAAAGTGGTATACTTTCACCAAGTTTCGTGAAAATTCAATTATTTTTGTGAAAATGAAAAATTAAAAGGGAAAAACAAAATTAATCACGATTTTTGCATTTTTTTATCTTTTATTATAATTTGATTGCTTTATGAAGATAAAAAGACTTCTTTTTAGAAGAGTCCGTCCATGGAAGTGACGATATCACTTGCTAGCCTCTACTTCTTTTTAAAGTGTCATTTGGAAATTTTGGGATCCATGTCCATAAAGATATAAAATCTCTAAAGCCCGGAAAATAGCTTTTCTCAGGTTTTCGTTATATAACCTACAAAAGTAGCTACCCTAGGTCTCTACCCAAACCATGCATACATCTCATATTCCATTTTCAATGCACTGATCAGGGACCGGGGCAATTTTCTGACAGCACCAGGTCTCTTTCAGTTTTGCCTTAGTGCATGAAAGGGAAAACGCTATAATAGCTAAACATACAGTTTTCAGGGAGTTTCATCTTGCACTAAGTACAAAAACGCCTGTTTTTTCATTAGATTCTACTTGCACACAGTCATTTTTCATTTGTTTTCGTTTTATTTCTAATTGACCGACAACCAAGGCGGGCCCAGATTCTGTGTACTGTATAATTCCATAGCGATATGTCTTTTATTCTAGAGTACACTAGGGCGAGGTTCGGGACAGAAATCTCTTTGTCCGACGACAAAAAAGTAATCTACGCAAAACATTCTTTCTCTACAAAGCATTAGATTTCGAATCCTTCATGACGTTTTTTTTACAGGAGTACGGCTTTCGGTCAGGCAAAAACTTGAACAATTTTTAGTAAAATCCCTTTTTTTATTAGTTTTTTTAGTTCAAAATATTCAAAACAAATCTGATATCTAATCAAAAGTTGATGGTAACCTGCTTTTGATGGGCGAGGATGTAACTAAAATACAGGATCCCAAAAAGCTTGACATTTGTGACATATCTGTACTCGCACTGCTAATATCACTTTCAGGCCTGTATTCCTGTTCATGATTTTTGTTTGTCCTTTTAAACAGTTTTATCATGTTTTCGGTGTTTTTAATAAATTCTGCCGTATTTCTATTAAAATCTAAAATTGCGTCTAAACTTTCTTCGACATTGTCCACATTTAAGTTTGTAATTGCGTTTAAGTTGGATTCTAAAAAAAAATAAAGTATTAAAATAATCATACCAATCACATCAATTATAATACTTTATTCCAGCCAGATTTTAAGTATAAAACGGTTATTCAATAAAAAAAAATAGTATGTTGTCTTTCGGGCTGTTGGACTGTCGTTCTGTAGAAGTTTGTCTTCTCGACGTTTCGCCGATTCGAGTGCTCGGCATCTTTAGGAGATCTGTCCCCCCAATTCGCTGAACGTGGACTGATGATTAACTGATTAACCAAAAATTTACTATAGTCAAATTTTTTGATGAGCGAACTGACGTCATTTTATAAAAAATGCCTGCTATGGTATTCGTTTTTGTTTGTTTACCGAGCATAACAAAGAAAACGTGATGCTAGATCCAATATGCCTGAGAGAGATAGACAAATCAAGACTATGGAGCGAAGTCACCCAAAAAATGATGAATTCAAATTGAATTTAAACGTTTAGAAATGCAGGAACGGCTTTTAGTTTTGCGTATTTTGATTTACAGAGCTTTTGCCTTTTTTATTGCGGATCTTTGCTTTTTCAACTCCTTCCCAATCAGCTAGAGGCTTGAAATTTAGTAAGTGTATAGCGTTCAATTTAACATATTTTTTATTAAAAAAAAAACAAAATGGCGGACTTTCTTATTTATAATCCGATTTGTCTCAAAGTTGAAACCTTGCGGTGTTTAAGGTCCCTTAATACAATTATGGAATCAACTTTTAAAAAATCAAAATGGCGGATTTAATTATTTAAAAACGTATTTGTCTTAAACTTAAAACTTTGCGGTGTGTTGGGTTAGTCAATACAATTTTTCATCCAAAATCAAAAATTAAAAATGTCGGATCCAAAATGGCGTACTTTCTTATTTATAAACCGATTTGTCTCAAACTTAAAACTTTGCGGTGTTTTTGTACAATTTTTGACTGAAACTTAAAAATCACAAGAGTGAATCCAAAATGGCGAACTTTTTTTAAAATTATTAACCGATTTAAACCATTGATGGTTTATACAATTTTTGACTTCAAAAACTTTAAAAAAATCACAAGGGCGGATCCAAAATTACGGATTTTTTCATTCATTAACTGATTTATCTTAAACTTGAACGGTGGGCACAGTTGGTCTAGAGATGGGTTTTAAGAAAATGAATATACCATCTTTAAAATATAGATTTTTGTTTTCGATACATCGCCAACCACCATTTAGCGTAAAAAGTAAAATCCACTATGTAGCCCTTTACTGACATTCTCATCCCAATGGTACCCCATATCATTAGGTTTACTTTACTAGTTTTCGAGATATTGGCTTTTAAAATGTAAAAAATGCAATTTTCAAAAGCCCATATCTTAGAAACTAAAGAAAATATCTCTATTGTGTTTGATGTCGATTTTAAGGGTTCTTTAAGGAGAATTAAAAAGTGACAGCAGTTTGGGGATGGCACATTTCTATTTACAGTTTATTGATTTTCAGTGATTTTAAAGTTATTATTGAATAAATAAGAAGTACAAGGTCAAATCGTCAATTTATTGTCATTTTTTTAATTCCCCTTAAAAAACACTCAAAATCAATCAAACAAAATAGAGATATTTTCTTTAGTTTCTAAGATATGGGCTTTTGAAAATTGCATTTTTGACATTTTGAAAGCCGATATTTCGAAAACTAGTAAAGTAAACCTTATGATATGGGGTATCATTGGAATGAGAATTTCAGTGAGAATTCAAATATGAAGTGAAAATAGGAAGTTGCTATTTACAGTTTTCAGAATATTTTCCGAAAATAGCCTCCCAGAAAAGGGCTACATAGATGATTTTACTTTTTACGATAAATGGTAGTTGGCGATGTGTCGAAAACAAAAATCTAAATTGCAAAGATGGTATATTTAATATACCCTGAAGTCTTTGGAGATAAAACGAAAAATTGCAGAACGTTCCTTTAAAGACATTTTAGAATCCCTTGGGATATTTTGAAGCAGACGAAAACCACGATATTAGAAATACAGAACAGTATTATAGTTTCAATTTATAAACAAGTTTTTGACAAAATCATTTGGGACATAAAATCAAGGTTCAATAACGAGTCTCTTTTTTTAACCTGCACATATTCATACCAAGTTTTATACAACGTGAAGCCAAAAACTTGATTATTTTGGCCATATTTTGAGAAATGACGAATATAAAGTTTTAAAATTGATAATAGAAGGCAAAATTGAAGGCAGAAGAGGTCCGAGTCGTAGACGGATATCATGGCTTACAAATCTTAGACAATGGTATGGTGTTAGTACTTCGACACTTTTCCAAAAATCAGTGGACAGGGTGTAGATCGCGCTGATGATAGCCAACGTTCGAAGAGAGCATGGCACTTGAAGAAGAAGAAGAAGTACCTTTTAGCTGCTTGCTGATGCCACTTAGTAGATGGTGCTGATACGAACCTTACCCTTTTTAAGAGTCATGTTACAGTGACCTTATATTTTTACAGGTTTCTTCCTATAACCTGCTGAGGTCTTCTGTACTTTTCAATTTTGATGTTTTTGTTTCTCAGTTTATTCGACAGGTGGCGCACACAGGTACCACGTCTCCGCGGACTACAAACTTTTTGTTTTAAATTCGAGAGGTGTGCCAGGTACAATCCTATGATTCCCTGATGATTCCTAATAAGGATGAAACAGGTCTGTAGGTGTCTGGATTTTCCATTAGACATTGGAGGCCTGGTCGTAATGAAGTGAAAAAAAAGGCTTACGGGTGTTACTTTAGTTTTTATATGCGGATACGAGATTTACTTTGTTGTTTTTTTTTAAATACATTATTTCCCTATGGAGTTACATCTTTTTAGTTAAGGACGGCAGTATATTATCTTATAGTTTTTATTCATTTAAGCCGCTTTCTGGCGATGCAATTTTTGGGAACAAATTGCTCGTGGCATGCAAATCGCGTGGGTTTTTGGGCGTTCATGTCTGCTTGAAAACTTTGGAGCGCCCCACGATTTTATGTTATATTATTCAATAATCGCTCTGTTTAGTAAAATACATTTGTACTGTGTGAATGACCTCTAAGGCTGTGTTTCCACGAGCCACTTTTTGAAGTTGAATTCGACCACAAAAAGTGCTTCGTTTGTGGCCTACTTCGACCACAATTAAACTTCCGCCGCCGTAAGTGGTCGATACATTGCCGTAGTATAAAAGTGGCTGGAACGGCTACAAGCGAATTACTTTTTGTGGTCGATGTCAGCTTCAAAAAGTGGCCCGTGGAAACACAGCCTAACACCGCAAAGTTTCAAGTTTAAGACAAATCTGTTTTTGAATAAAAATATCCGCCCTTTTTATTTTGCGTTTCAGGTTTGCTACAAATCGGTTAATGAATAAAAAAATTCTGCAATTTTGGATCCGCTCTTGTGATTTCTTTAAGTTTAAGTAAAAAAGTTGTATTGAATCACCTGTTTAACAACTTTCCAGTGGGATTTACTAAGATCTAAAAGAGTACCCCCAACAGTTCTAAATATTTACACCTGTGGGGAGCACTAAATTTTAAAACCCGCAACTTCCTATTTACAGTTTTCAGAATATTTTCCGAAAATAGCCTCCCAGAAAAGGGCTACATAGATGATTTTACTTTTTACGATAAATGGTAGTTGGCGATGTGTCGAAAACAAAAATCTAAATTGCAAAGATGGTATATTTTTTTAATTAAAACCCCTCTCTAGATCAACTGTGTGGGATTTACTAAAAGGGTTTAGTCTATTTTAGAACGGTCCTAAGTTTAAGTGAATTTTCTGGTTTTAAGCACTTTAAACCAACCATCCTTGAGTTTTGAACATAATCTGATTTATGAAAAGAATTTTAATAAATTTTATTATGGAATAATCCTTTTAACACAATCTTTTGTTGGATATAAGAAGAAAGTTTCAATTTAGAAAAAAAAAAATAAAAAATTTAAACCCACACGAGGTTTAAATAGTAAACACTCTGTAGAACAAATGAAAATTGAAGTTATATGTCACTCTAATTAAAACTTACCCTTGTTTATTAATTTTTCCAATTAATACCTGATGTCACACAAAGATTTAGATGGGTAATAATAAAATAAGGAGTAGATTAATTTTGTATTTATTTAAAAGGTGTTTTTATTTATGAAATGTATTAAAAAATTTAAATGCAAATTGTGTCCACATTTCTGTCACTGTCGAAATGTCAGTTTAAAAATATTAGCGCTGCGTTCAATCACAAACAGCGAGTTCGGATCTTTTACCTCTGCTTGCACCTTGGCTTGCACCAACCTCTACTGGTGAAACCTACAGCTTTAAAATGAGTGGGCTTAGAGTAAGGAAAGTTTTCTTGGCTGAGCTTTTAGATAACTTCAATGTTTTAATTTCAGTTTGTAAATAAATTAATATAGTTGTTTTGGGTCTTTTGTTTGGTATATTTTTCGTGCATAAATCAGTGACCTTCACTTATGTTTGTTTTGCCTCGTAGTGCCCTCATAAATATATTTTTTGTGCTGAAAACGGGTTTAAAATATGGCGTTTTCCTGGACAAAATTGGAGGTGTTTTATTGATTAATGAACAACTTGGGATATTAAATAAGGTAAATTAATCCTTGTAAAAACGGTTACTTAGGGGAATTATGAACGAACTTATTACCAATTGCCACAAAACAATTCTTTCTGGGGGTTATAAATTTAAACCACCCCCAGAGGTGGCCTAAAAAATCACCAATTTTATAACCTCAAACACAGATTATGTGGCAAAATTTTGGCGTATTCACCATTTGCCATTTTGGAACCTGTTAAAAATAATTAGTTTTAGGGCATTTTCTTCTAAAATATGGTATTTATTTTGACAAAAAAGCAGTTTTTCAGTGGTATTTAGCAATAAAAATACAAAATAATCAATAACTTTGTGTCGTTTCTGTAAGTGTTTTTTGAAAATTGGTTTTAAAATTTAGTGCTCCCCACAGGTGTAAATATTTAGAACTGTTGGGGGTACTCTTTTAGATCTTAGTAAATCCCACTGGAAAGTTGTTAAACAGGTGATTCAATACAACTTTTTTACTTAAACTTAAAGAAATCACAAGAGCGGATCCAAAATTGCAGAATTTTTTTATTCATTAACCGATTTGTAGCAAACCTGAAACGCAAAATAAAAAGGGCGGATATTTTTATTCAAAAACAGATTTGTCTTAAACTTGAAACTTTGCGGTGTTAGGCTGTGTTTCCACGGGCCACTTTTTGAAGCTGACATCGACCACAAAAAGTGGTTCGCTTGTAGCCGTTCCAGCCACTTTTATACTACGGCAATGTATCGACCACTTACGGCGGCGGAAGTTTAATTGTGGTCGAAGTAGGCCACAAACGAAGCACTTTTTGTGGTCGAATTCAACTTCAAAAAGTGGCCCGTGGAAACACAGCCTTAGAGGTCACTCACACAGTACAAATGTATTTTACTAAACAGAGCGATTATTGAATAATATAACATAAAATCGTGGGGCGCTCCAAAGTTTTCAAGCAGACATGAACGCCCAAAAACCCACGCGATTTGCATGCCACGAGCAATTTGTTCCCAAAAATTGCATCGCCAGAAAGCGGCTTAAATGAATAAAAACTAAAAGATAATATACTGCCGTCCTTAACTAAAAAGATGTAACTCCATAGGGAAATAATTTATTTAAAAAAAAACAACAAAGTAAATCTCGTATCCGCATATAAAAACTAAAGTAACACCCGTAAGCCTTTTTTTTCACTTCATTACGACCAGGCCTCCAATGTCTAATGGAAAATCCAGACACCTACAGACCTGTTTCATCCTTATTAGGAATCATCAGGGAATCATAGGATTGTACCTGGCACACCTCTCGAATTTAAAACAAAAAGTTTGTAGTCCGCGGAGACGTGGTACCTGTGTGCGCCACCTGTCGAATAAACTGAGAAACAAAAACATCAAAATTGAAAAGTACAGAAGACCTCAGCAGGTTATAGGAAGAAACCTGTAAAAATATAAGGTCACTGTAACATGACTCTTAAAAAGGGTAAGGTTCGTATCAGCACCATCTACTAAGTGGCATCAGCAAGCAGCTAAAAGGTACTTCTTCTTCTTCTTCAAGTGCCATGCTCTCTTCGAACGTTGGCTATCATCAGCGCGATCTACACCCTGTCCACTGATTTTTGGAAAAGTGTCGAAGTACTAACACCATACCATTGTCTAAGATTTGTAAGCCATGATATCCGTCTACGACTCGGACCTCTTCTGCCTTCAATTTTGCCTTCTATTATCAATTTTAAAACTTTATATTCGTCATTTCTCAAAATATGGCCAAAATAATCAAGTTTTTGGCTTCACGTTGTATAAAACTTGGTATGAATATGTGCAGGTTAAAAAAAGAGACTCGTTATTGAACCTTGATTTTATGTCCCAAATGATTTTGTCAAAAACTTGTTTATAAATTGAAACTATAATACTGTTCTGTATTTCTAATATCGTGGTTTTCGTCTGCTTCAAAATATCCCAAGGGATTCTAAAATGTCTTTAAAGGAACGTTCTGCAATTTTTCGTTTTATCTCCAAAGACTTCAGGGTTTATGGTCAGACCCTCTTTGCAGTTATCAAGTGCATTCTCTAATATTTTGCTACTATAAATATTAAACAACAGCAGAGACAATATATAACCTTGGCCAACCTAACGGTTTGAATGTACAAACCCATGATGAACTGAACCTCTCAAAACGAGTCTCAAAAAGAGTATCAGAAGTCGACATAAGAGGACCTCTAAGACTGGCTGTCTCCGACAATAAGATTGCTAAGCCTTAAGGTCAGAAGCCCTAAACTTCGGAAACAATGAAGATAATACGACAGTTATTCAGGTTGATATAAAAGATGTAAGTTACTCCATCGAGCAGTTTAATAAAAGCTCTAGTGGTGGAATAGATGGTCTTCGCCCTCAACATTTATTGGATTTCTTGGATAATCAAAATGGTGATATTTCTAGAAAACTACTGACAACTTTGACTAAATTTATTAATATTGTGCTATTAGGAAACGTTCCAAAGTTTATTAAACCAATTTTTTTTGGCGCTAACCTTTGCTCCCTTGAAAAAAAGATGGCAGTCTGCGTCCAATTGCTATTGGTTTAACCCTTGGACGACCTTGCTCAAAATGCATCTATATCGCAATTAAAGAAAAAGCAACTTCGTTTGTTGAACCAACACAACTAGGTTTTGGAATAAGTGGGGGCGCTGAATCGATTGCGCATTCAGTTAGAACGGTAATATCATCACATTTTGAAGCAAAAGAAGTAAAGCATCAATTTCCTGAAATCCTTTCTTATGTATCCGCAAGTTATAGCTCAGCGTCTCTACTTTTCTATGGAAAACATGTTAAATTCAGAAGAAGGCGTTCAACAAGGAGACCCGCTTGGACCTTTACTTTTTTGCATCTTAATGTATGGTACTTGGACGATGGATCCTTAATAGACTCTTGTGAAAACGTTGCTGAAGATCTCCTTTTGATCGAAAAAGATGGCCCAAAAATTGGACTGTTTTTGAATAAAGCAAAATGCGAAGTATTCACTTTGAACAAATACGTCAAAATTCCTAAAACCCTTAAAGAAATCAAATTTAATATTTTCAAAAATTTTACAATTCTTGGTGCTCCTTTAAATGAAGAAAGCAAAAATAATTTATTGAAAATCAAAATAAAGAGTTTAGAATTCCTGGAAAAATGATTACTAATGCTTGAGCCTCTTCAAGCTTTTTACCTTTTAAGAAACTGTTTATCTTTGCCACGTCTACAATATTCACTCAGATTGGCTAATTTCCATGAAAACCCACTTTTAGGCGAATTTGATGAATCCATCAAACAAATCTTTATTTAGAAAAGCACTCATTACAGCAGGGCACCATCCCACTCTAGAACCTAGTGGACTAAACGCTAGAGTGGATGGCAAACGACCAGATAGTATGACACTTATTCCATTTGAATGCGGAAAATCTTTGATGTGAGACGTCACTATCGTAGACACTTTAGCACAATACTACTTAAAGCAGACATCTTTGGAAAACAATAAAAAAGAAATTTAAGCCATTGGGTATGTAGGCAGTTTTTACATAAAATCTTCAAAATGCTCATTGAAATAAAAAAAAAACAAAAAAGAAGGTGATTGGCTGTATCAGCGTCTCAGCATAGCTATTCAACGAGGAAACGGAATCAGCGTTTTGGGGACGAAAGAGTTTGAGGCAGAGGAGCCCAAAGAAAATTAAGTTATATTATACATTTTTATGATTCTATCACTAAATAAAACTCATCTCTCATTAACATAAAGTCTATCTGGTTTCTAATGATACTCTCAGGAGTGTCGGATTTAGAGTATAAAGGCGTTTATCTGGAAGTTTCAAGAAAGTATTTAACACGATAAAATCCCTTTCCTGACAGAACTGGAAAAGGCGATCTCCACGTTCATTTGATGTACCAAGACTGTTAGTCGTCCGGATTAGGTCCCCAATTGTTCATTTTGTGCAGAAAGCATGCATGAAATTTGGCACTTATTCTTTACACAATTCTTTAAAATTTTGGTCGAGGAAATCGATGATCGTATGTATAGAAGCCAAGATGGCGGCGATTTTTTCAAAATCGACGTCTATTTTTTTTTAAATTGTAGGTTCGCCATCAAAACTACATAATACTCGAATCCATATAACTCGATAGAGGGGAATTGAAAAAAATGGTTACATTGACGTATTACCTTTATCTTCCTTGAAAAGTGACATTTTATTTAAAAAAAATGAATTTTGAGATTTTTTTTTGATAATTTTTCATAATTTAGTAAGCCGCGACAGGTCTTTTGTAGCAATTTTATAATTTAGAAAGAACATCAAAATAACTATTCCAATTGGGTTTTTTTTTACCGCGTGATTGGTTTAGTTATACCAGGCCAATCAAAATAAGATTTTTTAAAAAAGCTACATTATCATCCGTATCTTTTTTAGTTTTTGAGGAAAAAATGTCAAATTTAGTACGATTATTACAATTGTCAAGGTCAAATGATATTCTAAAAAAATTTTGGATAGGTGGCGCAGCGGACGACGTGGCACTCAAATTTCCGATTTTAAATTTGATAAAAGTTCATATATTATTTAATAGCTTAAATAAACATGCATATTTAATAAAATAATCGATTATGTATAGCTGAAGTACATAGATTTTTATAAAAATAATTTTAGTTTAATATGGTCATTGGTCGCCTCTTGAGTATGTAAAAAAATTGTTTTTCAACGTTTTCTTCAATTCTTCCCAGAGACCAAAAATTTGGCTGGATATAAACATTGATGACTTCTGGTGAATAAGAAGGCCTCAACAAATCGATTCAGATATGAAATTCCAAATTCTATCGGTCCGTTTTTACGCTAGAGGTCATTAAAGTTGACCTAACATGTAGTTAGTCGCCCCGAATACTACTCTAATGTACCCTAATGTTTATTTTTTGCGGAAAGCACCAAATTTGGTCAAGAAAATTTATGATCGGATATACCGAAACCAAGTTGGCGGCGAATTCTTCAAAATGACGGTCTTAAATCGAAAGTTACTTATCAAAAAAAAAAAATATATATATTTGAATCTAGAGAACTTAATGAAGAGAAATTTGACAATACTAGTTAATTTAACGTGCAATCTTTGATGACCTTGAAAAATGTAATTTTACTTATACTTTTATATATTATATAAATATTTTTCCAGACCCTTTTTTTTAAATGTTTTATAATTCTGAAAACGGTGGCATATTTTGTTTTATAATTTTAACATGGCATCAACACATCTGTCCTAAGTGACTTTTTGCTTACAAGGTGATTGGTTTAGTAAGATTTAAAAAAAAACCACGTTATCGTCTGTTTTTTTTTTAGTTTTTAAAGTGGAATTTTCAAATTTGGTACGAATTTTTAATGCTACCTTATCAACTAAAATTTTTTTGGATAGGTGGCGCTGCGGACGACGTGCCATAGAAACATCCGATATTAAATCTGATATTTTTTAATTAAATTTAATAAGATTTTGTTAGGCACCCACTGGATGTTTTGCTATGTATTTTTTTTATGTAAAATGACATTTTTCAAGGTCATCGAAGGTTGCAAGTATAATTTTTTTTATGAGTTACTTTCGATTTAAGAACGTCATTTTGAAGAATTCGCCGCCAACTTGGTTTCTAAACATCCGTTCATAAATTTTCTTGACCACGATCCTAAAAAATTGTTAGAAATGTAAGCGTACCAAATCTGGTGACTTTCACAAAAAATTAACAATAGGGTACATTAGAGTACTATTCGGGGTGACTAAACACATGTTAGGTCAACTTTACTGGCCTATAGCGTAAAAACGGCCCGAAAGAATTTGGAATTCCATATCTGAATGGATTTGTTGGGGCCTTCTAATTCATCAGAAGTCATCAAAGTGTATATCCAGCCAAATTTTTGGTCGCTAGGAAGAATTGAAGAAAACGTTGAAAAATCCGTTTTTTTTACATACTCAAAAAAAAATTAGACGACCAATGACCATATCAAACTAAAATTATTTTTATAAAAATCTACATACTTCAGCTATACATAATCGATTATTTTATTAAATATGCATGTCTTATCTAAGCTATTAAAAAAATATGAACTTTTATCACCTATCCAAAATTTTTTCAGAATATCCGTTGACCTTGACAGTTGTAATAATGTTACCAAATTTGACATATTTGCCTCAAAAACTAAAAAAGATACGGATGATAATGTACTTTTTTTTTTAAAAAAAATCTTACTTTGACTGGTCTGGTATAACTAAACCAATCACCCTGTAAGCAAAAAGGTATTTTGATGTTCTTTCTAAATTATAAAATGACAACAAAAAACCTGTCGCGGCTTAATAAATTATGAAAAATTGTCAAAAAAAAAATCTCAAAATGCATTTTTTTAAAAAATAAAATGTCACATACGTCAATATAACCATTTTTTTTTTTTCAATTCCTTTCTATCGAATTATATGAATTCCAGTATAAGCTTGTTTTGATGGCGAACCTACAATTTTTTTAAAAAATAGACGTCCATCTTGGCTTCTATATATACGATCATTGATTTCCTCGACCAAAATTTTAAAGAATTGTCTAAAGAATAAGTGTGCCAAATTTCATGATTTCTGCACAAAATTAACAATTGATTGCTATTTGGGACTCAAGCCGGACGACTATGTATAGAGCAAGAGTTCAATACGAAATGGACAATCCTGTATCTCAAAATTGTGGTTAAGGGCTCGTGACACCAATCCAAAGGTGGGCAATTTTAGAGGGGTAGGGTAAGACCCGCCATTTTCACATATATGATGTAGTAGTATCCCCAGACCAAAAATCAACTGGTGTGCCGGATTTTTGAATTTCTTTATTCAAAATGACTGCTACGCCGTTATAGTGGTCATTGCCTGCGTAGTACACATGGTAGTCGTCTGGCATTTACCTGAGGTAGGCCATCTCACCTCGTTAACTCTCAAGATCTCCATGTCCAATCGTTCCATTTCTCTGATGACATTGTGGAGTTTTCCAGTCTGAAACATACTTTATACGTTCAATGTAGCAATCTTCTTCATGACTGGTCCGAAGATTCTTAGCACCCTCTGGTCACTTAAGACCTGACGGGAACTGATGGCCTGGGCCTTTGGTTTTCCAGTCATGATGATGATATTTCCTGGGGACGCTAATGAATGGTTTTCCGTTGCCTTCTTCATCGCAGCATTAAAACCGTTAAAGCAATTCTTTTCACGCCTTTAACTATGTAATTTGTTGCCGTTTTTGTTTCCATATCTAGAAGTACGCCGAACAATTACTTTTAGTGTTACTGCTTCCCAACACTAATTTTCTCGCCATATCTGGCTACTCTCACATAGTCTGCCCTGCAGGTTGATGCAGTTACCGGGGTGTGGCAAGTGGAGCCATATGTGAGAACTGACCGCCCTGTGAGGACCAATTGTTCAAAACCATCTTCAGTCTATGACTCTCAATGCAACCGTCTTAAACAAGAGATACTGCCAGCCCACATAAAAAGGTACAAGATTCTCTATTTACGGTCTTGAAAATTGAAAAGTGCAAATCTTCATTTTTTGTTTCTCAGTTTATTCGACAGGTGGAGCACACAGGTACCACGTCTCCGCGGATTACAAACTTTTTGTTTTAAATTCGAGATGGTTGCAGGGTTGTCTGTAGCTTCAACTGCCAGGTACAATCATATGACTCCCTGATGAAGTGAGAAACAAAAACGCTTTGTCCGATATACCACGAGTGTTACTTTAATTTTTATTTGCGGATACGAAATTTACTTTGTTGTTTTTTTTAATATTTTGGCATTGTAGTTCTGCGCAACAAGCCTCCTCCGGATAGATTGCTTGCTGATGCCTTAAAATTAGGGCCACGTAGTATGAAGCTCCAATTGGAGGTGGTGCTGCTGCGAACGTTACCTCTTTTAAAGAGTCATGTTACAGTGACCTTATAATTTTACAGGTTTCTTCCTATAACCTGCTAAAAGGTACAGTATTGTGTATTTAGGGCCTTCTGCATTTTCAATTTAGTGTTTTTGTTTCTCAGTTTATTCGACAGGTGGCGCACACAGGTACCACGTCTCCGCGGATTACAAACTTTTTGTTTTAAATTCGAGAGGTGTGCATGGTTGCCTGTGTAGCTTCAATTGCCAGGTACAATCCTATGACTTCCTGATGATTACTAATAAAGATGAAACAGGTCTGTAGGTGACTGAATTCTCCATTAGACATTAAAGGCCTGGCTGAAGTGAGAAGTATTTTACCGCTTTTAAGTTAAGGACGGCAGTATAATGACCCAAGGATCGCAAAATGTGTAACAATAATTAATAAATATGAAAAACAAAGAAAATAATGTAAAAATCAGGGTTGACCCTGGATAAGGCCAAAGGGCAAAGATCTACTGTGAGCATGACTGACACAGTCTGCTCGCGCCCAGAAGAGATTTTTTACAGGCTAACTTGATTAGGAGAGTTATTATCGCTACGGAATTTCTCCAAAAAATGAAGGGCTGGTCCGTTATAGTATCTGATAGTTATACGGGTAAAAATAAAGCTTTTGGAACGCTTCAAATAACGAAAATTAATGCAACTTAATTAAATGCTCATATGATTAACTCTAAATTGAAGAAAAAAATTAATAATTGCTACAATTTTACAAAATATGCAGCTACGCCAACCATCATGGGTTACAAATCTGTACCTAGTCAAATATACCAATAAAAAATATAAGTAAAAAAGATAAGCACAACTTTTATCTTTCGCAAATACAGCGCTTTGTTATCCTGATGAAACGTTAAAGCTTGTCAAATCGCTACAGCGTCGACACAAACAAAACGATAACAAAGAGGCAAAAAAACCGGTTAAAAAACCATGTATTATAATCAACAAACATGATAAAATTAAAATTGAACAAGAACTATTTTCCTGAATGCGGCTCTGGCCATAGGGCTGTGATCAACTATCTTACGATCACAATAACAAAGTGGCAAAAAAGGTAGAAAAAAATCTTTATTATAATCAACACACATATTAAAATTACAATTAGGAGTCGTGAATAAATTACGTAACGGTCATGCAATACAATACAAAACAAAAATTGCTTTATTAGTTTAGAAGCCTATGTCTCCCCATGGCCATTTTTGAGTTAAAGTTCCGTTTTCTACAGTTTCTTGTATAGTTTTTTTAAGTAACTCCTGACCGGCTTTACCTATAGACACCAAAATTTATATGGTTTTGCACCAATCACCAAAATTATTCTTCATAATATATAAACCCAGTTGGTCCGGTACTTTGGTTGATCTTGAAAAAGTAAAAAAAAATAATAATTTTCAGTCACAAAACATATGACACTCTCTAATCGGTAGCGGTTGAGACATGTCATCAAAATAAATATTTTTATTTTAAGATTGCCTTCAAATTTAACATTTTCGATGGTGGAGTTGCGAGATGTTATTTATGAGGCGTGTAATTTGTTTCGATTCTATCCCGCGCGTAGCGCCGCTGTATTTCTCCTTCCGTACAATAGTCGTCCAGTTGCCGGACATTGTGGATACCTAGAGCACTTTTCATCTATTCCGGTTTATATCCCGCTGCGACAAAAAAATTGTAGCAACCCAACCCAACCGAATTTTACAGTTGACGAAAATATAGAGAATTTTAATAATAATTTGTAAAGTTTTTTTTTTATTTCGAAATAAATAACAGAATAAATAATACATGTGCTTTAACCAATCTTGAGTCAGATAAGAACCACTCGATACTTAGTAGGTATATAGTTTGGACATTTTTATGTATATATGTGGTAGTTGTAGTTAGTTTTGAAGTTTTAAGGACGTCAAATTATTTTGTTTTGTATTCGCGAAAGTGGTAAAAATAAATAAATAATTATTAATTTGAACCTGTTTTAGTCTTAAAGTAAGCTGCAATAATCAACAATATTCCTGTGTCTTTGCTTCATATTTAAAAACGACCTACGTATATTCTTAGTGAATAGGTTATATTAAATCAAATAGCTGGTAAAGTATCATAAAAATCAATCAATATATATGTTGGACAAATTACATGGTTAAATTATGACCTCCAAGTCCATCGAAAATGTTAAATTTGAAGGCAATCTTAAAAATATTTATTTTGATGTTTCAACCGTGAGAAAGAGTCATATATTTTGTGACTGAAAATTAATATTTTTTTTTTACTTTTTTAACATTGGGTTCAAATTTTCTGAAGATCAATTTTGGTGATTGGTGCAAAACCGTGTAAATGTTGGTGTCTATTGACCTTCGAATGCCTATAATTTAGCAAAACAATCAATGTAAAAACTTACTTAATTTACAACAGACAAAACTGTGTAGCGGCAAAACAGTAATTGGTCAGAACGTACTGGCCTAAAATCTTACAATACTAAAAGGTTTCAAGGGCAAATCCGTACAAACCTAAAATAGTGTAACATATTGCCGCTAGATGGGGCTGCGGGTGATGGACACCGTTTGATTTGTTAAGCCGGATTTACAATTAAGCAAGCAACAAGCAAACAGGTGTGCCAACATAAACCCTTTTTTTCAATTTTCTCGGAAAGTATGCTATTTTAAGACAATTAATTATAATTAAAACAACGAGGGAATTCTTAGCTTGCTAACACCAATGCAATTTTCTATTTTTATTGGCTCATTTCGATGAAATTCGAAAAAAACAAACCGACAGCTGATGCATATTGGTCTAACACCTGACCCCTTAGTCAATGGAATTTCTATTTGTCGGCTATGTACGGCCATCTAACGAAAATATACTACACAGGTTTTGCTGTCCAGCTGTTTTCGGCCGGCTGTGTACTGTGTCGCTATCTAGCAGGAATATGTTACACTAGTTTGCTTTTGTACACTTTTGCCCTTGTAACGTTTTAGGCCTATGATATTTCGATTTTGTGATAGTATAGTTTTGCGTATTTATTGTTTTTAAGTAGTACTGTTATGCACCTGTACTTTTTTATAATTTACCTTTTCTGTAAAGTACTTTTTGATAAATTATGCGCACCCTCAGGAGTTATTTAAAAAACTCCCGAGGTCGAGTAAAGTAATTTCTGGACCAATTTGATCGCCATCTTTGATGACATCATAGACCTACTTATCGTCACGTGTGATTACTCCACCCTCGAAAATATTGATCTCTGAATCAAACCCTGCAAGAAACTTTAACTCAAAAATGGCTACGGGGGCCGTGAATTACAACATTGGCTGCTGGACTATATTGTTTGCTAAGATCATTCAACCTCATAAACCAAGCATGCATAAGGCAAAATGACAAAAAAAATTATGGTAAATAATTTTTAAGAAGTGCAATAAGACTTAATAACAATATTAATAAGTAAATTCTACTATGTCAAAATAAAATAATAATCTAATAATAATAATATCGCATGTCAGTAAGTCAATAAATAAATAGATAGGGGGGAGAATGGAGCTAAAGCGTTGAAAAACGTATCGTAGAGGTAGGAGGGTTCTGACAGCGTTACATTAACCTTTTTGTTAGAGAGTCGTTACATGGAAGAAACCGGGGATCAAAAATTGGCAAAATTATCGTTACCGGTTACGTAATTTATGCAATAATATCTAGTACTGTGATGGATTATCTTACGATAAAAAAAAGACCCTCAATTATAATGAACACACAGGATAAAATTAAAAGTAAACAAAATCCATTTTCCTGAATGTGGCCCTGGCCATATTGTGATCAGTATGGTCACGGATCTAGGGAGAAACAAAATTACTAACGTCAGACTGAAAATTCTCTCTCTCTTGACATCAATCAAATTTCGGGTGGAAAATACTGTACATTTTACGCTCTAATTTTAAGAAAATAGCGAAAAACTAATATACATATTACGGGTTCGATTTTTGAGAATCTATTAATGGTAAAAAAACACATGTAAACCCGTTTTTGAGCCTACGGGGGCTTTTTGAAAAATATGCGTTTAAGAATTTGGCCTACCTATAACTTTTTTAATAAGAAAATTAGTTTTTGGTGTAAATTGCTTTTCTATAGAAAATTTAAAGCAAAATTTATATGTTAAACTGGATTTTGTCTGTAACGTTTATTAGTTTCTGAGATATAACAGTAGTTTCGTATTTTTGTTATGGAATGACTTATTTTGTATATATATATATATGATATTTTATTTTTTATATTTTTATTTTCTTAATAGTAAGTTTATGTGTTTTTATTGCATTTTATTTTTCTTTTACGCCAAAAGTTAAAAATAAATAAGAAAATAATTAACATAGTATTAAGAAAAAAAATTGGTGCTAGAAAGCACGGAGTCCACCATACAATCAATTACTTTATGTTGAAAGAAAATGAAAATATCTCGAAAACTGTAGCTTTGAAAGATTTGAACCTTATAACAAAATTTTTGGGTATTATTTATGAAAACCAAAATCTGAAAACCGATCAATACCTGCTTTACTTCTAAAGTTATGATTTTTTAAATATATTTTAACGTTTTTTCAAATAACTCGGAAACCAAAGCTTCCACGAATTTGGACTTTATAACAAAATTTGTAGTCCATATTCATGGAAACTTAAATCTGAAGACCGTATATCGCTACTTGCTTTTGCTCCAAAGTTACAATTTTTTTAAATATTTTATCCCCCTTTTCCCCCTTCAAACCCCCACCACTTTACCCAAAAGTTAATCAGTTCAAGGTCAGCCGATAGAGGATTTTTGTACCAAATTTCTTTAAAATCGATTAAGGCGTTCCTGAGTTATCGTATATACAGACAGACAACAGACAACTTTTTTTTTTCGTTGATTAAGGTGTTTTGGAACCTTAGTAACTCATTTTTGATAAAATTAAGAAATCAAAATATCACGATTTTAATAGTCCCCCATACCATATTGGTATGGTGGACTAAAAAAATATATCATGTGCGATACATTATTTTAAAAAATAGGTGCTAGAAAGCACGAATAGTCCACCATACAGTCAATTATTTTATGTTGAAAGGAAATGAAAAAATCTTATAACAAAATTTTTGGGTATTATTTATGAAAACCAAAATCTGAAAACCGATCAATACCTGCTTTACTTCTAAAGTTATGACTTTTTTATATATTTGAACGTTTTTTTGAAATAACTCGGAAGCTAAAGCTCTCTCGACATTGGGCTTTATAACAAAATTTGTAGTCCAGACCATATTCATGGAAACTTAAGTCTGAAAACCGAATATCGCTATTTGCTTTTGTTCCAACAATAGTAACAATTTTTTTAAATATTTTAGCCCCCGTTTATTTATACCGTATTGGTATGGTGGACTAAAAATTAAGCTGATTTTAAAAATCGAACAATAGATTGGTCTTTCCATATGACAAATACCAACTTAGTGTTATATCTCAAAAACTAAACGTAAGAGATAAAATCCAGTTTTTCAAATACATTTAATTTAAATAGTCCATGGAAAAGCACCTACAAAAAAAGGAATTTTTATGAATAAGAAAGTTATAGGCGAAATTCTAAAACGCATAGTTTTCAAAAATCCCCCGTAGGCTAAAAAACGAGTTGCCATACTGATATGCGGTTTTCACCATTAATAGATTCTCAAAAATCGAACCCGTAAACTTGTATATTAGTTTTTCACTATCTCCCTACCCAAAACACCACAATCCCCTGGAATTTGGAGCACCTTGTCACACAAAATGCGTCAACTGCGGTGGCACACACACAAGCCGCAGTACCGACTCTCCAGTATACCTAAAAGAATCAAGAATCTCATGCCGAGAAGAGGCGACCGTTCCGACACAGCATCAAAAATAAAGGAGACAGCTGTTTTTACAACAACAACAAAGTGCGCCAACCGTCGCAGCTCCAAAATGGTAATTTATTGTAACTTTAAATTTTTTTTGACCATTAGTTTTTTTTAATTAATTCTTGAAAATCACAAAAACTACCAATTTTGTTCACTTAAAGACATTGAAATATCTCGATAACTACTTAAACTTGGACGGTGGTTTATAGCTTTTTTTGAAGGTATTTTAAATACCTTTCGAATGATGTATCACATGACATACTTTTTGTTTAAAAAAAAAATTGAAATGAAAAAAAATATAAATATTTTTATTATTTTTCAAAAACAGCATTTTTTTATTCTTTTTCATAAAAATATATTTTGTTTCTGGGTATTTCGCCAAACTATTTACAATATTTCAAGATGGAGACTTGATGTGTTATCAAAAAAAAAATATTTTAAAAATTTTGATTTTTTTTTCAAAAAAAAATAGGCCAAATGATACTTAATTAAAATGGCCTTTAAAATACCTTGAAAACAGCGTATCACTTGCTTTTGTAGTATGTATAGTTCTCCAGATATTCATATTTTGATAAATGCTTGTAAAGACAGTCAATTTTAAATAAATGTGCAGGTACACAAAAAGAGTAATATCTTGAACTGTATTTTTAAAATAATTTTTTTGGTGAACCGATCAACTCTCGATCTTGAAATTTTGGAAATAGTTTGACGAAATATCCAGAAACAAAATATATATATTTTTTTAAATTAATTTGATTTTTTTTTTAACTAAAAGTATATACAGGGTTCCTAAGCAAATCCTTAGGGGGCCAAGCAGCCGTGTATAAGACGCAGACAAACGGAAAAGCACATTAGGCAGAAAAGGATGGGCATCGGGCGATGTTGTCACTACATCTTACACGTAGTAAATCCATTCCAGGTTGTTGTTTTCTAATGTTTTCCATTTTCATACCTTTAGGACTGGAATAAAAATTGTTTTTGCTCGACTTTAATAGCAAACTGATGAAAGATATCGTAAAAAAAACAATATTTTTCGGCTTTTCATTTTGTAACCATTGTCCTTACGCACTGTTTACAGGCTGGGGACTGAGATACATGCAAATGCCTAACCGAAAGCGTTCATACACGGCCGGAGAAATCGACTGAGATATTTCCGTAGAAACTTTATCAAGCAAATAGGACGGGTTGACGCCTTCGAACGTCCAACCCGGGTTTTGCACTTTGATTCGAAATCAAAAAGGAGGAACAGTTAGATGTGGGGCCGTGCACAAATTACGTAACGGTGATTTTACCAATTTCTGACCCCCTCCCTATGTAATTTTTTGTAATGGTTTGGCACGCCACTCCCCTAATATGACGTAACGATTTCAAGACCACTACCCCCCCCCCCAAAAAAAAAAACTTTTCACTTATTTTCATTCCAAATTTTCTTAGTTTCACACAAATGCAAACGCTGTCGAAAACCCCCCTCCCCCCTACGTAACGTTTTGTAACCCACCTCCCCCCTATGACCATTACATAATTTGTGCACGGCCCCTGTAGTCCCAGTGGAGGAGGGCGAGAAAATTTATATTTTTTTCTTAAAAATCATACTCTTTAGACCTATTTCTTTGCGTTCCCGAAATTACGTAATTTTTGAAAAAAAATTGTAAGCGGCGCCATTTTTATTTCGTGCTTTGTTTTTCTAACATTTTTGCGTTAGGCTAATTTAATTGAAAAAATTTTGCCTGCGGCGCCCTTTATCTTCTCACTCGAAACCAAGATCCCCCATTTTAGGAAAACTGATCCCGTCTCTGTTTCTAAATTTTTTCGAATAAAAGTAGAGTATGACCATGGGGGAAATAATTTTTTTCTACGGTATGACGAAAATTTCGAGAAAGTTGAAGAAAAAAATAAAAAAAGTGGAAGAGCTCAAGTTTTTCGTAAAAAAAAACTTTTTTTGTAAAGAAACAGAGCAAAATAAATCTTTTCACCCCTTTTTGGGTGTTACAAATATTGGCAGCCCCTTATTTTTCGCTTTTACCCTCCCGCTAGTTTTGAAGAATTGGTTCGCTACATGTTTCGAGATCATGTCATAAAACACCTCGAAAATATCAAATGTAGTGTAGGGCCAGCTTTATTTAAAATCAATAATATGGCAAGCAAAAAGCTCTGCAGGAAAAACAGCGCCGTTTATTGATTTCTTTGGCTGCTAGTGCTAGCTGCATGCTTTGGCCGTTTCCGGATAGATATCACTAGTAGAACAGAATGGAAAGAAATTTAATTAAAAGCGAAGATATTTCTTTCTAATGTTAACAACCTCACGAGTTTATCGCTCAGTATCGTAAATAATGGACCCTGCCGCCTCCTTTAAGCAAGAAAAAGCTGTGGTTTGGACCTGAAAACATCTAATTTTTTCCTCGCCATCTAGCGGAATTTGCAGACATCTTGTCAACGGTTATTATTGCAACTATGATTTATGCTCACAATGAAAGAGTGGCGACAATTTTTTCTCATGAAAGCAGTCCGGAGATAACAAACTGGCACCATTGCTCAATATACCTGTTTCTTTTGTGCGCGCAGAACTTTCTATGCCATTTCTGTTTGATTTATTGAAATCCTATCCCTAAGGAAAATCTTAGGAACTCTGTATACATATATAGCTATAAACCACTGTCCTAGTTTAAGTAGTTATCGAGATATTTTCATTTCTTTAGGAACATGTTTAAGCAAAATGCTAGTTTGTTTTGATTTTCAAATATTAATTAATTGGTCAAAAAAAATTTAAATTTGGGATTTTTCATACTCTTTATGGGCAGAATAAATGTATCAAAAATTATCGAAATCGGGGAGATGGTCTGCCAAACCTCTGGTTCATTTGATTTGAAATGACCCAATTTTTCAAATACCCAAAATATAGACACCACAGACGTGCACATATACAGCTACAGCGGACTGGAATCAATACAGACAACTAACTAAAAACTGACAAAGACAAGGATGAAAATAGGTAACCACAACCATCATCTCTAAGAAAAACCGAGCAAGAAAAAATTGGCAGAGAATCAGGAAAAAAGCGAAAAGATAGAGGTGTTGAAATATGCAACACAATTACAACACTTATCGCAGATAACATGAGAACGACGTCTGGACTGAACGTCTTCGAAAGACGATAGTCGAAGCCTATCCCTTTAGGTTATCATTAAGCACACCTGGACCCCGATTCAAGTGCCGGCTATTTTAAATAGCGACCCGACTTTCAAACCGAGTTTACACGTACGGTTGTAAAAGGAAACTGAAGTTTACTTTAGTTACCTACTTTGGACTTGAAATATATATAAATTGATTTTTTTATGAGTTTGGTGATCTTTCAATGCAAGTATGCTATCGAAATGTGATAAAACAACCTTTGTCTTTGTTTTAGCACCAATAAACATTTCTAAAGTTTTCTTAAAGCAACTATACAAACGTGCCATCGAATTTTTAAGAACAAATTTGCTGATGCACTGTTGCCAGTGCTCCGACCCAAAGAGAGGTCGGTTTGAAAATCGTTATCTTTTTGCAGGAATTTTACGCCTTACAACTTATGAGAAAAAAAATTGAGGGATATTTTAGGACTTATGAGGCATAATACCAATAGAATAGTATAATATTTTGATTTAAATTATAATATTTACTAAAACTCATTGCCAAGGATAGGCAACCAATTATATATATCACAATATATATATATATCGCTGGAAGGCCACCGTCGTCTCGGCTCGCTTCGCTGACTTCACAGTAAACTAACTGTGGCTGACTTCAATTTGAAATATAACCTCAAAAGTTGTTATTTATTTTGTTAGTTTTCATTTTTAAAAATATTCTCGTCAGAAGTTCGATGTTAACTTTTGCTGTATCAAGAGGTAAATAAAAATGCCTCATCTTTCATGTAAATAGTGAAAATTCAAAGAAAAAAGATAAAAACTTAAAAGTCCAATTTATACTCAACGTGTGGAGTGCTTAAAAAAACAAATTTACCTGGAGTTAACATCTAATAACTAGTGATAAGTTAAAAAAGAAAGAATCTATGAAAACAAGCCAGAAAACGCCTGCTGGATTTCAAGGAAATAACCCATAAAGAGGTAAGGATGAACATGCATGCTGCAAATTATAAATATTATTTATTTGAGTACACACTTAATACATTAACTGCCAGATTGGGAAAACGGTAATTATGTAGTATACGGTTTTCTGCCATTTTTGATTTTTTATGAAAAATTCTTTATGGGTGCACCTACTAGGGTCCCTAGGACCCCAAATCGCCTGCGCCCGATTTTTCTTTTTTTTTTAAAGAGAAAAAAGGGTGCCCGGGAGGGGGTTTTAATGTGTTTTTTTGATTGTTTTGGGTTGGGTTGGATTAGGTTGGGTTGGACTGTGTTGGATTGGGTTGTTTTAGTAAAAAAAAAAATAAAAAAAAACAAAAAAAAATAGAAAAAATACCAACCGGCGCAGGCGGATTTGTGGTCCTAGGGACCCTAGTAGGTGTCCCCATAAAAAGTTTTTCATAAAAAATCAAAAAAGGCAGAAAACTGTATACTGCATAATTAACGGGAAAACAAACCATGAAAGAGAGATGAGACCATGAAAGAAATCTCCAGCAACAAGTTGTGAATATTTTATAGTAGAAATGATCGTAAGACTAGCAGTGTGTTTGATTTGTTCATATGACTAAATAACGGAGATTTTTAATTTTGAAAATTAACGCAGTATCATACATTTAGAAATAACCATCTGTTCATCTTCTTTGAATCCATAAAACTTGAATGAATTTGAGGGGTAAGTGTTAAAGAGACATGAGTCAAGGACTGCATTAATTGTCTGAAAGGTGTGATTAAAGCTCCAAGCTTTGATTTTAGAAATTTGAAATCTCGGTTATTTAAAGTCATATGGACAAATCACATACAGCTCTATTTTTAGGATCATTTCTACTTTAGAAATAACACAACTAATATTTTTGCTAAAGAACCCCTTTAATAAATAATCAACCAGATGTTACACATTATATAGGAACATCAATATTTATTTAGTATCATTTTTGTTTTTGATTCATATCTGACTTTTTCTTGCTCAGTAACAGAGAAAAGATAGAGGTGTGGCAATCAACGTCAAACCAGAACAATATGATCTAGTTTATAAATCAGGTTTACCTACTACCTCTAAGGTGACCACAATTCCCAAAATTATGTCACTTTTTTTGTAGCAAGCAACCCAGTCCATGTAATCAAGGGGGTAGCCGCTCATGGCAGAACATGTGTTATATTCCATTGCATTAAAATTACTTAGACATGCCACTAATGACAGTAAATCCACAAATTTTGTTCTAGCAGAGTTTACCTTTTTAAATTAAAAAAAAAAATTACTGCGATTTTGTGAAGTGCCACTTTTCTTATGGAACTTTCAAGGGAACTTTTAACATGTTTTGTTTTTATTTATTATAAGTACTAAAAATTATTTTAAAATAATAATTGAATTATTTAAAATTGGATCTGAACATATACAAGTGGTACACACTGTAAGCATTAGTTTATAAAATTTTAAACAAATCAGAAAGTGTGGTTATTATAATTTTAACACTGTCACCTTCTATACATAATCATAATTATAATAATTTAACTTTTTAAATCCTTAGTAATATTTTAAATAATTATTATTTATATTTAGCTGAATAATATATTACCTATCCAATAATATTTACATGCAGAATCATTTTTTGTTTTTTAGATCAACATTAACTGGAATGGTTAGGTGCATCCTGGTGCATCTTAAGTTGAAGAAGGGTTCCACCGAGGGTTATTCTACCTTGAGTTCCACTTTATCTCTGCAAACTGCAACAGCTAGTGGGATAGGTATGTGTAAATTTTGAAATTTTTACAGCATCACATGCTCAAAATATTAAAATTACAATTAGCTTTCTTACAATTTTCTTTAAATGCCTAATCGGAGGCTTAACTTTGGGCTTAACCCTTTACTTCACTAATGAAACACTAAAGATTCATTTATCATATTTTATAAGCTAGACTTGCAATCTTTCCAAATATAATAAATCTCTATAAGTTACCTACCATTTCTGTACATTGAATATTTTTTTAAAATTATTGGTGTGGGCTTCTAACCAAACCATATAGGTAGATACCAAAAATGCAATTTTTACAATTTTTGTCTGTCTGTTTATTTGAGCCAGCATCATACAAACACTGCCAGGACGATATTAATGGTACTTTCACACTTTCATCAAAATCGGTTTACAGAAACAAAAGTTATGACATTTAAAGCAATAAAAATGAGCAAAAAGTGAGTAAAAACGCAGATCTCCACACGTTTTTGTTAAAATGCCCCTGCTTACATTAAAGTTTTATATTGCTATGTATCTTTAGCGGTACAAAACCTTAAAAAAAAAACATTTTCAGATGCTTAGGTATACTTAAATCTTATTATTTTCTATAGTCTATAAGAAAATAATAGTAAAATTGAAAAAATCCATTATCATGGAACGTGTAATTAGTGTTAACTGTCAAACTAAAAATATTAAAAAATTCTCGAATTTGTACAAGTTATCATAAACGACTAATTTTTCGATATTGCACTAAGAAAAAACCAAATAGTTTTGTCGGAAATTTTGCAAAACTTTAAATTGCTGTATCTTAGAAACTATTTTCCCTACAAAGACCAAATTAATCTCATTTTGTTTTTAAATTTTCTTTTATAGCCAATTGCCGTGACCGAGGCTGTAACATTAGTCGTTATAGTTGTCAAACTTTTGAGAAAAAGTGAGAAAATTGAGTGATTTTTGATGATCACATACATCATATCAAAAAATCAGAAATACCTCATTTCATCCAATGAACTATAAGTTTTCTGAGGGACGTGAGACGGCAGCCTAAAAATGTCTCCAAAGAAAAATAATTATTTAGAAAAATAATTGCGATTATATCACTTATGTGTTAAAAGTTCCGTAAGACAAGTTTCATTTTTGACAATTAGAGTGATAATTTTTTTAAAGAAGCAAAGTCGAAATTACATTAATTTTTCTGTCATTTGGGTTTTCTTTCTTGAAAATAAAACTGGAGCTTGAAAAATTTTTGGTGATTTTTAAAATCTACCAGTATAACCTCCAAAAGTTTTTTTTACATGCTAACATTAACTAGAACGGTTTTGATTTGCCCCATGTGTTAAAGGATATCTTGATTTGTTGGCAGGGTATTATTCTAACCCTACTTTTCAGTTTTAGGAGTTGGGTTGGACTCCCAGACAGTGAATCATATCGTCATATCAAAGATTGTCATATAATAGTATTTCAAAGATTTGGACTACTGTTAACTACATTAGAAATATTTCCCAGAGTAGAGGATATGCTGGGAAAAAAGGTAACTAAACAACATTTTATACTGTAAGTCTAGTAATATTTAATTTACAAAAATTCTTCAGCACTCCAAATAGTCAGGCCACATCATATACCCTCGCAAACAAATATAGATCCGGAGTTTTTGACTTTTGATTCATGTTTTTGGATCATTGTAAAAGTAATTTATCTTGGGTAGACATTGAGCACTTGGGTCGAACTATTTTAGGGACCACACTGTATTTTTGTATTAAAAAGCTTAAAATTTGCATTTTTTTGTGTGGAAAAGGCTAAATATCAAAAAATACTTGGCCGATCGAAAAAAAAGGCAACCACTGATTGAAAGAAAATTTCTTTCTATAAAAAATTCCTTTCGAAATGTGATTTTACATCCCATTGTCAACAATTTTTGTTTGGCACTTATCTTTGTATACATTTGGGGTGACCCAAAAGAAAACGATTGAAAATACCCTTAATCGCACCCTCTAAAATCAATCAAATCAAATCAAACTGTGCTTTATTATCTGAAGACATAGTCTTATTGACAAAGCAAAAAATTAGTAATTAACTTACCTAAATCCTAAATTAAAAAGATGTACCTACATTCTATATTATTATGATCTTTTGGTCATTGGTCAAAGTCTAATATTAAATGTATTCAGAATTTTTTAAAAAAGGCATTTTAACAATTTATATTTTCTACATGTTTATACAATATAGTAATGTTGTAACTAATATTAAAAGATTCATTCTTGGTATATTAAAAATAATTATAAAATTTAAAATCATAAAATGAAAAAATGACAAGAGGACATGGTTGAGACACACTAACAAATTCAAGTGTATAGTGGTTTACAAAACAACACTAAAATGTCTCCCTATAATACTCATCAAAACTGTAAAAAGCTTTTTCCTCAAAACAGAATCTAACAGTACCTCTAAATTGCTTCATCCCATCAATTCTCCTTATTATCAAAGGCATATGGTTGTAGAGTTTTATCTTCATAAATGCAAAAGTTTTTTGTTAAAGCTAACTTTGCAATTGGCAATGGTAATGGCAGATTATCGAATCGACGTGTAACATGCGACTAGCTGGATGTAGAGCTTCCTGATTTTTTAGATTGTAAAATATTTTTTTTTCCAAAGGTAACAATCTATTAATTTGTAAACAGGGTGAGCCAAAAAAACTACTTAGAAGCCGTTAAATAAATTATAAATCCCATTTGCAAATCTTTATTATGTGAATTTTCTTGACCGCGATCTAGTGATTTTTCTTTATAATATTGAGGAATAGTATTCATTTATATGTAGGGGGACCACAAAAAACCGGACTGTTTTGTTTTAACTGGCAGTTTTTTATTTATTGTCGGAATCACAAAAAAGAGTTTCGGAAAGGTAATAAAATAGACTTTTTTCAGATATGTCAAAAAGTGACATTTATCAAAAATTAAAAATGGCGGATGTCCTAAAGTTTTATACATATTGAAAAACCGTTGAGTTTTTTTTGAGACACTTTGTATATTTTTTTGCAACTGCAAAAAACTTCTATCTATTGTCTGTAAACTGATGTATCATTTGATAAATTCTATTTAGAAATAAAAAACTATGCATTTTTTTCGTATACCAACTTTTTGCATAAAATAAAAACAATAAACTTAAATTAACCGGACTGTTTGGTTTTAACTGCCAATTTTTTATTTATGGTCGGATTTTAATGCAAAAAAAAGTTTTCGAAATAGAGTTTGCAAATATGTCAAAAAATGACATTTATCAAAAATTTAAAATGGCGTATGTCCAAAAGTTTTATGCATCTTAAAAAACCGTTGGGTTTTTTTTTTGAGACACTTTGTATGTTTTTTTTGCATCTTCTATTTATTTTCTGTAAACAGATTATTTTATACATTCTATTAAGAAAAAAACTATGGCTTTTTTTATTTCGTATACCAACTTCTTGCATGAAATAAAAACTGCTAATAAATTTAAGTTAACCGGATTTTGTTATCTTTTCGCCAATTTTGTTGACAATGAGACTCTACGTATGCTAACAATTCTTTTTCTAAATGTCAAAAAATTAAATTTTGTAAAATTACAATTTTATGCGTTTTAAAAAACCCATTGGCTTTTTTTAGACACACAAAAAAATGCAAATTTTAAGCTTTTTAATACAAAAATACAGGGTGGTCACTAAAATAGTTTGGCCTGGGTGTTCAATGTCTACCCAAGATAAATTACAGCCACAATGATTCAAAAACATGAATCAAAAGTGAAAATCTCCGGACATAATTTTTTTTGCGGGGGTATACGATGGGGCCAGGACTAAAAATCTGAGGTGGGTGAACCCTAAAATTACCTTTAAAAGTGCATTTTTCTTTCAATGAGTCGAAAATCGTGAAAACACTTGAAATAGTCAATATCATTTTATTTCATAGGACCAGTGGAGTGCTTATGATAATTTAAGTGACTAGAAATATAATTTTATTTTGGTTTAGAACTTTTTTATAATAAGGTTATGGGTAACACACTAGGGCTGGTTTTTCTTGAAAAAAAATACCTTCAAATCATTTAAGTTTCAATTTTTTAAAAGATATGCAACAAGTGGCTTAGAAGTATATTTCAATATCGCTTCAATAATATGTAGTGTATGGTGAAATGCTGTAGAAAAAATCTAAACAGTAAAAAACCTCAAAAAAAAACTCCTAGTGTGAAGTCATTAAACAATTTAATTTATTAGGGTGCTAACATTATTCTTTATTTTAAAAATTTAAGTTTGTGTTGAAATTTCGAATTTTTACAATAATTTTATTAATTACAATTTTTTTTAAATAGTCAGTGAATCACAGTTCTTACAACTTTTTGACACGTTTAAAAAAAATCTTACTTATGGCCTTGTTTTAAAAAAGTTCTTAACAATTTACTCATTTCAATTACTAGTTGTTTCAGTGGTCTTTTAACTTTTGTGGCGACCATTTTGACAATTAACTCATGTAATAACTGTCATCAGTGTCAAAAATGTCACTCACTAGCCTTTATATTGGAGGTATCGATTTACATTGTTATATGGGGAATTTTCACTGCCGCCTATTTGATTTTAAACTTTTTAGTCCACCATACCAATATGGGACTAATAAAATCGTGATATTTTCACTTTTTTATCAAGTGAGTTACTAAGGTTCCAAAACACCTTAATCGACGAAAAAAAAAGTTGTCTGTTGTCGGTTTGTATACACGACAACTCGAGAATACCTTTGGGTACAAAAATCCTCTATCGGCTGACCATGAACTGATTAACTTTTGGGTAGGGTGGTGGGGGGTTGAAGGGGGAAAATCGGATAAAATATTTAAAAACATTGTAACTTTGGAACAAAAGCAAGTATCGATATACGGTTTTCAGATTTAAGTTTCCATGAATATGGACTACAAATTTTGTTATAAAGTCCAAATTCGTGGGAGGTCTAGTTTTAGAGTTATTTGGAAAAACGTTCAAATATATAAAAAAATTATAACTTTAGAAGTAAAGCGGGTATTGATATGATGATGTGGGGTTTTCAAATTTTAGTTTTCGTAAATATTACCTACAAATTTTGTTATAAGGTTCAAATCTTTCAAAGCTACAGTTTTCGAGATATTTTCATCCTTTAAACATAAAATAATTGATTTTGGACTATCCGTGCTTTCTACCATTTTTTCTTTTAGAATTCACGTTAGGGGTGACTGTGACGTCAATATGTTTTTTTCTTTTAAGTGCGAGTTTGAAAAACAAAAGTATACCCACGGAATATTTCTCTTCATATTCAGTTTCGTTTTTTGAATTCTGATATAATGGATTATAATTTTACTACTTTTGTTCCTCTAATAAGTATGAATTTAAATAATATGGTTTCCATTTTTAGGCGTTTATGAAAAGAAATGCAGAAACCAAAAGGATGTTACTCACAATTAGTTGATGTACGGTGAACGGATGAACTCCGGGATGTCGGAATACGTTAGCAGTACCATTTTAGATTGTAGCCCTATAAACGAACTATTTGAGGATAAAGAATGTCGAAAATCTGTTCTATTAGGTAAATATCAAGAGTTTGGTCGACTAGTACTAGTAAAACTCGCAGTACTACACAAAAATATTTCCTCGTGTATTATATACAGATGCAATGTCCCGCTATATTTTGATCCTAAGTAAAAAATTTAAATACAAAAGCTTTATCATTTTTTGCAAATATTTGCCAATAAAATTTAAATATCATAGCAAATGTGAAATGACATATACTTTGTGTGTTTAAACGAAACCCATATTATTATGTATCCATTCCATAACGATGACGATGAAGTGAGAAATAAATGGTTTAAAAATTTTTTAACTGATTTTGATTATCCTAGGTGCCCTATATTAAGAATCCGATTGATGATTTTAAGTGAAGAAACTGAAGAAAAATATATTTGGAGTAAATATAGGTTTGGACTGCACTCCCAACAGCCTGAGACAACAGAAGGTGACCTAAAAGATGCGACCTGCGCTTTGGGGCAGCGGGACTATTCCAAAGGATGTGTCTGACGGGACTCCGATGGTGACTAGTGAAACCGGCATTGACCTTCAATTTTCGGGTCAACTTAATATGACTGCCGAAGGCTGGGTAGAAAGTCTACTGTTAAAACCAAGTTTTGTTGGGACGGTATCGATGTTAGTAGGATCACCTTTCAGAGGGTCTTAAGGCCTGTGACGAAAATTGACTAAAAAATTAACTAATCTTAAGATAACTTCATTTTTTTTATTTATATGGGGTATGTAGCTTGATATCAAGGCATACCCCCCTCTGCCTAGGAAATAGATTTGAAAAAAGCTTATTTGTTACTAATTTCGTCCCCTCCTAAAAAATTGCCTACTCTCAAGATAACTTCATTTTGGAAAAAAGTAATTATGCCATAATTTGCTACTAATTAAGTACTAATTTCGTCCCTTTTTAAAAAATTGCCTACTCTCAAGATAACTTTTTTTTTTTGTTTATATGCAAATCTAATACTTATCTTTTAAAATTTAACATCTTATTCTCCGGTTATTTATCAAATTAAAAAAAAAAACAAAAAGTCCTGCTTTTTTCAAATCTATTTCTTAAGCAGAGGGGGGTGTGCCTTGAAAAAAATTAAGTTATTTTGATAGTAGAAAATTTTCTAGAAGGGGACGGAATTACCTTATCAAATTCTGGCATAATTGCTTTTTTTAAATCTATTTCTTAAGCAGAGGGGGTTGTGCCTTGATATCAAGCTAAAAACTCCATAAAAACAAAAAAAAAATGAAGTTATCTTAATAGTAGGAAATTTTTTAGAAGGGGACGAAATTAGTACATAATTAATACCAAATTCCGGCATAGTCATTTTTGGTCGAATCTCTTTTCTAAGTACAAGGGTGTACCTTGATATCAAACTACACACCCCATAACAAACAAACAAAAATCTTAGGAACCGATGGTTTTTGTAAACTAAAAGTACCCTTCTTTAAGAGTATATAATTAGTACAAAATTACGACATATCAACTTTTATTAAATCTGTCTCCTAAGCATGGGGGGGGGGTGCACACACTCTGTTATTAATCAAGTACAAAATGTTTTACAAGGGGACTAAATTGATTGAGCCTACCTATTAGTAATTTGAAAAGGTTTTTGCTTAATAATAAAAATGAAAAATTGGCCACAGTTAAAATTTGATTATGGAAATGAAGTAGCTTGAAAAATAATAGCGGCGCTAACGTGGGGGTCAAAGATTCAAAATATAGCGGATATCCTGTAAATGCATATAATATATTTTTAAAATTCGTGACCTTGAAATCTAACCAATTTATATTTGTTTTGGTTGTTTAATGCATTCCTAATTTTATCAACAGTTCACCCAAGCAAAAGTTAAGATCATATACCAGCGAGTATTTGCCTCTCTCACACTTTTGCTTTAGTACCTAACTATATGCACTAAATAAAGTTATGTTGACTTTTTATTCCTCGTTATTTTATTTTAAAAGCCCTTTTAATTTTTTTAGGGAGAATAATGCTTCATAGAATACTTCAAAGATGTCTACCAATTTATGTTCCTGATTCAGTAGAAAGAAATATGTTTTACAAAGACAACATAAATAAATCAAATAAATTAAAATAATAAAAGTGTAAAACGTTTGAAAATAGTTTAGTAAAAAATTATATTAACATTAATCTTAAAATACATTTAAGAAAAATACGATATTTTAGTAAAACAAATAAATTAAAATTTATATATATGGTGAAAAACTAATAAAAAACAAATAATATTTAAGAAGACAACGGAAATAAATAAAATATTTTTAAATAATATAAATGAGAGTAAATTAGAAAGGGCTGAATCCAAACTAGTAGTAGATTACTCAAAAGCCACTTAACCGATTTTTATCCAATTTGTCATAATAATAGTTTACATAACAAGCATGTTATGATGGTCATTAAACGAGTATCTTAATTCATCTGAATGTGTAAAGACCATAATATGTGAGTTGTGTACTATACTTTACGTAAAATGTCGTAAGTGGTCTTATTTAGGTAAGACAAATGCAGAGTAGTAAAACTAATTGTTGAGCTAATTTTTTAACCAAATCAATTTGCTACAAAATAGAAAATCTTGATTCTTTCTCATTTCAAAAATATAAAAGTTGTGAAAATCGGGTTTTTTGAAAACTTATAACTTATCAACAAATGAGCCGATTTTTATAAGTAGTGGGACAAAAATATGTTTGTAAACAAAAATATACAGGTTGGCCAAACAAGGTTTCAGCCATTAGGCAGTTTAAGTAGGCCATACGTAAGAGGTGCCTGGTCGTAGACGTGAAAATGTCGTATCGGACGTTTCTGCCCTTTACATTTTGGTACAGTTTATTTCTATCTTCCTTTTTTTTCTTCAGCCCTATTTGTATTACCAGTCTACTGATTTTTTGACTGTTCGGTACAACTTGCTGCGTTAGCAACATAAGACGTAAGACTACGTTAGTTAGCGTCTGATCTTAACGTTATACATGCCGTAAACGTGAACTTGTCAACGCAAGACCGCAGAGATGGGATTCTGATATCTCATTTCAACCGACATTTTTTTTACAGATAAAAAGAAGGCGGAATATTGCGCTACATTCCACGTCTACGCGTACGTTAGTTATATGACGAACTTAAACTGCCTATTTCTTAAACGACTTAATATTTAATTTACTCCGTTATCTTGCATTTTTGACATTAGACGTTCTGGGTAAAAGAAATAATAAATTCTGTTCTGCTGACTGAATACATATTCAATATTCTCTTTTCTGTTTTCATAAAACGAGAGCTTTTTTCATGTAAGTATCGCTTTTTGCCCCCATGTCTAAAGAAGGGATAAAAAGTAAAAAAGAGAGATAAAAAGCGAATATTTTTATGCGGCTTGATTCCGATACCAAAAAAGCGGATTTGACTTGCTACACTTTCAATTCGCGTTTTCATGCTGGATTTGACAAGGTAATCGTATTGAATCAGTATTCAGTCGGCCGTGATTAATAATACGTATATAAATCAGCTAATAGACTAATCAACATCATATTTAAAAATTTACCCACATTTTGTGCTCTAAATACGATTGGATAAGACAGCAATAAGACACCGTAATACCCCCTTCAAAACGTCCTTGTATATCATTATGGTGGATCATTGCCACTATTTTCTTATATCTGCAGCAGAACCAAGAGTAGAACCAGCACCTTTCTCCCTGTGAAACAAAAAAACGACCATAGTTAAGTAAATAATTTTGTAAAAAATGTTTATTATTTATTGTCTCGTTTTTCTTCAAGATTGGAGAGAATTTATCTTCTTCCCTGGACACAATGGGCTTCAGGCTTTTCAGCTCCAATACCCAAGAGAGAATTCATGTTTATTACTTTTTATCAATACACGTTTTTCGTTTCTTTTTTTGTCTTGACAAAGAAGATAATAAGTTATGGCTGAAAAAAATTTGTTTTTTCAAATTCACCTCGCTCCAAAGAGTAAGTAATAATATGAATGCATAATAAAAAAGAAGTTAAAAAACCTCAACCGAAAAGAAACTAAAAAAAACAAACAGATTGTGTGTTCCTTGTGGGATGCTCATCCAAGTTTGAATTTTTTTCGTTATTTCCACCCATGAATGCATAAGTTATGTTTCTCCTAGATTCTATTTTTGCGTTAGAAATATCACATTTGGTAAGTGTGTACCCAAAAATAAAGGCTCAGTGATATAAAATGTCCTGCTTTGACTTTTTTAAAATTAGCTTATTCTTAAAAAATAGTATATACTTATTGTTAAAAAGTATATAAGTTAAAAAATAGCCTTGGAGCAAATCAGGTGGCACAATATCTTGGTCCTTTTCTCCAGTTAGTCACCCTCTATATACAAGCTATCTTGAAGCAAATACAGTAGCTTTTTTTAAAATATCAAAAAGTGTTGGATGTGGTATTTTTTAACAATGTCGATAGATCTTTAGCACGTTGTTCCTGTCAATGGAAATGACAATGAAGAAAGTACATAGATAATGCCAATGATGATATAAGGAACAAAAGGAGAGATAGTTAGATACCTACTTCTTTGTGAACCCAAATAACTAATTTAATAATATTAAATAAGAAGATATCTATTTTTAACCTGAATAATTAAATTCAAGAAAAAAAATATATTAAAGTTATAAATCAACCTTAAAAATGCCCTTCAAAGCGACCTTACCAATCTCCTCAGCATAAACTACAAAAAAATGAGTCATTTTTGCTTTACTGTGTTAGAGTAGGAAGCAGTATTGTATTTGACACTGCCTAAAAAACCGGGAGGATTTTAAGGGAGTGCAAAGTGGGATTTGATTCTGTCTTGTAAATTAAAATTCTCTTGGAAAAACTAATTGAAGCTTACACCAATAATGAAATATGCTATAAAAAATTCTTACCTGAACAAGTGTAGGAACCATTTAGGTTAAAACATTATCTCAAATTATAATTTCAAAATTTTTCATATCAGTGGCTTCATTTGGAGACAACACGGCTCACCTCACGCTTTCCTAAAAAATATAAGTATACTATACTATTTTAAAAAAGCAATAAGAAAGCTTATAAGGGCTTATTGAGGGACTTTCAAAAATAAATGGTTAGTCTTGGACTTATCAATAATCTAGTATGCACCATGCAAACACCAAATGACTGACATTTTTTTGTTTCATTTCATCAATTGGCTAGTGCTGTTTTGTATTCAGTCAATTTAGTAGTCAAAAATGTAGTGAGCTTTGGGGTTATTTTGAACATGTTAGGTATGCGGATACCAATAGATGTAATAATTTACTTTGAGTGTCTAATATGAGGTTTCCTTTGGCTGAACCAGTGGGCATTGAATGGCACTATATATTATATCCTTTATATATTTATACACTTAAATATCGTTCATACAAGGCATAGTCATAGTTTTAGTCTTTGTTTGTTTTATCTCTGTCACTGTTCTTTTTCTTAACGAGACATGCAGTGATAGAGATAGCTTTATGACTAAAATTAGAACTAAAAGTATGACTATGCCTTGTATGAACAATACTTTAGTGTAGCCAAAATAAAGGTAATTATACGGTTTTCTGCCATTTTTGATTTTTTATGAAAAATTCTTTATAGAGGTACCTACTAGGGTCCCTAGGACCCCAAATCCTCCTGCGCCATTGTAATGTGTTTTTTTGATTGTTTTGGGTTTGGCTTGGAATAGTTTGGGTAATTATGCAGTATACGGTTTTCTGCCATTTTTGATTTTTTTTGAAAAATTCTTTATGGGGGCACCTTCTAGGGTCCCTAGGACCCCAAATCCGTCTGCGCCGTTTGGTTTTTTTATTTTTTTTGGTTTTTTTTAATTTTTTTTCACTAAAACAAACCAAACCAACACAGTCCAACTCAACCTAATCCAAACCAACCCAAAACAATTAAAAAAACACTTTACAACCCCCCCTGGGCACCCTTTTTTTCTCGTTAAAAAAAAAAAAAAAATCGGGCGCAGGCGGATTTGGGGTCCTAGGGACCCTAGAAGGTGCCCCCATAAAGAATTTTTCAAAAAAAATCAAAAATGGCAGAAAACCGTATACTGCATAATTACCATAGTTTGGGTTGGGCTATGTTGGATTGGATTGTTTTAGAGAGAAAAAATACAAAAAAAATTGAAAAAAAAATCAACCGGCGCAAACGGATTTGGGGTCCTAGGGACCCTAGTAGGTGCCCCCATAACTAATTTGTCATAAAAAATCAAAACTGGCAAAAAACCGTATACTGCATAATAAACCTCAAATCTATTAATTTTGTTACTCTTCTCGTAAAAACAGTTTTTTGCGACTATGGGTGTAAAACACTTGAAAAAAAGATAGGGACGACTGCTATAATGGTAATATTGTTAAATCCTAAAATCAGATTTTTTGCAGATGCCAAATCCGTCTTTTGAACTATATGCTTACCTTCTTTTTAGGGCTGTTGTTGTAAAATTTGGTCAAGTTTCTTTTCTTTTTTGTTTGCAAATGAGTGCCGGCATTGAATTTCGTACTCTGTGGAGAAGGTGGGTCTCAAGCGCAAAAGCTCTGAATCGTTCTTGGATAATAAAATTTAAATTCCCAGTCTTTTTTTAATGCATTAAACTAAAAAACGGCACTTTTATAAAAAGAAACAACTTTACGAACGGAAAAAGTAAACAAAAATGACAGAAGTCAACTGTGGAAGTCAAAATTTATCGAGAGATGAGGTGACCTTACAAACCACACAAGATGCGATGTTGCCAGCGTTCACCCCTAGATACCGGAAAATCGGGTCGTTATAAAAAATAGCCGCCACTTGAATCGCCATCCTGGGGGCTTATTCTTGAATTTCATAGGAACGATCGTACGGGAACAGTCCTCTCCCTGATATCGACCAATAATAAGCTTTGAAGCAATCACGAGTTATCCGAAACCTATCCGACCACGACCGAAGCTCACCCGATTGCCGTGTATCAGGAACTTTCCTACACTTTCATACACCTGCCCCCGGACCAGGGGCAGTTCCGTCAAATCCAATTGCTGAACGGAGAGGTCATGACATATTAAACGCAGAAAAAGTTCAAACATTCACTACACACTTCGCACAAGTTTACACTTCTACTTCAACATAAAATCACGCAAATCTCACGCATACTTGCACGTATACTTGTACCGCTGTTATCTTATGTTAAAAGGAAGCTGGTTGTCTCGCCTCACGAAGTTCAAATTATCAAATACCAGAAATAGCTTACTAAAAAACCTACCTAGGATGGGTCTAATACTTTACAGAATTTTCCTGCACCATGGAAACAAGCAGTCCCAATTCCAAAGCCTAATAAGAACCCATAAAATTAAACAGCCTTTCAGTTTCCACGAATTTCCTAGAAATCCGCGGTTCTTGGCATCTTTTATACAACTCCGTCCACCGCACACTAACCGATCAAAGACACCTAATAGGGTTAGTATTTTTCAACTAATTATTAACTTTTTCGAAAACTTGATATAGTATTCAGGCATTAGATTCTGTTGAATTCCTAGATCAAGTGTACTCTAATAAGGTTGTTATAATTTTTAAATTTAGAGACTTTTAATGTATAAAAGCTGAAAACCGCCTCAGTTTTTACATCATCGGGGAATATTTCAAGAAACCTCTCTTCTTACAAAAAAAAGGGACAAGGGTCCAAATCCTAAAAAAAGGGACTTTAAGGGAAAAAGGAACTCTACAAAAGCCCTGTACTTCATTGTCCAAGATACAATTGTTTCTTATTGACAAAGTTTATCTTACAGCCTAAGTCAAATGGGGAAAAATGTATAGCCAATATCAACCACTGACTGCAAACCCTGTTAAAACATATTATAGTAAAAGTATGTTACTTACCGTACTTTGTACTTCTTATCTCCTTAAGAAGATTCTCGCTAATATTTTTAATTTGTACCATTTTTGGGGCACTTTCTTTGCCTATTAGAAGCACGTTACATGTTCTCTCTTTCACTAAATCCTCAAAATGACTGTTGGTATTTTGACAAACTTTGTTAATGGAAGATACAGCATGTTCGTAAATTTCATACTGATTGAACACCTGCAAAAAAATAGAGATATAGCGATTACTTAACAAGTGCGAAAAGTGGGAACTCTCTGTAAGAGTTTTTCATCTGAGTATCTATAGTAAAAATATAACAGGAAATCCGTTAAAATTTTTAATTTGATAATTGTAAACATTAGAAAAAACTCAGGAAGTTTAAATTTTATTCCAAACAGTTATAGGTCAAAAATTTTATTTAAAACCGCTTTGGAATGAGTAAGGAAAAGTACCACTTTCCGCATAAAAATAAATGCGGTAAAGTTTCCTTTACCGGACGAGAGTAGGAAAACAACATGAGAAAGAACCCCGAACAACTTGCTGAATAAAATGGGTAAATTTCTATAATTTTTTATTACCGGTACTAGTGCAGCAGAAAAACTTGTAAGTTTTTGATCCAGTGGGTGACTAGTTTTTACGATATTTGGATATAAATGTTGAGAAAAAGTCAAACATGGAGGAATATTTCTCAATTGAATTAAACCAATATAGTAGGTAATCAAAGTGACATATTTCACACGAGCGTGAATGTTGTGAACGAGGCCTTAGCCGAGTGAAGCAACACGCGAGTGTGAGAAAGTTACTTTCTATCGAGTTGTGTACGCTATTTTTCCAACGACTACTTTAGGATTTAATTCGTATTTTTCATTATTAATAATTTTTCCGACGCTTCTGCAAATCATAGCCTACTAGATACCTACATTGTTTGGATGGTTTTCTGTCATTCATTTTCGTCACTAAAGAAGAAAACATTTTCGTCTCTAAAGACGAAAATAAAATTAATATGCGTGTGAAATATAAAACTCTCTGAGGCGCTATAGAGTGCAGATTTGGTTACTAGGTATAGTTGACATTGAAATGTCATCCAAATAGGTTCACCCGTTTTTGCGTAGAGGAAGAACAAACACACACGCGCACGCATTCTTTAACATTACATTTTAAAAAACAACGAAAAAAAATCGGAATATTCCCCTTTTTCAAGCGATTGTCAGGTTTATAATTTTGCAATTTAGTACCTTATTTTTTTTCGTCAATTTTGAAATTAATTAGTATATTGTGCCTTGTGATATGTGATGTCCCCAAAAAACTTTTTGTTATAAACCCACAAGAGTCTGCTTTAAAAGAAATATCTCAATATCCTAAAATGTTCTTTAAGAAATGTGGCACAAATGACCTTAAACCAAAGGTTTTATTGCATCCTGTCCAGAAAGTCTCGTTTAGCTGCGGCCCCTTTGTGACCGTATTTGCTATGAATATTTTAAAAGACGAGAACCTTTTTTGCATTAGTTCAGGGAGTTTTTCTCAGAAGATTACTTTTGAAAGAATCTGCTGATTTTGGGAATAGATGTGTTATTTGCCGACAGGAAAGTGTTGAAGTCACGCGAAGTAGTAGTGGTAGTGGTAGTGGTAGTGGTAGTGGTAGTGGTAGTGGTAGTCGTAGTCGTAGTCGCAGTCGCAGTCGCAGTCGCAGTCGCAGTCGCAGTCGCAGTAAGCAGTAAGCAGTAAGCAGTAAGCAGTAAGCAGTAAGCAGTAAGCAGTAAGCAGTAAGCAGTAAGCAGTAAGCAGTAAGCAGTAAGCAGTAAGCAGTAAGCAGTAAGCAGTAAGCAGTAAGCAGTAAGCAGTAAGCAGTAAGCAGTAAGCAGTAAGCAGTAAGCAGTAAGCAGTAAGCAGTAAGCAGTAAGCAGTAAGCAGTAAGCAGTAAGCAGTAAGCAGTAAGCAGTAAGCAGTAAGCAGTAAGCAGTAAGCAGTAAGCAGTAAGCAGTAAGCAGTAAGCAGTAAGCAGTAAGCAGTAAGCAGTAAGCAGTAAGCAGTAAGCAGTAAGCAGTAAGCAGTAAGCAGTAAGCAGTAAGCAGTAAGCAGTAAGCAGTAAGCAGTAAGCAGTAAGCAGTAAGCAGTAAGCAGTAAGCAGTAAGCAGTAAGCAGTAAGCAGTAAGCAGTAAGCAGTAAGCAGTAAGCAGTAAGCAGTAAGCAGTAAGCAGTAAGCAGTAAGCAGTAAGCAGTAAGCAGTAAGCAGTAAGCAGTAAGCAGTAAGCAGTAAGCAGTAAGCAGTAAGCAGTAAGCAGTAAGCAGTAAGCAGTAAGCAGTAAGCAGTAAGCAGTAAGCAGTAAGCAGTAAGCAGTAAGCAGTAAGCAGTAAGCAGTAAGCAGTAAGCAGTAAGCAGTAAGCAGTAAGCAGTAAGCAGTAAGCAGTAAGCAGTAAGCAGTAAGCAGTAAGCAGTAAGCAGTAAGCAGTAAGCAGTAAGCAGTAAGCAGTAAGCAGTAAGCAGTAAGCAGTAAGCAGTAAGCAGTAAGCAGTAAGCAGTAAGCAGTAAGCAGTAAGCAGTAAGCAGTAAGCAGTAAGCAGTAAGCAGTAAGCAGTAAGCAGTAAGCAGTAAGCAGTAAGCAGTAAGCAGTAAGCAGTAAGCAGTAAGCAGTAAGCAGTAAGCAGTAAGCAGTAAGCAGTAAGCAGTAAGCAGTAAGCAGTAAGCAGTAAGCAGTAAGCAGTAAGCAGTAAGCAGTAAGCAGTAAGCAGTAAGCAGTAAGCAGTAAGCAGTAAGCAGTAAGCAGTAAGCAGTAAGCAGTAAGCAGTAAGCAGTAAGCAGTAAGCAGTAAGCAGTAAGCAGTAAGCAGTAAGCAGTAAGCAGTAAGCAGTAAGCAGTAAGCAGTAAGCAGTAAGCAGTAAGCAGTAAGCAGTAAGCAGTAAGCAGTAAGCAGTAAGCAGTAAGCAGTAAGCAGTAAGCAGTAAGCAGTAAGCAGTAAGCAGTAAGCAGTAAGCAGTAAGCAGTAAGCAGTAAGCAGTAAGCAGTAAGCAGTAAGCAGTAAGCAGTAAGCAGTAAGCAGTAAGCAGTAAGCAGTAAGCAGTAAGCAGTAAGCAGTAAGCAGTAAGCAGTAAGCAGTAAGCAGTAAGCAGTAAGCAGTAAGCAGTAAGCAGTAAGCAGTAAGCAGTAAGCAGTAAGCAGTAAGCAGTAAGCAGTAAGCAGTAAGCAGTAAGCAGTAAGCAGTAAGCAGTAAGCAGTAAGCAGTAAGCAGTAAGCAGTAAGCAGTAAGCAGTAAGCAGTAAGCAGTAAGCAGTAAGCAGTAAGCAGTAAGCAGTAAGCAGTAAGCAGTAAGCAGTAAGCAGTAAGCAGTAAGCAGTAAGCAGTAAGCAGTAAGCAGTAAGCAGTAAGCAGTAAGCAGTAAGCAGTAAGCAGTAAGCAGTAAGCAGTAAGCAGTAAGCAGTAAGCAGTAAGCAGTAAGTAGTAAGTAGTAAGTAGTAAGTAGTAAGTAGTAAGTAGTAAGTAGTAAGTAGTAAGTAGTAAGTAGTAAGTAGTAAGTAGTAAGTAGTAAGTAGTAAGTAGTAAGTAGTAAGTAGTAAGTAGTAAGTAGTAAGTAGTAAGTAGTAAGTAGTAAGTAGTAAGTAGTAAGTAGTAAGTAGTAAGTAGTAAGTAGTAAGTAGTAAGTAGTAAGTAGTAAGTAGTAAGTAGTAAGTAGTAAGTAGTAAGTAGTAAGTAGTAAGTAGTAAGTAGTAAGTAGTAAGTAGTAAGTAGTAAGTAGTAAGTAGTAAGTAGTAAGTAGTAAGTAGTAAGTAGTAAGTAGTAAGTAGTAAGTAGTAAGTAGTAAGTAGTAAGTAGTAAGTAGTAAGTAGTAAGTAGTAAGTAGTAAGTAGTAAGTAGTAAGTAGTAAGTAGTAAGTAGTAAGTAGTAAGTAGTAAGTAGTAAGTAGTAAGTAGTAAGTAGTAAGTAGTAAGTAGTAAGTAGTAAGTAGTAAGTAGTAAGTAGTAAGTAGTAAGTAGTAAGTAGTAAGTAGTAAGTAGTAAGTAGTAAGTAGTAAGTAGTAAGTAGTAAGTAGTAAGTAGTAAGTAGTAAGTAGTAAGTAGTAAGTAGTAAGTAGTAAGTAGTAAGTAGTAAGTAGTAAGTAGTAAGTAGTAAGTAGTAAGTAGTAAGTAGTAAGTAGTAAGTAGTAAGTAGTAAGTAGTAAGTAGTAAGTAGTAAGTAGTAAGTAGTAAGTAGTAAGTAGTAAGTAGTAAGTAGTAAGTAGTAAGTAGTAAGTAGTAAGTAGTAAGTAGTAAGTAGTAGTAGTAGTAGTAGTAGTAGTAGTAGTAGTAGTAGTAGTAGTAGTAGTAGTAGTAGTAGTAGTAGTAGTAGTAGTAGTAGTAGTAGTAGTAGTAGTAGTAGTAGTAGTAGTAGTAGTAGTAGTAGTAGTAGTAGTAGTAGTAGTAGTAGTAGTAGTAGTAGTAGTAGTAGTAGTAGTAGTAGTAGTAGTAGTAGTAGTAGTAGTAGTAGTAGTAGTAGTAGTAGTAGTAGTAGTAGTAGTAGTAGTAGTAGTAGTAGTAGTAGTAGTAGTAGTAGTAGTAGTAGTAGTAGTAGTAGTAGTAGTAGTAGTAGTAGTAGTAGTAGTAGTAGTAGTAGTAGTAGTAGTAGTAGTAGTAGTAGTAGTAGTAGTAGTAGTAGTAGTAGTAGTAGTAGTAGTAGTAGTAGTAGTAGTAGTAGTAGTAGTAGTAGTAGTAGTAGTAGTAGTAGTAGTAGTAGTAGTAGTAGTAGTAGTAGTAGTAGTAGTAGTAGTAGTAGTAGTAGTAGTAGTAGTAGTAGTAGTAGTAGTAGTAGTAGTAGTAGTAGTAGTAGTAGTAGTAGTAGTAGTAGTAGTAGTAGTAGTAGTAGTAGTAGTAGTAGTAGTAGTAGTAGTAGTAGTAGTAGTAGTAGTAGTAGTAGTAGTAGTAGTAGTAGTAGTAGTAGTAGTAGTAGTAGTAGTAGTAGTAGTAGTAGTAGTAGTAGTAGTAGTAGTAGTAGTAGTAGTAGTAGTAGTAGTAGTAGTAGTAGTAGTAGTAGTAGTAGTAGTAGTAGTAGTAGTAGTAGTAGTAGTAGTAGTAGTAGTAGTAGTAGTAGTAGTAGTAGTAGTAGTAGTAGTAGTAGTAGTAGTAGTAGTAGTAGTAGTAGTAGTAGTAGTAGTAGAATAATAAACAACAAACAGAAATATATATATACAAAGAATAATAAACTCAAAAAATAAACTAAAAGAAAAATGGTCTATTGTAAATGAACTCAGAGGTAAATATAACAAAATATCACCGGAAACAAGTGTTTATCCAAACGAACTAAATAACTTTTACTGCAATATCTCAAAAAAGGTTACAGCTAACATTAATACATCGAAAGATCCCTTAGAATATATGACAGATATTGAAATCCATGATATTTTTGATTTCGCACCAACAAATTTACTTGAAATTAAAGAAACGTTAAAGGAAACAAAAAACAAAAAATTAACTGGTATTGACAATATAGCTCTAAAAACAATCGAAAACTTACCTGATTCAGCTTTACTAGTATTAAGTGACGCCATAAACAGTTCTTTTAGTACAGGAGTGTTTCCCGACTGTCCTAAGATAGCTATAATAGTTCCTATTCACAAAGGAGGAAGCATTGAAGACCCTTCTAATTTTAGGCCAATTTCTTTATTATCTACCGTCTCAAAAATCATTGAGAAACTTGTGAAAAAAAGAATGACAGCTTTTTTAATAAAAAATAACATTCTTGCTAGTGAACAGTTCGGTTTTCAGAAATCAAAAAAAACAAATGATGCAATCTTCCAGTTGCTGGAACAGATCTACCATAACTTAAATGGGGGTGAGGCGGTTTCGGCAGTATTCTGTGACTTCACCAAAGCTTTTGACTGTGTTAGTCACAGAATACTGTTAGATAAACTCTATAAATATGGATTTCAGGGCAGAGCACACTGCTGGTTTAGGTCTTACCTGGAAAACAGATGGCAGTTGGTCAAAATAGGAAATGAGGTTTCAGATAGAGTACAAATTGACAGTGTGGTACCTCAGGGGTCAGTTCTAGGGCCCCTCCTATTCCTTATCTATTTGAACGATCTTACAAAACTAAAACTGAACGGTTCATTTATTTTATTTGCCGATGATACCACTTTGCTATGGCATAGCAAGGATGGATCATGTCTAAAAGATATAATGGAAGGAGACCTTTCCAAGGTAACAGACTGGTGTGATGCCAACTTGCTATGCTTTAATACCAATAAAACGTGTTTCTGGACCTTCAAATTTGAACTTGAAAACTTAGTCTTAGAAAATCAAAATATCGTAAAAAAATCTTCTACAAAGTTTTTGGGCATTGAAATAGACTCAAAGCTTAAATTTCAAGAACATGTTGCAAAGTTAAATGGCATATTGGCAAGCGGTTGCTACGCATAGGGTCATTTCTAATGAGTTAGATTTCCAAGCATCAATAGAGGCTTACTATGCTTTTGTCGAATCCCACCTTAGGTATCGTATTCCATTCTGGGGTTTCTGTAGTAGTCAACTGATGAACTCCGTTTTCTTATTACAGAAACGAGCACTCAGATACATGTGTAAAGTTGGACCAAGAGAGTCTTGTAGACCTCTCTTCAAAAAACATAAAATTTTAACAGTTTATAACTTTTTTATTGTGGAAACAGTATGTTTAATGCACAAAAAATTTTATGAATTGCTTAACCAAGGGGGCACTCATAGCACAAGACGATCAAATTGTATACCTCTTCCAATCCCAAAAACAACATTAACAAAAAATTTTCAATCACCTCCCTGAGGATACCAAAAACATTCCTGATCAAAAAAAGTTTAAAAATACCATAAAACATCTGCTTGAACAAAACCCATATTATTGTTTGCAAGAATTTTTTGATGAAAATCTTTGATTAAATTTATTTCGGGTTAACAATGCTCTACATTTTTGTTTATTTAATTCGTTTTTGGGCTCTTTGTATTTTTTTATTTTTTTTTCTGTTTTATTTATGATCTTTTTATGTATATTTTTTTTTTATTTTTATAACTAATTATATTTTATACACTTTTTTGTTCTTATAGTTTATTTGTTTTGAATTTTATACCACTGTAATTAATTTATGAATTCCTTCGTTTTTCACTACTAATGTTTGTTTGTTTATACTATTTTTAAACCCTTTTTAATTTTATACTAATTAAGTAATTGTCGTGTTATATATTGTTGTTTATTTGTTTATACTATTTTTTTAACTTGATTTAGACTTTATTCTATTATGTAACTAATTATCATCAGTATTTTTAAACCCCTTTTAATTTTGTAACTAACTGTCGTTTTATATATTGTTGTTTATTTATTTATGTGTCTATACCATTTTTCTAACTTAATTTTAATTTTACTCTATTGTGTAATTATCATTTATCCATCAACCTATATATTTCTATTTTCTATTTTTACCCTAGTTCTATAGTTTTCGCTTTGTCCACAAATTTTTTTTTGTAAATTTGTGACAATAAAGCATTATTCAATTCAGTTCAATTCAAAAACAAGTTGAATCTAGAGTGAAACATCTTTTAAAGTCTGTTCATAAAGAAGAGTAATAAAAATAAGAAATTCTTTCATCACTTTTTCTTCTCTTTTAAAAATTTTCCAATGTACCTCAGGTAAAAAAAAGGAATAAACTATTCTCATAGGCGCCCCAATTGGGGGAAACTTACATTTTAAGTACAGTGGTGTATAGGTATTAGTGAAGAAAATAGTAAATATGTGAAACTTAATAAAACAAATTACTTTATTAGAAAAAAATTATAAATTAAATATTAAAAATACATTTTAGGAATAAAAATAATATTATAATATATATACAAAAACGGATTGGCGTTTTAACTATAAACAATTGGGGGAAACTTACATTTTAAGTACAGTGGTGTATAGGTATTAGTGAAGAAAATAGTAAATATGTGAAATTTAATAAAACAAATTACTTTATTAGAAAAAAATTATAAATTAAATAATAAAAATACATTTTAGGAATAAAAAACGGATTGGCGTTTTAACATGTAGCTGAAGTTCTGAACGTTCAGTGAATGACAAGGCCTCTCATATTAACAGGCTTGATCAAAAAATATCTAATTTTTCTAAAATACCTTAAAACGGCTTTCATAGTAGTTTCGTGTTATTGAAATGTAAATATTACTTGCTTAACTGTCAGTTGCAATATCAATTTACATATTTTGCTATTTATTTGTAGTGTATAAGGACACTAAATCTACAGAACAAGTTTTAACCTCTGGAATTGCTACTAAGGGTGCATAACTCACCCAAACAGTAAAACACTAAATTCAATATAAAACTGTAATGCCCCTTCCAAAAACTGTTCGTCTTTCACCGTTTGCTAGGCCTAAGGTCACTAATATAATATAAGTTTTAACCTCTGGAATTGATACTCAAGACACAAAACGCACCTAAACAATACAACATTAAATTCAATAAAAAACTGTGATGCTCCTCCCCAAAACTGTTTATGTTTCACCGTTTGCTAGGCCTAAGGTCACTGATATAGTATTAATTTTAACCTCTGAAATGACCAAGTACTCAAAGGTCAAAAGACACCCACACAAGAAAACTTCGCGTTGTACCATTCGCTCGGCCTAAGGTCACTAAATCCACGGTGCTTATAAATTTTAACCTCCAGAATTGCTACTAAGGGCGATACCCACACACAGTAGAACGCCGTATGACTATTTATTTGTAGTGCATAAAGACAGTAGATCTCCAGCACAAATTACAGTAAAAGTTTTATCGGCCTGAATAGTTACTAAGGGCGCAAAGCATACACAAAAAGTAAAACGCTAAATTCAATAAAAATCACCGTTTGCTAGTCCTCAGATCATTAAATCTACAGAAAAAGTTTTATCCGCCGGAATCGCTACTAAGGACGCAAAACGCATCTAAACACTAAAACGCGAAATTTAGCACATGACCGTGATGCCCCTCCCCAATTTTTTTTTTTCTTTAACCGTTTGCTAGGCTTAAGGTCACTAAATCTACAGTATAAGTTTATATTTCGGAATTGCCATTAAGGGTGCACACAAAGAGTAAAACGCTAAATTCACCGTTTTCTAGGCCTAAGGTCACTAAACCTACAGTATAAGTTTTATCTTCCAGAATTACTACTAAAGGCGCAAAACGCACCTAAACAGTACAACGCTAAATTCAGTATATGACTGTAATGCCCCTCCCCAAAAATTAATTTTATTTCACAGTTTACTAGATTTAAGGTCACTAAATCTACAGTATAACTTTTATCATCCGGAATTGCTACTAAGGTCGCAAAACGCACACAAACAGTAAAACGCTAAATTCATCATATGACTGTGATGGCCCTTCCCAAAAATTGTTTTTCTTTCACCGCTCGCTAGGCCGAAGGTCGCTAAATCTACAGTATAAGTTTTATCTTCTGGAACTGCTACTAAGGGCGCAAAACGTACCTAACCAGTACAACGCTAAATTCAGCATATGACCGTGATGCCCCTCCCCAAAAATTAATTTTACTTCACCGTTTACTAGATCTAAGGTCACTAAATCTACAGTATAAGTTTTATCATCCGGAATTGCTACTAAGGGCGCAAAACGCACATAAACAGTAAAACGCTAAATTCATCATATGACCGTGATGCCCCTCCCCAAAAATTGTTTTTCTTTCACCGCTCGCTAGGCCGAAGGTCACTAAATCTACAGTCTAAGTTTTATCTTCCGGAACTGCTACTAAGGGCGCAAAACGCACCTAAACAGTACAACGCTAAATTCAGCATATGACCGTGATGCCCCTCCCCAAAAATTAATTTTATTTCACCGTTCGCTAGCCCGAAGGTCAGTAAATCTACAGTATAAGTTTTATCTTCCGGAACTGCTACTAAGGACGCAAAACGCACCTAAACAGTACAACGCTAAATTCATCATATGACCGTGATGCCCCTTTCCAAAAATTAATTTTATTTCACCGCTCGCTAGGCCCAAGGTCACTAAATCTACAGTATAAGTTTTATCTTCCGGAACTGCTACTAAGCAAAACGCACCTAAACAGTACAACTCTAAATTCAGCATATGACCGTGATGCCCCTCCCCAAAAATTATTTTATTTCACCGTTTACTAGCTCTAAGGTCACTAAATCTACAGTATAAGTTTTATGATCAGAAATTGTTGCTAAGGGCGCAAAACGCACACAAACAGTAAAACGCTAAATTTATCATATGACCGTGATGCCCCTCCCCAAAAATTGTTTTTCTTTCACCGTTCGCTCGATCTAAGGCCACTGATCATACAGCATAAGTTTTATCTTCCGAAATTGCTAGTAAGGGCGCAAAACGCACACAAACTGTAAAACGCTCAATTCAGCATATGACCGTGATGCCCCTCCCCAAAAATTGTTTTTCTTTCACCGTTCGCTCGGTCTAAGGCCACTGATCATACAGCATAAGTTTTATCTTCCGAAATTGCTAGTAAGGGCGCAAAACGCACACAAACTGTAAAACGCTCAATTCAGCATATGACCGTGATGCCCCTCCCCAAAAATTGGTTTTCTTTTACCATTTGCTAGGCCTAAGGTCACTAAATCTACAATATAAGTTTTAGCTTTCGGAATTGCTACTAAGGGTGCAAAACGCACACAAATAGCAAAACGCTAAATTCAGCATATGACCGTGAGGCCCCTCCCCACAAATTGTTTTTTTTTATCGATTGCTCGGCCTAAGGTCACTAATCATGCAGTATAGGTTTTATCTTCCGGAATTGCTACTAAGGGCGCAAAACGCACACAAACCTTAAAGCGCTAAATTCGTCATATGACCGTGATTCCCCTCCCCAAAAATCGTTTTCCTTTCACCGTTTACTAAGCCTAAGGTAACTAAATCTACAATATAAGTTTTATCTTCTGGAACTGCTACTAAGGGCGCAAAACGCACCTAAACAGTACAACGCTAAATTCAGCATATGACCGTGATGCCCCTCCCCAAAAATTAATTTTACTTCACCGTTCGCTAGGCCGAAGGTCAGTAAATCTACAGTATAAGTTTTATCTTCCGGAACTGCTATTAAGGGCGCAAAACGCACCTAAACAGTACAACGCTAAATTCAGTCTATGACCGTGATGCCCCTCCCGAAAAATTAATTTTATTTCACCGTTTACTAGATCTAAGGTCTCTAAATCTACAGTATAAGTTTTATCATCCGGAATTGCTACTAAGGGCGCAAAACGCACACAAACAGTAAAACGCTAAATTCACCATGTGACCGTGATGCCCCTCTCCAAAAATTGTTTTTCTTTCACCGCTCGCTAGGCCGACGGTTACTAAATCTATAGTATAAGTTTTATCTTCGGGAACTGCTACTAAGGGCGCAAAACGCACCTAAACAGTCCAACGCTAAATTCAGCATATGACCGTGATGCCCCTCCCCAAAAATTAATTTTATTTCACCGTTCGCTATGCCGAAGGTCATTAAATCTACAGTATAAGTTTTGTCTTCCGGAACTGCTACTAAAGACGCAAAACGCACCTAAACAGTACAACGCTCAAGTCAGCATATGACTGTGATGCCCCTCCCCAAAAATTAATTTTATTTCACGCTTTACTAGATCTAAGGTCAGTAAATCTACAGTATAAGTTTTATCTTCCAGAATTGCTACTAAGGGCGCAAAACGCACCTCAACAGTACAATGCTAAATTCATCATATGAACGTGAGGCCCTCCCTAAAAATTGGTTTTCTTTCACCGTTCGCTCAGTCTAAGGTCACTAATCATACTGTATAAGTTTTATCTTCCGGAACTGCAACTAAGGGCGCAAAACGTACCTAAACAGTACAACGCTAAAATCAGCATATGACTGTGATGCCCCTCCCCAAAAATTAATTTTATTTCACGTTTTACTAGATCTAAGGTCACTAAATCTACAGTATAAGTTTTATCTTCCGGAATTGCTACTAAGCGCGCAAAACGCACCTCAACAGTACAATGCTAAATTCATCATAGGAACGTGAGGCCCTCCCTAAAAATTGGTTTTCTTTCACCGTTCGCTCAGTCTAAGGTCACTAAGCATAGAAGAAGTTAAAAAACCTCTAAATCAGTTACTTCAACCGAAAAGAAACTAAAAAATTAAAGATCAAAAGATCTTGGGTGGAAATAACGAAAATTCAAACTTGAATGAGCATCCCACAAGGAACACACAAAAGATCAAAGCGAAAAGAGAAATGATTAAACGATGTTTCGCCCTGGGTTGGATGCTCATTCAAGTTTGAATTTTCGTTATTTCCACCCAAGATCTTTTGATCTTTAATTTTTTGTCACTAAGCATACTGTATAAGTTTTATCTTTCGGAATTGCTACGAAGGGCGCAAAACGCACACAAACTGTAAAACAATAAATTCAGCATATGACCGTGAGGCCCCTCCCGAAAAATTGGTTTTCTTTCACCGTTCGCTTGGTCTAAGGTCACTAATCCTACAGTATAAGTTTTATCTTCCGGAATTGCTACTAAGGGAGTAAAACGTACTAAACAGTACAATGCTTAACTCAACACATGACCCTCTCCAAAAATTGGCATTCTTTCACCGTTCGCTAGTATACTGTAAATTTAGTGACCTTAGGCCCAGCAAACAGTGAATGGAAAACTATTTTTTCGGATTCTGGCGGTTAAAACTTTTACTGAAGATTTATTGACCTTAGGCCTAGCAAGCGGTGAAAGAAAAACGTTTTACTGTTTGTGTGCGTTTTGAGCCCTTAATAGCAATTCCAGAAGATCAAATCTATACTGTAGTATTAGTGACCTTAGACCGAGCAAACGGTGAAAGAAAACCAATTTTTGGGTAAGCGCCTCAGGGTCATATGTTGAATTTAGTATTTTACTGTTTGGGCGTGTTCTGCGCCCTTAATAGCAATTCCGGAGGATAAAACTTATACTGCAGGATTAGTGACCTTAGGTTGAGCGAACGGTGAAAGAAAACCAATTCTTGTTTAGGTGCGTTTTGCGCCCTTTGTAGCAATTCCGGAAGATAAAATTTATACTGTAGATTTAGTGACCTTAGATCTAGTAAACGGTGAAATAAAATTAATTTTTGGGCAAGGGCATCATGGTCATATGCTAAATTTAGCGTTTACTGTTTGAGTGCGTTCTGCGCCCTTAATAGCAATTCCAGAAGATAACTATACTGTAGGATTAGTGACCTTAGATTGAGCGGACGGTGAAAGAAAACCAATTTTTGGGGAGGGACCTCACGGTCATATGCTGAATTTAGCGTTTTACTGTTTAGGTGCGTTTTGCGCCCTTAGTAGCCATTCCGAAAGATAAAACTTATATTGGAGATGTAAATGTAAATTTTTTGGATTGTTCATGTCTGAATGTGGAATATGTTAAGAATATATTTAAATCGCATGCTTTGACTATGCACATAGATCAACCAACAAGAGTTACTACCACAACTGCAACCACATTAGATTATGTATGTTCTTCCTTTCGACAGGATCAAGTACAGTGTTCAATAATTCATGCCGGTCTCTCTGATCATGAGGCTGTGTATTGCACATTTCCAATTAAACACACCTTGGTTGGGAGTACGGTTAGGCGAGGTAGACCATTTACAAAACGAAATTTTAGAAAGTTTTTCCTGTTATGCAATCAAACAGACTGGGAAAGAATTTTTTATAGCGAGGATTCATTGGAGCATTTTCATTGTATTATGAACAACAAATTTATTACTTCTTTTCCTGTCGTTACCATAAAACAAAAAAAGAGAAGTCCGTGGTACTCTAATGGCCTTAGAACTTCGGCAAAAAATTTAAGATCTCTTCATTATATTAGAAAAATGTGTGCTTCTAATAATACTAACTTTCAAAACTACTACAAAACGTACCGCAAAATTTACAAAGAAACTGTAAAAATGGCAAAAAGACAATATTTTCATAATAGTATTGAGAATGCTTCAAACAAAAATAGGGAAACATGGAAGATAGTTAATAAATTAAGGGGGCAAAACCCATCTAGTTTTACTACCGAACTTAAGGCCAATGATTTTAATTCATTCTATTGCAACATAGCTTCCAATCTCTCGAGCAAAATTAGGAACAGGAGAGATCCCATGAGCTATTTAAATAATATTTCTACAACAGAAACTTTTTCAATGGTTCCCACAACAACGGCGGAAATAAAATTAATCTTTAAGGCGCTTAAAAATAAAAATGCTACAGGCTGGGATAAAATTTCAGTTCGTGTCTTTGAGGCGCTCCCAGATTCTGTGCTTAATGTTTTGGTTGGAGCCATAAACAAATCCTTTAATACTGGCAAATTCCCAACTTGTCTAAAAAAGGCCTTAATAATACCACTATTTAAAGGGGGGGATCATAACCTTCCTTCCAATTTTCGGCCAATTGCTTTGCTTCCCACTTTATCTAAAATAATTGAAAAATTGGTCCAAATAAGACTTGTAAACTTTTTAAATGAAAATAACCTTTTGAGCAGTTCACAATTTGGATTTCAAGCCTCCAAGAGCACAAATGATGCCATGTTTAATTTTCTTGAGCACCTTTACCTTAAACTTAACTCTGGTGATAAGGCTTCGGCAGTGTTCTGTGATTTATCAAAGGCGTTTGATTGTGTGAATCATAGAATACTGCTGGAGAAGTTGGAGAGCTATGGAGTACGGGGAGTGGCTCTTGAGTGTTTTCGAACTTATTTATCAGAGCGTTTTCAAGCTGTATTAATAAACAATGAGCAGTCTACTTCTGAACCAGTTAATGAAGGAGTACCTCAGGGTTCCATACTTGGTCCTCTGCTGTTCCTAATTTTTGTTAACGATATCTCACACCTGCCAATTAAAGGGAAACTTACTAGCTTTGCAGATGATAACACCTTCTTGTGGCATGACAATGATTTAGAGAGGCTTGCAGCAACAGTTCAAAATGACTTATCTATAATTAAAGAGTGGTGTGATGCAAATTTGTTATCATTTAATGTCTCGAAAACTAATATTTTGAACTTTAAATGTAATGTCCAAAATATTCATTTAGATAATGAAAATGTCAGCAATCCAGGTGCAAACAAATTTCTTGGCCTTGTTATTGATGAAAACTTAAAGTTCAATGAACATATAATAAAACTTAAAAGCAAAATTGCATCTAGCTGCTACACAATAAAAGTTATGACAGACAACCTTGGTTTTGAAGCTGCGAAAAATGTTTATTTTTCTTTGGTGCAATCTCACCTTTCATATGGCATTTGCTTCTGGGGATCTTGTTCTGATTTTTTGTTTAGATCAGTTTTTATCTTACAGAAGATTTATTTTTAATTTTTTTTTCTCTTGTAAAATGACTATTCTTAAATTATCCTAGATTTTAAGTAAGGCTTTGTCAATGTTTATTTAATATGCACGACAATAAAGCTACTTTTGAATTTTGAATTTTGAATTGAATATTGTAGACCTTACAGCTAGCAAATGGTGAAAAAAAAACAATTTTTGGGGAGGGCATCGCGGTCATATGCTGAATTGAACGTTTTACAGTTTGTGTACGTTTTGCGCCCTTACTAGCAATTCCAGAAGATAAAACCTGTGCTGTATGATCAGTGGCCTTAGACCGAGCGAACGGTGAAAGAAAAACAATTTTTGGGGAGGGGCATCACGGTCATATGCTGAATTAAGCGTTTTACATTTTGTGTGCGTTTTGCGCCGTTACTAGCAATTCCAGAAGATAAAACCTGTGCTGTATGATCAGTGGCCTTAGACCGAGCGAACGGTGAAAGAAAAACAATTTTTGGGGAGGGGCATCACGGTCATATGCTGAATTTAGCGTTGTACTGTTTAGGTGCGTTTTGCGCCCTTAGTAGCCATTCCGGAAGATAAAACTTATACTGTAGATTTAGTTACCTTTGACCTAGCGAGGTCATGTGGTAAATTTCGCGTTTTAGTGTTTGGATGCGTTTTGCGTCCTTAGTAGCGATTCTGGCGGATAAAACTTTTTCTGTAGATTTAGTGACCCGAGGACTAGCAAACGGTGAAAGAAAACTATTTTTGGCGAGGGGCATAACGGTTTTATGTTGAATTTAGCGTTTTACTGTTTGTGTGCGCTTTGCGCCCTCAGTAACTATTCAGGCCTATAAAACTTTTACTGTAATTTGTGCTGGAGACCTAGTGTCTTTATGCACTACAAATAAATAGTCATACGGCGTTCTACTGTGTGTGGTTATTGCGCCCTTAGTAGCAATTCTGGAGGTTAAAACTTATAAGCACTGTGGATTTAGTGACCTTAAGCTGAGCTGGTACAACGCGAACAGTTTTCTTGTTTGGGTGTCTTTTGACCTTAGAGTACTTAGTCATTTCAGAGGTTAAAATTAATACTATATCAGTGACCTTAGGCCTAGCAAATGGTGAAACACAAACAGTTTTGGGGAGGGGCATCACAGTTTTTTATTGAATTTAGCGTTGTATTGTTTGGGTACGTTTTGCACCTTGAGTATCAGTTCCAGAGGTTAAAACTTATATTATATTAGTGACCTTAGGCCCAGCAAACGGTGAAAGACGAACAGTTTTTGGGAGGGGCATTACAGTTTTATATTGAATTTAGTGTTTTATTGTTTGGGTGAGTTATACACCCTTAGTAGCAATTCCAGAGGTTAAAACTTGTTCTGGAGATTTAGTGTTCTTATACACTACATATAAATAGCAAAATATGTAAATTGATATTGCAACTGATAGTTAAGCAAGTAATATTTACATTTCAATAACACGAAACCCCTATGAAAGCCGTTTTAAGGTATTTTAGAAAAATGCGATATTTTTTGATCAAGCCTGTTAATATGAGAGGCCTTCTCATTCACTGAACGTTAGAACTTCAGTTACATGTTTTAACTATAAATAATAAGCACACCTAAAAATTAAATTAAGGCTAAACAAATGGTTGGTACATAAATAAATAAAAATAATATTTAGAACCAACTCATAAGTACCTATAATACCAGGAAGAAACAAAAATTGCTAATAATCTAAAATTCTTAAAATCATAAAATTATATTACATTGCACCTTCACTTAAACTTAATCCTCTAATTATGCACCTAAAACAATTATGGCATTATCTGCATACCTACGTATTATAGTGCAAAAACAGAACACACATAATAAACAATTTCTCTATCAGGTTAAAGTATAATATATATTTTTAACTGCTGTCTTTTTTCTATTTTTTTAAATTTAAATGTTGGCAAAACAACTACGCCAATGGTACGCTCGAAAAAATGGGTCTTAAATCGTTTTATTACTCTCTCTTCTTTATGAATGCACTATAGGGTAGTATCTTTATTTTCGATTTTTTTGACTTGGCTATTCATGGGGTGGGGGGGAGCGAAAATTAGCTAATGTTTTAAAGATTGGTCTTAAAAATAATAACAAGTTGAATCTAGGGTAAAACATCTTTTAAGGTAGAAACAAGGATTTTTTCTTTATTTTCGTTTTTTTACAGTGCTTTTCAGGGGGTGGGGGATGCGAAAACTATCCAACATTTTCAAGATTGGTCTTAAAAATAATAACAAGTTGAATCTAGGGTGAAACATCTTTTAGGGTAGAAACAAGGACTTTTTCTTTACTTTTGATTTTTGTACTGAGCTTTTTAGGGGGTCAGGGATGCGAAAGTTAGCTAAGGTTTTAAAGAATGGTCTTAAAAACAATAACAAGTTGAATCTAGAGTGAAACTTCTTTTAGGGTAGAAACAAGGATTTTTTCTTAATTTTCGATTTTTTTTTACTGGGCTATTCAAGGGGTGGGTGAGGCAAAAATTAGCCAAAATTTTAAAGAATGGTCTTAAAAACAATAAAAAGGTGAATCTAGAGTAGAAACAAGGATTTTTTATTTATTTTCGATTTTTTTTACTAGGCTATTCAGGGGATAGGGAAACATCTTTTAGGGTAGGAACAAGGATTTTTCAGAGGGTTTTGTAAAAATAAATCATGATTGGGTATCCTACAAGAGAACACACGATTAGCAGTTTTGGAAAGTACTCATTTGTCTATATTTTCACCTTAAACAGGGGGGGGGCGAGAAATTATCCTCTAGAGAAGAATAATAATTGAAATCAGGGTAAAATAAATTTATATTGTTTGCAATGTTATTGACGATTATCAGTATTTATCTTGTCTGCTGTAATCCTCTAATTATGCACCTAAATCAATTATGGCATTATCTGCATACCTATGTATTATAGTGCGAAAACAGAACACGCATAATAAACAATTTCTCTATCAGGTTAAAGTATAATATATATTTTTAACTGCTTTTTTTTCTATTTTTTTAAATTTAAATGTTGGCAAAACAACTACGCCAATGGTACGCTCGAAAAAATGGGTTTTAAATCGTTTTATTACTCTCTCTTCTTTATGAATGCACTATAGGGTAGTATCTTTATTTTCGATTTTTTTGACTCGGCTATTCATGGGGTGGGGGGAGCGAAAATTAGCTAATGTTTTAAAGATTGGTCTTAAAAATAATAACAAGTTGAATCTAGGGTAAAACATCTTTCAGGGTAGAAACAAGGATTTTTTCTTTATTTTCGTTTTTTTACAGTGCTTTTCAGGGCGTGGGGGATGCGAAAACTATCCAACATTTTCAAGAATGGTCTTAAAAATAATAACAAGTTGAATCTACGGTGAATCATCTTTTAGGGTAGAAACAAGGACTTTTTCTTTACTTTTCATTTTTTTTACTGAGCTTTCTAGGGGGTCAGGGGTGCGAAAGTTAGCTAAGGTTTTAAAGAATGGTCTTAAAAACAATAACAAGTTGAATCTAGAGTGAAACATATTTTCGATTTTTTTGACTGGGCTATTCAGGGGGTGGGGGAGCGAAAATTAGCCAATGTTTTAAAGATTGGTCTTAAAAATAATAACAAGTTGAATCTAGAGTGAAACATCTTTTAGGGTAGAAACAAGGATTTTTTCTTTATTTTTGATTTTTTTACTGAGCTTTTTAGGGGGTCAGGAGTGCGAAAGTTAGCTAATGTTTTAAAGAATTATCTTAAAAACAATAACAAGTTGAATCTAGAGTGAAACATCTTTTAGGGTAGAAACAAGGATTTTTTTTTAATTTTCGATTTTTTTTACTGGGCTATTCAAGGGGTGGGTGAGGCAAAAATTAGCCAAAATTTTAAATAATGGTCTTAAAAACAATAAAAAGGTGAATCTAGAGTAGAAACAAGAATTTTTTATTTATTTTCGATTTTTTTTAGTAGGCTATTCAGGGGGTAGGGAAACATCTTTTAGGGTAGGAACAAGGATTTTTCAGAGGGTGAACGTAAGAAAATCAGGTAATATTGTAAAAATAAATCATGATTGGATATCCTACAAGAGAACACACGATTAGCAGTTTTGGAAAGTACTCATTTGTCTATATTTTCACCTTAAACAGGGGGGGGGGGAAATAATCCTCTAGAGAAGAATAATAATTGAAATCAGGGTAAAATAAATGTATATTGTTTGCAATGTTATTGACGATTATCAGTATTAATCATGTCTGCTGTAATTTGCCCGGAGCTAGCAACAAGGTGCCAGCAACATCATTGGTATCTTTTTTTTTTAGATTTATTAGTTAAAAACATGAAAGTTAATAAGGAAACAATAAAACGACAACAAACAATGTTTTAAGGTTAAATAAACATCAAAATTGCACATGCATAATGTTTCAATCCAATCTTTAGGTATACACTCAAGATTAGGGATTTAACTTTGGGCGAGTTTTTAAAGTCCACTGAAATTCACCAACTTGGTGACTTCGATTGCATCAGCGCTTACCTTTACTTATTATTATTACCTTCTCTGCATGATGATTTTTAAGCACTAGTTTAGGCCGCCGAACCGCAACCACTTGTTCATAAAGGTATTTTAGGTTTTTATCTAAATTAACCATTATTTTATTCAAAAGCTATTTTCTCGTTTTTCGTTGACGGTTTTGTTTTGGTTTACATTTTTCTATTCTTCTTATTACAACGGAATTCAGGCATAAGTTTTTTTACCTCTCTTCGGGTTGTTTTGCTATTAGAGGCATTTAGCCAGTGCCCTTTTCTTTTTGTAGCGGTTCGGTTTAACCTTGGTCCTAAAATTTCCCAGAAGTATAAGCAAAAGAAGGAGACCTCGATTGTGTAATATCTTTAAAAATTGTTTATATTTGCAGATAATTGTTAATGCTTACATGTGTATATAATCGAAAGTTTTTAGTTTTTATGAATTTCCGGATTATACTTAAATTTTCCCATCAAAAATGCTATGACGTCATCTATTAGCTGAAATGAACAGAAAAAAATCGATGTAGACAGTGCATCCTGTCATGTTCGATGCCTTGAGAATCGGAACCAACCTATTTTGCCGGTTCAGGACCGGTATTCTCGTAATACGTAACGTTTTGAAGTCGCTAAGCGAAACGAATAGCGAACAGCGCGCTCAGCGGCACGCTGACCGACGATTTTTCGTATTCTCTCTGCCGAACGCGCTGCCCTGCGAGCAGACAGAATCAAATTCGCTTAGCACATCTTGGCATCATCGAATTTTGCATTTTTATTTCTTGTTAGCCTTGTCGCTCCTTTTCTTTTTCTATATGTAAGAAAGAGGCCATTGTGTGATCGATTTCGAGCCGTATTTCAGAAAGGGTAAATCAAATGTGACTTGTACAAGTGTTGATTCTTTAAAAAATTACTTGATGGTTTGGTTTAGCTCAGTTAAACCCGCCCTTTGACCCTGTGATATAAACTCGTAGCACGTTCCCGCCCAGTGTGCGGGAAAAAGTTTACCCCGAGACTTAACCGCACACTTACAAAAAAATTCCGCACTCAGTGCGGAAAAGTTTAAATTTATTCCGACACTCAGTCAGGGAAAGTGGTGTTTCCGGCACGGTCGTATATTGATATTGATACTTTATTATATAGCATTTATTGTTAAAATGGTTTCACAATAGTTACTTATATATCTAGTAAGTTATACCTTATAATTATAGTAAACATGCGTATTCTACATTTTAAGAAACAGAAAATAAAACTCTAAGGTATTTGTTACCCAAAAAATAACCTAACCAATTCAACAACAAACACAGAATTCATACATCCACAAGAGAAACCTCGCGCGTGGAAAAATTTATATTTTCATGGAAGTGTTGAATTTAAAAAAGAAAATAATAATTTTTAGTACATTTATGAATAAATAAAATCACAAAAGATAAAAAACATAAAAATGGTAATTAATGTGAAAAATGTGATATTTCAGAAAAGTAAAGAAAATACAGACGAAAACACAGAAATAAAGGTAGTTACCTATATTGTTTGCTAATTATTTTTTATATCAATTAAGCTATTTATTTCATGTTTGCTAATTTCATATTTCATGAAAGCTTTTAGTTTATTTTTGAAAGAAAACAATTAATGTGATATTTTTTGGTACACATCCGATGAAAGATACAAAAAGCACCGCTGACCAATGGCTTTTTTTACCCTTGGTTTTACAGAATTTTGATTGCTTCTATTTCGAGTATTATACGGATGCTCAATTATTTCGATGTCGATTTTGATAAGAAAAGTTTTTGTTGCAATTTTTTGGAAAAAAAAGTTGTCTTACATCGAGCATCAAATAGCAAGGTTGATGTGTACGTGTTTGTCACCCGTCCCCAAGCTACTAATAAGAGATTTTTATTTTTCTAATTATTAATAAAAACGCAAACTGAAAAAGCTACTATATTTTCTGCAGCACTCTACAAAGTATTGTAGGGTAGGAAAATCGTATGCGCGGAGGGCAAAACAGCTGGCAAATGGTAGGTGTTTCTCAAACGGTCGCCACGCGCTGAGCGCACTTCGTCGACGCCTTGCGTTCAATATACGTGAATACCATTTTTGTTACTTTGGTCACGTGGTATGCGAATATTACGTTATCATACGGTCAGCGAGTACGAAACGCCGAGCGTATTTAGTTACGAGAATACCGGTCCAGAATGGTTACGGTTCTCAAAGTATGGATCTTTACAGGATGTGCTATCTACATCCATTTTTTTTGTTCATGTCAGCTAATAGATGACGTCATAGCATTTTTGATGGGAAAATTTAAGTATAACCCGGAAATTCATAAAAATTAAAAACTTTTTAAAGATATTACACAATCAAGGTCTCCTTCTTTTGCTTATACTTCTGAGAAATTTTAGGACACAAAGAAAACAGCACTGTCTTTCTAAAGCCACGTTGGAGCTAGATGATAAGGACACGACCGTTTTCTTTTTGTCGCGGTTATGGTTAACCTTGGTCCCAAAATTTCTCAGAAGTATACGCAAAAGAAGCAGACCTCGATTGTCTAATATCTTTGAATATTGTCTAAATTTACCACGGATGTAATTGTTTATTATATAAGTTATTAATTATTAAGTTGTATAAGTTTTTAATTTTTATGAATGTCCAGATTATACTTAAATTTTCATTTCAAAAATGCTATGACGTCATCTATTAGCTGACATGAACAGAACAAATGGACGTAGATAGCACATCCTGTGAAGATCCACACCTTGAGAACCGCAACTATTCTGAACCGGCAAAAGGCGCGTTTCTGCGAGCCTAACATAGTAACTATATTCTCTTTTTCTAAATGCATTCGTCTGAGAGAGACCCCGCTCTCTAACTACCTTTTCGATATATTTATCTCCTGACAGATATGCGGGTTCGAAGGGTGTAAAGGCGGGTATTTTTTGTGATGGTGTAGTATGCTGGATCTCTCTTAGACAAATGAATTTAGAAAGAGAAAATAATAGTAACTATGTTAAGCTCGCAGAAACGCACCTAAAATAGGCTGGTTCTGATACATTGAACATGACAGTCAGGTTCGATTTTTTCTGTTCATGTCAGCTAATAGATGACGTCATAGCATTTATGATATGAAAATTTAAGTATAATTCGGAAATTCATAAAAATTAAAAACTCTTGATTATATAAACAATTATCTGTAAATTTAAGCAATACTCAAAGATATTACACAATCGAGGTCGCCTTCTTTTGCTTATACTTCAGGACGTGTATTCTTGAGCGATGATCCGATATTACGGATCTCATGAAAATCATACGTTCCCGATCGCATGGTCCGGGAAACAGCGTAGAATCTAGTGACGCTTGCGCAAGAAAGAGATAAACTACTTTTTATTGGTGGGAGGTGATAGATCCCTTGCGATAGATCCCATCGCACGAGAGAAAGACCGCATCGTATGACTTTCAAGAATACATGTCCTGGGAAATTTTAGGATCAAGGTTAACTGTAACCACGACAAAAAGAAAACTGCTACGATCTTTTTGGTAGTGTTACCAATTGTAGGTTAATTGTGCGATTTGGGCATAATTTTAATTTAAGTACAATAAAAATAATAGCACATTTTCTCAGATCAAAGGAAAAGCCAATTAAAAACAAAGCATTTTTAATGAATTGCTTTCGCCATGATTAGTACACGACTTTGTAATTTTATTCCAAGTTAAATTTTACATATAAAGTTTTTTATACATTTATATTCATATTTTTAGTAAAAAAGCATAGTTTTCTGCAAAATCGCAAATTTTCAGGTAACCAAGAGCATAAAATTTAAATTCGTGGTTAGGAACAGTGCTTTTTGAGTAAAGATACAACCACCTTAAATGAAGTAGGCCTTTTACATATAAATTAAAGTAATTTAAATAAAAATCAAGAATTTCTGACATTTGTTTCTAGTAGCAAACCACATTTGACAGGAAGGACATATACAGTCCATTCCATTTTTATTTAGACAAAACATAACCTCACTTTTCATAGAACAAAAACCAAATTTTTAAGTTGCCAAAATCAAACGCCCTAGCTAGGTTTTGAAAATCGGCATTATAACTACACTGCTTCAATCAAATGCACCAGAGTGAAACAAAATGATTCCAGAGATACTTTATGAATGAAAAATGAATAATGCCTGTTAAAGCGGCCATGATATTTGTTTTTATTTATACACCGAACATAATAAAGAAAACTCGATGCAGACTCAATATGCCTGTGAGAGACCCAGACTGGTGAACGAAGTCACCCAAAAAATAATTAATTCAAATTCAATTTAGACGTTTAAAAATTCTGGACCAGCTTTAAATTTTGTCATTTTTTATTATAAGCTTTTATTTACAGTTTATTCCATTTTTAATTAGACAAAATACCACCTCACTTTCCATAGAACAAAAACCAGATTTTTAAGTTGCCAAAATCAAACGACCTAGGTTTTGGTAATCGGTATTATAACTACCCTGTTAACCTTAAATCACTCCGATTAACCCCTTATATTACGCTTTCATATCATTTAAATGCACCAGAGTGAAACAACATGATGCCAAGGATAATTTAGGGATGAAAAATGAGTATGACTGTATAAGCAAGTATGATATTCATTTTTATTTGTACACTGGGGTCGGATTTTCGAAACCATACGAAATTATTCGCATGTGACTACTTCTGTCTCTTCCTATACCGTGTAGAAAAGGAGGCAAAAGACCGCCGATATGCTGATTCATGGGTAGTACGTGAAAGAATAACCGGTTTTTCATGCGAAACAACACGAATGCTCTCCACCCACTCATGCAATATTGCTTTAAACCAGTCGAATTCGAACGCGGTCCACACATACCGGCTTATCTTTCGCCTCTCATTTCACACGGTATAGAAAGAGACTGAAAATTGTCGATTATTTAGTACACGTATGCGGATATTTTCGTATGGATTCGAAAATCAGACCCCTGAGCATAACAAACAAAAAAGCGATGCAGACCCAATATGCCTGAGAGAGACATAGGCTGATGAACGAAGTCATCCAAAAAATAATGAATTTAAATTAAATTTAGACGTTTAAAATTTTGCGTATTTTTTATTACAAGGTTTTATTTAACTTCCCCTCTATGTATCTATGTTTATATGTTCGGGTCAAATCTTGCAACTCAATTTTGACTAACTTCTAGATATCCGATTGAATTCAAATTTGGTATGCGATTATAGTTCCGATGACAATAACAATAATATGGTATTATTAAGCAGAAACCTGTTACATTTAGATTACCTTAACGTATTTTTGTGATCTGTTACTTAACACAGCTTGTAACCTTAACGACGATATTACATTGCCAGTACGTCAATTTTTTAATAAGTATGTGACTTGCATGTAACATTTAAGGTTACATGGCTAGGTAAAATTATTTTTTTTTTAAATTTAGTTCTAGCTTGTTAAATATTGGTATTTTTATGCTTTAAAATCTCTGATCTTCGTGATTACATCTTAAACAAATAAAAAAAATAATCGAAATAAAAGAAAAAAATATGTACAGACGGGAGTCGAACTCTCAGTCTAAAGACCATACACCAGGGTTTCAGCGCCTTAGACCACTACACTCAGTTTTGTTCAGAAATCTCACCAATTCACGGCATATTAACGCAGTGGTGTCATTGGTTGATACGATATTTACAGAAAATAAGAAATTGTTTTTTTTTTATTATCAATTTAATTAATTGTTTTTAATAAATAAAATACATATAAAAAGGTTTCAGTTGCAATTAAAAAAAATATATACAAATATTGAATCATTGAATTCAATATTGGCAAAATAAAAAAAACTGAAAATACCTATCTATATAATTTCGTCAAACCCTAAAAAAATCAAATCATAAAATGATCGTACGTTACTGTAAATACATGTACTTAAATTTATACTTATTTTGCCTTTTATGGGAAGTTATAAATATCAAAAAAATTGCAGGATTTATTTTTTCAAAAATTTTCGCCATATTTGGGTTAAAAGTTTCATTAATTTTGGTATTTTTGCGTAAAACTTACAATTGTATTTGCTCATTTTTCAATAAACAATCAAGTTTCTTTTAAAGTTGTCATTAATTGAGCTCACAATACTGCTGCTTTCATGCGATCCTTAATAAACTAAACTTGTTTCAACTTTGATGTTTATTACACTTACAATAGTATTATGTTGGAAATTTGGAACCTTTGGTTGCACTAAAACAAAATTATGATTGTTTTCCACAAACCAAAACTACACTTTTTTGCACTCGACGCGCGTTTCGCTAACAATGTTAGCATCATCAGGAGACGATAAACAATGAACTAAATTAATCTACGCTCTATCTTATATACAATCCTTTAGTGGGCGGAGATAAGACTAATAATTTGTGATTGATCACGATTTTTAATCCTATCTCCCCTCAACCAAAGAATAAAGTGTACTAAACGGGAGGGGTCCTCTATCTTTATTTAAACTATTTCTGGATTTAATGATTTCCATACTTTCATATGCATTCAAAAGTCTTTTGTTTGGTACACTTTTTAGAAGTTTTAGGTTATCTAATGTGAATCTATGATTGTTTTCAAAAGTAAAGAATTTGAGTATTTCCCCAGAGTATGGTTCAGTTATGTAGACGATGTGTTTGCACTATTCAACACTAAAGTAACTAGTGTTGAAAATTTTATGGAAAAAATAAATAACAAATTTCCCATATAAAATTCACTCAAAAGTAGAAAATAATTTTTAGCATTCTGATGATCATAATAAAAAAAAGCGATGGGCGCATTATACGAAGTTTGGTCGTGTTGATTATTCGCAAGAATCTGAATTCACTATAAAGCAGAGAAATGCAAGAGTAAGTAAATCCAACCCAACTCGACCCAATCTACCCTAACATTTCTCTGATATATGGATGGACAGTGCTAGGTTTAATTAGCGGCCATCGCTTTTAATATTATGATATCAGAATGCTAAAAATTATTTTTGACTTTTTAGTGAACTTTATATTTTATGAAAGCTTGTATTTGAAAAGCTTTTTTTATAAAAAATTATTTTTTAATTTTTAGATTTGGACCCTAAATCGTCCATTTTGAATCCGCCATATTGAAATTTTCAAATTGGATAAAAAATGCATAATCCCCTTCGCTAAAAACCCCTGCATGTCAATTTTGATTAAAATCCGACAAACTAAATCTTTTTCCCCTTCACTTTCCTCGTTAGAGGAGATATTGTATTGTCACCGGAACTACAAACCCATACCAAATTTGAAGACAATCGGATGCGTATAAATCGGTTAAAATTGGTGAAAAACATGACCAAAAATCGTCCAACTTGAATCCGTCATATTGAATTTTTAAAATCTGATCAAAAATACGTATTCCTTATCCCCAAAAAGCCCCGTATATCAATTTTGCTTGAAATCGGACAACTATTACTATTACAATACCACACTATTGTATTGTCATCGGAACTATAATCGCATACCAAGTTTGAATTCAATCGGACATCTAGAAGTTGATCAAAATTGAGTTGCAAGATTTGACCCAAACATACAAACATAGATACATAAATAATAGATGTGAAGTTAGATAAACGCTTGTAATAATAAACTTAATGTTTTCTAATTTTAAAAAAAAAATTATTTGGGGGGTGGTTGAGAGGGTTGATATATGTGAAAATTCATAAGTTTTGATCCAAAGCCGTAAATTCATAACAACTATCTAAAAACTGCATATTCGTAGCAGCCTGAAAATGACCAATGGGTGGGTGCGTCCACCATGCCTGTGCCCCAAACAATGTCTGAGCTTCATTCATTTGAGATTTCATATCGGCCTCTTCTATGATGTAGAGTTCGCAATATTTACTTTTATGTATTGGATCAACACTTGCGGCCCTGGCCATATCTAGTACACTGTGTGATCAACTGTCTTACGATAACAATAACAAAATGGCAAAAAAATGGTTAAAAACCCTCTATTACAATCAACTCATGATAAAATTTAAACTATACGAAATCGAAAATTTTCTAAATGAGGCCCTGTCCATACTGTGTGGCCAAAAATCCAGGAAGAAACAAAAAAATAAACGTTAGACTGAGAATTCTCGCTGACAGTTGACGTCAACAATATGTATAAATTTCGGTTGGAAAATACTGTACATATGCTCCGACAGCCAGGCTGTCCTCAAGGCTCTAAGTGCACCCAAAATATCCAAGTAAGACAAGGTGATGAAAAACTTTTGCAAAAACGTTGCGACAACAAAACTCTTCTACTATTGTGTTTTTGCTGTTGTCTGCCACAACGTCTTAAAAGTATTGATAAAATGTCGCCTAGCCCAATTTGGCTTTAATGTATAGCCAAGATTCTGAATATTTTTTGCCCAAAGAATAGTATTTTTGAGCAAAGTTTAATAAATACTTTTGCTTTTAATACTAGTATGGTCATCAAAATGGGTTGCGCTTACATTATGAAAGCAAAAAGTATTACAAAAACTAAGCAAGCTAGTTTACAATGTGTACAATGTATGTTACTTGGATAGTCAGTAGTCTGGTGGAGCAACAACTGCTTGATGGAGGAGTGCGCTGAAGCACTGCAAACACTGGCTCAAGACAAAAGGGTGACACTAATGTGGGTCCCAGGTCATGAGGGGAACGAGAAAGCGGACGAACTTGCCAGACTAGGGGTCTAAACCCAATACATTGGACCGAAACCTCTTCTGGACCTTTATTCTTGAACTCCCAGGAGGTGAACTTGCTAGGGAAGTGGGCGTGATTCACAAAAAAGTGAGATGGAGACATGTCAACGGATAAAGGTGTGAAGAGGAAAAGGATACTCCCGCGGGAGCATTCCCTTCCCACACTTTCAAGTATACAGCCCCAGAACTAAGTGGCTCTTAGGCAAGATCTGAAAGGATATTAGACTGCTGACATGTTGACTGAACACAATCGACTGAACAAACATCTGACGCAAATAAGAGTAGCAGGAGATCCCGTGTCCCACTTGCAGGCTCGAAGAGGAATCGGCGCAGCACTTGATAGCAGAGTGTGATGCATATGCTAGATCAAGGCAGCTGACGTGGGGATTTCGCACGATAGAGGAAGAAGAGCTGCAATCGCTCAAATGGGCCGTCATACTAAACTTCGTAAAAAAGACAACGAGGCCCGGAGAGAGAGGTGCGGCGGAAGTAGGGGCATAGGGGTAAGGAACGGGGTATGGCAGAAAGGGCCCATGAAGAGGCCTAATTTCCAGGCCTACGGGCCGCCCCTATACTTCTACTACTACCGTAAATTGGTTAAGTTATTATCGTGTGCAAGACCTTCTTATAATGTCTTTTTTTGATGATGACGATGAAGAAAATGATGACATCGATGGTGCAATCATCATCGAAATTCTCCGTGGAGAAGCTACTCTCTGAAATAGAGTAGCCTCGTTGTATGAACAGCTTATCATACAACGGTAGCCTGCTATATTTAGATTAAAAATTTATAGGAAACTACACAACTTACATTTCATCTTGAGTTACGCATTTACTTACGAAATGCGATGTAACGATACACCGCGCGTAAAGCGTATCGTACGTTTGGATTTTACAGCAGATGCGCACTTGATCAAAACTTACGCTACTTCGAGTTACGTGCTGTGGCTTATAACCCCTAGTTACTTCCGCTTGTTCCCCTCAACTGCCCCTAGCTAATTTTTGAAGCTTTATAACACCGGTTTCCCACCAGTTTACGAAAGTAAAAACAAAAGTGGAAAGATAATATCCTGTAAATAAAATGACCGCTACATATACTTGACATTAGAGACCTTTTGCACCTCTTATAAAAAATCTCCGTTAGATGACTTTATCCAGTACCCTCTCCATACAGGCCGATCAACTCCTACCGATTTAGTGTGCTTTAATCCACCTTCGCCGCCATTTTCACTCAAAAGTGACAGAAAATCCATTACTTTTCTGTCAACATGGCGGAGAAGATCGATAAAAGGACACTAAAACGGTAGGAGTTGATTGGCCTATGTGGAGTAGGTATTGGTTTAATAAAGCGTTGTGACGTAGCTAACTTCACGTTATTTTTAAAACAGCATTTTTAGTTTTTGCACGCACGCAGGACTTTATACGGTATTTATTATTATAAAGATTTACAAAAAGAATTTGTCCAATAATATTTTTCATTTAGAATATCTCATCCTTGTATTTTTTACGGTAAATTATAATTCTTATTAATCTTTAAAATCACAAAAACACAACAGAGAAACGGGAGGTTATGATAAACAGATCGGAATCACTTGTCATAGTTGCCAGTTCAAGCAAAGTTTTACATTTCTTACGAAATTCTAGCCAACAAAAATTGATACTTATCTTCACAATTAAAAAGAATACAGAACATATTTGCATTCAAAAATCAATTTTATGTTTTTGTTTTTCTACCTAACGTTCTACTGTCGGTAATCATGTCAATTATAAGGTATACGGGATTCTCCCGCAGGTAACGTCAAACTTTATCGCTTAGTAAGGGATTCCGTTATTACCTCGTAACTACGCATGCCCGAAATAAGCGATAACGTAAAAAGGCATCAAAATTAGACACCTTTTGCACCTCTTATAAAAAATCCCCGTTAGGTGACTTTATCGCTTAATAGCGCATTATGAGGTAGCTAACGTCACGTTATTTTTAAGACAGCATTTTTAGTTTTTGCACCCTGCCTTTGATTTGTTTATGGTCGACTTTATACGGTATTTATTATTATAAAGATTTACAAAAAGAATTTGTCCAATAATATTTTTCATTTAGAATATCTTATTCCTGTATTTTTTACGGTAAATTTTCATCATTATTAATCATTAAAAACTCAAAAACGCAACAAAGAAAAGGGAGGTTATGATAAACAGATCGGAATCACTTGTCATAGTTGCCAGTGCAAATCAATGTTTTACATATTTATTACGAAATTCTAGCCAAAGAAAATGATTAAACAAAAATTCACACTTATCTTTACAATTAAAAAGAATACAGAACATATTTGCGTTCAAAAATCAATTTAAATTTGTTGTTTTTCTCCTTAACGTTTTACTGTCGGCAACCATGTCGCTTATAAGGGATACGGTATTCTCCCGCAGGTAACGTCAAACTTTATCGGTTAGTAAGGGATTCCGTTATTACCTCGTAACTGCGCATGCCCGAAATAAGCGATAAAGTAAAAAGGCATCAAAATTATAGGTGCAAAAGGTCCCTATTATAGGTGCAAAATGTCTCTAAATCAGTTGGTATTGACAAAATTCAACTAAAAGGATTTTCGATTATAAAAATTGGTCCTGGTTTTGGTTGACAACTTTGACATTGTTTTATGACAGCGGTTCTAAAATAATGACGTCATTTATAATATTCTGAAGATATCTTTGATTTTACTCAAAAAAAGACTACCTATAATTTTGCAAAATTGTAGGGATTATGTTTGCAACCAAAGAGCCGAACCAACCTCCCAGGTTGGTTCTAAAATTTTATAACCGTGTTGCAACTGTGACGTCATTGTTTTAAATCGAAAGGACCGCTTCCGGTTCTGGTTGAACCAGAACAGGAACCGGTCCTTCCGATTTAATTAATCGATTCACAGTTGCAATCCGATTGTCTCTTTTAAGTTTTCTTCCGATTACTTTTTGGTAAGGTTCGATTTTTTCGATGTATTCTTTTACAAATTACGATTTTTCTGAAGTACTGTTTCTTCAAAGTTCGATTTCTTCAATATGTGATTTTTACAATATTCGATTTCTACAAAGTACGATTTTGCCATTGTTTATTTTTATAAATTACTTTTCTCTATTGTAATTTTTCTACAAACTATACAGCCATTTGCACCAACATATTCTCTTATTTGGGGGCACCTAGAATAAGGTGGCCTAGATTAGAGAAGAGTTTCGTTTGTATTTAGAACTCCCCTAAACTACCTTAGGTGATCCCTAAATCTAAGGGCCCGTTTTTGGTCCCCTAGCGCTCCCCTAACCTAAAGTTAAACTAGATTTAGGTGCCATTTAATGCTAGGTTACTTCTAAATATGTTGGTGCAAATGGCTGATAGGTACTCGTATTCTGGCCCAAAAAGCATATCTACATGTAAACACAGAAGTTGCTGTAAATGCGGCGTAAGACCGAAGGGACAAAAGAAGAAACGGCTCTAACCTAACTTCAAATGTAAATGAATTTTTGTTTTTATTTGAGTAACGTGTAAATCTAAATGATGGTTAAAAGTAAGTAATTATTTTTTAGATATGGGCTTTCTAGGTTTAAGGAGGTGGAAATATGACAAACCTACTTGTGGCCCACTTGGTTTGGATGCCTGAGGGAATGTCCAAATTTTAACATATCAAGTTTCAATAAACTTTATTGTGGAAAAATATACAATTTTTTATAGACAAAGTACATAGCAGTAATTAGGTACAATAAAATTTGGTGGTAATTATGCAGTATACGGTTTTCTGCCATTTTTGGGTAATTATGCAGTATACGGTTTTCTGCCATTTTTGATTTTTTTTGAAAAATTCTTTATAGGGGCACCTTCTAGGGGGTAGTTATGCAGTATACGGTTTGATGTTTTTTTTTTGGTTTTTTTTAATTTTTTTTCACTAAAACAAACCAAACCAACACAGTCCAACCCAACCTAATCCAAACCAACCCAAAACAACTAAAAAAACAATTTACAACCCCCCCTGGGCATCCTCCTAGGGACCCCAAATCCGCCTGCGCCCGATTTTTTTTTTTTTTTTTAACGAGAAAAAAGGGTGCCCAGGGGGGGTTGTAAAGTGTTTTTTTAATTGTTTTTTAATTGGTTTGGATTAGGTTGGGTTGGACTGTGTTGGTTTGGTTTGTTTTAGTGAAAAAAAAAATAAAAAAAAACCAACCGGCGCAGACGGATTTGGGTTCCTAGGGACCCTAGAAGGTGCCCCCATAAAGAATTTTTCAAAAAAAATCAAAAATGGCAGAAAACCGTATACTGCATAATTACCCATTTTTGATTTTTTATGAAAAATTCTTTATAGAGGCACGTACCAGGGCCCTAGGACCCCAAATTCGTCGGAGCCGGTTGTTTTTTTTTGTTTTTTTATTTTTTTTTTTACTAAAACAATCCAATTCAACACAGTCCAACCCAACCTATTCCAACCCAACCCAAAACAATAAAAAAAAAAACACATTACAACCCCCCCCCTGCACCTTTTTTTCTCTGAAAAAAAAAATTGGGGCCGACAGATTTGGGGTTATAGGTACCCCAATAAGGAAATTTTCATAAAAAATTAAAAATGGCAGAAAACTGTATACTGCAAATTAGGTAAATTTTCATACAGGCTTAAGACTATATACAATATTAAAATATTTGATATATTAGGGTTGCTATCCGTCTGGATTCCCTGGACATCTTTGGGTTTTGGAATGACCTGAAAAATGATTACAAGGCTGGAAACCAATTCATGTATCATCATGTTCAAGTTCTTTTAAAGTCTCGCATGATATTAGAGATCATTATCCACAATAACTTCTTCACGGTCTTTAACAACAAAGATTGATTTTGTAAAACTAAAGGTTTTGGAGGACAGTCTGGTTCGGGAAAGTAGCCTAAATTACATGCACCCGGAAGAAGCTAGTAAAAATCTGATAAATAAGCTAGAAATCTAGCTCAAGTTACTTCGAAAAAAATTATTCTCACAGCCACTCTGCGAAAGCTTTTGGACAACAGAGAAAGTATAGGTATATGCATTATCTCTGGCCTTGGTTATAGAAGTGACTTCAAACAGTCTCTCAAAGAGCTAAAAATTCTGACCCTCCCATGCGTGTTCATAATGCATTGCCTCATGCCTGTTGTACATTAAGCAAAACACTGATTTATACAAAACACATAAAGATTTTCATCAATCAATACAATAATGAATGCTTTCTTTTCATTTGAGGAAAGTACTTTAAATCAAATTTTAATTTGTAGGGAATTTTCTGTTTCCTTATATTATTCATTTGTTCTTTTGTTGTTTTACATTAATGAATAATCACTGTTTGTACCATTTAAGGTTTGTTTTTTTAATACTATTATTTTAATTAATTAAGCTGTTCAGATTCTTAGTCACTGCATTTTTAATTAACTAATTGCCTTACAAGTTATTAATAATGTTAAATGTCAATAATTTTCATTTACAAGTAATAATTTTTATTTACTGGTAGGTACCTAAGTATCTATTTGACTTGAAAAAGTACTTAGAAACTATCTATACTCTTAGAAATCATTAAGACTGCGAATACTGAGCAAACCAAAGAAATTAAAACCGAACTTGATATCAAAATCTTGCTTGATCAAAAAAGTTAGTGAGCAAGATACAAAAATTGCAAGTTTGGAAACCAAAATATTGTCACTTTTGAGGGAAAAACCCGGCGCAACAACATTTCAGTGTGGGGTCTGAAAGTTAACCAGAATAACGCCCTAACGGAAACTCTCAATAAGCTAAACACCATCTTACAAGTCAAAATAGTTGAAAGTGATATCAGCAATATAATTGTAAACAAAACAGAAAATGCGCCTATCATGCTCGAATTTGTGTCCTATCTAAAAAAGCATTAGCTTTTTACCGAGGTATGAAAACTCAAAAACACAGGCATTTCCATCTCACACGATCTCTGTTATGAAGATTATTAAAATCAAAAAGTCCTGGTCAAGGACCTTCGCCAAGCTAAAGAACAAAAACTGTCAGCAAAAATTAAAAACCGTTGTTTGGAAATAGGGGAAAACAAGCTCACTGTGAAGGATCTACTGCAGCTGGAAAAATCTGTAAATAGTGAATCAGAGGAGACATCAGCAAATGTTACTCAGAAGCTTCAGAAAGAAAAACATTCCAACTCTGGGAAACCAGCAAAGCGCAAACAGACAAGTTTTAATTATAGTCCAAAGCAAACAAGAAGCACAACAACATCGTCAACTATAAACGAATAAGCGCTTCCATAATTTTTACTCTTATTTACATTAGTGGTTTAATATACTTCTGTATTTACTGATAAGATAATTTTTAGTCTTATTTTTTTTTTCTTGATCCTCTCATACTAGGTACCAAAAATTATTTTCTTTAAATTTTAAAGCTTTTCTCCTTTTTTTTTGATATATACTTGTCCAAATACAAATAAAAATTGTACTTTAAAATATTTTTACATTTCTCATATTACAGAATGAAAGCAAACTTAAGAATTGACTCCATTTGAATGTAAGATCTATTTTCACAGGTCATAATACTTTAGAGAGAATAATCAAACAACAAAAAATTGATATAATGGGTTTTTCGGAAACCTTGCTAGATAGTCAAATACCTACAAATAAAATAGAATTTAATGGTTTTAATACCTATCATAGAGGTCGAAATGGCAGGGGCGAAGGAGTTTGTACCTGTGTCAATAAAAAATTTAAAGCTAAGGCAATCAACATAAACTATGATAATTATAATATTGAGCAGTTGCGGAAAACTGTCACAATAAATCAAAAGAAAATCGCTTTTGCAGTTTTTCATAGGACCCCTAAACTTAATATACATACCTTTCTGGATCAATTTGAATCAGTTATTGCTTTTGTTCTACCCGTTTTGACTGTTTTGACATGCGTCAGATCATTCAGTGGACTTCCATCTTGCAAGAAAAAAACCTAGAACATAAGATAAAATTGTTCAATAACTTTATCCTCAATTGTTTTAATTATCATGCTCCTATAAGAACTGTTAGGTTCACAAAGCCAAAGTCTCCTTGGCTCACAGTGAATATAAAAAAGCTAATGTTTGATAGGAATAAAGCACAAAGAAAATATAAATGATCAAAATCTCAAAATGATTTTAACCTCTATAAACACTTAAGGAACAAAACACTAAACGAAATAACGCTTCAAAAATCTAAACACATAGACAGTGTGGTTAAGGATGGTATCATAAAAAAGACATGGACAGCCATAAAAACCTTAATTTTCTTAAAACTAGTATCAAAACTATCAAATTCAAAATTCAAATTCAAAACATTGACAAAGCTTTACTTGTCTAGGATAATTTAAGAATAGTCATTTTACAAGAAAATAAATAATTAAAAATAAATCTAAAAGTAAAAATCGGTAATCATAAAATATACATACTTATCAAGCTTGATCTAAAATACGTCAATTTTTAACCTTATTTAGTTAATCATTCATTTTGTCATTAAAAAATTCTTCTAAAGTATAGAATGCTTTGGAGATTAAAATATCTTTAGTGTGGCTTTTAAAACGTTTATAACAATTTAATTTGCGTATTTCTAGCGGCAAATGATTACCATTGTAAACAAATGAGTTTTTAATTAAGGTAGATCGGGGTATTGGCAATGGTAATAAAAATGGCCGGCGCACACTATAGCTATGCTCTCTATGCAATTCCTCTTTATACTTTTTAAAAACTAAACAAACAGCCTCCAAAATAAATATTGCACAGAGTTAATATTTTATTATCTACATATAAAGATCTACAAGAATGTCTTCTTCTGACACCACACAATTTTCTGAGGTCTCTCTTTTGTAAAATAAAAACTGATCTAAACAAAAACAAGATCCCCAGAAGCAAATGCCATACGAAAGGTGAGATTGAATCAAAGAAAAATAATCATTTTTCGCAGCTTCAAAAACAAGGTTATCTGTTATAACTTCTATTTCGTAGCAGCTAGATGCAATATTGCTTTTAAGTTTTATTATATGTCCATTGAACTTTAAGTTTTCATCAATAACAAGGTCCAGAAATTTGTTTGCACCTGGATTGCTGACATTTTCATTATCTAAATGAATATTTTGGACATTACATTTAAAGTTCAAAATATTAGTTTTCGAGGCATTAAATGATAACAAATTTGCATCACACCACTCTTTAATTAGAGATAAGTCATTTTTAACTGTTGCTACAAGCCTCTCTAAATCATTGTCATGCCACAAGAAGGTGTAATCATCTGCAAAACTAGTAAGTTTCCCTTTAATTGGCAGGTGTGAGATATCATTAACAAAGATTAGGAAGAGCAGAGGACCAAGTATGGAACCCTGAGGTACTCCTTCATTAACTGGTTTAGAAGTAGACTGCTCATTGTTTATTAATACAGCTTGAAAACGCTCTGATAAATAAGCAGTCAGGCTTTCGTAAGGGGTACTCAACAAGCACAGCCCTCTGCAAAGCAAAGCAAATCAAAATCAAAGTAGTAAATCAAATTCCTCTGTGCTTAATATTTCAGTTACAAGTCAGCTTTCATCCGACAGCTCTTTTTTATCCAAAAACCAGGAAACCAAAATAGTTTCAAAAATCTTGACTCAATTTCACTGATTCTTATAAATATCCAGTCAATTAGAAACAAGACATATGATTTATTTCTTTTTTTAGAAAAATAAAAACTTTCCTCATTTACTTTTAGTCACCGAACATTGGCTCAAAGATCAAGAACCAGTATACATCCCAAACTACTTCATGTTATCTAACTTTTGTAGGACTTAATATAAGCACTGTGGTACTACCATTTTTGTCAACCGCAAACTAACTGATACAGATTTTGTTAACTTTAATAGCTTCAATGATATGATTTTAGAAAAACTTTTTGAATTCTCTATACTATATTCTAAATCATTGAATATGTACTTGTGTGTATCTATAGATCACCTAGTACAAATGAAAAGAGTTTTTTGGAAAAGTTTGAATCGCTACTGTCAAATATACCAGGTGTTACCAATTATTAATAAATGTTTTCCATTACGTCCATTGAAGAAAAAAAACATTAAAAAGTATTGGATTACAAAAGGTTTGAGGATCTCAGCTACCAATCTAAGATTCCTAAATACTTTAAGAAAATTCTACAAAAATAACATTTTTATCAACAACCATTTTACAAAATATCAAAAGATGTATAAAAATTTGATTAAAAGGTCCAAAAATTTGTTCTACTTGACACGTATAAATAGAGTAAATAATAAAATTAAAGAAACATGGAGTATACAGCAAAACCACATAGACATCGAACCACAGGAACTAATTGATATTTTTTCTGTACAGTGGCAGAAAACTTAACGAAAGATATTCAATCAAACAAATATCCAATGTATTACCTTCGTGATCTTTGGGTATAAGCAACCTTCACGTTCAGGCCAATAAACATATGTGAAGTAAGAAGCACAACTAAATCAATAAAAAACTTAAATACATCTGGATCAGATGGAAAAATTTTAAATGAAGTCCCTGAAGAAGCTCTATATGTTTTAACAGAAGCTATAAACAAATCATTTGAGACTGGTATCTTTCCAGACAGTCTGAAAGAAGCTCAGATAACGGCGGTGATAAAGGTGGTGACTCAAAATCTCCTGCAAATTATCGACCAATCTAGCTTATATCCTCAATTTCAAAAATTACTGAAAAGCTGGCAAAAAAACAAATTATGGAGTTTCTATTAGAACATGGGATTTTAGATGACAATTCAATTCAATTCAATTCAATTCAATTCTTTATTGGCATTATCATACTTAAAGCACTTACGCAAGTCAAGAAATACAATAAAGTAAATATTAAACTTAAATAAATATAAAAAGGTTATCACACATAAAATAAGTATTATAAAAATAATATGACTTAACTTAACACAAATGAATTTCATATTATATTGCATGGCTCACGCTTTATAATAAAAATTTGCCACATTAATTACTTATAAAAAAACACACAGAATCAGTAATTAACAAACAAAAAAATCAAAATAACAGAAAAACATGACAAATTTACTTGTTAACACATATTAGAGAGATCTGCATGAAGAAAGTCATTGATATCATAAAATGCATGTTTTACCAAAAACTTTTTTAACATAACTTTAAAATGTTTGGCATCGAGATTTATAATGTTGCTTGGAAGAAGATTGTAAAATTTAATACCATAGTAGTCAGAGCCAATTCTTGTTTTTTCTAGCCTTCTAAATGGAATAATTAGTTTGTTACTATTTCTGGTTGGAATATTATGAATGCTACTATGAGTTTTAAACTCTTTAATGTGATGTTTCACATGCAATAAACACAGCAGAATATATTGAGAAGGTAAAGTAAGGATATTTAACTGTTTAAAAGCAGATTTACAATCGTCTCTATAACCCAGATTTGCCAAAATCCTTACTGCCCTCCTTTGAATTCTAAAAATGTTACATGTAAAACTTGAATGACCCCATGCAATCAGCGCATAGGACAAAACAGAGTGAATTAAGCCAAAATAACAAGTAATAAGTGTTTTAATACCGACTATCTTTGACAAACATCTTAGTAGGTAGGTATTTCTGGACAACACTTCAACCAAACTATTGGCATGATGCTCCCAAGTCAGCTTCACATCTAGTATTACGCCTAAATATTTTACATATGAAGATAATTTAATGCCTGAACTATTATCAAACGGTTTCAAAGAAAAAACAATATGTTCGGTTTTTTCTTCATTTAGACTCAGTTTATTGCAGGCAAACCAGTCCTTCAAGGCATTCAGGATATTAGACGCTCCACAGATAAGCTGCCTGCTGCATGGGTTGGAGTAGACAGGAGTTGTGTCATCCGCGTAGAGGAAAATACTATTTTGTGGACAAGCTTGATAAATGTCATTAATAAAAATAAGGAATAACACAGGCCCCAAAACGGAGCCCTGAGGAACTCCGTGTTTTACTGGAAGTTTTACTGATTCACATCCCGCGAACGACACAAATTGCTTCCTTTCAGATATGTAAGATTTTATCAATAAAACACTGTCCGGTGAGAATCCATAAAATGATAGTTTAGCGATAATATCATCATGCGATACACAGTCAAAGGCCTTAGTCAAATCCAAAAATTGGGCAGAAACCAGCTTATTGTTCTCAAAACCTTGATTAATCTGTTGCAACAATCTATTTATGGCATCTGTAGTCCGAAATACTCTGTTAATTGAATTTTAAGAACCTTTTCAAAAATTTTTGCAAAAGTTGGAATTATTGATATTGGACGATAGTTAGACGGACTGTTTACATCATCTTTTTTATATAGAGGAATCACTTTTGAAAGTTTAAAAATATCTGGAAAAATGTTTTGTAAAATGCAATTATTAATCAGTTTGGTCAAAGGAATAATTATTTGGTTTTTGATTGAAACTAGAATTTTTTTGTTGAGCCCGTATGCAACTTTGCAGTTACTGTTTTTTAAAGTATTAATTATATTTCTTACTTCTATAAAAGAAACACTTCTAAAGTTAAACTTTAAACCGTGTTGTGAAAAATTAGTTGAAAAACTTCTAAAATCTCTCTGACTACCATCCAAAGTATCAATAATATTTTGAGAAATGCTAGTAAAGTAGTTATTAAACTCATTTGGTGAAATTAAAATAGACTGTTTCTTACTACTCTTTTTGTTTTTATTAATAACATCCCACATTGCTTTTTGAGAATTCCCAGATTCTTTAATAAACCTCTCATGAGCTAATAATTTTGCCCTGGATAAGTTGTTACGGTACCAGCGCTTATAATCTTTAATTTTAGGTTTTAAGTTAAGTAAAGGATGTCTATTATTTAGCTCATGTAAAAAATTTAATTGATCTCTTTGGACACGCAGATCATTATTAAACCAATTAATCTTAAATGCTTCCTTTTTGCTGGGGATAAATCTCGATTTTTCAGGAAAGCTAGTATCAAATGATTGCCGTATTAAATTTACAAAATGCGCAGCCTTTGCATTACAATCCATATCTTTCTCGTCCAGAAAGTCGAAACTTATACGACCTACCAGGTCGTTAAAATTAAACAGGCCCAGTTTAGTTATTGGTCTGTAAACTTTTCTTTGTTGGGAGTTGCCTATGAAGTGCGAAATGCTCAGCAAAATAGCATCATGATCCGACATATTAGGTTTAACAATAGCGCAATTACAGAAAGAAGGAGTAAAATTTATAAAAATATTACCCAAGCAGTGATCTTTACGGGTATTGTACTTATTTAAGAAATATAATCCAAAAGAAGAGCATAGTGAGCATAAAAGAATTTCTCTGTGTTCGCCTGTATTAAAATGAACATTAAAGTCACCCGTTATTATTACTTTTTTATTATTTTTATCCAAAATTGTTAAAACTTGTGTTAATAAATTTAAAAATGTATTAAAGTTGCCACTGGTTGATCTGTACACTGTTAAAACTTGTAAATAATCAGATTCAATTGCAGAAAACTCAGCCTGCATTTCAACAGACAACAAAGCAATCTTTTTTAATTCGCTAAAATTAGATATATGTTTTTCTGAAATAAAAATTGCTGTACCACCCCTTATATGGACACTTCTACTATATTTTGACAATAACTCAAAATCATCAATAACAATGCAATCTAACTCAAAGTCTCTCAACCAGTGCTCATTCAAACACAAAATATCAACATCATGATCCTTCAAAGCAGCATCCAGCATGATGCCCTTACTATCTAAACCCTGCACATTATAATGAAAAATGTTAAATTTAAATTTTTTTCAATTAAATACTTTGTGATTAGTTAATTTTCCGACAGGTCGATCAGTAGATCTCTCTCTAAAAAATAAGATCCTGCTGTGTTTATTGATTTAGATTTATTACTATCTTCAAGACGCACATAAATCAAATTATTGTTTGTGTTATTTTGTTGGTAATAATCAAGATAATTTAAAATTTTTAATGAAAAATTAAAAATATTCAGTCTTTCCTGTACAGGATTATTAATCTCCGCAAAACATACCTTATGACATGAGTATTTGCCTAATTCTGACAGATTCTTTTAATTTGCTGTTGAACTTAAAAATGTTATAGTTTATCTTAAAATTTAAGTAAGAAGAGTAATGCCCTATGAAAGGAATCGAGGCCATAATGATATTTGTATGCACGCAGTGCTTAAGTTTATTATTTAATTGTTTAAAAGAAGGATATTTTTTGTTTAAAAAGTCATTATAGCCAGCTATTACAATCACAAAATCTTTCTCTGTATAGTATTTGGTCAGAGCCTCGATATCTTCAATAACATTTAAAAGCGGCGCACCCGGTCTAGTGATAGATTGTACAGAAAAAGACTTTAGCTTATCTCTCAAACAACTACCCAACTTTGAACAAAATTTGTCCGATAGTATTAAAATTTTGGGTTTTTAGTTAAAAATTGGGAAATTTTCCTTACTACTGGTGGCACTAAAACTGTTATGGTTTTTGTCTATAATATTATGCATCACATTCTTGATCGTCGCAGTCTCGAAAATTAACTCATTATGGCCATCTTGTTTGGAAGAATTCAAATTTAAAGTTCTAACCTCCTTGTTCTTAGGCTTTTTGTTTATATTAATTATTTCTGTATTTAAACGCTCAATGTCTCTTAAATAATTCTCAAGATCATAGGTAAGGTTACTATTAATTTGTTGCATCCTATTTATTTCAGTCTCTAAATTTAAAATGTCTTCATTCTTGGCTTGTATTTCCTCCTTTAATTCTGCAAATATATTGTTGAATATTGCTTGGGTTTGTGAAAAAGCGCCTGTGGTTATTAAATTCTTATTTTGCTGATTTAGAGCTTTTTCCAATTCTTCAATTTTGACTTTAAGTTTTTTTTCTGAGTTTTTATATTTATCGTTTTTTTGATTCACATCTTTTAACAGCTTTTGTAGGTTTTCAGTAGATGCAGTATGATTATTTAAAGCCATCGATAAGTTATTTTTAGCTACGAAGCATTTGTCTTCTAGATCAACATTTTTTGCGTTTAAATTGTTAATCTTAGTTTCTTTGTCAGCAAGCATCTCTGTTAAACAGTCAATTCTCTCGTTAAGTCTAGTTATAATTTGTTCATAATCAATTATGTCTGCCTCAGTTTGTACAGAACTTACCTTAGTTTCGATTATAAAAGTTTGGCAATGTTGATCAGTCGCTAAGTTTTTTGTTTGTGTTGTGCTATCAACAGAGATTCTTTTTTGTTGGTCTTTTAAATTGTTATTAAGTTCCTGTCGAAGTTCACTATTCTGTGTTTCAAGTTGCTTTAGTTTTTTTTCAAAACATTCTTCTGTTCTTTCGGCCTCCTCATAGAAGGATATAGAGCTCCTTTTTAACCGATTTATGTGTACATCTTTGCTTAAATTGTCAGCTTCAAGGCTTTTAATAATACTTCGTAGTTCATCATATACAGTGACATCCAATATTTCTTCGCTAGCTTTTTCAATGCACGCTCTTGAACACAAAATCAAGTTTCCTGATACAATCTCATAACCTTTTTTTCTATCCCAGCAGCTACGATGAAAAATATTTTTGCAAGTAAGGCAAAACCAATTATTATGCTCTTTTCCCCTGCAGCACTTAAAGTTAGTTGCCATGATGTAAATGGTTAAATGAAATCAACAGTTCAACTTTTGGGGTCGAAAGTCGAAACTTTTAAAGGGATTTATATGTAATGTCTTTTCTTAATTGACAGCCAAATCCACGAAATTTAACGTGAAAAACGGACATAACAGCGCTCACATATATATAAAATTCACAAATTGTAGTTAAAAAGCATAAAAATTAATTAAGTAATAAAATATTAATGTTTATTTATTTTATATTATTATTTTGACTGTAGTATTATTTAGTCTGTAGATATAAAAAAGTTTCTAATAATTGCTTATCTTAATTCATTCAGGATTTAACTTTTTTTTTGTTAAGCACCGAACAACTAGTCTCTGAGGTGACCTGAGTTGAGTTTAATGTCTTTGTCTTACTCATATACCATCTGCTCACAGTTTTTCACAAATCACAATTAATTTAATTTTTAATCGTGATTATTACCGAACATTTGAGTTTAGTTGCTTTTATTTTTTTATTGGATTTAAGTCTAAACTTTTGTTTATAATTTGACACAAGTAAACATATTTTTAAGTCGGCACTTCAGGAAATATAAGGCAAATTATAGGAGCGAAATTGACGTCCATTATTCGCAGCATTAAGCTTATTTTTTTTTAATCAGTTTTATCAGTTTAACAATCAGTTTGGCTTTCTTCCAAACAAAAGTACCCATGATGCCATGTTTCACCTAATCGAAGAGCTATTTCGAAATTATAATGAAGGATATGCCACTGCAGTGGTGTTTTGTGACTTATTAAAGAGCTTCGACTGCGTAAGTCATAGAATATTGCTGCGGAAGCTCGAAGTTTATGGCTTTAGAGGTATAGTAAACGAATGGTTTAGATCTTTGCTGTCAGGTCGGCAGCAATATCTTGTCGCAAATGGAGAATGCACTGATAAGCATCCGATATATTGTGGAGTTCCACAGGGATCCGTGCTTGGATGTGTGTTTTTTATCCTATACATAAATGACCTACTATAGCTATTAATATCTGGAAGCTTTACGGTATTTGCTTATGATATGACAGTAACATGGCGACATGTCAATGCCTATCAACTCGACCAGATCATAACCCGGGACATAAATAGTGGTGTGATTCGAATAAATTATGTTTCAACTTTTTGAAAACCTCTGTTATGGGTTTTAAACGAGATTTGCAAAATATCAGCATAGAAGAATTTACAATAATCTCCAAAGACAACAAAATTTCTTGGGTTGCAGATAGATACTTTAAACAAAAAACTAGCGTTAGGATGTTACTGTGTAAGATCTGTGGCTGCATAACTGGCAGTTTCAATGGCAAAGACAGTATATTATGCAGTGGTACATTCTCACCTTTCATATGGGTTGCCATTTTGGGGATGTTGTAGCGACTATTTGTTTGCTGTCAGATACATAGCCTGAGTATCGTCCAGAGAACATTGCAGGCCTCTATTCATATTTCACAAGATTTTGACACTTGCATCACTATTTATCTTGGAATCTGCCTGTCTGATATATAAACATAGATCTCACTTTCTGAGTCACCAGAAAAACTATATTACAAGACAGGTAAATGACATACCTCTTCCAATACCAAATTCTACTCTGGTACGCAAATCAATTATATATAGCAGTGTTAAAATGTATAATCATCTTCCCCTGGCAATGAGAACAATAGAAAATGTAAAAAAAATCCGTTTAAGACTAAAAAGTTGGTTACTTGAACAGGTCTTATACAACAGAAGAATTTTTTAATCATTCACTTTAGTAGTTTAGGATAAGATAAGATCTTTCTAGGATACTGGTAGGTTTTATGGGTGTATGTGCCACAATTAATTTTGGTATTATTATTATTTTGTATTTTAAATTGTTTAGTCTTGTTGACAGTTTGTGAATTAAGCAATTTTAAAATTTGAATTATAAATATATATATTATGTAATTTTTTATATTTTTGTTTGTTGATAGAGTTATTTATTAATGGTAATTATATTGTTTGTAGGATATGTTGACAAAATTAAGTTTAACTACATAAATACAACACATCAATTAGTGTAAATTAGTTTATAGTATGATAGGTTTTTTGACTTAGGATATAAGGTAAACTTTGTCAATAAGAAACAATTGTATCTTGGACAATAAAGTATGTTTACTACTACTACAAAGGTTAGGTGTAAAAATAGTATGTGACTAAACCTCGCCTTATTTTGTAAAAGTCGAATAAATAAATAAATAAATATATATCTATCTATCTAATGCATTTATGAAAATAAATTACAAACCGAGGATCACAAATTCTTATCATAAGATCTATTAAATGCCGTGATCATTTAAAAAAATCCTTGTTGAGAAGTAGAAATCCAGAAAAGCTAGAAGAACAAAAACAATTTTGCAATGCATTGAATAAAACTATTAAAGACACAAAATACCATTATTACAAAAACAAAATAAGTGAAAATCTGTAATCACACACATCAACAAAGACACCCAAACAAATAGAAAAGAAATTGCCAATGTTTGCAATGATTTTTTTATAAAGTGGGAAAGCAAATGGCAGAAAAAATTAAAAGTACAAAAAATCTTCTTGAGAAAGACTCCTCCTTGGGTTCTGATGGGATTTCCGCCAAAACCTTAAAATTTCTTCACAGACAAATTGCTGAACCCTTGGTTCACATAATTAATTTAATTTTAAAAACTGTTAAAGTTCCATCGCACTTTAAACTATCAATACCGAGATAAATACTCCTATTCATAAAGCAGGCGATAAAACAGATAATAGGTAATCACAGACTAATAGGTGTGATTTCAAATCTAGCCAAAGTCTTCGAAAAATATCTGAAAACGCGACTTGTTGATTATCTAAACAAAAATTATATCATGTCAAAAAAGCAGTTTGGATTTAGAGAAGGAGTGAGTCAGAGTGTTACTGATCACTTTAACCAGAGTAAAAATTGTATAGAATTCTTTGTTGACCTAGCAAAGGCTTTCAACACAAACATAGTTTCCCTCCTACACACTACTTTTGGAAATTCTGGAAACATATGGTGTGAGGGGAATTGTGTTGGGAAAATTGATTAAAACCTGAGTGGCCCACAAATCGTAAAATTTGGCATTCCCCAAACAGTTCTTGCAATTTATATTAACAGTCACAACAGTTTAATAAAATAAAAAACGTACTTGACACATTCAAACTCAATGGAAATATCAAAAAAATTCACTATCTAGCTTTTTCTTTAACTCAGGCAAACCAACCACATTTCTACTTCATTGAGGTAGACAATTTTAGTGAACCTCTCAAGGAAAGCGCTTGCACAAAATATTTAGGTATCATGATAGATAAGCACCTCAGACGGGATCAACAAACAATGTACCTTCGTAAAAAGATCAGATGCCATTATTTACAAACTTTACATACTTTGAGAAATTTTAAATAGAAATACTTTAGTAATGATCTACAGGGCGCTTGTGGAAAGTTTATTGAGCTATGGTATTTTGGTCTAGGTATTTCTCGTAGCTGTCACCTGAACCAGTTAAAGTCTGTCTCGAGTATACTGACAAAATTGCTAGTTTAAAGCACACACAGCACAGTTTGCACTTTTGTCCATCTATGAGAATGAATATGCCAATAACTTATTTAATTCCACATAATGTCAATATATATATATTGGACCAAGACTTTACAATCTGATTCCAACGTCAATAAGATCACAAAAAAAGAAAAATAAATTTACAAAGTCCTTTAAAAAAAATCTTAGCGCAACCAGGAAAATGTTTCTGATTACTTTAATTGTTTTGTTTATTTATTATTATTAACTGTTTTATTAAGTTTAGAAATATTTTGTAGTATTTTAATTGTTCCTAAAAATTGTCAGAACACTGGAAATTCCTACTGTGATATTACAGATACGTATTTAGATTTGGCTTGGGCACCGATTGCGAAAATGCCGCCATGAGTATATAACTTCGATAAGAAAATACCGTTCTGAAAATCATCCTATAATTTATTTCGACGAGACGTGGTTCGATACACATGAAACACCATCCAAAGGATGGTCCGATTCTTCCGGTAAATGAAGCACAAAAGCACCATCAAATAAAGGGAAACGCATAATCATTTTACTACCAAATATTCCTTCAAACTGGACAATAGAAGCTACCATATATTTGCCAATTACATAAGGCTCCAAATTCAAACAATAACAAATTGGAAATTTAAAACTGCATGATGGCAAATGATATATATTTTGACGAATGTTATAAAAAAGTGAGCTTTTACAAGTTTTAAAAGCAGCAAAGGTATATGTTTGTGATACACTGGTAGAAAAAAACTACAGTCTATTTATTTGTTTGTATTTAAAGACTACTATTATTTTTACTCTTCTGGGCAACATCAGCACCTTGATGATTTTGTTCATTGGGGAGGCTGCCAAAAATGGCCCTTTAATTCCATTAATTTTAATATTATATATTTTTTTTCTTATTGTAAACCTACTGTAATTTTAGATGGAATTAATAAACGAGTTGTATTGTATTGTATTGTATAAAAGGAAATGAGAATCCCACCCTATTATTGTATTTTAACCCAATAGAACACATATGGCATCAATTAAAATCGAAGGTTAGATCAGAAAATATTTCTCAGACTTTAAGTGGTAGTGTTGTAGAATTGATAAGAAAATATTTCAGTGAGATTTTCGCGGATAGTTGGAAAAATTCCGAAAGTCATGTGATAACTGTAGAAAATTCATACATTACTTTTAATCTTTGATAGATTCATAATTTTATCTTTCAATGCAGGTATCAACACAGTTAGAAATAAATGAAAAGCTACTATAATATGTGTTAAACAATCAGATATGGAAACAATTCATATGCTTCATTTCTTCTTGCTCATTTCTGTAGTATATCACAAATAGGTGCAGGGTGGCTTGGGAATTATTCCAATGTTACGATTGTACCTCATCTTGTAAAACAAATTAGTAATTCTCTGCAAAATCTGACGTAACGAGCGTTTCTCCATTTTTTTAAAATTGTTTTTGGTCTCATTATAAAATTATTTCTGCCTATTTGAAATAAATGACTGTTTTTATAATTTTAAGAGATTTTCACCAAAGTCTTCAATAATAAAATCTTCTGTAGATTTAATCACCGTTTCCATATTAAATTGGTCAACAGAAACTCACTTTTTGTAAGACACATTATCAATGATAAGGAGACCAACGGCATTTGACTGGACAGACCGGTATTTTGATAAATTATCCAGTTAAAAAAATAAGTCCGGTATTGTACGGTATTTTTTCACGTTTTCCAGTAAAGTCCGGTATTTCACAGTTGCAATACTGCACATGGCAACGCTGCTCGTCTGTAGCTATTTTTACAGTTTACCGCGCACGGGTGATGGGCAATGAGACATCACTGATGCATTTGCGGATTGCGATTGGTTAAGTTTATGCAGTTCCGCCAATCGCGTTGCGTAATTCTGCGTAAGGAGAGCCGCCTGTTAGTTCTCAGAAGATCTAATTTTTCTTATTTTAGAATACCTAAGTAATTCTGTCATTTCTAAGTCTTTGTCTCGTTCGTAGTTGTGTGGTTTTATAATTATAATCAAAAGTTTATAAATAGTAATTGGCATTATCAACACACGCACCTACACGCACCTAAGCGTATTACTGTTAGTTCCAGGTTGGTCGAAGTATTTGAATTTTGTTCAAAAAATAATCTCGAATTTAAGAATGTTTTGGTTTTAGTTGAATACTCTTTGGCCTTACCTGGGACTAAAGCAGAGTTGGAAAGGGTGCTTTCTTCGATCAACCACATGTGGACTGAGGAAAAAACCCAAACCAAATATAACTACCTCGAATTTTCTGAATATTATATCTTAGAAAATGTTAATGCACTACGTGGCTATACTTGGACAAACCAAGTACAAATTTAAAAATAATAGTTGGGTAGTTTAGATTTAAAGGTTTATTAAGTAAAGATTTGTTTAAGTTGATTATTTCATTAAGATCATACTTACGTATTTTTACTGTGTAGTAATGACGCATCATTTGGCGCTGGTTGTTTTTTTTTTGTGTTTTTTTTTTCATTTTTTCACTAAAACAACCCAATCCAACACAGCCCAACCCAACCTATTCCAACCCAACCCAAAACAATTAAAAAAAACACATTACACCCCCCCCCCGCACCCTTTTTTCTCTTAAAAAAAATCGCGCCGGCGTATTTGGGGTCCTAAGGACTCTAGTAGGTGCCCTCATAAAAAAATTTTCATAAAAAATCAAAAATGGCAGAAAACCGTATACTGCATAATTACCAGATATTTTTTCAAATTCTTCATGGCAGGACATGTTGGGCATCGGTCCAAATAACAATCAATATTTAGGGGATTACACATTATTTTTGCAGCATAGTAATCTGGATAGCTAGTTTTGCTAGGCATGAGCTGACATGTTAGTTTCGTGTGGCCACTATGTGAGACCGAGGCTAACAACTATGTAGTCTCGCGTTAGCTTTTTTACCAAGACTACATAGTTGTTAGCCTCGGTCTCACATAGTGGCCACACGAAACTAACATGTCAGCTCAACGCTAACAGCTACTACAGCAAATCTTCCTGTGTAAGCACTTAAGCAACAAAAAGAAACGTCGATTAAGCCACACCCCCCCCTCAGCGAAACTCAAATTTGATAAATATTATGTCCTAATTTAGTCCCCTTTTGGAAAAAGTTGTATGCAAAGGATAACTGAGTTATTAAGGTTTAAACTGGAAGGTTTTGGTAATCGGCATTATAACTACCCTGCTAAACTTAAATCACTCCGAATAATTCCTTATATTACGCTTTCATATCAATCAAATGCACCAGAGTGAAACAACATGATGCCAAAGATACTTTATGGATGAAAAATGAATATGCCAGTTAAAGCCGCCATGATATTCGTTTTTATTTTTACACCGAACATAACAAAGAAAACGCGATGCAGACCCAAATCCCAGACTGGTGAGCGAAGTCACCCAAAAAATAATGAATTCAAATTCAATTTAAACTGTTAAAAATGCGTATATTAATTAAATATAAAATTTTGCGTATTTTTTATTACAAGCTTTTATTTACCTTCACTTCTATGTCTGTATGTTTATATATGTTCGGGTCAAATCTTGCAACTCAATTTTGACTAATCGCTAGATGTCCGATTGAATTCAAATTTGGTATGCGATTATAGTTCCGGTGACAATACAATAATATGGTATTATTAGGCACCCCCTGGAGGGGAAAAAAGGGTTTGTCCGATTTCAACCAAAATTGGTATACGGGCCTTTTTTGGTAGGTGATCCGTGCCTTTTGGGTATAAGGAATACGAATTTTTGATCAGATTTTAAAAATTCAATATGGCAGATTCAAGATGGATGATTTTTGGTCACGTTTTGCTACCCAATTTTATCTGACTTCACATCCGATTATCGTTTAAAATTGATATGCATTTATAGTTCCGGTAACACAACAATAATATAGTATTATTAGGCACCTCCCTCCCCCCGCCTACGAGGGGAGTTGAGGGGGGAAAACACCTAAATTTGTCCGATTTTAACCAAAATTGGTATACGGGTGTTTTTGGTGATGTTTTGCTAACCAGTTTTAACTGACTTATACACATGCGATTGTCAGGAAAAAGATTTAGTTTCTTCGATTTCAATCAAAATTGGCATACGGGGGTCCGTAAAAAAGGCATTATGAATTTTTGATCAGACTTGAAAATGTCAATATGGCGGATTCAAAATAGACGATTTAGAAGATTATAGGAAGTTTGGCCATGTTGACTGGATACATTTATGCTTTTGATTATATTATGATTGTTCGCAAAAATTTGAATTCACTATAAAGCAGAGAAATGCAAGGGTAAGTAAATTCAACCCAACTCGACCCAAGCTACCCTAAAATTTCTCTGATATATGGATGATATCAGAATGCTAAAAATTATTTTCTACTTTTTAGTGAACTTTATATTTTATAAATGCTTGTATTTGAAAAGCTCTTTTTATAGAAAATTATTTTTTAGATTTTGAACCCCCCAAAAATTCATAATCCCCTTCTCTAAAAACCCCTGTATGCCAATTTTGATTGAAATCGAACAAACTAAATCTTTTCTCCCCTCTACTTCCTTCGTTAGGGGGAGGTGGGTAAGATAATACAACATTATTGTATTTTCACCGGAACTATAAACGCATACCAAATTTGAAGACAATCGGATGTGCATAATTCAGTTAAAATTGGATAGCAAAAAAATTTGAATCCGCCATATTTAATTCTCAAAATCGATCAAAAATTCGTATTCTTTATCCCCAAAAAACCTCCTTATAACAATTTTGGTTGACATCGGACAAACTAAGGTGTTTTCCCCTTTCCACTCTCCTCGTAGGGGGAAGAGGGCGGTGCCTAATAATACCATCGGAAGTATGAATGCATACCAAATTTAAAGACAATGTGTAGTCAGTCAGTCAGTTAAAATGCAACCATATTAAATTTTCAAAGTCTGATCAAAAATTCGAATTTCTTATCACCAAAAACCCCCGTATACAAATTTTGCTTGAAAGCGGACAAAATTAGGCGTTTTCCCCCCTCCAAGGGTTGCCTAATAGTTACATATTATTGTATTTTTCATTTAATTTCATTTATTTTAAAATACATGCTACAAAAAGTAATATATGTACAGTTTTAACATCGATTAACAATCGAGTATTATATTTTTGGGCCATAGATTGAGTGGAAATTTTTTTATTTTTTATTCATTGGCTTACTGATGCTTTGTAGTATAGTTGTTTAGTAGTGAGCATTTTTGTGAATTCTAAAAGTTCAGTACTAGAAAATCTGTTAAATATTAACTTTAAGATCCCACTCAGACCACAATTCCGTATTCCAGAAGTGACTGAACTGAGGAGAAGTATATTGTTTTTAACGTAATAATAGGAAGTATTTGTTTTGCCTTTTGGAATAGATATGTCAATGATCTTAATTTTTTTGGTAAGGTTGTCTGTGTGTAGTTTCCATTTAAGGTAGCAGTCCACAATGATACCAAGATATTTTGCCGAATTGGAGGTTTTGATCGTCCAGTTTCGTTTTTTAGTGAACGGTAGCAGTAGCATTTTTGGAAATTCTTTTCGGTTTTTCGAAAAGGGTAAGTAGATGGTTTTTGTTAAGTTTATTGTAAGTTTCCTTGAATCGAGCCAACTGATAATTTCTTTGAAGGTCGTCTTGGATGAACCGTTGAACCTCATCCCATTAATCTGCCTCTACAAAAAGACATGTATTATCAGTAAATGATAGCAATGTTCCATGAAGGTTTAAATTTAATAAATCATTAATGTACACAATAAATAGTACATGACCCAAGACTGTTCCTTGTGGTACTCCAAAAGTTACAGTTCTGGGATCGCATATTTTGTTTTCTATTTGAATAGCTTGTTGCCTTTCTTTTCTGCGAGGTAAGATTTAGTTAATTTGAGAGCAATTCATCTAAGACTCAACCTTTCCAATTTTGTCAAGATCCTTCGATGACTCACCGAGTCAAAAGCTTTAGCGAATTCGAGAAATACTGCTGCACAATATTTGTTTTTATTAGGGCACTCGTAGGTATTATTGGTTAGATGAAATGGCATCTGAAGTAGATCTGTTTTCTCTAAAGCCAAATTGAAGTTGGTGGAAAATGCTGTGTTGGTCCAAAAAGTTAAAAAGTCAAGTTCTGAGTGCCTTCTCAAAAATCTTGGATATTACTGTAGTTAGGCTTATTGGTCTGTAATTTTCGACAGAGTTTTTGTAAATTACCTTGACTACTGCAACTTTAAAAACTGAGGAACATATTCCGGTTTCAAAAGTGGTATTCATTAAGTGCTGGAGCGGTTTAGTCAGATGATTTTTTAAAAAACGTTGAGTTAATATCATAATAGCCAGGGGCAGACTTCTTTTTTAGGTCTTGGATTATGTTTTTTATTTCTTGTTCCGACACAGGCGAGAAAAAAATTGACTGTGTAACTCTTTCAAAGGAAGGGGAAATGCTAGGGGTACTTCTGTTATTTTTTATGATATCGATCATTTTTTGACCGATTGTTGTGTAATGGTTGTTAAAGCGATTGGCTATCGATTCTGGCTGGGAAAGTAGTGAGTTTTTTTCATCTAAAATAGTTTTTATGTTTGTCTGTTTATTATTTGCTTTGTTTGTGTACTTATTTATTGCTTGACATATTAGTTTTCGGTTATTTTTATTGTTCGATATTTTTTCTTTTTAGAATTTGATTTTTTGTTTTTCAATTAGGTGATTAATTTTATTTCTATATGCTTTATATTTATTAAAGTTACGTCCGGATTTTCTGTTTTTGTATCGTAAATACAAGCGATCTCTTGTTTTTATAGACTGAGTTAATCCACGCCTTTTTTTATTAAAGGTTAACTCGGATGTTGTACTACTTTCGTTCATGCATTTTTTGATGATTTGTGATATTTGGTTTGTTATGAGCTCAGGATCATTGCTACTATATATTATGTCAAAATTTCGTTTTTTAGATGGCTTAACATAGTTGATTTGAATTGTTTAACGTATGGTCGGTTATTTTAGAAAACATAATTATAGGCAATAAGGATTATTCCTTGATATGGTTACTCTTAAATATGATGTGATGTATACAGCTTTTACTATCTTTGACTACTCGGGTGTATGTGTTTATTGTTGATTTAAAACCTAGAGAACATAACATATCCAAATATTCTTGTGATATTTCAGTGTTTAACAAAATATTAATATTTAAGTATCCAACTATAATTTCAGTGTCGGCTAAACAAGTAGGTAAAAACTGAGAAAGTTCTGTTATAAAGGTATTTACATTAGTGGGGTTAAGCCTATATATAGCTGTTACGCCTATGTCTTTATTGCCATGCTGGATCATTAATCTTATACAAGTGTTTTGGGCAAGGGTTACTAAGTTGTAGGAAAAGACAATGTTTTGTTTAATGGAGATTACCCCGTCGTGCTGATTGAAGTATCCTTGACTGTAGATACTTGTATAATTCGGGATTTGGAAGAAATTTGGGTTAATTAATTTGCCGTTAAGTTTCCGTCAAAACAATAACGTAAAAATCCTGGTCGAGGCTATTTAAAAGTACCTCTAGTTTTGTGAAGTTTGTTCTGAGCCCCCTCTGATGTTGGCGTGAAAATTTGACGTTATTATCATTATTCTTCAGCATTTTGACTGTGCTTTGTTTTCGGTTTCAAAGGTTTCGATTTCGTTATCTTCAAAGTTTCGAGCAAAAAAATCCATTTGTAAGTTACAATAAAAAAACATAATATTAATGTGGAAAATCAGGAATAAAATCAAATTTAAATAGGATTGTGATTTTTAACAAAAATATATATTTTTTGTCTATGTCTAGCAATTAGGATAACGGTTTTTTTTAAAGAGCAGAATGTTTTATATAGGTATATATAACTATGAATTTGACAATAATTATTATTGCAAATAAAAGTCAAATACGGTATATTTATGGCGGAGAGAAAATGAATGAAGTAAAAAAAGTGCGAATGAAAAAGAATGAATGAAATCCGTTCAGTGATTGATAAACTTAATTTTAATATTTTGGATAGTACTGAAAAGTTTTCCTTCTCTTTCGCTTTGACTGGCGGATTGATGCGACTTGCACCAATGGTTTTGAAGTAGTTGACTGAGCACTGCTTTTCTTGTTAGCACTTCCTGCTTTTGGTTTTGAAGTGACTTTTTCACTCTTTTCTTTGGAGGAGTCGGTTTCGATGACAGTTTCTGTGTTTGCTTCCAGGGACTTAAGCTGATTCACAGTTTATTTAGTGGTGCCGATGTATAAAACAAAACCTTTGATTTTAGCGGTTAGATTTTGTCCCTAAGCTTTTTTTGAAATCGTCAGGGTTCTTAAAAAGCGCTGACGTCTTTAAATAGGAAAGACATTGGATAATAACAGGCGAGTCAGATTTTTTTCCAGCAATGTATTTGTTATTTATTTTATATCTAGTTCCCAAAAAAGAACTTTAAGGTAGTTGTTTAATATCTCTAAAGATTTTTGAAGTACGTTAGCTTTTTCGATGTTTTTTGTCCAAAGAAGATTGTTATTTTTTCGAATGGTCCTTTCTATTTTCAAATTTTTTGATTTGAGTTCTTAGATATCAGTTTTTGTTTGGATAGAAATGCCTTGAATTTCACTCTTTAGTTCTTTTGTTGGCGCTTACTAGTAATTTATAAAGCCGAGCCTGTTTTGGAAGAAGCTTATTAATATTTTGAGAATCAGACATATTAATAATTAACAATAGTGTTCAACAGTTGTTGCTGTATACAGAAATGGCGATGTTAATTTAGTTTATATTTAAGCAACTTACTGCGATTTTGGGTAACTTCTGGTGGTGGCAGTGAGTTTTTCTATACGCCGTCACATTCGTCTTTCTATTATTTTGATTTAGAAGATGTGTACTTTCTATTATTACAGGAAATTGTGACGAAATAGATTTCTATCGATCTTGTCACTCTTGCGGCTATATGCCTAATGTGCCCCTAAAAATGACCAATGCGTGGGTCCACCGTGCCTGTGCCCCATACCATGTCTGAGCTTCATTTATTTGAGATTTAATAACCAGCCCCTTCTATGATGTAGAGTTCACACTGTGATCAACTGTCTTATGATAACAATAACAGAATGGCAAAAAAAATGATTCAAAAACCCTGTATTATATTTAATACTCATGATAAAATTTAAACTAAACGAAATCGAAAATTTTCTGAATGAGGCCCTGTCCATATGGTCAGGAATGTAGGGAGAAACAAAAAAATAAACGTCATACTGAAAATTCTCGTTGACAGAAAATACTGTAGCTTCACGTTAAAGTACACCCTTCTGCTTGGGACAGAGGTCGACAAAAAATAAAAAATAATGCTAAATTTTTCTACTCTCTCCACGACTTAACTTAATTTTTTTTTGTTAAGGTACACCCCCCCCCCCTCTGTTTGTTTACTTACTTACTAATTATGTACTAATTTCGATGCCTTTAATAAAATCTCCCTAAGATAAATTAAGTTTTTATTGTTTAATTGGGAGAGAAATTCTAAAGGCGATTTAAAGCAATATGTACTATTTAAAAAATAATTTAGATTAGTTTTTGAGTCGGAATTTGATTTAATACTTTTTCGCAAATTATCTCAAAAAATAAAACACGTATCAAAGCGTTCTTTTTATATTAAATTAAGGGATTTAAGAACTCAATTATGGGGCGGAAGTTGGAACCCAAACCAAAAACAGAAACAATTTGCAGCTCCCAGGCGACCAAGCAAATAATGGTCAAACATTCTTTACTCGTTAATGCTTTTAAACTAGTGTCGTTCAAAAAACTACTCCATTTTTTTTCACCCCTAAAAGTTACCCCAAAAATTAAAAATACCTCTTTTGCGACGAAGGCAATTTTGTGCACCATCAAGATGGGTGTTAAAATTTGGAATTTTTTAACCTCTCAAAAATGGTGGTTTTTTACAACTAGTTGCTAAAATAAATTTCTTTTTACAAGCGTTGGTTTAAATAACGAGCACAGCAAGCATTACTTTTGTTAATTTACGGGTCCTTCCATGAGTGCTGTATGTTCACATATTTTTTTAATCAGCACTATACTGAATTATGCGAAAAAAGCGATGTAAAACGTTTGGTGATTTACGTGGAATAATCCAAAAATTTCGATATTTTCTTTATTAGTTATTTTCTACTATATATTTATATAAATAGTATGCTAATAAAAATATCTACCTTAACTTTCTTAGTATTTATTTTTTATCAACCTAACCAGATCGCCTTTTGTATATTATACCCTATATACTTTTCATGAATGCCTCGTAAGCATAAGAACATCTAAAAAATCCGGTTCCCGAACGGTCACCCCATGTAAAAGGATCGCACAGCGGGGAAGCAAAAACTCTCGAAAACAAAGGTTTCTTCGAAAGAGACTTCACTGATATTAGATTATATTACACTGTGTCTCGGCCATTAAATTCCTTAATGAGGTTATAAGGCCTAACTGAAATAATGTGCGGAATAGATTTTGAAATTAAATTTGGTCATATCAGGCAGTTTTTGTTTCAGACGAGAAATATTCAGTTGTGTTTTAGATATTATTTTATCTTGGAGGAGGGGGGGGGCGGTTTCGTGCACGTGGTACAAATGAAGCAAAGAAAGGGTATTTCGTGCAAAATTTTCTTTTATTTTCTTTCTATCAGACCGGTTTCGGCCCAATTACGAGCCATCATCAGTTAATTAAAGTTGTCAAGCCGAAGGTTTGCATTTGGTTAATTAAAACGGTACAGATGGTGTAAAAAGAAAACAGACTATTTTCTTTGTAGACAAACATTACATATTACGAGAAAAAACACCGGATCAGTTCATTCTTGATTAATTTTTCGATTTTTTTGCCAAAAAAAAAATGAAAAAAAAAATAAAAAAAATCGAAAAATTAATCAAGAATGAAGTGATCCGGTGTTTTTTCTCGTAATATGTAATGTTTGTCTACAAAAAAATAGTCCGTTGTCTTTTTACACTACCTGTACCGTTTTAATTAACCAAATGCAAACCTTAGGCTTGACAACTTTAATTAACTGATGATGGCTCGTAATTGAGCCGAAACCGGTCTGATAGAAAGAAAATAAAAGAAAATTTTGCACGAAATACCCTTTCTTTGCTTCATTATTTTATCTGTCAAATTTCCCTCAAGTATAAAACAATTATATGGCGCGCGTGGCAAAATAGTGATAAACCATTTTCTAGTGTTTTGGTAAAGCATCTATCTGTCGCTGCTAGAGAAATTGTAAAAAGTCATATAGTTCTTTATTGAGATTCCGGTTCCATCAAATGTTTTGACAAAAGTGACAAAGACTTGATCAGACGAAAAATCTACACCATGTAGGTACGAAGAGCAACGTGTACCTACATTAGGAGCACTGAACCACGGCTCATTGATGCTGAAATCCAAATAAATTGTACCTACACTAGTCTTTCGAGAGTCCTGTCGAAAATGGGCTTTAAGTATCGCACAATTAACAAAAGGCAAGTACTTATGGAATCCCACCGATTGCGAAAATGGCGCCATGAATATTTTCAATAAGAAAATACCGTTCTGAAAAGCATCCTATAATTTATCTTGACGAGACGTGGTTCGATACACATGAAACACCATCCAAAGGATGGTCCGATTCTTCTGGTAAATGCAACACAAAAGCACCATCAAATAAAGGGAAACGGATACCATTTTACTACCAAATATTCCTCTAAACTGGGCAATACAAGCTACCGTAGTCGCGAATTACATAAGGCTCTAAATTCAAACAATAGCAAATTGGAAGAATGTTATAAAAAAGTGAGCTTTGTATTAATATATAAGAGATATATGTTTGTGATACACTGGCAGAGGAAATGGGACATACAGTACTAAGACTCCCACCCTATTATTGTATTTTTAACCCAATAGAGCAGATATGGCATCAATTGAAATTGAAGGTTAGGTTAGAAAATATTTCTCCAACTTTAAGTGGTAGAATTGATAAGAAAATGTTGCAGTGAGATTTCCAGGGATAGTTTGAAAGTTGTGAAAGCTAAATTTGATCCATGGAAAAGTTGCATCGTGTGTTCCTAGCTTAAGAATCATGTTAAAATGTAAATGGTAGTATTTAAGATTTTCTATTATTCACATCCTTTTCTCTAATTATATTAATTTAAACATACTTTTATTGTTATCTTTTTAGTAAGTAATTCTTTATTAAACCAAGCAAACTTAAGACAGTTTATACATACAATTAATCCTTTTGGAATTACTTTCTTAATTGCATATAATAAGTTTAAAAAAGTTATGTCCGGTCCTTTCCGATTCTCTTTTATTTACTCATTTATTACCCATCACAATAGGCTCATATCAGGAAAAACTATTGTGGTTAATAAGTCGAAATACAATTTTTATTACAAAAATTTCTGCAAAAATAACAACCCCAAATGTCAAACCATCAATAAAATCAATAAAGAGAGCAGGCTGATATCTTTGTATCGTCATCAGGTGGGTGGAGAAAAAAAAAACTAGACCGTGTTTATGCTAGAGACCGTGTGTTATAGTATCTCATATTTACATGGATAAGCATTAAAACTGTAAACTTAAAAATAATTTTTTGGAAATATCTCAGAAACCAAAGATACGGCTTTTTGTTTAAAAGTTATGACTTTTTGAAATTTTTTACCCTTAAAGAACTACCTTAAATTTTTTAATTTAGTTTCATAAAAAATGCTTAACGGTTTGGGTGGGATGGCAAATAGAAAAAAAAAGCGTAAAGGATGTTATTTCTAAAAATGGATATTTTTGAAGGAAACAATATAATTTGTCATAGAGTACTTCACTGTACAAACCTATTTATTTAAAAATCCGCCGGGCGGTCCAGACAGTATTTGCCGACCGTCCCAAACCGATCCTATTCCTAACATGCATAAATCGATTTGTTTTTTGAAAACAACCGAATTAAAGTATATTTTGGTTTTTGCAACTAGGCTCAAAACCTAATAATAATAATTATCAATATGTTGGACCAAGTCATTTGCTGTTGTTTGAAGAATCAAGAATCAAGAATTTTATTTAACCACGTTTTGTACACAAATACAATTGTAGCAAGTCAGACAAAGAGAGAAAAATATATAACATAGAAAAGTTAAAAAACAATTGAATAAATAACAAAAAACACTTAAGTATATAACAAACGAAATACATTTGTAGTAAAACTAACAAACATTGCTAAAAAAAAGGAAAAACAGAAAACTTAATTTCTATAAGTTTTCATAAAGGATTTGTATTCCTGTACAGAGTAGAATGCTTGACTCGCCAGGATACTCCTAACTTTAAGTTTAAATTTTTTTTTTCTAAGTTTGTAATATTTTTAGGTAAAATATTATAAAGTCCAATATCAAGTGAGTTCTTTTTAGTAAGTTCGAGTCTAAATACAGGAGCTCTAATAAGTTCTGCTGATTTTGTGCAATAGTTATGATAGGTAGCGTTTGTTTGGTAAAATGTTTTATTTTCATGTATTGTAACCAACTGGTTTAAAACGTACAAACACGGTAAAGTAAGTACCTTTACAGTGAGCTCTAAAAAGCCTTTTTTGTAATCTAAATATTATGGAAGAGTCAGTAGAGTTTCCCCAGAGATTAACACCATAGGAGAGATGGGAGTTAAATAGAGCATAATACACTGTTAAAAGAGTGGGTCTCTCAAGAAAAGTCTTCAGTCTCCCTAAGAGTAAATATTACAGAAGCTAATTTTCTAGATATTGATGCTATATGAGGTCTCCAGCTTAATCCACCATCTAAAGTTATTCCCAATAACTTAACAGTATTGCTATTTTTTAAATGTTGTTTTGTAGAAAATGTGAGATCCTGCGTTTTTTTTTTAATTTTAAGTTATTTTGGGTAAACCAAAATTCCGCTTTTTCATTCAGCAGATTTTTTTTTATTAAGAAGGCTCACCTCATCTTTACCGCTACATTTTAAGGGCGTATCCAAATGGGTCCATGTATTAAAATAAGTCATTTATATAAATAATAAAAAGAAGTGATACTGAACCCTGTGGAACTCCATTGTTTATATCAAGCGTTGAAGATTCTACTCCCTCCACATTGACCTTCTGCCGTCTTCCATATGCGTAAGACTCAATTAGTTTTAAGCTTTTGTTTTTAACGCCGTATTTAGAAATTTTTTTAAGCAATAAACTGAGAAATGCAATCGAAAGCCTTGCTCAGGTCGCATAACGTTATACTAACGTCGTCTCCCTGATCAAGGCCACCGACAACCATTTCAACTACTCTCGAGACAGCTTGTACGGCTGATTTGCCCTTAGAAAATCCGAACTGGTCCACATTTACTTTTTTCTTTCAGTGAAATACTGTTCCAACTGGTTTTTTAAAATTACCTCAAATACTTTTCCAAATATAGGGAGTATGGATATTGGTCGGTAATTTTCTAAAGAATTTTTGTTTCCCTTTTTAAAAAGCGGAACAACTCTACTGATTTTAAAGCATTCGGGGAAGATCCCAGACTCAATACATTTATTAAACAATAGCTTTAGAGGTACTACCAATTGTAACAGCATTTCTTTGACGAGTTTTGCATTAATATCATAAACGTCAAATGAGCTAGTATTTTTTAGGTTAGAAATTGCTTCATGGACATCTTTCTCGCTAATCAGCGAAAAATCAAACAGGTCACTTGTTTCAGGAATTTTATTAATGAAATCTTTTTGAAAGTTTTTATTCGTGTCTAAAAACGTTACAATTTGTTCTGAAATGCAAAGTATTGGTTAAATTTATCTGCAGAGATCTCACCCAACTCCTCACTATGAGTCAATTTGCCCCGTTCGTAATTCACAAGGGCCCATACGTCCTTCACTCTTCTGTTTGACTCTTTAATGTATCTATTATAGGCTTCCCCCTTGGTAGATTTAATATTGTTTTTGTGGAATAAAGATTATTGTAGTATTCGTCATTTTTTGAATCTCTAAGAATTTTGACAACCGATAAAATCTGTCGCTGTTTTCTTAGATCATCATTAAACCATCTAACAGGCTGACCTTTGTTAGGTATATTTTTTAAAGGAAAATTTATTTGTATTAAGTTTTGACAATTATTCACCAAAAAAGAAGCCATATAATCAATGAAGGTTTTTGACAACGTTAAACTTGAGAGTAAACTAGAGTTTCGAACTTTCATTGTCTTATGTATCTGCAATCGTCATCAGTCATTGTCAAAAACTAAGACTACCTAATCTTATATACTGGCATGTGTTCAGTGAACCATAAAAATAATTTGCGTGCAGGGAACCATGAAGTTTACACTTGGTTGGTTATCTCCGAAAAGTATGGGTTTCCAAAAATCCTTGATATAGATTTCCTCCTTAGCGACGATCCTTGCCTCTTTTCATTCCATATCATGTTGATTTTCCCAGCAATGTTGAGCTATTTTCAATACAGTTGTGTCCCCTTGTCGAGTTATGCGTTTGTGTACGTGGTAGATGCAACTCTTGGTGTCGTGGCGCTTTAGTTTAGTTTTTGTTAATTGACTTCTTATTGTTGTGGTCGTTTTGAAGACAGTCCGAGTATGGCATTGGTTGCTTATTCTTATCTTTTTTGAGATTCCTTTGAGGTATGGAATTATAAGTGTCGCCTTTCTTTCAGAATTTATGTCTGTCGTCCTTTGTGTTGGTGTGGTCTGAAGAGTTTTATTGATTGTGTAGTTGAAGACACCGTTCCTTCGCAGATCGGATCGAATTTTTGACTTTTCTTTATTTAAAATTTATTGCAGATGTAGGTGGCTCGATCTATGAGATTTTTTACAATTCCTAGTTTGGTTGATGTGGAGTGGTTTGTTTTGAAGTTTAGATATTGTCCAGTATGAGTTGGTTTGCGATATACATAAATGAGTGATATTATATTTGGTGACAACGTCGAGAAAAGGGGGCTGACAACTTTCTTTTTTTTTCCTAAGTGAATTTGATCCAGTTTCTTTTGCTGTTGACTTGATTTCCCAGATGGTGAATATATCGTCCATGTATCTTAGCTATAGTTTGTGTCTCTGCCATGATGTTCGCAGAGCTTCTTCTTCAAAGGATTTCATAAAGATGTTGGCCGCTACCGGTGAAATTGGAAATCCCACAGGTGGACCATCTTCCCTCGCATGTTCCTGTCGAAAATATCTGTCCTTTTCCTGGAATTAAGAATTCTGCAGACAGCATTTCAGCAAATCCATAATGGCATTGATTGGTAGATTTATTCTATCAGAGAGGTGGTTATCCTTGAGTAGCTTTTGTTCAACGATTAAGGGTAACTCTTCCAGTGTTAAGTTCGTGTACAGGCTTTCAACGTGAAAACTAACAAACTCGTCAAAACAAACTCGTCAGGTAGTAGGTTGATGTATCTAACGAGATCCTCATAATTTCCTTGTTGTAGGTGATGACGTCCATTTCTTTTGTCTGCAAGAAGAATTTTGATCGACTGCTCTGATTTAAGATCCTGGAGTGCTGATTTTTCTTGCGGTGTTTGGTTGTTCTCCAATTTCGGTTTATTGTCCAAAATTGTTCTGACCATCCATCTAAATTCTGGTGGTATGGTGTTGGGTGCAATGGCGTAGGACAATGAAAGTCCTTAGAAGAGCATCAAAAGACCCACGACAAGAAATGGAAAAACCTAGTGTCCAAAAGAGAAAAGAACAAATCAGCTACACCAATGCCGTCATCAACATCTCTTCCCGGCCATTTACACAGACTGAATCGTCGTTACCATATAACTATGAGATAATATAACGTCCCTCCCCTTGCTTTTTCCGAGAAAAATGCGTACCGATAATAACTCTCCCAATCAAGTTGTCCTGAAAAAAAAAACCCATAGACGAGGAGTGTAATGGGCATGCGCGTCGATTGCGTCAGTAGTGACAGCAAGTGACAACCATCTGACAGCAAAAATGTAGGTTTATGTTTAATATTTTTTTTTACTTTTGGAAAATCTATTAAAAGACTGGACACTACCGTAAAAAAATTGAAAAGGTGTTGTCTAGTGTTTCCCGCAATAATAACGCACGTAATTACAGAAAATACCGCCACAAAATTTGAAAACACAATAACATAAACAAAAATGTAAATTTTTCGACAATGCACGGTTTTCTCAGGAAGTGGGTTCGGCACTTAGAGCTATGTCCTCGTGTAACGGGTTTACCTTGTGGATTGAAACCCTCGTGTAAGGTTAAACTTGCGGTTGGAGATGTTTTATCCATAATATAATAAATAAATTTAATTAAATTAAATCAAAATTTTCGGACAGGTGATGTCGTTGTCACTGTCACTCAAATTCTCAAAAAACTCAAAACACCAGGCATGGATTTGTTAGTGCATGCGCAGTAGATTTTTGGTTTATGGCCTGGTGAACCAAACAGTTTCGAGCCAACCGCGATTTCGAATTTTCTTCTTTGTTTTTCAAAGTTATTTTCGTTACATATTTTGTGGCACTTGGGCCGTTGTAGTATCTCATAGTTATATGGTCGTTACTCAGCCAAGAATGGAAGTTCACATTAACGCATCCTGAATGGAAGGAGGTAAAGTTCGTCGCCAAGGAGGAAAATCTATTCAAGCGGAAATTCAAAGAAACAGTATTCATCCAGAGGAACCAGAATGTATTTTATCAACAAAGCGTCATCATCAAGGATATTTGGAAACCCATAATTTTCGGAGGTAAAAGATTTCAATTGCGAAACAGCGGAACCAACCAAGTGTAAACTTCATAGTTCACGGAACACAAGTTAGTTTGACAAATACACAGTTTGGATGAAGGATGAAATTAGTACAAAATAGTAAAATCTAGCCTTTTGTTATATCCTTTTTCTAAACGGTGTACATTAACTTCCCTGCCTTGACGTGAAGCGACATACCTCCTACAAACCAAACAAAAACTGAAATTATCTCGGGGGTAGGATTTTTTTTTAAATTTTTTAATCTTAGTTTTTAAGGAGAGGGGGTACCTAATTAGTAGAAAATCCTGGCAGATCAGAACGGGCATTTCCCGCATTTTTGAGAGGCAGCAGAATTTTGAAACTTTAGAGAAAGTTATAGCATATTTTATTTTTTGGGAAAAAACCTTGGTTGGTAGAAAAACTTTTAAAGTTGAAATTCTCCCCGAAATTTTCCAAAAACGCTCAAAACATTATTTTAGGCAACCAAGTTTACGAGAAAAGTAGTTGTGTGGTGACTCTATTCTTACCCCATTCAACTTTAGTTGAGTTTTTAGTTGTCACTTAAATGTTTTGTTAACAAATCATTCACATTGCAGGTTTCTGCTAAAAGTAGGTTTACTTGTACTTGTGTGTTTTGAGAATGAAGAAGTGCGTTGTTAAGGGATGTGGAAATGACAGCGAAAATTCCCCTGAAAAGATATTTTTGTCTTTCCCTACGGGACCAAGAAGGGGCTTGTGGCTAGAGGCACTAAAGCTTAAGAAATTATCAACTGCTGGGCACAATAAAGTATGTGAAGATCACTTTAATGTAAGTAAAAAAATGGGTATAAAGTAGTAGAGTGATCGACGACATCACAGTTGGTCCCAACACCGATTTCAATGAAAAAAATATACAATTTTTAAAACATACATTTTTGAAAAAGCGGTTAAATACTTGTCTAAAAAAAGTTTAAATTAAAATCTTTCATATGGCCCTTTTTGAGAAATACCTAAAAAATCCTATTTTTTCATACAAAATCTACACCACTGTGCGTTGACCGGTTTTTATACGTCTTAATTCCTTAAATGTATAATGTTTCATTTTATACTTAGAGACCAAAGTTGCACTTTTATCTAACAATAAAAAAATTCTGGCCTAAGCGTAGTGAGAGTTTGTTTGTGGCATATAATAAAAACTAAAGCAACAATGTTACAAATACGTTACAAACATAATCTTTACTGAGCTAAAACATATCCGTGTCTGAAGTCAGTTTCCGTAGGAGTCATTGTCAGTTCTTAACTATCTTGAAATATTAGGGGGACCAAGGCACCCCTGGTCTCCCTGCGCACGTTTATGGTTAGTTTAATTAACCATAGTAATAAATGATTTGGTGCTTATTATTAGGTATAGAGATATTATATTAACTTACAATTAAACACAATAATTTACGAATTATTCACTGAGTTTCCGTTACTTAACATCTAAGCAAATTATATTTTTAACGTAAGTTATTTTTATTTAAGTGAAATCTTTTAAAAAAACTATTGAAAGAAAAGTGAATCAATAAATTCCGGCACATGCTGTATGAGGGTATGGATTTTTGGAGTGTAAGAAACGTATCTAGCTCGTTTTTTAAGTCGGCAATATGTTTTTTCCAATCCTCGTCAAGTGTTTGATGAAAACAACCACTGACCACTTCATTCAGTATCAAAAATACGGGAATATATTTTTTACCTAAAATTGTAATCGTCTTTTGATGTGGGCTAGATATATAAGCTAGGAGTTTCTTGCACTTCAAAAATCCATACTCTCGTACACTATGAATTTATTGAGAATACTAAAATGGCTATGGGTTTTTTTTTCAGAACAAGCTTCCGAACAAATTCTAATTCTAAACTAAGTGTCTAAAATATACTATATTATACCAAAGAACGTACTAAACTAACTAACATTCGTTTTGTGGGATAGATTGGGTCCAATGAAAAATAAATTTACAAAAATGTTTTATCTCATAAAGGATTCTATGTTTGTAACATATTTTTAATCAATCAATCAAAATATTTTATTTGCCAATTTGTTAGTCTATACATTGTTAGTTTCTTACAACTAGATACACAGCAAAAAAAATCCTATCTCGATATAAAACCGGTAAGAACTAAGCCCTGAAAAGGACTTATGCGATAGAACCCTGAATAACAAAAATCTAACATAAGAAAATATTTTGTTGATATGTTTTTTATTATATGCCACAAACAAACTCTCATTACGCTTGAGATAAAAGTGCAACTTTGGTCTCTTAAGTATTGTTATTTATTTATTGACGGGTCAAGCCCATTATAAAGTATAAAATGAAATATTATACATTTTTAGAAATTAAGAGGTATAAAAACGGGTCAACGCAACGCACAGTGGTAAAGATTTTTTCTAAAAAAGGGCTATATGAAAGATTTTAAATTTAACTTTTTTTAAATAAGCATTTAACCACCTTTCCAAAAATGTATGATTTACTATAAAATATACATGGATAAGAAATAAAAAAAGAAGAAAAAAGTCATAAAACAAGATACATGGTGTCAGAATGCGCTATTTTTTTTGTTTTATCTTGTTTAGAAATTATAGTATAAATACAATTCACAAAACAAATTGGTTTTAAAATTTTAAATGAAGTACTTGTTTTTTTGGTGCTATTAAAAAAAGTAAAAGGACCCTCTTTAATGTTTTTCTATTAGTAAAAAGAGGTCCCTAGGTATACATAACAATTAAAATTATTTTTCATTGATAAAAATGTATTTTTTTACCTATAGCAGAGGTTTTTTGGCACTTTGTATCTCCTTAATCTGGCGATTCTTAAAGAACTGTATAGGACATTTTTGGATCGTAATAAATTGACAAATCATTTGGCGATAGCCACTTTCTCAATTTTTGGAATGTTTTTTTTCCCCAACTCCTCGAACTTTGGACACGAAATATCTGGATTTTAGACCCCTACATTATAGGAATTTTTTTCTTATTTATGTATGTAGAATTTTTCTGTGGTAAAGAAGGCTAAAATCATCTTGTATTTTAACAATTAAATAATCACAATAAATTATTTTAATCAGTATGTAAGAAGTACGTTTTTTAGCTTCCAGAAGATTCACTGAACTGGAATTTTTTTTATTGGAAAAGACAAAATTTGGCACCAGAAGAACCCCCACCATTATATTTAAAACCTGAAGTTGTACCTAGATTTGGAGTTCCGTCAACATCAAATGCAATGGAAAATGCTCCTCCAGCAAAAATATTGAAAATGGATTTCGAAGTTGAAGCCACTGAAAAAGGTTTCAAAATAAAACTTTCTACTTTTAACAAAAGTTTTCAGTCTATTATAAAACCAAAGGTTCGAAGTCAATACATACAAACACAAGCTCTGGTCAGTGAAAAAACAGTACAGTCTAATTTGATAGTTTACAGGTCACTTTAAATCTCAGTAGTGGGTCGCATCAAATAAATATATCAACCAATGGTTTTTTATGGCAATTCAGGTCTTCACAAATATTTTCGGATTACTGTGAAGATCTTGTGATCGGCTCCTTGACCGCATTTCGTCTGTCAATAAAATAGAACTCAATACTGTGAGTATTGATTATGGTTAAGGTCGAGGGGTTTTTTTAATTAAAGCAATTCTATGAAAATGAAAATAAGGCCTAACAATACCTACACGTTCTAAAACCCTTAACCATGCATGCTCGTAAATTAGATACTAATATTTAGGCGATTTAAAAATTTGATATTATCGCATTACGCAATCGTTTGATTAAAAGTTTGAGACAATGATGTATTTAAAATTAACTCTGTGTTTCGGACTTCCATTGTCTCTATTTTATTTATACACAACGTTTCGATTGGCAAGCGAAGCAACCAAGGAAACTCGCCCATCATCATCCACAAAGCCAGTCGACCACCGAAACTGTAAGAACTATCATTAATGCATCAAAGAAGATATTGACACCGATAGAAGAAAACTTGCCAAAAGACCTACCTTTTCCATCACTCCAAGAAGATACCCACTATCAATATCATCACCGCCATAGAAAGTCATCCTCTTCCACGAAAAGACGCCGACGAGTTCTGACATCAAGTAAGGACCATTATTGACAAACCTATTAAGCCTACTTCTAACATAGGCAAGACAGAGGAGATCGCGTTGAAGATTCTTCAAAAGGACAAATCAGTTAAAATCTTATGTGTGATTATGGACACGGAAATCTATCACCAGAAAGTTGAAGCCAGAGGAAACTGTAAACTTCTCTCAAAAGACCCGACGCATTCAATCGAAAGTAAGGTTTGTAGAACTTTAAAAAAGTATTCCAGATGTATTCCGGAAACACAAGGTCTCAACTTACACCACATTATAGCAAGCCCCCTCATCTATACGGACTTCCCAAAATTCACAAAGATGTAATGCCTTTACGCCCAATCACAAGTTCCAGAAATTCTTCAACAAGCAATCTGTCTAAATTCCTTTTGAAAATTATTCAACCTCTTGCAGCCAAGACCGCTTCATTTGTAGAAAATTCCAACCATTTTGTTAATATTCTTAAATCTTTTGTTTTAGGACCCGAGGATAGATTTGTCAGTTTTGATGTCAAAAGTCTATACACCAATGTCCCGATAAAGGACTCGTTAGATATTATTAGACATAGACTGGTTGATGACGAATCCCTTTATGAACGTACCAGCCTGCCGCTGGAGGGAGCGATGGAGTTTTTGGAGTGCTGTCTACATAACTCTTATTTTCAGGTGAAAGATTTTTATGCTGAGGACGACAGGCTGTCAATGGGTTCATAGCTTTCGCCAGTGGTGTACAATATTTACATGAAGTGGTTCGAATCACACGCGGTTGATACCGCAACATATAAACCTAAGCTCTGGCTAACATAGGTTGATGATACTTTTATTGTCTGGACCGGGAATGACCAACGACTTTTAGAATTTCTTCGCCACATAAATAACATAAGACTTCAAATTCAAATCATTCTGCTACAACCAAACGAGGCATAATAAGAACTTTGTTACAGAGGCGTTCAAATTTGTAACAATTCTCAAACTTATAACCGATACTATTTCTAAATTTCAGCAATACAGGACAGAGATTACAAAATCAAAACCAGGCAAATGCATTCCGTACAATTCCATACATTAAAGGAGTATCAGAGAAAAGAGTAGCGAACAACTTTAATATAAAAGCTGCTTTTAAGTCTAATAATACAATTCGAAGTCTTCTTGGTAAAACAAAACCGGATAACAAACAAACTAAGGAATGCATCTACCAACTTCCTTGTGAGTGTGGTGAATCATACATAGGTGAAACAAAAAGACCACTATCAGTTAGACTTAAGGAACATCAGTCAAATACCCAAAGAGGTGAAATAACGAAATCAGGAATCGCCGAACACGCATAGTCAAAACAACACCGAATGAAGTGGACAGAAGCAAAGGTTTTGCACAAGGAGTCACACTAGAAGAAACGAAAATTCCTTGAAGCTGCTTTTGAAATTTCAAATATTTGAAGGCCCCTCCTTGGGCGGAGCCAACTTCTTAAACTTCACGTTTGAGTGATTTTAGTATATAAGTACATAGCCTTAGAAATAGATTGTATAAATAAAATATAGACAATGGAACTGCGAAACACAGAGTTAATTTTAAAATCGTGCCGGTAACTTTGATTGTAGCATGGCATTTAATTATTGTCTGGTGCATAACGGTCCAAAATGTTTTTATCCAGGATCTTAGCGAAAGTTAATGAGCGAGGAGGTGTTAGTCTGCTGGGGTAAATTTGAGACGGGGTAAAAATGATATATACCTTTATTGGGAGTATAGGTAGTTTATGTTTGGTAAAAGAAAAATTTGATTTATTCCTTTCTTTTCAATTAGATCCTTTGTGTAAAATCTTTAGAAATGGGTAAAGATGATCCTAAAAGTTAATTCAAAATATGTTTTTTACTTTTGTTAAATTACTTATTATTTCATAGGCTCGTCGTAATAATGCCCCAGACCGTTTGAATTTAAAAGGCGCACAAAATGGCAGTGTCTTGTGCTTCCCAACCCCCCGTAAAAATGAGACGTCAGTTTTATTATTTTTTTCTCGTCGCTGCTTAATGATTTGATTAGATTTAAAGTTTTCGAGTTATTAATTATAAACGCTTCTATAGAATAATTATTTTTTGTAATTTTAAATTTAAAAAAACAGTCAAAATGCAAAAGTGGACCCTACATAAAAAAATCAAACGGAGTGATGCATATCAACTTTAGGACTTTAATCTCATTTGGCGAGTTTTTCTTTAAAATTAAATAAAAATTGTTGGAATTTTGAGCTCACTATTACCATATAAGTGATTTGGTAATTGGGTCACTTACTCATATTTTTTTATCGCTTTTTATCCCTAAACTTGCAAAGGTCCTTATAACAAGAAATATCCTCACAAAACAGGACAGAGATTCAGTATGATGAGAATATGAAATTAAAATTTCTAATTTATGTATTTTTATCGATTGAAAACTGTCGATTCGCTCGCTGACGTTTTGCTTATTATGGACGAGAACCGTACCTTCTCAAATAAAAAAAAAGCCTTCTACATCTATAAAAGGGTGTAACACCAATTTTGCCAAATTTTAATTTCGTCTCTCCCCTCCCCCTCGTAACACTTGTATCTATTCCCCCGCGATGCAAGGAAAGGTCTGGGAAAAATCCAGGAAAAAAGGGGAGTGGGCATTAGCTCTCAGTCTTCCAAGCTTCTACAAAAAAATCTCCGTATTTTCATAAAAATTTAGTAAAATTGCTAAAATCGCACGTTACTTTTCCGATCACTAGCACGCAAGAATTTATCGTGGATGACTTACCGGCGCGTAATAAGACATCACCACCCAAATCACAAAACCGCGCAAGACCACCAAAACAAACAAAAAATAAGCAAAAATCCAAAAATGCATTTTTTGCTTGCGCGTTATATTCTGCGCAGTTAAAGCTGCTAACCTTTTATTACTAGCATTTTTTACACACGCTATTCTTTAATTTGCGCTGTACCATACATTATTTAGGCGAAGATCATTGCGTTTGCGCGGTTTGTGATTATGCCGGTATCAGTAATGGCATGCACCTTGGAGGAATAACAAACTGCATGCACTTTTTTTGCTTAGTTAACAGTACAAGCATTATTGGTTTGTACCGCAAAAAATTTACCGCGAATTATTTAGAACGCGGTTTTTTACCGCGCGGCTTTTATAGTGCAAACTATTTACCGCGAATGGCGAGATCAAATATAGCTCGAGTGATTCAGTATCAAACTATAGGTTATAGCGCAAGATTTATACTGTGAAAAATTGTTTTTTAAGATACCGCGCGCCTCCAGGTACCGAGGAAATTCAAACGCATTTTATTAAATTTTTACGTATTTATTAAGAGGGTAATATGTCAAGCATGTGGTGATATCACTGGACCCACAGAAATACGGGCCATAGTTCTCACAAAGAAATCTTTTCCGTTCTATTGCTAAGAATGCATGGGCAATGTCAAACAAATTCTAGGCTTAATGGATCGTGTATGTGAACTAGAAAGATGTGTAAAAGAACAGCAATCAAGCCTACCAGTCCTAGTACAGGAGTCGCTGCTGCCACTACCTCACTAAATGAGAGGGTAACCCACCTGGAATCTCTCGACTTGCAACCGGCGCCAGCGGTCCACAATGAGGCAACACCAACTCCTGCATCTTCTAACATTGACATATTAGCTGAGCTACACGATGGCCAAACCCGCGCCATTGATTAAGGGAAAAATAAAAAGATGGGCGAAGTCTAAGTAAAATATCGTGGACGCTTTTTGGTCCTGGTGCTGAGATAGCGCTCGCGTTCTCCTGGGACGTGATGGCTTGATAGTTTCCCGCAATGCTGTTTTCCTTCGCTTTGAGCTGGAGTTTATACAGGTTTGGCAATCTCATATTGTATCGCATTAAAAAATTGTCTTAAAATTTTAAAAATGTCAAGATACTGCTTCTACTGGAACTGTCTCAATCTTAAAGTAAAAAAAAAATAATTTTGTAAGTTCACAGTGGATAACAAAAAAATGTAGTGAGTGTCCATACGAGTACGCGTGCTAGTAACAAAGCGAGTAGGCGTTTAACTTATCTGATAATGGAAAAAATCGAATTAGTTTTGCTAAACTTAACCCAAAAGAAACAAGAGTTTCCATAACAGTACGCGTGCGAGTAACAAGGCGGGTAGGCGTATAACTTGTCTGATAATGTGAAAAATCGAATAAGTTTTGCTAAAATTAACCCAGCATGTCAAGACTTAAACAACAGTGTCCATACGAGTACGCGTGCGAGTAACAAGGCGAGTGTAGTTTACTTATCTGATAATGGGAAAAATCCAATTAGTTTTGCTTAACTTAACCTAGTATGTCCATATTTGACTTAGAGTGTCCATACGAGTACGCGTGAGAGTAACAAGGCGAGTAGGCGTTTAACTTATCTGATAATGGGAAAAATCGAATTGGTTTTGCCAAACTTACCCTACCATGTCAAGATTTAAACAAGAGTGCCCATACGAGTACACGTGCGAGTAACAAGGCGAGTAGGCGTTTAAATTAATTGATAATGGAAGAAATCCAATTAGTTTTGCTAAACTTAACCTAGCATGTCCAGACTTAAACAAGAGTGTCCATACGAGTACACGTGCGAGTAACAAGGCGAGCAGGCGTTTAACTTAACTGATAATGGGAAAAATCCAATTAATTTTGCTGAACTTAACCTAGCATGTCAAGATTTAAACAAGAGTGTCCATACGAGCATGTGTGCGAGTAACAAGACGAGTAGGCGTTGAACTTAACTGATAATGGGAAAAATCCAATTAATTTTGCTAAACTTCACCTAGCATGTCACGATTTAAACAAGAGTGCGAGAATCAAGGCGACTAGGCGTTTAACTTATCTGATAGTGGGCAAAACCAAATTAGTTTTGCTAAACTTAACCAAGCATGTCAAGACTTAAACGAATGTCTATATCTGTACGCGTGCGAGTAACAAGGCGAGTAGGCATTTAACTTATCACAGCATGTTAAGATTTAGACAAGAATGTCCGAGTAACCGTGCGAGTAACAAGGCGAGTAGCCGTTTAACTTAACTGGTAATGGGAAAATCCAGTTGGTTTTGTTAAATTTCACCCAGCATATCAGGACCTAAACAAGAATGTTCATACGAGTAAGCGTGCGAGTAACAAGGCGAGTGGAAGTTTAACTTATCTGACAATTAGAAAAATCCAATTAGTTTTGCTAAACTTAACCTATTTGATAATGGGAAAAATTCAATTAGTTTTGCTTAACTTAACCTAGTATGTCCATATTTGACTTAGAGTGTCCATACGAGTAAGCGTGCGAGTAACAGCGCTAGTAGGCGTTTAACCTATTTGATAATGGTAAAAATCAAATTAGATTTGCTAAACTTAACCTACCATGTCAAGACTTCAACAAGAGTGTCTATACGAGTAAGCGTGCAAGTAACGAGGCGAGTAGCCTTTTAACTTATTTGATAATGGTAAAAATCGAATTAGTTTTGCTAAACTTAACCCAGCATGTCAAGACTTAAACAAGAGTGTCCATACGAGTACGCGTGTGAGTAACAAGGCGAGTGTAGGCGTTTTACTTATCTTATAATGGGAAAAATCCAATTAGTTTTGCTAAATTTAACCTAGTATGTCCATTTTTGAGTGAGAGTATCCATTCGAGTACGCATGCGTACTCGTATGGACAGTCTTGTTTAAGTCTTGACATGCTGGGTTAAGTTTAGCAAAAATAATGGGATTTTTTCTATTATCAGATAAGTTAAAAGCCTACTCGCCTTGTTACTCGCACGCGTACTCGTTTGGCCTCTCTTGTTTAAGTTTTGACATGCTAACTTAAGTTTAGCAAAACTATTTTAATTTTTCCCATTATCAGATGAGTTAAACGCCTACTGGCATTGTTACTCGCACGCGTACTCGTATGGACACTCTTGTTTAAGCCTTGACATGCTGGGTTAAGTTTAGAAAAACAAATTCGATTTTTGCCATTATCATATAAGTTAAACCCCCTACTCGTCTTGTTACTCGCTCGCGTACTCGTATGGACACTCTTCTTTAAATCTTGACATGCTGGGTTAAGTTTAGCAAAACTACTTCAATTTTTCCCATAATCAGATAAGTTAAACGCCTACTCGCATTGTTACTCGCACGCGTACTCGTATGGGCACTCTTGTTTAAGTCTTGACATGCTGGGTTAAGTTTAGCAAAACCAATTCGACTTTTCCCATTATCAGATAAGTTAAACGGCTACTCGTCTTATTACTCGCACGCGTACTTGTATGGACACCCTTATTTAAGTCTTGACATGGTAGCTTTAGTTTAGCAAAACTATTTCAATTTTTCCATTATTAGATGAGTTAAACGCCTACTCGCATTGTTACTCGCACGCGTACTCGTATGGACACTCTTGTTTAAGTCTTGACATGCTGGGTTAAGTTTAGCAAAACTATTTCAATTTTTCCCATAATCAGATAAGTTAAACGCCTACTCGCCTTGTTACTCGCACACGTACTCGTATGGACACTCTTGTTTTCCCATTATCAGATAAGTTAAACGGCTACTCGTCATATTACTCGCACGCATACTCGTATGGACACCCTTGTTTAAGTCTCGACATGCTAGCTTAAGTTTAGTAAAACTAATTTGATTTTTCACATTATCAGATAAATTAAGCGCCTACTCGCCTTGTTACCCGTACGAGTACTCGTATGGACACTCTGGTTTAAGTCTAGACATGCTGGGTTAAGTTTAGCAAAACTATTTCGATTTTTTCCATTATGAGATAAGTTAAACGCCTACTCGCCTTGGTACTCGCACGCGTACTCGTATGGACACCCTTGTTTAAGTCTTGACATGCTAGCTTAAGTTCAGTAAAACTAATTCGATTTTTCACATTATCAGATAAATTAAACGCCTACTCGCCTTGTTACTCGTACGCGTACTCGTATGGACACTCTTGTTTAAGTCTTGGTATGTGGGTTAAGTTTAACAAAACTAATTGGATTTTATCCATTATCAGATAAGTTAAACGCCTAGTATATCACTGTCTTGATTCTTAGCATTCCAGCGATAACACTGTTGTCAAAATCGGTTCACCCGTTTGGTTTCTAGCGTGGCACATATATACTCCAACTCCAAAGATAACGACCTCTTTAATTGAAATGTTTTTCCTGATAATCAAATTTTAAGGCACCTACATAATTTTAAAAGCACTTTAAAAATTGTAAAAAACGTTTGTATTTAATTTTTGTCATAGCATTCATAAAAACGGGGCTGGCTTACTTGGAGGCTTCAAATATTAAAAGCATGTAGGAAAAAAAACACCATAAAAACCATTATACCTGAAAAGGGCAGAAATGAGTTAAATTAGATCCTCTATTATTAGGTATAGAGTTTATTTATCAATCAATTTAGTGAAATAGTTGCGTACAGATTTAATATTTTATTATCAGTAGTTTCATCTAAATCTAATGCGTTCTCACATTTTTGATTGCCAACACACATTAATTATAATCCCACTGCCAAAGTAATGTCGCTAGCTACCGAAACAATATTTTACACCAGTCGAGGGCACGTCGCGGGGCAGTCAGGGGCCGGCGTCTACGCTGAAGCCTAAACCTTCGCTCCTCTTTTTATTTTTCCTTTACTTTAATGCCCTAGCTAACTTTTTTTCAACCCGAGTCAGAAGATGATTATCAACAAGTATGCTACTGGGAACGCAGTCCACTATCTGCAAACTCACTCGAATTGGTAGGCCTAACACTAAAAATGCACGGCCCATAAGAGCGGTGCTAAAATCTGCCCTTGACGTACAATCCACATTAGGGATGGCTACAAGCTCAAAGGTAAATACATATATATTCGGCCTGATTTGACCCTCAATCAAAGAGAACTTGAGAAGATTGGGTGAGCAGAATATCCAGGTGCGAATAGTGAGAGGTACACCAACAATTGTCCATAAAAAACCTGTCCCGGGGTCAAGCACCAGACAAATTAACTCCAGCAGAAAACAATTAAACCTTAGCTTATATTACCAAAATGTTAATGGTGTCAGAACCAAGTTGGATCAGCTTCATTGCAGCATTGCACTGCATACTTACCAGATAGTTGCTTTTTCAGAGACAGGGTTAAAAGATCAATTTTATACAGGTGAGCTTGGGTTTGATTCATACAAAGTTTTTCGTTGTGAGCTACCACAAGTATAGCAGAGCGGTTTGGAGGTGTACTTATTGCAGTGCATGAGTCTATCTATTCCATCACGTCTAATACGATCATCTGACGATATTGAACGAGTTTATGTTCTAGTAGGCTCAGGCAAAAAGCAAATGATAGTTGGCTGCTTATAGATACCGCCCATCTCACCAATAGAAAAATATGAAAGTTTTGGAAACAATTTAGAAAGAAATATCGCAGCAGTTCAGCAATGCCAGTCTTTGCATCACAGGGGACTTCAATCTTCCAAAGTCCACATGGATTGTGGAAGATCTCTGCTCATCAGCTCAACGTCCACAAGATTATAGGTTTTATTTTAGAGATCTGCTCATTTCACAACTTATACCAGATTAATGACATTCGAAACAAATAATGTCATTCTCGATCTGGTTTTATGTCATTCAAAGCTGCCACACTGAAGGTTGCCTGCTAGCACTGGACAAACAACATCCACCATTGCTACTAAAAATTGATTTAAATCTAAAGCACAACAAGCCAAATGCCCAGGGAGATGACTGCTACTACGACTTCAATTAAGCAAACTTCCATGACATCAATGAGTACCTGGGACTCTTTTTGTGAGACGATCTGTTTGCTGGGACGACGGTTGAAGACATGTTAAAACTGCTGTACGATATATTATATAATACATTTGACATTTTTATACCAAAATAAATGCTAGTAGTAAATTTCCCAAATGGTTCTCGCAAGACCTGAAATCACTCACAATACAAAAAAAGATTGCTCATAAAAAATTTAAGGTAAGCAAACTTCCCCGCGATTACCAAACATATTCTAACTTGCGATCTCAATGTAATTTTCTGTCAAAGCAGTGTCTTCAAGGCTATATTACAGAAATCTCTTCGGCATAATCCCAAAGCTTTCTGGTCGTACACAAAATCCCTACAAAACTCCAGTAAACAACCACCCAGCTACACCCTGAATGAAAAAACAGCTCCCATGGGTCAACAGGCGGCTGAACTCTGCCGAGTACTTCGGCTCGGTTTATACAGACAACTCTCTGGATATGCCATATTAACCCTAGTTAGGCCCCCACAACCTTTGCAACCTCACTATCACAATTTCAGAAATCTACACTGCACTAAAAAATATCAACCCAGACAAAGGGTCTGGATCTGTTTTGTTTTGTCTTATCCTCTGCATATTATTTTCAATAAATCGCTAGAGAGCGGTATATTTCAAGACTTCTGGAAATCTAGTTTTGTTGTACCCATTCACAAATCAGGTGATTCAGAAAATGTAACTAACTATCGCGCTATAAGTATCCTCAATGCTATCCCAAAAATATTTGAAAATATAGTCACAAAATTCTTAACGTTTTGCCTTGGACCTGAGATTATACACCAGCAGTTTGGCTTCAAAAAACACTCTTCTACTGAACTAAATCCTCACTTATGTGGACATCCTGACAAGCGCCTTGCAGAGAGGTGAAGAGGTACACTCAATTTACACCGACTTCTCCAAGGCGTTTGGCAGAGTGAACCATGTAGTTTTAATTAAAAAACTGGAGGCCTTGGCCGTTTCAGGTTCTCTCCTACAATGGATAAAGAGCTATATCACGGGAAGGGCTCAAATGGTTCACCTTAACAACTTTACATCTTCTCAAATCTCAGTATCATCAGGTGTCCCCCAGGGTTCGCACCTGGACCCGATATTATCAGGGTTCTCACTGACCTGGAAAATCTGGAAAAGTCAGGGAATTTTAAGAGCAACCTGGAAAAGTCAGGGAATGACCAAAAAATCCTCAAAAGTCAGGAAATTGCCACACAAAACCTGGAATTTCTCTTTCTCAACCTATTTTTTAAACCAACTTTGTAAAAAATATGTGAGTTCTTCTCTGCTTACCTCGTAGATAAGCTCAACATCTGTTTCGCGCTCAATCAGTCCACCTAAAATCCAAGAGCAAGAGAAAAGAGAGGAAAGCTTTTTAAAGCGTGTAGGACAAGAACCGCATCATTACCTAAGGTGGCAGATTGTGTTTCATATTTGGCTTTCGTTTCGAAATAATAAATATCACCTGGTATTATTTCTCCTTGTTCTAAGCACACATCGCGCTATCTTCTAATACAACTTTCAAGTGTAGTCTAGCGCGTTTTTTCTAATCCGACTTAACATGATGTGGGGTGCAACGGCGATATGAGATTTCGCAAGAATCCAAAATGTCGAAGAAAACAGTTTCTAATTTAGACTGCACAATAAATATCAAGCATATTGTAAGCTTTGTCGGGCCATTTTGAGCCATTTTAAAAGCAGTGGTCATCTAAAGAATGTGGAGGCTGAAAAAAATTCAAGGAAATCGCCTTTGTTAATCAAGAACTATCAGCCTTGGCCCAAAATGACAATGGACCTACATCTACACCAACTACTGGAAGTGAAGGAACCTCCACAATAATTGCTTCCACGGCTAAAAAGAGTTCTACTCCTTTTTTGTAATTTTTTCTTATTAAGCAATGAGTTATGGATACAGAAATATTGTGGTGCTGTTGCTAATTGTGTCCACATCATCTGCGAAGGCCAGTAGTAGATTGGGTACTTTCTGATGGCCGTTGGTATCTTGGCTTTCCTAATTGCATATTCTAATGCTATGTTAAAGAGTGGGGGTGAAAGAGAGTCACGACCCTGCTTAAGCCCATTCAAATCAGAGTAGCTATATTCCACCCTTATCTTGCACCTTGTATCCTTCGTACACGTTTTTACCAGGTATATCAGCTTTTTTGAAAAGCCCGGTTCCTGCATTGCTTCCCACAATTTTGCTCTACATAATCTGTCAAATACCTGTTTGAAATCAATAAACATCTGGTGAAGTTCTCTGTCAAATTCGCAGCATTTTTCCGTTATTTGTCTAACGGTGAAAATCTGGTCTATATACTTATGGGTGTAGTATCGGTATTTACCTCTTCGTTGAGTAGTTCGCAAAAGCAGTTCTTCCATGTGGTTAGGATCTAGGATCTCTCTTTCGTTGGTTATCAGTTGCCCGTTGTTTGTTGAGAGGAAGTTTTCGGTTCTAAGATGGTATCCTGTTTTGAGCTTTGCTATTCCCTGGAACTATTCTTTTATTCTGTTGTTTTGTCTATTTTCCTCCATTTCTCTTATTATATTTAGATGGTGGTCTCTTTTTCCTTTATATTGTTCTGCGTACTTCAGATCTTTGTTATTTATACTCTTCTATATTAGATGCTGTTGGACGTTGAAGCATTTTTTCCTGATCATATTTCGTCTTTCCGTCGCTCTACTATAGTCACCATCAAAGTACTTCCTTCTTTGTTTTCTCTTTTTGTCGAGCACTTGACTAACCACTCTAGTTACTGTTTCTTGGATATTCTTCCAGAGCTCGTTTATATTGTAGCCCCATTGCGGTTCTTTTATTTCTTCAGTAATTTGTTTCTGGTATATTTCCTGTATTTTCCATATTCCAGCTTGTGCTGGTCTTCAAATAAAATTTCGAACAAAGTTTCTCGTCTTAGTTAACTGCTTTTTACCTTTTTATCTCGATAATATAAATACCTGCTAAATTTGAGCTTTCAAAAATTGTCATGGTCAAAGTCTACATTTACTTGGTATCCACGTAGACAAGCAATTTATATCAAAAAAATACCTGGAATTTTTTGAAAAATGGTCAGGGAAAACCTGGAAAGGTCAGGGAATTTGGAAATAAGAATTTGTTGGGAACCCTGATTATTCAACATCTTCATCAATGACATTTCATCTTGTTTCCAGCACAGCCTTTTTCTTCTGTTTGCTAACGATTTAAAGCTGTTTTTAAAAATAACCACTTTAGAAGATTTTTTAGGGCTTCAAGAAGATCTAGACAAAATGTCACAATGGTTCTGAAAAGCAAGGTCATTAAATTCCACAAGTCGGGAAACTTCAATAACTTTGTCTATCACATTGATGATAGTCCATTGGGCTGCATTGATCAAATCAAAGACTTGGGTGTGCTATTAACCTCAAATCTAGATTTTTCAGCTCATATTGACAACGCAATCAACAAGGCTTTACGCATGCTTGGCTTTGTGAAGCGCAGCACAAGGGGCTTCTCAACCGTTAATGCCATTAGAACTTTGTACTACTCCTATTAGACGTCTAGCTTAAGTCCCAAATAGCAATCAATTGTTCATTTTGTGCAGAAAGCATGAAATTTGGCACACTTATTCTTTAGACAATTCTTTAAAATTTTGGTCGAGGAAATAGATGATCGGATTATAGGAGCCAAGATGACGGCGATTTTTTAAAAATGGACGTCTTTTTTTTAAAAAAGTTGTAGGTTCGCCATCAAAACAAGATTATACTCGAATTCATATAATTCGAAAGAGAGGAATTGAAAAAAAATGGTTACATTGATGTATGACTTTTATCGTCCTTGAAAAGTGACATTTTATATAAAAAAATGCATTTTAAGATTTTTTTTAAAATAATTTTTCTAATTTAGTAAGCCGCGAGAGGCCTTTTGTTGTAATTTTATAATTTAGAAAGAACATCAAAATAATTTCTCTAATTGATTTTTTGCTTACAGGGTGATTGGTTTATTTATACCAGGCCAGCCAAAGTAAGATTTAAAAAAAAGCTACATTATCATCCGTATCGTTTTTAGTTTTTGAGAAAAAAATGTCAAATTTAATACGATTATTACAATTGTCAAGGTCAACTGATATTCTAAAAAATTTTTGAATAGGTGGCGCTGCGGACGACATGGCACCCAAATTTACGATTTTAAATTTAATAAAAGTTCAGATTTTTTTAACACCTTACATAAGACATGCATAAGTACTAAAATAATCGATTATGTATAGCTGAAGCATGTAGATTTTTATAAAAATGATTTTAGTTTGATATGGTCATTTCTCGCCTAATTTTTTTTTTTTGAGTATGTAAAAAAACAGGTTTTTCAACATTTTCTTCAATTCTTCCTAGCGACCAAAAATTTTTTGACGTTGATGACTTTTGGTGAATTAGAAGGCCCCGACAAGTCGATTCAGATATAAAATTCCAAATTCTATCGGGCCGTTTTTACGCTATAGGCCAGTAAAGTTGACCTAACATGTGTTTAGTCGCCCCGAATAATACTCTAATGTACCCTATTGTTCATTTTTTGCAGAAAGCACCACATTTGGTACGCTTACTTTTTTAACAATTTTTTAGGATCGTGGTCAAGAAAATTTATGATCAGATGTACAGAAACCAAGTTGGCGCCGAATTCTTCGAAATGGCGATTTTAAATCGAAAGTTACTTATCAAAAAAAAAAAAAAATACTTAAATCTATGAAGAGAAATTTGACAATACAATACAATATAATAGTTAAATTGACGTGCGGCCTTCGATTTCATTTTACTTTTTCAAAAATACTTTTCCCCTTCAACTCCTTTTTTTTAAATGTTTTATAATTCTGAAAACGGCGACAGGTCTTGTTTTATAATTTTATCATGACATCAATACATCTCTCCTCAGTGACTTTTTGCTTACAGGGTGATTGATTTAGTAAAATTTTCATAAAAGCCACATTTTCATCTGTTTGTTTTTACTTTTTAAAGTAGAATTTTCAAATTTGATACTATTACTATAGATAGTTTTTTGTTGTGCCAATTTACATCCCGATAATTTTGCCGACAACGATAACTTTAACACTATTGGAAAGTTCAAAATAGCCTATTTGGTACAGGTTTTAAGTCTACGGTACGATTGTTGTTAAATTTATGGCTTTTATTTAAATATGTTTGAAGCAGTTACCTATTTAATTATACATAAAAGAACGCTCAAACCGAAAAACACGCGTGGGTGTGTCTTCAATATCGGATGTTTCTATGGAACGTCGTCCGCAGCGCCACTTATCCAAAAAAATGTTTGTTGATAAGGCAACATTATCAATTTGTAACAAATTAGAAAATTCTACTTTAAAAAAAAAACAGTCGATAATGTGGCTTTTTTGACAAATCTTATTAAACCAATCACACTGTAAGCAGAAAGTCACTTAGGAGAGATGTGTTGATGTCATGTTCAAATTATAAAACAAGACCTGTCGCCGTTTTCAAAATAATAAAACATTTTTAAAAAAATGTTCTGGAAAAACATTTTTTTGAGTAAAATGACATTTTTCAAGGTCATCGAAGGTTGCACGTTAATTTAAGTAGTATTGCCCAATTTCTCTGCATTAAGTTCTATAGATTCAAGTATATTTTTTTTTATAAGTAACTTTCGATTTAAGACCGCCATTTTGAGGAATTAGCCTCCAACTTGGTTTCTGTGCATCCGATCATTTCTTTTTTTCTTGACCATGATCCTAAAAAATTGTTAAAAAAGTTAGCGTACCAAATTTGGTGCTTTCCGCAAAAAATGAACAATAGGGTACATTTAGAGTACTATTCGGGGTGACTAAACACACGTTAGGTCAACTTTACTGGCCTATAGCGTAAAAATAAACGATTATTTTATTAAATATGCATGTCTTATCTAAGCTATTAAAAAAGTATGAACTTTTAAAAAATTTAAAATCGGAAATTTGGGTGCCACGTCGTCCGCAGCGTCACCTATCTAAATTTGACATTTTTTCCTCAAAAACTAAAAAATATACAGATGATAATGTAGGTTTTTTTTTAAATCTTACTTTTATTGTCCTGGTATAACTAAACCAATCACCCTGTAAGGAAAAGGTCAACTATAAAAGTTATTTTGATGTGCTTTCTAAATTTTAAAATTACAACAAAAGACCTGTCGCGGCTTACTAAATTATTAAAAATTATTTTAAAAAAATTCTCAAAATTTTTTTTTTAAATAAAATGTAACTTTTCAAGGACGATAAAGGTCTCACGTCAATGTAACCATTTTTTTTTCAATTCCTCTCTATCGAATTATATGGATTCCATTATAATATTGTTGTGATGGAGAACCTACAATTTAGACTTAGACATCCATTTTGAAAAAATCGCCGCCATCTTGGCTCCTATACATCCGATCATCGATTTCCTCGACCAAAATTTTAAAGGATTGCTTAAAGAACACGTGTGTCAAATTTCATGCTTTCTGCACAAAATGAACAATTGGGGACCTAAGCCGGACGACTATATGTCAGATCACACTTAGAGTATGCTGCTTCAGTTTGGAGTCCTAGTTATGCATGCCATATCCATCGAATTGAAACTGTTCACAGAAAATTCTGCAGATACATTATAAACTTTACGATAATAATGAATTTCATTATTCTGACTTATGCAGATCATTACACTTAACAATTCTCTCCTGTAAAAGAAAGCAGAGAGACCTAATGCTGATTCAAAAACTCATTAACTCTAGTATAGATTGTCCCTATTTAACTTCCAGAATTGGATTACATGTTCCATCCCGGAATACTCGTACTACACAAGCCTTTCACCAACACTTTAACAGAACTAATTATGCTTTTCACTCATTCATTTCTCGTACCCTCAGACTGTGCAATGAATTATCTGAATTAGATTTCTTTGTTCATTGTGAACCATTTGTGAGGACTGTCAAAGGCCTAACTTTATAAAAATAAAAAAAAACAAATTGTTGTTTCTTCTTTATTTTTTTTCTCTTCCTTATTTTTTCTCTCCTTTTTAAAAACTGTTAATAGCAGAATTGTCTTTAACATTGATTTAAGTACTAAAATAGTATGTTAACTTTATTTAGTTAGTTATTTTAAACTAGGTAGTTAATTTAATTTAATTCATTTTCTATTCCATTGTTTTGTTTTATGATTTTCAGAAGTCTATAGTTTTAGAACTTGTTATTGCTCTTTTATATTATGTAAATGCGCTTGACCCGTCAATAAATAAATTAAATAAAATACATGTTATGTGCAGAATTTATTTGTCAAAGTGGATTTTATTTTTTGCGACTAGTTTTCGAGATATAATACTAAGTTGGTATTTCCCGACGGCGGCGCCGCGCCGTTACTCTCTCTGTCTGTCTGTCCGTCGCTCACTTTGTAGTCACTGTAACTCAAAAACCCCTGCACCAATCATAACGAAATTTTACACTACGATTACTTGTGTTGACGCACAGACCCCTATTGTTTTTGAGTTGTCCCCCACACCTTTTGAAGCTACCCCCAATTATCGCTAAATTTTTTTTTCTTACCTTGTAATACCTCGTTGGAAAGCTTATAAAAATCTTAGTTTAATGGCGCCAGTAGTTTTGAAAACATATATATGCCATACATTCAAGACAGAGCGGTAGTCACCCAGTGGTCAGCTAGAGAGATTCAAACAAAAATTACATTTTACTTTAAGCAATAAACTGGAAAATTTAACTTAATAAATATGTTTGTAAGTACCTGCAAATTTTTTTTTAGTAAATTTTAATTTTAGAATGCATTTTTGTTAGTATTCTGTATTTATAAATATACCTTTGATTGTTCACACTAGCGCTAGTCTACTGTATATAAATAGCACACATTAAATGTAATAGAAAAGTTCAGATATACTCTGGAAAAGTCCAGATACACCTCGAAAAAGTCTGGATACCTCCCAGAAAAGTCTAGATGCAATCTAAAAAAGCCTGGAAATGTCTGGACATACCGTTTAAAAGTCTAGATATACCCTGAAAAAGTCTGGATGCACCCTGGAAAAGTCTGGATACACTCTGAAAAAGCCTGGACACACCCCGGAAAAGTTTGGATACACTCAGGAAAACTCTAGATACACCCTGGGAAAGTCTGGATACCCACTAAAAAAGCCTGAATACACCCTGAATTTACCGTGTATACACTCTGGAAAAGTCTGGATACACTCTGTAAGTCTGGATACACTCTAAAGAAGTCTGGATATCTTGGAAAAATCTGGACACTCCCAGGAAAACTCTGGGTACACCCTCGGCCTGAATTCTTGAGCAGGGAACGACATAGATTTGTGTCGAATGATCCACGTCGAACGCAGTTCGTATTCTTGAGCGCATATCGTTCATTCCATTATATCAAAAATTAGGTGTTGGCGCTCCCCGAGTCCAAAGCCGGGGATCGATCCCATTTTTTATCTTTTTATATCTAAAATTAAGAAGAGGTTCCAAGATCATGTTTTTTTGAGGGATGGGGTCATTCCCCGGGATTGATCCCTTCTCGAGGGATCGTTCCTTCTTATTCTATTCTAAGAAGAATCCACCCTGAAAAAGTCCGGAAACACCCTGAAAAAGTTTGGATACACCCCATAAAAATCTGAATACACCCAGTAAAAGTCTAGATAGACCGTGGAAAAGTCTGGAGACACTCTTAAAAAACCCTAAATACACCATGGAATATTCTGGAAACACTCCACAAAAGTCTGGATACACTCCAGAAAACTCTGGATACACCCAGGAAGTGTAGATACTTCCTGGGAAAGTCTGGATACCCTCTAAAAAAGCCCGGATACACTCTGGAAAAGTTCGGATACACCCTGGAAGTCTAAATACAACCCAGTAAAATGAATACACCCAGGAAACTGAATAAAACCTGGAAACTCTGTATTTTCTTGAGCGAGTTTTGAAGTAAATCTTTACTCAATTTATTTATTTTTTGTATTTTCATATTATATTCTTATTTAGTTTTATAGCATACTTTTTATAAAAAGCGACGGTAAAATGTAATAAGAAACAAAAAAAAATAAAAACAATATAAAAAATTAAAAATAACATTTGTGTTATGTGTTATGAATTCAAAAATCGAATAAAACATAAATTTTACATACGATTTTAAATAGCCGAGAGTAAAATTATTCAAATCCTCTTAAATCGAACGTACAATAGTATTCTTAATTTGTTGAACTTTACTTTGGTTTTTGCGTGTATTTTATAAAACAAAGACTGGTTTATATAAAGCTGTCGGCGCCACTTTCTTACCTTTGGTCAAAAGTTGAATTTAAATAGGTTTAAATTAGATGCTAATTTATTCCTTCTTTAGAAAATGAAGTTCTCGTTTCGTTTTGGCGGAAGACCGAAGAAATCGAAGAAAAAAGATATGTGGGATTTCAAACCAATTCGAGATTATAGTATCATTAAAATCTTCTTGAATCAGTTGTACAATATAAGTGCTTCATATACCTAGGTTTTCACATATATTTTTTTTTAAGTTCACCAAATATTTTTTTTTTAATTTTAAATAATGTTTGGGGAGCACCTAAGTAGCACCTAATTTGAAAATAGAAGAAATATTTATTTTTACTTAATTTTCTTCTTTTATAAATCACATTAGCACTTAATTATGGTATTATCTTTTTTAAAATTAAGATGGGGCAGACTAGTTTATTATATCGATAATAACCGCTTTTCAAAAATAAAAATATATTTTTTTATTATGCACGTTTGTAGTGGGGGAAATGTCAACAATAATATACAACAACCTTCCTAATGTTATTTTAAAGGATCTTTAAGAGAAATCGCAGAATTTTTATTTCCTATAAATTCGTAGAACATCATAGATTTATCTATTAGCTTAGTTTATTGATTGTGATAAGTGGAAATAAATTTAAAGTTATGAATTAGACCGTGCTGCTTTTTCATTCCTAGCTTGTGTTTGTATTGAACCTTTGTTTTCATGCTGATTTTGTTACAAGTAGAAGGTTTTATTTGGACACTATTTTCAATTTTTGTCGAATGGTTTAACGATCCTATTTTTAATTTTTTTGGAGGTGTATGTTTATGGGTTGAGGGATCTTAATGAAACGTCCTTTTTTTGGAATGCCAACGTTTCGCAAAATTTATTTGCTTCTTCAGGGCTATTCAAGACGGCCGTTCCATATGCTAATAAACGGCATCCTTTGGTAAAAAGACATTTATTTTAAAGAAGTACACGTACAGTTTTAATTAAAAACTTTTAAAAAGACATAAACAAACAATAAAATCTTATTACTACGGCGACTATTTCGTTCGCATTTCGTCGTCGTCGTCGTCGCCGTAGTAATAAGACTTTAATGTGTTTGTTTATGTCTTTTTAAAACTTTTTAATTAAAACTGTACGTGTACTTATTTAAAATAAATGCCTTTTTACCAAAGGATGCCGTTTATTAGCAATAAAATAGACATATGGAACGGCCGCCTTGAATAGCCCTGAACAAGCAAATAAATTTTGCGAAACGTTGGCCTTCCAAAAAAAGGACGTTTCATCAATAAGATCCCTGAACCCATAAACCTGCACTATTTTCAATGAGTTCAAGAAAAAAAATATTTCCAACCTTTTTTTTTGAGAAGCTTTTCCTGGAAAGAGAATTTTATGAAGAATATTTTCGTGTATATTTTTATTTTTGAAAGGTGAACTAAAATGACCACTTCAGTAAATGGATTTTTTGTAAATAATAAATATACTCTGTTTTAGTTATCCTTTTGGATGTTATAATTATCCTACTATACTCATCTCAAATCTAAAAGGCAGACATACAAAAATAAAATTCCAAGTTATATAGGTGTTCTTTGTTGGTTACACTTGCAGTTTATGTTTAGTATTGTGAACTTGAGAAAACTTCATTGGCAGCGATGGTGCTAAAATAACATGGATTTATCTTGCAAGGTTGCAAGGTCCACTATGTCTTATCTCACTGTAACACGGCGTACATTTTGGATCAATTCTGAAGCCGCCAGACTCTTTTATAGTCTTAGCAAACCCAGTCTCTAGCAGCAGTCTTTTTCTCCGTCCTCTCGCTCCTTCCTATCGTATTTCTTCCAAAGAGCTTCTTTGGTTACCTGTTGAAGGCAACGATATAGAGGGCCAATTTGTTCTCTGGAATTGTCTTGCATTATTCTTGCACTGAAAATCGTATCAGCTGTACCTCGATTTGGTCCAAAGCCGGACTGTGTCTGGCAGATTCTGTTCGGCAGTTGAGATGAGTATAGTAGAACCTATGGAAGCATTTCTAATTTCGGAAATTATGGTCGCTTCATAGTTATTACGATGTGTGATGTGGGTCCACCTTTTTTTAATAAATTAGCAGGAATTCCGTTAGTACCATCTGATTCTAACTTATTGTCACAGAGATTACATATTTTAAATAAGAATGGGCATTGTGAAAAATTCAAGATGGTGGCCGAAATCAAAAAGTCAATTAAAGCATATGCATGTGATACATCATTTCGGGGTTTTTGAATCAGCTAAATTCAAATCTGTGGTTAAAAAAATACTCATTTGGAGGAGGGGGATTATTTAAGGGGTAATCTTGATCAATCAAAATCATAGCGAATATCGTGATCACACCAATTGGTTTTTAGATTATAATAAAGACAGCCATCAAATTCGGCAGGAAAGTCAAATAAGTTTCTTTTAGTATACAAAGTTAACAATTTTATTGTTTATGCCATAAGTCACCCTCTACTCCACCAAATTACCTTCAAAATTTTTTCGTAACCAAAGATTGGATTCAGTGGACCCAAAAACCATAGAATTAATGTATTACATGCACGGTGCATGATGCTCAAACGTTATTATTTGGTTTTAGGACAGATTAAGCAGAGCTGTCAAAATCCTTACAAACTTGAATAAACTTTATTCGCCAGGTTAGTGTTTTCCCCATAAATTTTCCGCCACTCCTCCAAATCACCCCTTAGCATTTTTTTAACTACAGATTTGGATTCAGCGGACCCCAGAACCCCATAATGGATGTGTCGCATGCATATGCTTCTCTTTTGGTTTTTTGTCCACGGCCTCCACCTTGAATATTTCAAAATGGTAATTGATGCCCAAAAGTCATTAGTAAGTTTTATAACAGAGTTGATCAGACCCGTCGAACTCTGTATAAAAACTTGAATAGTTTGTTTGTTAAGTCTAGGCATAAACAGTTTTACTGTTTGTCCCATCCCTCTCCTTCAAATTATTCCATTTTTTTTACTACTGATTTGAATTAGAGGGCCCAAAAACCTCAGAAATTGTGTATTGATTAGTAGGTCGATTTTTTCCTTGGGGTACTTACCACCCAGAATTAAAATAAATCCGGATTTGGATTAGGGAGACCAAAAACCGATAATGTGTCACACCTATATTTGCTTCGGATATATTTTCTTCAGTTTTTTCAGTTATGTTGTTTATACCAAATGCCCAAGGGTGCCAGAGTGGCATTAATCGGATTCAATATAAAACAACTTGGCTAACAAAATCAGTAAAAAAAAATTATACCATTCATTTCCAACTTTTTTTGATTTCCTCCAGAATGTTTCCTTTCCTCTAAAATCTATTGTCCGAAATTTTAGCTGATGAAAAATTGTACGGGCGAGTTCATAGTCATCGGTGGATCCACTTTATTTTTAGATTCCATCAATAAAGTTCTTCAAATTTTCCGGTGGAAACAATTGTTGCTATCGATGCTCAAATAACTTCAAAAAAAGGTTGTTTACTATTTTTATTTATTTTTTTTCGACTTTTGCTTTGAATAAAAACGTAAATAAAGTGTTTATTGGGCAATAATAAGATTGGCGAAAGTTCGGATGATGACTTAGACGAAGAATTGGATTTTCTGTTTTTTTATGTAATTCGTCATCCGAACTTTCGCCAATCTTATAATTGCCCAATAAACACTTTATTTACGTTTTTATTCAAAGCAAAAGTCGAAAAAAAAATAAATAAAAATAGTAAACAACCTTTTTTGAAGTTATTTGAACATCGATAGCAACAATTGTTTCCACCGGAAAATTTAAAGAACGTTCTTGATGGAATCTAAAAATAAACTGGATCCACCGATGACTATGAACTCGCCCGTACAATTTTTCATCAGCTAAAATTTCGGACAATACATTTTAGAGGAAAGGAAACATTCTGGAGGAAATCAAAAAAAGTTGGAAATGAATGGTATAATTTTTTTTTTACTGATTTTGTTAGCCAAGTTGCTTTATATTGAATCCGATTAATGACACTCTGGCACCCTTGGGCATTTGGTATGAACAACATAACTGAAAAAACTGAAGAAAATATATCTGAAGCAAATATAGGTATGACACATTATCGGTTTTTGGTCTCCCTAATCCAAATCCGGATTTATTTTAATTCTGGGTGGTAAGTACCCCAAGGAAAAAATCGACCTACTAATCAATACACAATTTCTGAGGTTTTTGGGTCCTCTAATTCAAATCTGTAGTAAAAAAAAATTGGGATAATTTGAAGGAGAGGGATGGGACAAACAGTAAAACTGTTTATGCCTAGACTTAACAAACAAACTATTCAAGTTTTTATACAGAATTCGACCGTGTATATTTTTGCATTTTTGGATTCTACAAAATATTTTAGGTACATTTTATGTATAATTTCCTATACCTATGTTCAACTGTTTTTAAAATTTTGACAGGTTAAAATTGACATTTTTTAACTTTGACAGCCTGTAACATCGAAAGATAGAGCAAAACGGTTTTTACATTCCTATCGTGGTTTTTCACAAGCTATCGTCGATAGCTTGTGATAGCTTGTGAAAAACCAAGATAGGAATGTAAAAACCGTTTTGATCTATCCCTAAACGTTTCGATGTTACGGTCTGTCAAAGTTTAAAAAATGACAATTTTCACCTGTCAATATTTTAAAAGCAGTTGAACATAGGTATAGGATATTATATTTAAAATGTACCTAAAATATTTTGTAGAATCCAAAAATGCAGAAATATACAGGGTGTTCAATTTAAAATAAGAAAGTTGTTGCCAAGTTTTCCTGCAAATAGCAACACTTAAATATGAGAGTATTTCATAAAGATAGTTTATATGGACCATTGTATAGTTTTCAAAATATTCTAATAGCTTACTCACCTTCGAACACCCGGTATATAAATGGTTATCCTTTAAGCACAATTTTTTTAAGGGGTACAACATTAGTACCTACACAATTTTTAGTACGTCAAATTTGAGTTTCGTTTAGTCGTTTAGGGTTGGGGGTGTAGGCTAATGGAGATACATAAAAATAAGATCTTTCATTCTCCAGTACATCAAATGACCTTTCGAGGCATGAACTAGCTTTGTTATTTATCAATATTTAGTGTAGTAGCCGATATTTTTGTGTGTGAAATTAAATATTAATAAAATTTATTAATTATCTTTTAGCTAAGAAAGTTGCTGATGATGGCTCAGTGTCCCAAGAGCCTCCAGAAGAATTCTCAGTTGAAAAAATTCTGGACAAAAGAACAAGAAATGCTAAAATTGAATACCTGCTTAAATGGAAAGGTTACAGCGAGTAAGAAAATGCATGAACCCAATTTTAAGAAAATCACCAGTGCGTAGCATTTGAAAAAATCTCGATCCTGCAGCGAGAGGAATTTTTTTTGGTGCTACGTACGAAAGCTTTCCTTTAAAAAAATTGGTTAAATACTAAATATTTTATGCACGTGTTACGTTTTGGTAGGCAATTTGACGAGTTTATGAAGTATAAGAAAGTTTTATCTTCTTATTTCCTCTAATATAAATTAAATTATTTCCTGTAACTTACATCTGGAAATATCTCTGGGATATTTCCAAATGCACTTTCCAAAGTCGATTCAATTTACACTTAATAATTTTCGGAAATTTACCTGTAAAATATTCAGTTACATTTACACAAGGGAAATTTCCACCAACATTTTTGTGCTAAATCTAGTGGAAAGAAAAAACAAATGCAAAAGTTATTTCAATTATACCTAACCTTTAAAATTTGTGTGGCTTGTTTAATTCAAGAACTCTGTTAGTATCCTATTACCCTTTTTACACTAAAATAAAGGTGTTAATGTCTCTAAATACATATATAGGTCTTGAACCCTCCATATTGCTGCTTAGCTGCAATTCTGAAAAATTAAGAGAATAATTTATTTTAGAGCAATTAGCCTTTAAATATTCCCCTACTTACCATAATTTTTAAAGCGTGTACTGCAAACTACTCAGTAAACTTAGCAGTGCAGCTCATAACTCAAAAACCGTAACAGGCTTAAATTTGGGAATGGGAATTTAATCAGCCTTTAACTAGTTCATCCTAGCAACTAATTTTGTTTAAATTGAACTTTTGATATATATACTGCTAACTTTGCCGGATAATTTGTCGGGCAGTTGTTACTCCATAAGAGCATTTAATTTGGAAATGGGGCATTTAGTTAGCCCTTAATGAGCCTTTAAGATGACATAATAAAATCTTTACAATGCTGATTTTGTAGTGCTTTCTTTACGGACGTAGATTTTAGAATATTATGTCATTTTAAATTAAAAAGTAAAACATATTTTTGGATTTTCAGGGAGGATTAAGATGACATAATAAAATCTTTGCACTGCTGATTTTGTACTGCTTACTTTACGGAAGCAGATTTTAGAATATTATGTGATTTTAAATTAAAAAGTAAAACATATTTTTCTATTTTCAGTGAGGATAATACGTGGGAACCAGAGGAAAATCTTGACTGTCCAGATTTAATTGCTGCTTATGAATCAAGTCTTGAATCCGAAGACAAAAATAAGGGTAAACATATTACTGAAGATAGCAGAGCCAGAGGTTTTGATAGAGGTTAGTATGTAATAAAACATATAACTATGAGATACTATAAAGGATGGCAAAATCTACTGTTAATGCGTGACGCGATCGACTCATGCCCAGAAGAGTATTTTTCTTTGCATTTTTCGGAAAATGTCAGTGTTCAACAATTCCTTCTTGTCCTTAAAAATTCTTTGGCAATAGCACGAAGAAAGTAAGTACCTCCTTAAAAAAGGTCCCGCTTAGAGTTAAAATAGAAATCGACCACTTAAGAATGGTCGCAAAATGTGTGCACGGTTTTCACCCTCAAGCAGTTTTTTAAAAAATAATTCACTCGCAACTCTCGTATACGTTACACAGCACACTCGGTGCGTCAACTTTCTTCTCAAGTAAAATAAACTCTAATAAAATAAGAATCTCAGTAATCGGATGTGAAAGATTATTTACTAAAAGTCTTTTTAGTTTAATTCGTTCCGAAATATAATTAACTGAAAAACTACTACAAACTCTCTCAAAAATTCTATAGATTTAAAGAAATACAATAAGTGATTTTTAGACATTAAAAACTGCCTTTTTGTATGTTGTTGTTGAATTCTTTCATTGTGACTGTAAATATAAACTGTTAAACTAATACTGAAATTCAATAAAACCAGCCTTACATGGATTACAGTTCTCTCTCGTTGAGGAAAGGAGATCTAAACTCGCTTTGCTTCGTCGGTCAACTGCTGTCGCGTGCGGTAAAGTATTACTTTCTGCGCTTTTTAGGTAAATAACTATTCTGATCTCAAAAAAGATAGCATTTATGGTGCCTGCCAAATATACCAAATAAAAATAAGAGGCGTTTTCAACCTTTTTAACTTAACTGTCATTTTTTATTTATTATTGTGCGCACCCACCCCGGCCCGGTTTTTACATAGATTTTAGTAGTTATCTGGTATGTATTTTTTATCTGGAAAGACAAAATGTCGAAAACCAAATCAAATCCATTTATTATCCGAGTAACTGTTAATACACAGTATGGGTTTCGTCTAAAGTAAAACAAACAAAAGACAGTAAAACTATCAATTAAACTATTCCAATTTCCTAACTGATTTTAAAAATAAAATAAAAGTATCTATAAATTTAGTATTATTTTTACTAAAGTCATCAAACAAATAAAGTCAACGACAAGATACAAAATAAAGAATAGATAAAATACTTGAGTAAGAATATTTGTGTTTTGTAAACAACAATAGCTTCATCAGCAAACACACAACAATACAAAATACACATACACAAAATACATTGTACACAAAATAAAAAACTTAAAAATTAACCTGAATACACAAATAATAAGTAAATAACAATATACTTGCCTCTGACATATGGTTTTTTTTTTTAAATCTGTCATCTAAGTACTCCGAGAAAGAATAGTTACACTTGTAGATGCGTACCCCCGCATAGCTCAGCAATCTCTCGTACCTTGGTGTTCTGTGCTGCTCTATCCGAAAAGCATTTCTATTTCAAGTGTTATAGCTACTCTCATTTCCATTGGTTTCAAATTTATTGCGATTTTCTCTGACGTAAATACATAATTTGAGAATATAAATAGAATAAAATGTCAGAATTTTCTTTTCCTTGAATAGGCTTCTGCACAAGCCCCTCCTTTTTATATTAAATATTAGGGGAAGGATTCTCTTTTGCGCTATGAAAATACGCTGGCTATTGGAGCAACCACCCCACAGAACAATATGGTATCGCCGAGTAGGCCATTGCATGGTAAACCCGTGTAAGAACATTTTGCTCCATATCTGTTCTTAGAGTGGGTATTGCAAAGAATGCCCTGGAGAGCTGATGCACAATATGATCGACTTGTTTCTCCCATGACAATGATGAGTCCAAGTACACACCCAGGTACTTTAAGGTTGTGGTTCCTTCAAACCCTGCAAGGTAATTGGAGTTGACGCTTATGGTGGTTTTTGTAAAGTATATGCATTTTGTTTTTTCAGTGTTTAACATTAACTGGTTCTTCTGGAACCATGACGACATGTCCTCAGCCACCTTCTGTATCTTTAATTCCAGATCCTCTATACTGATACGCTCATGCCTACATCATCCACATTGCAATCTCCAGACAGATGATGAGATAGATCATCCATAAAATGAAAATAAGTGATCCCTGCGCCAGTCCTGTGTCAGTGGGGAAGGCCTGTGAAAGGGAACCTCCCAACTTGACATGTATAGTACGACCCTCTAAAAATGACTGAAATCAGTTTTTGCATTTCACCTCTGATTCCCTTATTAGCCAATTTTCTTGCCACAAGGTCTGGGTAAATAAACTCAAAAGGATGCCGGCCACATACCTTCCTCTATCGACTTCTCGTTCCAAATGGGAGACAAAAGTCGCTGTGGCGGTTTCCTGTTGGGTCGAGAGTTATGTTGAACGTTCGATAAGAGAATCTGGGAACTGAGGAAAGACATTACTTGATTGTGTATGAATTTTTCTATTATTTTCGAGAATATGCTCAAAACACGTATAGGCCTATAGTTATCAACTGATCTTTTATCCCCAGACTTGAACATAGACATAGTTTTTACCACTTTTAAGCTTTTTGTAAACTTACCCGTTGTAGCTGCTTTATTTATGAGGATCGTAAGTGGGTAGCAGAGACCGTCAGCAGTTTCCTTGATATTTTTTATCCAAATCTCATCAATTACTTTTTTACTACTTGCTATTTTTCAATTTCTTTGTTATATTCTTGACTTCGTCTATGTTTGTCGGTTCACAGTACATGCTGTTACATACCGGTGGTCAAACTGTGCATCCTGTGACAAATTATTTCCAAAAACTATCGAAGTAAAATGTTCTCCAAAGCAGTTAGCTATCTCTTTGTTGTCGGTGAGTCCTGTGCCATTGTGAACTACAACATCAAAAGCTGGTTGGCATTTTCTATTTAGCTTTTTATTAACCTCAGTCCATATTTGCTTAGTTGTATTATCTGCATTTTTTATTTTATGCTAGAGGTGCTTGTGTTTGTCAGACAATAATTTTCTGTAATTTTTACGTTTTGTGCAATAGCTACTAGCATTTAGTTTCACACATTTTATTATTTTGTACATTTAGTTCTTCTCTGACCAGTCTGAGGTTGTCAGTCAACCATGAGCAGTTTTTTCGGTTATTTCTAGTTTTAGTTCCAATTGGACAGTGCCGATCAAAGAGATTGATAAATACATCCATGAACTGTTCAAAGGTGTCGTCCATTAAATTCACGTCATTCAAAATTCCCCAGTTATTCCCCAGCAGACCTTGGTTTAGCCTAAACTTTCTGTAGTAATGACACGGTACGGAGTCTTCTCTGCTATTGGTTTAAGGGACTGTTGGTTTGATATTGAAATTTAAAAAGAAGGGCCTGATGTTCAGCAATGAGCACTGAAACATTCCGCACTATACTATACACTCCGGTCAATATTTCAAAGTTCAAAAAATGGAAAGTTCAGCCGATTCTAAAAAATTTTAGGACGACATGTCGTCCCGACATGTCAAGAATTGTCGTGACTTTACTTTGGTATTTGACAGCGCAAATTTCAATGTTGTTTTATTTTTTTTTGGAACCGCGTATACATAAGATCGAAAGACAATTTTTTTAAGAAATAAACTTAAACCCTCCATTTATGGAACGTATCGTATAAGTTTTGATAAATCTTCCAGAGTCCGCTCTGAGCACTCTCGTAGATTTAATTAACAATTTATTTGCCACAGGCTCTTTCCCCAATTGCTAAAGACAGCTCTAGTTGTTCCGTTATATAAGGGGGGTATTACTAGAAATCCTTGAAACTTCCGGCCTATTTCTTTATTGTCATCAATTTCAAAAGTAATGGAAAAACTTATTAAATCTAGAATGCCTAAACATCTGGCATAACATAGTATTATCTCCAGTACACGATTTGGTTTCAGACAGGGAAAGAACACCAGTGACGCAATTTTTAATCTTCTGGAAGAGGTTTACCTTGGGCTTAACTCTAAGTCCGACTCTGTGGCTGCAATATTCTGTGATTTTTTGAAAGTTTTCGATTGTGTGGTCCACAGTGTATAGCTGCGAAAACTTTAGCGGTTTGGTTTCCGTTTTTAACTGATTGGATCGTTATTGTCTGGTAACTTTCAGGTTGTGAGTAGTAGGGACTGATACTCTAAGCCTGTATTAATTCCCAGAGGCGTTCCACAGGGGTCAGTTCTAGGACCTCTTCTATTTACAATTTACGTAGAGGATCTGGTCTCGTTGCCCTTTAAGTGTAAATTTCCGTCATTTGCAGGTTGTCCGTTGTCCACTCTACATGATGTGATTACTGCATCCATTAAGCAATGGTGTGATAGTAACCAGTTATTCTTAATGGTTAGTGACCCTTTGTAACCAGTTATGTTTTAATATTTCCAAAACCATTCCAAACATTTTTTCCTTTCGATTGAACATATAAATCGTTTGAAATCCAGGCTGGCTTCGGCTTGCTTTGCTGTAAGAGTTGCCGCTTCAGAGTTGGGATATTCTTCGGCAAGAATGGCGGACTCCTGTTTTGCGTTATTGTATAGCTTTTTGAGGATTTGGCCCGGCATGCGCCTTTCACTTAGTGTTTATCCTCCAGAAGTGCGCCATTCGTTATCTCCATAAAAGAAACGATGTGAACATTGCCGCCCTCTGTTTTTACTTTCTAATTTTTCTTGTTTATTTATATTAGAGACTGCTTGCTTAATTCACAAAAAGTATCATGTATTAAAATCTCAAAGACGAGAGGCAAGAGGGTCTGATAGGCTCCTGTTACCAATTCCCAAATCCAGCTTGACAAAGAATTAATTGATTTACTATAGTCCTAAAATATATAATCATTTACCCGTCTGCAGGTTTTTCTTTATGATTTGTGTTTTTATCTGCAAAAGTGTTTTGCTGGTAACTTTTTTTTGTTTTATTGTTGTGTCTTTTGTTATATACTTTACTTTTAGTTTAACCCATTGTAAAAATATATGGTTGGTTATGTTTACTTTTTTATATATAATTACCTACTTCATAAGTTACTGATCATTTTTATACAGTATAATTGCTTTGTCAATGATTCAAAACCAAATTTAGACAATAAAGCTTATTTTGAATTTGAATCTTGCCATGGGCTTCTTGCAAAAGTAGCGCATCTTCCGAGAATTTTAACAAATAAATATTGTCCTGTGTCTGAGGGACTATGTGGTTACACAGAAATTGATTAATTTTTTAGACACAGTAATTAAATGTATATATTTTTTTATAGGGATACACCTCTTCAACTTTGTAGATATTTAAAAAAATACGTCAGTTTCTGACAAATTTTATATAACTTGTTAGGATGATTTGTTTTAAAACTTGGGTTGGAGAAGAAAATTCTTGTTGATTTAGATTAGATTAGATTTGCTTTTCCTAAACAGTACAAAAAATGATTAAGCACTTATTATAGATGTTTTAGTTTTTAGACAAAAGTTACATTAATATACGCGTTTTCTGGAGAATCACTCTTCAAATCAAGCGTTTTTCTTAATAATTCTTCTAAAAGCCTAGAATCACATTTTCTTTATATATGTACGCCTTTTATAAAATTACCGACGATTTATTTATACATTTCTGCGTTTTACATGTTGTGCTTTTAGACTGAAAAAATGTATTTCTGGGAAAGGGTTGGGTTGGCTATTGCATTTCAATGAGCACATTTTGTTGTAAAAAATTCTTTTAGTGATTTTAAGTACTACAGTATTTTCCATCCAAACTGGTAGGTATACATATTTAATTGTCAACTGTCGACAATAATTTAATAGTAATTTTGTTTCTCTCTAGAAAGGCAGTTGGCCACAGTTTGTGTCACATTCAGAAAAATATTTGTCTACACCACAAGTTTTTGCAGGTTTTATTCATTACCTATTGTATACTTACTTTATTTTTCCCAATGAGTTTTAGTTACCCCGGGCAGGCAAAAAGGGCTATTTTCCAATTATTCTCCGTATTATTGCCACAAAGAAAAGAAAAACAGTTTCAAAAAGCAAAAACAATGAAAAATAAAAGAAATGTATATCAAACTAGGTTTGCTGGTAGCAATAAAATTATGAGGTATTTTTTTGTAACGAGTCTTATGGGTAAGAATGTAAAAAAATAGCTTTTCCGGCATAACTTTTGTCAAGAAAAAATGAAACCTAAGAAGTTTAAATTTGACAACTTAAAGAACAGTCTAGGGACCTTCGGATTTCTACCACTTTTCACAACACAGGGTTTTGTCTTTGATCATGGGGTGTTTCAAGGGAATGGTTCACCCCCTTTTTTTCTGCATTTTTCAAAATAGAGAAATGAAACTTGGTGATTTTATATAATGTCAAATTTGACGTTTTTTGACAAGTCGCGTGTGTTCCGGTTTCACCGGAAATGGCCTCAACTTTCGGTTTTCAAATTAGACAACCTGCATATTTTTATATTTTTGGTTTCCTGGAATAATTATGCTTCCAACGGTACTGCATATGCCAAATTTTTACAGCTTTAAAAAATAAAATAATTTTTTTTCATACTAGGTGTAAAAGTACCTAATTTTTTTAAACATGATGATATGTGTTTACACGTACTACTATTAAAAAAGTTACGATTTTAAAGAATGATTGTCCATGAAAAAAATAGGACAAACATTTAGCTATTTGTTTTTATATCTCGTAGACTTGTTGAGAGTTGAGAAGCTAGTGCAGCATTTCAAAAACGAGTTAATAATTTGCGAACCTACTTTATACGTTTTTATAGTTAAGATTGAACTTTTTAATTTTTTTTTTTTGAAGCTTTCAAAATTGATTCCATGAATCCAAAAATGTAAAAACATACGGGGTGTCTCATTTGATAATCGTTTCTCCCAACTTATGCCAGAAACTTTTAGAGCGTAATAAGTGACCTGCAAGTAATACAAAAATATATAAAAAAAAAGATTACGCCGTTTTCAAAAGCTTCTTCAGAAATGTTTCAATTAGGGAATTTTTCCAAGACATGACTTTACCATTAAAAGTATATGCAAATGATGTTGTAGTATGTTACATATAAAGTGACAAAAACCCCTAATCGCTGAATAATCTCATAAACAAATAAAAAGGTCAAATAATGACATACCTCTATTAGTGTAAAGGGATGTAGGAATAAATTCGTTAAGCGTTTGCCGTGGGTTGTTATGAATTGCTTTGTTATAAATTAAAGCAATATTCACTAATTCGCTCTTTAATTTTCCAAGAAATTAAAGTTGTTTGTCATTTTTTTTTATAACAAAACACAAACAAAATCACTAAAAAAATTAATACTCCGCACCACAACGCGACGTTACATTCAAACCTGAATCAGCTAATATTCAATAGTTTGTTTACTTTCTGTGGTACGATACGGAGATAAAAGCGGAGCGGGCAACGCACTTGCTTGATGATTGTTTTTTTGTTTATAAGCTTCAATGTACAGTCGAAGGCGAAGAAATGTTTTAGCACATTTTTGGTTATGTTTTTGGGAAAACTTTTGAATACATTTAAGCGAAATGAATCGTTATTTCAAACACCCACCAGTATTAGGAATCACGTCAAAAAAAGGAGGTGAACCACCATCGTGAAACACCCAGTATAATCGCTAAGGATAGGCATTCTAATGCTAATAAACGACTCACATTTTTTCCTGCCCTCAGCCGCGCTCTCAAGCTCTGTGATGGTCAACCACACAGTATATCACCAAAGCCTGAGAGCAGGACTGAGGGCAGAAAAAAATGTGGGTCTTACCAGACCGGTCTGAGCACCCCCTAGGAAGGCAGTTTTCTTTTTCTAGAGGGATTTAGACCCCAACCTCTTTGTCGGGGTTAGGGATCTTTAACGTGATCCACTATCAATAAAGGGTGTCCCAAAAGTTCGAGTCAACCCTAATATCTCCAAAACCAAGGCAGAGAAGAAAAATTTCACATAATTAGATGGTTTACAAAAAGGTATCTTTTTGGATGCTATTCAACGCACAAGTCATTAAGGAGAAGGGGCTAGGGCGGCGACGATACTTTTTTTTAAAAATGAGATGGAAAATTTAAATAGAGCTTTTTACACAAACACCTAATATGTTACTTTTTCTCTAACGGTTTTTGAATAAAATGGGAAAATCATCTCCATAAGACCAATGAGTTTGACAAGAAAACAGATATTCGAAATCCTTTGTCTAAGTCATTGTCCTTATTTAAAAGTTTTTGTCATTTTATTTAAAAACCGTTAAAAAAGGTAACATATTAAGTATTTTCGGAAACGGAATGAAAAGCTCCATTCAAATTTTAGAAAATATACAGGGTATCTCATTTAAAAAAGTATTGTCTCCTCCCCCTTAATGAATGGCGACACAATTAACATCCAAAAAGAAACCTTTTTGTAAACCATCTAATATTGTGAAATTTTACTTCTCTGTCTCTTTTGGTTCTGGAGATATTCGGCCCAATGAGCATTTTCAGAAACTTCTGGTGACAGATATTTATATAATTATTATAAAGAGGGTTCCATTGATACCCTAGGGTATTTAGAAGTTTCCTACAAGAATGGAGTTTGTATATTTGTTTTATTAAAGGCTCTAAATTGATGGTACCCTAAAGTAACATAAAACTGGCGTTAAATATATTTCCACGGACATCTTTATAAAAATTGAAGTCATCGGTTCAAATGTTATATAAATTGGTGTTAACAATGTTTCCACCAACATATTTATAAAAATATAAGTCATCAGTGACAAAAGTTATATAAATTGGTGTTTGAAATCTTTCTGTCAACCCACCTATAAAACCGTAAGTAACTATCAAGTAAAGATATATAATAGATTGGTTTTTAAAATGTTGCTATCAACCCACTTATAAAACTTAATTAACCAACAACAAATTTATATAAGATAAGATTGAAAATATTTCGAGAGACACTTATAAAAACTTGGGAACTCACACACAATAGTTATATAAATTGGTGTCTGTAATATTCTTATGAACTCATTCATAAACCTTTTTTGCCCATAAGGTTTTTTCTATAATTTTGTTAATAATTTCTTTATATAGTGATTATAATACAACTGTTTTTAGAAAAAAAAACAATTTTGATTTATTTTGGCAATTATAAAATCAAAACAAACAAGATTTTTTAAGGTTAATTTTGTGACATCAAAAGGTGCGTTTTTGCGACCTCAAAAGGAGCGTTTTTGCGACATCAAAAGGCACGTTTTTGCGAGATACCATACCATTATTATCTTGTTTTAATTACATCAATCTGAGAGATAAGAGATCCAAATCTTTTTGAGATTGCCGGTGACAGATATCGGGATCGAATGCATTTTACACCCGATTCCCACCAGCGTTTCCCATGCGCAGTCACCCTGACTCAAAAAACTCATCACGTGGTCCCACATGAACTTGTATAGGCAAATCTCGCTTAGACCACGCGATACGTGTTTTGATTCGGGGGACCCACGAATGAGAAACGCATAGATGGGAACCGTGTTTTAGAAAAAGAGAACAATATAGTAACCGTGTTAAGGTCGCAAAAACGCACCGTGAAACGTCGAGCGCATACGCTGATACTGCTGGTCGGCGGCAAATGTGAACACCCCGGAAAATACTCGCCTGTACACCCTTCGACCCCGCAATCTAACTATATTCTTGAGATAGTTACCTCTGACAGTTATGCGGGCTTGAAGTGTGTGGAGGCGGGTATTTTTCCTGGTATGTGTAGTATGCTGGATCTCTCGAGGAATGCATTTAGGAAAAGAGAACAATGGTAACTATGTTAAGCTCGCAAAAACGGACCATCAGTGTTCAACACTGCGCCATCTGCAGCCCTATGTTCCAAGTAGCATCATTTTTTAAAAGGGTTATAAAATAGTGTTGACGAGGTAAACAGTGGTATAGTTGTATTGTTTTTTTTATAGAATTGTCGGAAATTTTCGCCATTTTGGATTACAAAAATAGATTTTTGGCCTAAATAAAAACGTTATTTATAGGGTTTCAACATGTGTTTCAATCGAAATATTGCTTGTTAGGGTTAGGAACAACATACAAAATTCAATATTTGTCCCAGAAAGAAAAACGCGTATGAAAAAAAACCGATATTTAAATTAATATTTTTTTCTCGTTTTCTCAAGTATTTTTGGAGCCCATGAAATTTACGTGAGTGTATTCGAAAACTATACAGTACACACGGGACCGCATCTGATTTTCAGAGTAGGATGACTTGAAAAACAGCTTTTATTTGACTATAGTATATAAATATTCATATTCCTGCTTAAGCTTATCTCACTTTCATTTTTATTTATTTTAGAAGATTGCTAAACACCATTTTATAAACTTTCTTATTGTAAAAAGAAAAAGAATAATATATAACAAGCAAAGGGAAGAAAGATGGAAAATCTATATTTCTAAATCCATAAAAACCTTTAATTTGTTATGTAGTGTTGTTAAAACAGTTGTAAAACCTTTTTATAATAATCTCTATACTTGAGGGCTCATAAGGAAGTTTTATAAAATCTATATGTTGTTTTTCTATCCATTACTATGTACCATAAATTTTTATAAGCTGGTGATGAACAGTTGTTTTTCAAGTCTTTTTTACTCATTTAAGAGATATATTAGAGTTATAAAATTATCACCAACACTAAATAATATAACTTTTGGTTATTTTATGAAGGTTTTATATTATTTGCTGTAACTTTTTTATAGACAAAAATGCTCATTGGGGGGTGGACTCGGTTTTTTAGGACACCCTGTATATGGATCACACGGTACCGTCACGTACCGAATCATGTTAGCCTGCCTTCTAGTTAACCCGGCCTGCTCCGCTCCATACGTCTTTTAAAATACTCTCTCAAAATTTTGTAATTTTTCAAGAAAAAGTCCAAACAGACTACTGACGGCCCAAGGTCCTCCTGGTTGATAAACCAGGTATGTACCCACTATACCAACCAGGTCGGCTTGTCAAAGTTCAATGGGTAATTGAGATTTTGTTCTAGATAAAAATGGAACGGACTGTAGGTAGCACAGTAAAATGTATGATTTTTAGGTCTTCAACCGGACCGTATTGTGGGAGCAACCAATGCTACAGGAGAGCTTAAATATCTGGTCATGTGGAAAAACTGCAAAGAAGCCGACCTTGTTCCTGCGAGTCAACTAAACGCAAGGTGTCCCGAAATTGTTATAGGTTATTACGAAAATAAGAAAATGTGGTATGTGGAAGAACCTGTTATAGAACTCGACTAAATATATATAAATATCTATATATGTTCAAAATTCGATGATCACCATGAGGATCTCCTAAACGTTAAGAGATACGAAAACGTCTAAATTAGAACAATGTTGCGTAATTTGATGCTGTGCTTAAAACTAAAAAAAAGATTTTACAAAATCCGTGTAGTTCCGGAGGTTGCGAAATATTATCTGTCATCGTTAATGAACCAAACAGCAAGAGAAAAAAGCATGTTTTCTTAAGAAAAAATGAACTTGACAGTGCTCCTGTCACAGTGATATGTCAAATCTTAGATCTTAAAAAACTGCCTGAAGAAAGTTTGAGGCGTTTTTTGACAGCTTTAAAAATAAAGGCAAAAAAATAAAAACTAAACATGAAAATTTCGTTTTCGCCGGAACTACACGAATTGTGTAAACCTTATTTTAGTTTTGCGCAAAGTATCAAACAGCGCAACTTTGCTCTATTTTAAACCTTTTTTGGAACATCGTGTAAACAGGATTCTTCAAAATCAGTACCATGATTCTAGCAAATGCTTCGTTCGACTTTCTCCATAAACATAGCGTTAAAGTTTCATAATAATAGAGACCTTTTGCACCTGTAATTTTGGTACCTGCCCAACCAATAAAGTTTGACGTTACGTGCGGGTGCATACTGTATCCCTTATAATTGACATGGTTGCCGACAGTAAAACGGTAAGTAGAAAAACAAAATATTTAAATTGATTTTTGAAAGCAAATATGTTCTGTATTCTTGTAATTGTAAATATAAGGGTAAATTTTTGTTTATTCATTTTCTTTGGCTAGAATTTCGTAAGAAATTTAAAACATTGGCGACGGTGCAAAGTGATTCCCGTTTATCCCCCCCTTTTCTCTGTTGGGTTTTCAAATTTTTAAAGATTGTTAATACTTAAAATTTACCGTAAAAACAAAAGAATAAGATATTTTAAATGAAAAATATTGGACAAATTCTTTTTGTAAATCTTGATAATAATAAATACCCTCTAAATTCGGCAATAAACAAATCAAAGGCTGCGCGCAAAAACTAAAAATGCTGCCTTAAAAATAACGTTACGTTAGCTACGTCACAACGCATTATTAAGCGATAAAGTCACTTAACGGGGATTTTTCATAAGAGATGCAAAAGGTCTAAGATTCCCCCTTTCGTTAAAAATATTAATTGGATCTAGCCAATTACCGAGCGAATTACATTATAGTTATTATTAAATTTGATATAATTATCTTGAAAACTGCAAGAGCCATCATAAAGAAAAAACTAAAACTTGATAACTTAACGCTCTGTAGATCGGCAACGAAGCGTTTGGGGACAAAAAGTCATACTTTGACTGGAAAAACCCTTAAAATATTGACACTTAGTTTTTAAACACCTTGTATATATATATAAGGTGCTATGGAGATCGTGTCAAATGTGGAAATGGGAAACGCCGAAAATCATAAAGGGAACACTGTTCAAAAAAATAAAATGTTTAACAAAATGTCACTTTCCGTAAACGCCGCTGCTTAGTTACTTTTTTTTTTTGTAAAGTGGCAGATCCAAAATGTTTTCTATAGACAGTTTAAGTCGGTTATCATACGTACGAGGTGCCCAGGAATTTTTCGGATCGGACGTTTCTGTCTTACATTTTAGTACCAGTATTTATATCCTGCTTTCTTTTGTTCGGTACATTCGTATTGCCATTCCATGGATTTTTGGACTTTTCGGCAAAAGTCGCTAACGTAGCGGGAGGCAGGCCCGGATCTAGGGGTGAGGTAATGAGGCAGCCGACTCAGGCGGCTGTTTTATGGAGGCGGCCAAATGGCTATAATGAAACCCCAAATTAGTCAGAAAAAAGGTATTAAACCCTGCAATCAACGGAACCAACATTGTTAAAAATATTTCATCAAAAACGTAACGCAGCCAAAATTTTTGAAGAATATTTGACTTCTTCAAAAAAATTTGCCTGCGACGTTGTAAGAAATATTAGTAGTTACAATTTTACTATAATTTTAAACAATTTTTCCAACAGCATTCAAAAATTGTAAAAAATGCATTTTTCAGTAAAATTTTATTAAAATTTTCGCCTGTATGCATAGCATTTACGGCATGATTTTGTCATCAAATCTAGAATTAAGACTATCTGGCCCCAACCCAAAAAACTTTGTTTAAAATAGTGTACAAAAAACGTAAAATAGATTAAATGTTTTGCTAAAAATGGCTTTTCTAATGTAATTTTCTCCAAATTTTTGTATGAGGCGCATTTAAGGACTAATTTTGACAACAAATCTTAAATAATTTTTTTTTTTATAGAATAAGAATTATTTAGCAGTAGCAGTAAATTGGCGGCCGTAGGCCTGGCCATTAGACCCTTTCTGCCATAGTCCCCGTGCACCCCCGACTGATGCCCCTTAGGATGCAAGTTTTCTTTCTCTAGGAGGAGAATATCTTCAAATAAAAAGTATACTATCAAACCATATTTCATAGCATACATAATAACTCGACCCGCCTCGTCTTTAATAAAGTTGCAAACTCCTATATGTTAATGGTATAGGCAGTTTATTTCATAATTTTTTTTGTTTAAAATGGCAAACTTAAGATTTTTATTATTAACTTCCCGCAGCTTCGCCTACAGTCGTATCAGTTTTTTTCCGTTTTTCTGGCTTTAAATGATTACAACTATTGTTTTCATGAACCCATTTTGATAAGCCTATATCCCAATAGTCCGAGGACTCCAGTAGTGAAATACCACCATGGGCAATGCCAAATACATTTAGTCATTTTTGCGTGATACTGGAATAAACAGACAGACAAAAATTCTAAGAATAGGATTTTTGGTATCTGTATAGTTTGGTTAGAAGCCGACACCAAATATTTTTTTTTAATATTTATTGTACAGAAATAGTGTATCTAGAGATAGGTAAAGATTGATTTTGAATGGTTAACTAATAAAATGCATTAGTCAGGGGCGGCATTTAAGAAAATTGCCTCAGGCGGATAACCTCCTAGGGCCGGGCCTGTGGGACGAGACGTTAATTCATAAGAAAAATTAACAAAAACCCTAATAAATTGTTTACATTTAAACATATGACACGATTAAAATTACACTACCCAGTACATATCATTGGTGCATGAGAAAAATGAAACAACTCAAAAATCATCAATGTTTACGAGGGCCGTTTTAAACTTTATTTTGTTTCTTCCAAGGAGCCCCATTTTTTTGTAATGAAAGCAATGATTTTTTTAATTTACCGCCAATATGTAACGAACGATAACCAGTCGTATCAATTTTTTGATATGTTTGAATTTTTGAATGTTTGGAAGATAATGATAAGATTAAAATAATTTAAGTTGCTTTTTTATTTTTTAATATTGTATAGTATGTAATTAAAGGCTTTTTCGTATTGACGCCTAATTATGTATAACACAAAATAAAATGGGAAAAACATTGTCAAGGTTTAAATCAAACTAATTGGGATAAATTATTAATAGTTTCTGCACAATCCATAAAACCTTCAAAAAATAAATAAATAAAAAAATGTGCATTTATATATTTTTTTTTGTTTAAATGTAATTATCCATCTAAATGTGAAAACCGTGCTACGGTTCGTTTTTAAAAAGTTCAATTTTCCTTCCCTTGAAATGTTTCCTTTAAAAGTTGAGTAAAAAACCACTTGAAATTATAGATTTTTCAAAATAAACCCCAACAAAATTACAATTAAGGACTAATATTAAGTCCCAAATCGTGCTCAATTGCGATTTTTTCCAAATGGTGATCATTTTTTTATAAATCGTAGGTTTTTTGTATCAAGCAAGATTATACTCGAATCGATATAAATCGATAGAAAAAAATAATTAAATTGACTTCTAAAGCAGACGTAGCGAATAAATGACCCGACGTCAGTCAGCAACGTCGTTTCGACTTTCTGTGAATCCTTATTTATTCATAAATGGGAAGTACAGAATTATGTCGACTCCAAGTCTGTACGACGTCAGTAAATGAACCTTATTAGAGACGAGCTTTGGCCCATTTCCAACGTTGTTTAACGTTTGATTTTCTCCACTCCACCACGTCGCCCATTCGTTGATTTCCGTTACTTAAAATTATTCAAATTTTTTGGACAAAATCCTATGGATTAATGTAAATTGTACTTATAAAGTATACTATTTTGGAGAACAATATAACTTGTTTGCAATTACCCAAAAATATAAAATTAGGGTATATTTTTTTAACTAACAGATAATAAGAGACACTTTTAAAACCAGTTTATTGGTAAATGTGATTAAGATGCTTCCAAAAAAAGCGATGGCCTCGAGAATTCTTTAATATAAAAAAAAATAAAATAATTTTCATTTGTATTTTGTTATTTTATTTCAAAATTGGTGTGGTATGTGTGTCTTATTGATAAATTATTATTGATTTTAAATGGCGTTTGTCTAACTTTTATCAACATTTTTAAAATAAAAAATGTTTCCGTGATGGCCGATAGACGACAAGTTGTTTATAATGGCCGATTCAATCTAAAATTTTACCAATTGGGACCAGGTCTCCAACTTTCGTTATATGGGTGCATATCAAAAAATTACCTTTCTAGTTGTCCCTACCATTTTACTTTGCAATTACGAGGGATTTGTGAATTTTTTTTTGATGTGGTTAGGAAGAGAGGTGTATTTGATTGTAAAAATGGAAAATCTACCCTCATTTTTATGTTTTCAATATTTTATTTTAAAAAATACAGCCCCAATCTCATTCTCCTGGCATGTCCCCAGCTCACTTTCTTCCGGGTAAGTTTTTTTCCCCATAAAATGTTCCCATAGATTAGAAGTTTGATTTATTTTAGATTCATATTGATCCCATCTGCACCTGGCAAAAACAGTAGAATATAATGTTAAAAAATATGCGCACTGGAATAACTTAAAAATTGTCCCCTTTTATTCTCATTCTCCTGGCTCTGTTAAGCACTATAAAACTACCTGCTTTTGCATCCAACCCATAACTTCTTCATTCTAAAAAACTCAAAATAACATTAAATTTCTCTTGTTTCGATTTGCCTTTTGTAACAAATTAAAGTTTGTCCAAAATAAAATAAAGAAGTGAAAAATCATAAAATAGTATATTTATTATTTTCATTCTGCTGGATCATTTTTTACCAAAACGAAGTTTTATTTAAAACACGCTTGTATGTCTTAAATAAGGTAATGTGTTATTTTTCCTAGTAGTGTAAACCAGTTATCCTAATTTTGCGATTTACCTACAAAAAAAATATTTATGATGTATTTTATCATTTTCCTGGCATATCATTCTCCTGCTTCCCAGGAGAATTAAATAAATGATCTGCTATTCTGTAATTATTATTTTCTTTATTTATTATTTATTTTTTATTTATTTATGTATTATTTATTATTCTGTTATTATTATTGTTACGTTATTATTCTGTCACTTTCTCATTCTCCTGGCACGAAAATATAAACGTCACTTGACAGCAAGATTTTTAAGAAAACTAGATTGCCGCTATATTTTTTAAAAACTTAACTAAATTAGCAACACATTTAATTACTTCTTTTATTTCTTAGCCATTTTAGGTTTTTTGCAAAATTCATCAATAAAAAGAGGTAATTTTTTGATATTCACCCATATAACATTGACTAAATGTCACATTCTTATGATCAAATGACGTTGGGAAATCCTACGTCTGAATGCCCGACAAGCAGCAAACGTATTAAGATCCAAATTCATGTATCGCAGGTCAGTGCCGACGTATTAAGGGTCAAATTTATAGTCTCAAGGCCTCCTTGACGAAGGTGTTCTTCAAGGCGTCGTTTCATTTCTTATTTATAGTCACTTCCTTCGGGCAACGTCGCAAAAATGATGGTGAGATGGTGCAAAACTACTGATAAGTTCATTGTTATTATTTTTGGGGTTATAGTTTTGTTATTTTTAAAATGTTGCAATTTTCTTTAGGAAAAAAAATGAATGACAATATAATTCAAAAGGAGTGCACTACAAAGGCTTCAGAGTTCCGTAAGGTAAGCGATATGAGGTATGCGGTAAGACGCAAGGAAAATAAACAATAGCAAATGCATGCTGCTCTTCTTGCGGTTACGGAACCCTATGAATGAAATACGTTTTCTATAGTTTATTTTCCTTGCTGTCTTACTTCATACCGCTTACCTTACGGAACTCTGAATCCGCCCTAAGATCCTACACTAGCCAGCAAAAATTTTTCTTTGTTGAACTGATGCAAAGATATAAAAATACATTACGTTCACGTATGAACAAAAAAATGTATGTAAGAACTATGAATCCAACAAATTCAACTTATATTACCTAGCTACCTATTTGAATACTTCCAGTGCCATAATACCATAGGGTACATAGCAAGGTTAACATTGGCGACACTGGAAGACCCTGGTTGTTTGTGTGATTAAATTTATCTTCGATCATAGGTAGTATTTTTGAAAAATTTATTTCTGGCCAGAAACTCATTTTCTCTAAAGAACTCAAAGGGAATTTGCTTGTATCGCTTTGGGAGACGACCATGATAATCAGGGACTTCTTCTCCCACCCGACCAATAAATTTAAAAAATCATCCATTATTTTCAGGATAGATTGATAGATAGAAAAATACTTGATTGTCTAAAATAATATTTTTTTTGACAAATCATATACTTAAATATTAATAAAAAGATAGAATTAACAAAAAGAGAATAACACAATTTCTTAAACAGTAAAAAAAAACTTTCTTAAATATTTAAAAACTAAAAAAAAAACAAACATACACAATACTATAACATTCTATCAATAGACATTTACAATTTACATTTGCTCTGAAATAATTTAAAACCCATCACTAAAAAACTCATTTAAACTATAGTACGCTTTATTGCATAAAAATTTGTTCACCTCTACAAGGATTTCTTTTTAGATTGTGGATTTCCTTAACATGAATTGGCAAGCGATTAAACATTTTTCTACTTATTGTTTTGAGCCAAAGATGATTTAGGTAGTAAGGTATAAGATTTTAAACTGTGCAGGTCATTATAGTGTTTTTATGCATAAGGCATACCGTTTTAAGAATGAAAATATAGTAGACAGTAAGTATCTTATGGGTAATGAAAAGTTGTTTGCAATGATTGCAATATCCTGCTTTAAATAGATATCGAATTGCTCTTTTTTGGAGAATAAAACCGTTTTAAAAAGTTTAATTGAGCTGTTTCACCAAAAAACATTTCCGTACCTTATGTACGATTCTACCAATGGAAAATAGGCTGACTTAGCAGTCTGAAAATAGAGTTAATTTGCAACAATTTTTATGTTTAAGTTTGCAACATGTGAAGAAAATTTGAGTTGGTCATCTTAAAAACCAACCCACAAGGTAGCTCTTTAGCTACCTTGATATAAGGATTCCTTCAAGGGTGCCTTTCACCACTATAAATACCAAATTGGTCCGAAGGCCTCCTTGAAGGAACAAGGGTGCCTTGAAAGACGACTATAAATTTGGCCCTAAAGTCCAACCTCTAACAATTGATGACATCAGATAGCGCAAACTGTCTCACTTCAAGCCGCTCTGGCCCGATCTTCAGGCTGAACTGAGAGAGACAATGCCTATCCACACTGCAAGTGCGAAAGAGATAAATTTACAGAAAATTAAGGATGAAATAAGTGTTAATAACAGAAAAAAATAAGATCAGTGAAGAGCTGAAAACTAAAACAGATTTGATGAATGAAGGGCAAAATAAGATAAGAGTTCTAAGCTCAAAAATTGTGCCAGCTGAAAAAATTATAAAATAATATTCGATCAGTATATCCACTCAGAAAAATTATGTAAAAAGTTTAGAAACTGAACTGCAGGGGCTTAAAGAAGAGAGCAAGAAAATGGTAGGAACACTAAGACTGTGCGAGGAAGAGAATAAAAGGTATGAAAATAACATTCAAAAATTAAATTTGGGCTATCATAATGAAAACAATATTAATACCAGAACTCGGAGCTTTCAATCAGGGAAAAGAAAAATTGACGAAAGGCTTAAGTTTGGCATAGATAAGGATAAACAAATTCCAAGGGTATTGTTGTTAACTGATGATTCCGGTAAGCATTTATATGATTATTTAAACAGTAAGTTGGATACGCAGTATACGTTGCAGGTAGTTTGTAAACCTTATGCCAAATTTAACAATGTAGTCAATGAAATTTGTACACATATTAAGGATTTCAACGAATTTGATTTTGTCGTTTTATTTGCAGGTATTAATGATGGTTTTTTTAACTTTAAATGATTAGTCCTGATTAGTTAATAGATGTTACCAAACCAATTTATTATTATGTTCGTTACCTTTTAACTGTAGGAATAATTCGTTGAGGTTAGAAAAAATTAATGAAATTAATAATTTTATTTATGATTCCGTTAGAAAGTTCAAAAAGTTTACTGACAGTTTGAATTTTAAAAACTAAAGATCTTGGGTGGAAATAACAAAAATTCAAACCTGGATGAGTATCCCACAAGGAACACACAAAGGACCAAAGCGAAAAGAGAAATGATTAAACGACGTTTCGCCTTGGGCAGCCAGCGTAGGCTCGTCAGTGGTTCCACTGGTCACCCTCCCCATACATCATTAAACACCATCATTGTTTTGTTGTATTTGAATTTTGTTGAAATATGTAATAATCTAAAAGTAAGCGACTATGAACGGCATAGCAAGTACCTTAACTATTGGGGTGTTAACAAACCTGCAAAGATTATTGTATAAAGCATTAGAGATTTTAATAAAAAGGAAAATAAAATTTGCAATTTAAAACAGTTTCTTATAAATGTAAGTAAAACTAAAAAAGCAGTTGAACTTTCTAACGATCATTCACAAACATATAATCAGACACCAGTTGAATAGCCTTTTTTAGAACTTTATCCAGAAGTAATTTTGGTGGGATTAAATTGCATAAAAACGCCTTTTTACTTTGTTTAAATGTATCAAGTCTGACAGCTCACTATGACGAAATATATCGGTTAGCTCTTAGATCACCAATAATTTTGGCTCTGTCTGAAACTTAATATACTTAATTGCGTAATTGAAATTCATGGTTATAATATCGAGAGAGTAGATAGTGATAGTAGAATGACGGGCGCGGTTTTGCTTTATATTAGAAATGACGCAAAAATTATTGAAGTGAAACGGGTTTTTAGGCAGATACAGTATTGGCTGGTATCGGTAAGTATAATGTTTCAATTTAGTATAATTTTTTTAAGAATGGTGTGAAAAAAATGTATCAGATAAAAATTATGCGTTTTTACTGGCTGGGGATTATAATATTAATACGAGAGTTGCAAATATATAAAAAAAATTAAATATTATATACATGACTTACGATTAAGCAATATTGTACATGATGTGACAAGATCGTGCAGCACCAGAGATTCTACTCTTGATTTGATTTTAAAAATTAATGACAACTTTAACGCATTATTACCACCCAAAATTTTTGATCACTTCATGGTGCAAGTATGTACAGAGAATATAAAAAACAAAAAAAAATAAATCAAGAGGTAGAAACATTAATTTTAGAGAGGTTAATACTATTTTGGAAAACATGATGATATCAATAAAAAGTGTTTAGATTTTTTAAAAACATTAACTGATGCCTTGGATAAAGTTGCTCCTGTCAAATCTATTTCTACTTCTCCAAGATTTAAGGAGTGGTGGAATGATAGAGTAGGGAATGCGATAGAAAGTAGGGATAGAAGTTACAAAAATTATATACGAAATAAAACGGTTGAAAACTATGAGATATATAAGCGGATGAGAAATGCAGCGGTAAGGGTAATATGTGAAGAGAAAAGGAAATATTATGATGAGAAAGTTAACCTTAACAAAAACAACCCCCAAGAAATGTGGAAGTTTTTAAAAACATTTTTACCAAAAAATTAAAATCCTGTTGATATACAAGAAATTGAGATAAATAATAGCATTATTAATGATGTTCAAGGTATTCCAAATTCCCTTAATAACTTTTTCTACTATTGTACATTAAATTAGTTTAAAATTATTGACTATGCTGACTTAAAACAAATAAATTTTAATATGGGCAGCAAATCTAGTCCTGATGACATTACTGTAAACTTCCTTAAAAATACCTTTTAAATTTTTCATTGGAAAGAGGTTTAGTGCCCGATATGCTAAAATCATCATTATTAATACCGATATTTAAAGTTCTGAATTCAAAAAAAGCTAGCGACTTAAGAGTGTTAAAACATTACAGGGTTTCAACGTTGAAAAAATGTAGAATTAATGTAAATTTGTATACGTTAAGAAAAATGTTTAAAAAAAGTAAAATGTAAGTTCAAAATTAACATTCTATGTGAAAGTATCGCTGATACTCGAAAGAAGCGCTAATTTTACGTTAATATCATCGTGATTTTAACAAGAAATGTAAACGATAAAGTAACTGAAAAATAACATTATTTGAAGTTTAATAAATGTCACAGTGTCGGAACAAATTCGCTTTTTTACAGTTACACTTCCGGCCACATAAAATGCTAACGCCGATTGGCCGATTTTATATAGGCCTCACAACTCAGTACCCTTTTAGGTGCTTCAAATTGACAAAAATGTCACCGTCAGGTTTTGTTGTTGTCGTCAGAGACAACTTATTCCCGTGTGCACGGGTTCGGCTTGACATGTAAGCCGAGCTTAAGCTTTAGTTTTGGTGTGCAATGGTGTGGAATATCATGTAAGTGGCACTTAAGCTGCAGTTAAGATCAGCCGTAGAATTACTTCGGCTTAAGCGCATTTTGAGGTTATGTGAGCTATTTTTTATTATGTTTTTAAACAAAAGCCATTAATTTAATCAGATTATAAAACTGTTCCGTTGCCTTAAAATCTTTCTGTGATTATAATAGTGGTCTGTGCTTAAAATGGAACTTCTTTGAGATGACGAAGAAGATGAAGAATTAGATTTTGCAAAGAATGAGATGATACCTTTTACAAAAGGTTTAAATGTCCAAAAAAAATCATGTTTTTTTCGCTAAGCGAATAATTCCCCTTTTTTTCGCAAATTCGTTGCAAAAAACTGAAAAAAGTGTTGGATTGGTCTAGTGGTGTAATAATTAAATATGTTTCCACATCGTATTCAATACGTACCGAAAATTAAGCATCTTGTTCTTCATATATCACGCTCTTTGTCGGAACAGAGAACATGCTCTATAAAAGAAAAAGAAGACAATCTTTTTCACTACGTATTGAGTACGATGTGAAAACATACTAAATAAATAGTCAGGTTTTATAGTTAACCAATTATAGTAGTTTTATTTGCCTTTTCTTCCATATAATCATAAATCATCAATAAAATTTGTTTTTTTTTAAACAACCTCAAATTTGACGTGGTTTTTTGACAGCTGACAGGTAATAATCGTGATCACCACACAAAAAATGCAGATAACTGCCACGTTGCCAATAATTTCCTTACTTTTTCCAAGTGGAACATATTCGGAACTTTTGCAAACCAAGTAAATCTCAAGGGTAACCCTCAGTTCAAGCGGCACTTGAACAAGTGGAAGAAGTAAAGGAAAGTGGTTCACACGGGCATTAATAACTTACGGAGACTAACAGAAAGATAGGGCCGCGCAGGAACTACGTTCCTATAGCGCATTGCGGTGGAGAGTGAAGGTATTGCTAGTAATAAGTAAACACCTACCTTGCCCCGTCCATCTCTTTTTCTATGATCATAAAACAAAGACAGAACATTTTTCAATGTCGAAATATATTTCACACAATTTAATTTTGTACCTCTCAGTTTTTGCCACCGCTTGTCAAAGTCTGGCAAGCGGTTTTTTTAGATTTTCAAAAGTGAGTTATTTTAATCACTTTTGGTTGGAAATCGCGCCAGTTTATGGGATTAGCTACATAGTGGTTTAACAACTTATTGTAAAGTCTAAAATGTCATTCAAATCAGGCTGGATCACTACCATTAAAGCGAGAGAGCATGTGACTATTTGGAGAGTGCCGAAAGTTGGGGTTCAGATTTTTGAGAACCAAATCCCTGAAGAAAATGTTGTGATGATTTATACAGAGTTAAGCAAGAAGATAATAGGTTAAAATTCAACAAAAAAAAAGATATAGGTTAAAACATTTATAAAATCTGTAAGACTTTTAAACTGGGATTTTTCCCAATTAATATAAGAAAATAAAATAATAAAATGTTGTTACCTTTAATATTTGATAATATTCCTCAACATAGTTATAACCCCCTCCTCCTATTTTAGATTTTTAAAGGGTCCAAAAAACTTTGTAAACTAAAGAAAGTGTTTTAGCTGCATGGAACAGTACAAAGTTGGTTAAGGTTTGTATAGAGCTAAAATCTTCCGCGAATTACTAAAAAGTATGGAAAGTTTAAAGTTAACTTTTTTAATGTCTTTTTTATTATTAAATAAGTAAGTGTCTGTAAAAAATTAAGCAAAAGAATATATGTATTTTATTATGCATCTGACTGTACAAGTAGTTCCTTCTTGTAGCCACCGGCTGCGCTCGTGTCTTCGTCAAATAATGTGCCCTAAGTATAACACATTATCGGTCACTCTCGCGTAGCTATTAATTTCTCTATAGTTGTCGTTCGCTAAACGAATTCGAAAAAGCCCAAATTTTGGTAAAATTAGACGGTGGTTGGTCAGTTCGAAGTGTAGCGGCCCATTATCGACGAAACAAGGCTACAATTATAAGAATAAGAAGATAGTATCAATAAGAAGGAACTGTTCGACGAAGGCAAGGCACTGGCTTGACCCAAGTGAGTACGCCTCAGCAGGATCAGCAACTGATCGACTTCCTTGAAGAATACCATTTGCGATGGCCCCAGAGGCGAAAATTGAGGCACATTTCCCTGGATACATAAGATCGACGCGCAGACGAATAAGCCGTTCTAGGCTTAGATGTCGCGTTGCTGCCAAGAAAATCTTACTTACTGCGGAAATTTTTACACTAAGCCAACATAGTTTACACTAAGCTATTCACTACAAAAAGAAGAATTTTGGGAACAGGTAGTCTTCACGGATGAAAAAATCTTTCAGTCCCACAATGATAGCAAACAAATTTTGGTATATTGTCGCCTGCCACGAACACGCTATCTCGAAAAATATATTGCTGGGAGCGAATACCGGGCTGGAAGATTTTCATGGGGTTCTTTATAGAATCCATGGTAGAACCATTCTTCATCCAGAAGGTTTTTTGTATCAACAGGATAACTGTCCTATCCATACCGCACGCATTTCTAAACAGTGGTTCCAGCAAAACAACATCGAGGTTTTGCCATGGCCAGCAAAAACTCCTGACGCCAATCCCATGAAAAATGTGTGGGGCCTTATAGCAAAAAAGTTAACACGAATGAATATTGTTCCCAGAAATTCCAACCACTTAATGGAGCTCATAGTCAGAGGGTACGACAAAGTCATTGTTTCAAATCCAAATTTATTTCAAAATTTAGCAGATTCCATGCCACGAAGACTGGCGAACATTATCGACACATGACACGCTACTGAAGACACGTTTTCTTGTTTTTTTTATTTTTAATATACTTAGTGTTTTTTTAATAATTTCTTTTTGATTTTGAACATTTTTGGTGGTCTGCAAAGACTTAGATTACTCAAATTTACCGATCCTGCAGAGATGCGCTGACTATGATTAAGTTTATTGCTTTCCTTTCGCCAAACAGTTCCTTCTTCTTGATAACTTTTTCTTATTCGCATAATTGTGGTCTTGTTTCGTCCATAATGAGCTTTAAGAATAAGTTTTTATAATAAAATGTTGAATAATTTTAAAAAAAAATTATTCATTAGTATATTAGTCTTATGGTAGAGTGTGGCCAGTCTCCTAATTTTTGTGTGTCAAGATCTAACCTGTAATTCGAAAACTTCAAAGTTAGTTGCAATAAGCAACGCAATTAGCAAAACTTAAATTCAACAAACCTGCAGCTAACTTCTGCTGTACGCATTTTATGTGGCCGGAAGTGTACATGATATTACATAGTTTTTTAAATGTCAAATTTAAAACCAATTTGGTTCTTTATTGTGACTTGACAAAATACAATATTGTAAATGTAATAAACATCAAAGTTGAAACATTCCTTGCTTAGTGGGTTGGCTATCTTCACAGGGCTGGGGGGTAAAATTTGAGCAGAGGTCAAGGTTGGTAGAGAAGTTAGGTTACCTGGTAACATTAGACCAATCAGATGTCAGAATTTTCAGCGCGAAAATACGTCACCCAGGCGACTGAATTTGAATTCTCTATTTAATTTAATTCACGTTTAAAACGAAATATAAAGAAAATTGATTTTAACAAGTGCACTTTCTAGATACTGAATATTGCTGTTAAAATGGCTGAAGCATTTTAAAATAATTTTTAAGGAAAATAAAATATAATTAGAACAGTTAATAAAGATATCTTTATTTCAGTGTGTAGGTAGGTACTATATTAACATCAAAGGGAGTGAAAAAAGGGAAATACACATTTATATTTTAAAACATATATTTTATTTTACATATTTTTCTAACAAATTACAATTCTACAGAACAGAGGTGGATAAAGTCAATTAATAATCTTCTTAAATTTTTTCAATGTTTTTCTTTTTCAAAGATTTACGTTCGTCTTTCTTTAAGTTTAAAAATTTGATACGCACAAATAATCTTCGTATGGAAAATGAATGAATAAGTTCCTTTGGTACATCAGTTACTTTCGTAGCAATGTGTTCTGTGGTTTTTTTTACAGCAACTTTTTTGTCACAAAATTCTTGTTTCTGTAATTTGTTAAGGACAAGCTTTGAACCCACGAAGGTGTGTACTGACCTAAATGTGGATATTTCAACTTGTGTTTTTTTGCCAAGTATATGCCAAAACATCCTTTTTTGATTCCCCCTTTGAACTGGAATGGGTACTGCTGGATGATATGGTGCTTTCATTATAAAATATTGGCGTATTTTCAGCGTCTACAATTTCGACACCCTCATCAGGAATGTTGATGTTTCCAAGACTCGCTTGTTTAAAAATACTTGATAATAAATATTCTTCGTCCTGCAATCCTGGAGATGTTCCTGTATTGGAATGTTTTGAAACTAAAAAAAGGATGATCGTGCAAGCCTCCCCGAGTTCTCAACTAAAAAATAAAATAGAATGTTAATTAACAAAAATAAAGCAAGTAAAATCATTATATTTACCTGACTGAAGAAGTTTTCCAAGCAATCTTTAGCCTATGAGCCACATAATTTCGTTTGATGACGAAACCTGTCATGATACCTCGTTAAACTTCACGCTCTTCAAAAATTTGAGATAATAAGAGTTTTTTTAATTATAAACTTTATCTGGAATTCTTCGCTCATTACCAAGAATCCTGCAGCATTTTCGGACCTACTCTTCCAATATTTTGGGGTTCTTGGGGAATGTTAAAAAAATTACCTTTTTTCCATCTGGATCTGGCCTTTTTAAATTGCTTTTACATGTAGCAATTCTACAAATATTACCACCACTCATCTAAAAAATTTAACAAACATTTGCTTTTATTGAAATAATTCGAATAAGAAATATATATCGAACCTCAAATTTCACACAATTGCAATCAACACGACTTTTAATAGATTTTACTCTAAGTAATAATGAAAAAAGTTTCAAGAATTCTTGCAAATACACAAATTTAAAGATTTAAACAACACGTAAACAATGGCCGATGCTTTCTTCTGTCGTCTGAGTGACATATCGTGCCCCGCCTACGTCGCTTCCGCCCGCCGATATTCATGCAACCTAACTTCTCTACCAACCTTGGGCAGGGGTATTCTATTTGAGTCAAGGATCAACGTGAATATAGTGGTCATTTCAGCTTAGAAATACCCGGTCAGCAAAATCTCATCTGGTCAGCAAATTAGGGAGTTCCGTTTTTATTGCCTTACCCCGAAAGGGGCCCCCCAACACCTCTGTATGACGGCTGGCTCTGCGAGTCTCCAAGGGGCCTAATTCTTGAATCTCGAGAGAAGGATCGATCCCTCAAGAGAAGGGATCAATCCCGGGGAATGATCCCATCCCTCGAAAAAAATATGCTTTTCCTTGAACCCTCTTCAAAATTTTAGAATGAAAATTATACATTTTACGCGCATGCTTGCCTGAAAAATGGAACCGATCCCTGGCTTTGGAGTCGGGGAGCGGGGAAACCCAATTTTTGATAGAATGGAATGAGCGATCACTGCTCAAGAATATGAAATGCGTTCGACGTGGGATCATTCGACAGAAATCTATGTCGTTCCCTTCTCAAGAATTAGGGTCCTGTGCCTTAATTCTTGAGCAGGGAACGACATAGATTTATGTCGAATGATCCCACGTCGAACGCATTTCGTACTCTTTCTCAGGAAAGCATACGCTAAAAATGTATATATTTTTCAATCTAAAATTTCGAAGAGGTTTCAATTTTTCAAGGGATGGGATAATTCCCAGGGAATATATCCCACACACACAAGAGTTTTTAAGAGTTTCTAAGAGTTGCTTGAACAAATAACTTGGATCATTACAAGAATAAAGACAAGTTTAAGATATATGCTTAAAAAAATAATTTAATTTTTAAAAAGTGCCTAAAAAAAATAAATATAGATAGAATCGAGAATATTTTGCTTGTTTTGACGATTCTCGAGCCGAAAAAAATTGTTATACAGGGTTTCCCATCAAAAACGAAACAGAGTCGTTTTCGAGTATTTGGAGTACGATTTCGAAAAAAAACCTCGAACACGTCAATTTATTATTCAAGGGCGGGACACCAGAATTTAAATACGACAAGTGGGTCATGTCGTAATAAACCCTCGAATAAACCGTAACTTTTATGTTCAAAAAATCTCTCTTCAAATAAAACTGTTCAAATATCAAATTGTCATTTTTTGTTTGTAAAATCTGAAAAAGACTGCTTGCATGCCAACGTTGCTTAAATTTTAACAAATATTTTCTTTGGATCATACATTTTTTTGGAAAATTGTGCTTACATTCTGATAAAATCAAAAGTTTGTTAATTCTTGTTTAAAGTATTGACTTATTCTCAGAACCCCTGGCTATTATGGTTAATAAAATATATTAAAATGTATTATTTGTAATACTCATCAAATCCATGTTTGTTCTTAGAACGCTTTTAAAAACGTACCCCTATGTTCCAGGTTTTTTTGCGAATCTTTTTCGGACTTTTTGTGTACCAATGCGACGACGACGACCTGAATGAACATTTAATAAACATTCGCATATGTTTAAAAAACGTTTCAAAGGCGTATTGAAAAGGTCAATATTTTTCTAAAACTTTGTAATATCCCAGGAACGTTTTAAAAACGTTCAAAGAACGTTAAGACGTCCAACGAACGTTTTAAAGTGCCCAAGGAACCTTTCAGAAACGTCTAAGAAACGTTTTTTCCACTCAGCAGTTACATAAACATTTTGTATGATGGTTTAAACGCAATAAAACAAAAACATATAATTTAAAAACACTCCAACTATCAAGACAAACAACTAGCAACGCAACTACTACCCCTTATTTCCCACATAGCAAGCCTTTGATATTGTATATTACAAAAATATTTAAAATTAGGATATACGTTTTCTATGTTACATGTATATTTTATATATATAGAAGAAAAAAAACATGATTTGTTTCAAAAAAAGGAACCATGACCCCACAAACAATGAAAGATGGTAAGGTGTATTTGCTTTATTGGCAATATTGGCAAGTGAACGTCATTGGTTATTTACTACAGTAGTATTATTGGCAAAATTGCGCTATTTTGCCAATGATTATTTACTAGTGCTGATGTATTGGCAAATTTATGTTATTTTGCCAATAACTGAAAAACGTGTTTTACATACCAAGTGAAACGCAATCGTTCCTTTAAAAATTGCATGCATTTCTAAATCACCTTTCCGGTCCGATCAAACGCATTGCCGGATATCGTGTCTTTTGAACGACGCATTTTTTAAATTTCCCGCGCGATTGACATCGGTCGTGCGGTTGACAACTTGACGTACTTGCCGACGCCATTTTAATAATATTTTGCGGATTCTTCCTATGGGGGTTCCTTTTCGTGGTTTGTTTTTTATGTTTTGCAAGTTTTCTTTTAAAATTGGCTTAAATTTAGTTTGAATTTCAAGTCACCATGGATGTGGAAGCCGATACTGCGTAAGTACTCATATTCTTTTGTTCTTAAACAAGGTCGGCCTAGAGTAGACTTAAAAATGTTCAGAACTACCACTAAAGCGACCAAAAATCGTAATTTTTGCTGGGTTTATACAGGCATATAAAAATTAAAATAAAAAATAATTCTGGTTTATACAGCCAAATAAAAATAACTTTGAACCGATCAGCACACAGCTTCTGCACATGTATACAAAAGTGAATGACAGCAATAGTTGAAGTAATTAAACTAAACTCCATCATGCTGTTTTCCTTAATAATATCTGTTAAAAACAAACCAAAAAATGCAAAAAACCCCCATTTAAATTACAAAAACAAATGAAAGTGAGGTTATGTGCGTCAAAGGAGCAATCAAATCCTTTTTAAGATAAAAAATAAATGTTAAAAGTTACTCATCTTTTTATTTATGCTGTATAAATGCCTACACTGTTCCCCAGACGCTCATTCAATTTTTATAACCAAATTAACAGGTAAAACATGAATTTTCTCTCAGTTTGGTGTCACTATGGCCTCTATAGTAGCCTAAAGGATACTATATCAAAAAAATGTTAACTGGCTTTTTAGTTGAAGTGTTGGATCGAGCCATTAATCTAAAGATTCATCAAATCAGTCTACGTCCAAGTCATTTTCTAACACTGAAATTTCTCTTGCTGACCCAGAGAATGATGACCCTTAAATTTCTTGTGAAACCGAGCTGTCTTTAGTTAATATCTTAAAATCTTTTTTAAAATTAATTTGAAAAAATTCGTCTATGACTTTTTTTTCTTTTGACGTAATTTTACCAATAATACAACTAGATTTTTTAATTTTTTTTTTGAGAAACTGATATTTGGTCACTTTTTAAGCAAAAAGGGCTACTTTTTCCTAAAACAAAATACTGGTTTATCCAAAAAAAAAAAATTTACATCTATACTTACAATTTAAACTTTTTTAGATTCTGTAAAAAACTTTTCCCCATTCTGTCGTTGAAGATGCTATTAAGGCTTGGTTACGGGGTGCCTGTGACTGGAAAGGGGGCAGAACATCCAGGAAAAAAGAAGCTGAATAAATCTTCATCTTATCTTATAAGAAGAAGAAGGAAGTACTAAGTTTTTACATTTTTGGCCAAGGAATTTTTATATAAAGCAACCTTATTGTTTTGATTCACAATCAAAGAGATTCTAAATAAAATTTTCCATGTTGCAATTTACTGTAGTATGGAAAAACCTCCTCTTAATAAATATTTAAAACAATTTATGAAAGAATTTTCCTCTATCTTTGGCATGACCAAGACGACAAATATTATTCATATGGTTTCCATTCCTGTCTTCATGTTAGGATATAAATATAAGTGTATAAGTTTTTGTTTATAGTAACCTTTATTTATTTATTACATATTGGTTTTTCTAGGAATTTTTGTTCGTTTAAGGATAAAATAAAATAAATGTGCATTCGTAAATTATGTGCATTATTTTATTTTTAATCCACAATCATTACAATTTTTATTTTATGCATAAATACTTTAAATAGGGAGAAAAGCCAATTATCAGTGGTATCGGAATTTGCATCTATATCCCTATTGAGCCGACCAATCAAGGAGGTGCACTTTTAAACTTTTAATTTTTGCGTGGGTTTGACACTTAGTGGTACAGGGTGATTCACCATATTTTCCCAACTACATAACTCATTTATTCTTAAAGATAGAAAAAAAAATAATACAAAAGTTGCTTACTTTTTCACAAATTTTAAGAAAATTTAACCAAAATTTTCAAAATGTCAAATTTCGACATCAACTTTCTTATTTCAAATGGAACACCCTGTATATTTTTCAAGAAAAACGTTGACTTAAGAGCAATGTGTTGGCTAACACATCGGCCTTATGGCAAATTATTTTTTATTTCACTCGAGAACTGCTAAAGATAAACCCTACAATATCTACCGAAATTTTTAAAAATATACAGGTTGTTCAATTTAAAATAAGAAAGTTGATGTCTAAGTGTAAATTTGACATTTTGAAAATTTTTATTGAATTTTCTTAAAATTTGTGAAGAACTAATCAACTTTTGTATTTAAACTATTTTTCTATCTCTAATAATAAATGATCTTCGTTATTACTTATAATAATGAGGGTGACTAGTGAATCCACTGACGAGCCCACGCTAGTCACCCCGGGCGAAACATCGTTTAATTGTTTCCCTTTCGCTTTGGACTTTTGTGTGTTCCTTGTGGGACACTCGTCCAAGATCTTTTGATCTTTTTTTTAATAAATGATCTATGTAGTAGGAGAAATATGGTGAATCACCCCATACATTTTTTGCCAATATTGCCTACAATGCCAGTATTTAGTATGCAGTGCTCCTCTACATTTAAACCATGCTAAGTGTGTATTTGCCATCATTTTAAACGTATTCGTTGCCGTCGCTCGGCCGGTGGCTCAAACAGGAATGTTTAAGGTATTTATAACGCACAGATTGCCGTGCGTCAAATTCTCATTGCCAATAGATGCCAATATTTGTAAGGCACTTTGCCATGCCGGCATTGTTTATGGGGAACGGATATTTACTGTATATTCAGTGTATATGCGCTATCGTACATCCTAAATATATGTTTTTTGTATATAAGCTTTATATTTTTTAACCGAATATCAGTTAATATTTTAAAATATAATATTACCCAAATATTTATTTTTTAATATAAACTAAATATATAAATTTTATAATTAGCACGTAATATTCTCTAAATAAGGTTTTTAATATTTTCCTCTGCATTTAAAATACTACATATTTTTTAGATAAAATTTATTGCAAGAAATTATATAAAAAATTGAATATTTTCCCAATATTCAGTGTGTATCCGTGTGAGTATATTCTTTTTATCTGTTTTTTGTATTTAAGGCAGAGATATCCTAGCCCAATATCATTTGAATATTTGCACAATAAATATGCCCAAATATTTGTTTTGTGGAATAGAATACTTTATTAAATATATAATTGTTATAATATATAATTAATTTTTTTTAGCATTAGAGATCACAACATTTTTCTGCTTTTTTTTAAATGTAATTAACCCAGATCCTCTTTGTTTTATATATCTTTAAAAAATCGTAGGTATATTGCTATAGTTAACATATTTTTTACGCAGGTTAGATTGTGACTTAACATTTTGCCAAAATTTGGCGAATCACATTCTCTCCGTGTGGCCAAACTTCGGTCGGTGCACATAGTCCTAGTCTTATATATATATTCTTATCTCAGTGAATCAAAAACCACTAAATTGATAAAATGTATTCAAGGATTCCTTTAGTGAGGGAGCCTTAAATATTAACCACTTAGCGGTGTATACGACCCTGCAAGCCCGATTTTCCTCTACGCATTAGCGCGTGTACCACGTGGTTTCAATTAGATACTAGATTAATAAATCTTTCCTCTGCATTGCAAATACGGAACTAAGCTTGTTTGGCTTGTTTATCGAGTTGCGTGCAGTGTGTTTGTGCCGTTTTCTAAAGTTTTGTAGCAAAAAAAAATATTTTTTATTATCGGTTGGATTAAACTACAATACTGTCCCCTTGGGAATTGCTATCTTACATCCAGTTGTTGCAGATAAGTAGATAAACGCTATTGAAGTTGTTTTATTCGTGTGGGCTCAACATGGTGACGTCAGATGAAATAAATGCATCTATATACAGGGTTCCTAAGATTTTCCTTAGGGATAGGATTTCAATAAATCAAACAGAAATGGCATAGAAAGTTCTGCGCGCACAAAAGAAACAGGTATATTGAGCAATGGTGCCAGTTTGTTATTATCTCCGGACTGCTTTCATGAGAAAAAATTGTCGCCACTCTTTCATTGGGAGCATAAATCATAGTTGCAATAATAACCGTTGACAAGATGTCTGCAAATTCCGCTAGATGGCGGCCACACCGTGAGATTATCGAGGAAAAACTGGGATTCACAGGCATTGCATTTTTATTTCCTTTCGAGTCGCTTCAGTTTCGTAAATTTTGTGTTTTTAAAATGCCGTATACTCGAGAAGAAAAGATTTTTATTATTAAAAACTACAAAAAAAGTGACAGTGCGGACGAGGTCATTGGGCTTTTTGTTTTTGCGTTTCCAGATCGACCGGTTCCTGTGGCTCAAACTGTCTACAACATTTATTATCGTTTTGAAAGGTACGGGTGCATAAATGGTTGTAGAAAGTGTTACCAAGACAGCGAAATACCAGAGCATCCCGTTCTTCCACACAGGGTGGAACGAGACGAAATGGTATGCGCTTACGTTGAGGCACATGAACCATGTTCGACGAAACCGATTGCGGAGGCACTGGATATTCCCAACAGTACTTGCCAATGGATCCTAAAAAAATACGGCTACAAGTCGTTTAAGATTGGGAAGTCGCAGGAATTGCAACCAGGTGATTATTTTCGCCGGTTAGAATATTGTGAGGTTATGAGGGATAAATGTGACAGGAACGAAAATTTCCTATCAAAAGTTTTGTTTAGTGACGAGAAGACATTTGAACTTCATAGCTCTCACAATCCACAAAATAGCCGCTATTGGTCCCGCGAAAATAAACATCTGCACGCAAGTGTTAGAACGAAACATCCTCAAAAATTAAATGTTTGGAGCGGTATTGTCGGAGATCACATTATTGGACCCTTTTTCATTGAAGGGAATTTGAATAGCCAAAAATATGTTGATCTTCTCCAACACCAGGTTTTACTACGGTTGAGGGAACTCAATATAAATTTGGACGAATTGTGGTTTCAGCAAGATGGCTGTTCATCCCACAATTCACGCCAGGTGATAGAATTATTTCCACATATGGAAATATCCGATGGCCTCCTCGATCACCAGATCTTGCGCCAAATGACTTTTTCCTATGATGTTGTTGGCACGACAAAATTTTCCAACACCCTCACTTACGGCCTACGACTATACAGGAGTTGAGAGCGAAAATTTTGGAGGCGGGCAACTCTATCACCCCTGAAATGTTGGCTGCTACGCGCCAAGAGTTTTACAATAGATTGGGATATTGTGAGGCTCAAGAAGGGGACAGATTTGAACATCTAATCTAATTAAAAATTAGATGTTTTCAGGTCCAAACCACAGGTTTTTCTTGCTTAAAGGAGGAGGCAGGATCCATTATTTACGATACTGAGCGATAAACTCGTAAGGTTGTTAAAATTAGAAAGAAATATTTTCACTTTTAATTAAATTTCTTTCCATTCTGTTCTACTAGTGATATCTATCCGGAAACGGCCAAACCATGCAGCTAGCACTAGCAGCCAAAGAAATCAATAAACGGCGCTGTTTTTCTGCAGAGCTTTTTGCTTGCGATATTAATGATTTTAAATAAAGCTGGCCCAACACTACATTTGATATTTTCGAGGTGTTTTCAATTAAATTAGCCGAACGCAAAAATGTTAAAAAAACAAAGCACGAAATTAAAAAAATTTTTCAAAAATTACGTAATTTCGGGAACGCAAAGAAATAGGTCTAAAGAGTATAATTTTTAAGAAAAAAATATCAATTTTCTCGCCCTCTTCCACTGAGACTACAGGGGCCGTGCACAAATTACGTAATGGTCATAGGAGGGAGGGGGGTTACAAAACGTTACGTAGGGAATAAGTGAAAAGTTTTTTTTTGGCGGGGGGGGGGGGTAGTGGTCTTGAAATCGTTACGTAATATTAGGGGAGTGGCGTGCCAAACCGTTACAAAACATTACATAGGGAGGGGGTCAAAAATTGGTAAAATCACCGTTACGTAATTTGTGCACGGCCCCACATCTGACTGTTCCTCCTTTTTGATTTCGAATCAAAGTGCAAAACCCGGGTTGGACGTTCTAAGGCGTCAACCCGTCCTATTTGCTTGATAAAGTTTCTATAGAAATATCTCAGTCGATTTCTCCGGCCGTGTATGAACGCTTTAGGTTAGGCATTTGCATGTATCTCAGTCCCCAGCCTGTAAACAGTGCGTAAGGACAATGGTTACAAAATGAAAAGCCGAAAAATTTTTTTTTACGATATCTTTCATCAGTTTGGTATTAAATTCGAGCAAAAACAATTTTTATTCCAGTCCTAAAGGTATGAAAATGGAAAACATTAGAAAACAACAACCTGGAATGGATTTACTACATGTAAGATGTAGTGACAACATCGCCCCATGCCGATCCTTTTCTGCCTAATGTGCTTTTCCGTTTGTCTGCGTCTTATACACGGCTGCTTGGCCCCCTAAGGATTTGCTTAGGAACCCTGTATACGGCTGAATTTCAACTTGACGATACATATTGCTTTTCGACGTTGACGCACTGCGTAAAAAAGGATCCAAATAAAGTGACTTTAACAGTACATAATTCATTTTCTTGAATTATCTGTGAAGATTCCCTATATAAAATATTAAAGTTTTATTTTACTATTAGCAACAATTTAAGGATTTTGTGAAATTAAGTCTACTCAAAAATAAGTTCTGACCTGATAAAATCGTTAGGAATGGTAAATGTCAATCACCAAATTTCTATTTCAGGTGGACTTCTGATGGAAATATGGGTAGTTTTTACCATGCCTCTCAATTTTGAAACAACAAAAATTATATCTTTGGTTCCTTTACATAAAAAAAGACAATAATCCTGGCGGCCATCTTAACATCTAGACTTTGCAGGGTAAATAGTATAAACTGTCGAGAACTTTTTTTTTTAATTCAGTTTAAAGCAAAATTGAGACGCTACAAAAGATTTTTTGTGAGTGTGTGTCTTTATAGATTGTTATTTTTAGTTTTTTATGTATTACTTTTGTTAAAAACTAAAACGATGATGTCCGAAAGGTCCTATATAAAAGTGCTCAGGATATTCACGCGTTGATTTGCCAGAAACTAGCATAATCATTTTTTGTTGAGTCTAGAGAACTTGTATAATTTTTTTCTTTACTTATAATTTTTTCAAAAATTTTTGTTTGACAGTATTGTATTTAAAAGATTAAAATAACACATTTTTAAGAAAATTTTTGCCCATGGCATTTTTATAGTGTTTTTATTATAAAATGTTGCTTTGTACTACCAGCAAACTGAATAAAAACTTATAAAAACTGATTAAAAAATGAATATGCCACGTATTATCTATTTATAAAAATATTTTATTTGCAGATGTAGCTGCAGCAAGAAGAAATTCCCTTTCTTTACACACCACCACGAATACAAAGCTTCATATTGTCATAAAAAACTGATTAAGGATGCTGTAGATAGAGGCAGATATCAACCAACAAAAAGAATCGAGGAATGAGGATATGTACTGGTAATAATGCGATATGGTACCTGCGACTGGTAATATACTGCTTTGCTCTCTTTGACTTAAACTAAATTTTTTAATGGAAAGCCTAATTCTGTATTTTCTAAATGAAATTAAAAAAAATGTAATTCAACTGCTTAAATTAAGAAATGAGGAAAAAGTGTTTGTTTCTTATTAAAAAACCTTTCAAAATTTTAAACTATTGTTGTTAAAAATTTTTAGCTGTCCAAGGCGTTTTTATTTTTAAAAAATTAAATTTAGGCATTTTAGGATTTTTCACTAACAAACAGCACTTTTTATATTTTTATAATATACCTTATATATATATGATCATAGATTTGTAATGGACATTCTTGCATGCAAAAGTTTTTTTTTGATATTTCAATTATTTTTCCAAAATAAACTTGCACATAAATATTTACTTAAAACTGTTTAATCTTGTATACTATACTGTATATTATAGTGTAACATTAACAAATGACAACTCACAAAGAGCTTGCATAATGAGTTTTAAAAAAAAATCTTAAAAGAGGTAATTATTTTAAAAAAATATTGCTTCCTTACATGATTACCGGTATTGATGTGGGTACTTAACATTCCATTCCATTGATTTGGTACCATTCCAGTCTTGTAATAAAAACCTGAACAAAAATACTTTAGCTGCATGCACCATCACAAAAATTCAACATTCTGCCGCTCTGTTTGCTGGCGCTGTAACTAAAGAAATAGGAGCCTCTTTTAATCATACTCATTTTTGGGATCTACCCCTCTTTTTCATGATATTTTACATGTCAAGATGAGGGCTAAATGTTAAGTGAAATATTTAGTGTGATAATATTTCTTTTTTGGGAAAGGGTTTATTTCTTTTAATTTTTACCCTTGTTTAAGGAAGTGTTTTTTTTGTTAAGGGGGGGGGTGGCATATTATATGAAGATGAATAGTCCATAAAAATAAAAATGGGGTCCGCAATTTTATTTATTATTATTTTTTTAATAACAGTTGAGTGTTTCTTTACATAACATTTTAGGTCAAAACAGGGGTCCCAAAATGTATTATTTTTTATAGTCTCGTTTATAGTCATGCAAAAATATTTAGTACCAAAATTTTTTTTTATCGAGAGTAGTTTGGCGTAAATAGACTGTTTTTTTTATTTTAAACCTTTTATTATTACTTCATTTTAAACCTTTTATTATTACTATCAAAAACTTACTCAGTTTTATTCCGCTTCTGTTAACACTCCCCTCTTCTTCCTTTCTTGGGCCCTTTTGAGCCAACCTCCAATAGTCGATTCTATTGCTTTTTTATTGCAGGACAGTCCTGAGTTTTCAGTTACCTCTAAAAATTCTTAAAGTTAGGTGGTAAAGATTACTAATTAAAGCGTTTAGTTTTTTTGAATTGCACAATATATCAAAGGAATCAAAATTACTAAAAATTAAGTTAGGTGAAGCAAAAGGTAAAAATGCTTGAAAAAATAATCTAAAAGAAAGAAAAATCTATCATAAGGGCATTTAAAAGAAATGATTTAAGTTACATAGTTTCTTTCTTCTTTTGGGTAAAAAAGGGGTGGTTAGGTTGGGGAAGGAGGTATTAAATCACCATGTTTTCATACAAAAAGGGAATATCATTAAATTTTAGTTTAGCACTTTTCCTGTTGCAAAACTTTTTTTTAATTACAGACACAAATGCACATTTGAACTCACCAATTATCATCAAACAAACAAAAAGATAATTGAATGGTGGTTTTTACTTCCATGCAGTGCAGATAGTATTCGTCTAATAAACTCCTGGATATTATTACCAAGCTTTGAAAAATATGCAACCTAAAATATAAAATTATAATAGATTTTAATTATAATAGGTTTTTGGTCATTATGAATCTTAGTTAACTCAATTAAAAATCAGTCAAACTTTACGAAACAATAAGCAAAATCAGACCATGTTTGGACCTATTTATTTTTTAATTTTTTTTTTCAAGAGTACTCTTCTTTCAACGTTTTGAGAATGATGTTAAGGGTTATATTCCTTTTCCGTAACTTTTTCCTTTAACTTAACCTTTCCTTTTTCTTTAAGTAAAAAGCTGGTTCATGCTAAAATTCAAAGTTGACACTAATGATAGGCAAACTTGCGATTTTGGCATTTTGTTTAGATACAAAATTTGGGGTTCTTTTTGTCCCACAAATGTGGACCAAATTCAATATTCATTTTTGTAATAACTACTGCTTGAAATAATTTAAAAAACCATCAAATTTTGCCTGCTGCACTTACATGATACAATTTTTTCCATTTATTTTTCTGTAAAGCTAAATATTGGTTGACTTTCAAGGCTTAAGGAACCCAACCCAACCCAACCCACATCTGAATACATGAGATTTAATAATAAAAGTTACAGCAAAAGTTACAGAAAAGGAAAAGGAATTAAAGCATGAACCAGCCTTTAAAAGACTTCCTAAAATTTACTTCTGGTTAAAGTTCAGTAAAGCTGGGTTTATAAAAATAAGAACTTGTTGATGGTTTATACAGGAAATAAAATTAAAATAAGAATAGTATTAAACCAATTGGCACATGTGTATTAAAAATGTGTCTACTGTCATTTGTTGGTGTTTATTATTTTTACCAGTTTTTTTTGTTTTCATTTGAAATTTGTATAATTTATGCTAAAAATTTATACAAAAACTCACATGCATATATTTTACAGCCATGTCTTACCAGGGGTGTGTCCCACCAGATGCTAAAATGGTTGTCCAAGTCACATAACTACCTTAATCAGCATATTAATTAGTGTCAAAAACTTTACTTACCCTTTTATAGGAAAATACACCACCTTACAAAAAAGACCAAAATTATACATCTCCTTTTAAATTAAAAAAATCAAAAGTGAGGTTATATCTGAAAAATCAATGTTTCCTCGCACTTAGCACAATAACGTTAGAAACTTATCAAATTCACGTGAGCTTAAAACATGTGATTCTGCGAATTGCATAAATATCACGTTGCTAGCCACGTGAATTCCGAATTGAAAATGACGCTTAATAGGTCGCGTACTAACGTTATAAAAATTAACGTGAGTAAAATTAACATCATAAACACATACAGTCTCACATTAATAAAGAATTTTTTCGATGTACTTTAAAATGCTATAAAATATCAGTTTTTATGTTATTTACATATCAAAAAAATATACCGTGTCACGTAAAAAAAGTGCTGTTTCTTAGTAAGAAAACCTGAAATGTTTAAATTTTATTTTTTCTAAAAATCAAAACGCTTTGAACAGTTAAAAAGTTTTAACAAAAATAATTTAAAATTTTGAACGTGTGATTAGGTCAAAATACTATCTTCTAACGTGTGGCAAAGTGAACTTTTCTACACCCATTTGCCAGGGAAAAGTAGTACTTTCTACATGTTTAGTAGATTGATTGTATTTTGACCTGACTAAACTTTTGAAATTATTATGTTACAAACTTTAGTTTTTGAAGCGTTTTGACTTTGCAGTTTGTCTTAACAAACGAGAAAAAAAATTGAAGCATTTAGAATTTTCTTCATAAAAAATAAGCACTTTTTCCTCATTTATTAATTAAAGCATTTGATTTTTATTTGTTTTTTAATTTTATTTAAAACATACAGAGTTAAGCTTTCCGTTAAAAAATTTTGTTCAGGTCAAACAGAGTACAGCAGTATATTAAGACTTACAGGCACCATATCGCATCATTGCCATTGCAGACATATCTTCATGTTTATCTCTATTATTTTGGGTGGTCTTCCTTTGTATTCATGGTGGTACTTAAAGAAAGGGAATTTCTTCTTACTGCAGCTACATCTGGAAACAAAATATTTTTATAGATAGATAATAAGTAGCAACCAAGACGGGGGATGAACCTTGTCCCGCTAAAAAACTGTATCAAGTTTTTTAATCCATGTTTTATGAGTTTTAATTCAGTTTGCTGATGGTATGACATGACATAGGCAAGAGTTTTCTTAAAAACATTTTATTTTAAGCGTTTGAATCCCACAAAACAAAAATTTTAGAAAAAGTAATGGGCAATTTTAGTAACAGATAAACCAAAAAGTTATACATAATATTATATAATTTAAAAGTTTTGTAAAGATCCAAAAAAAATGATTTTATGCCTACTTTTAGAGATCTTTCAGACATCATCGTTTTAGTTATTTAGCAAAAATATATAAAAGTTCCTGGCATTTATACTACTTACCCTGCAAAGTGTAGATGTTAAGATGGTCGCCAGGATAATTGTCTTTCTTCATATAAGACTTCCAAAATTTCAAAATTGAAAAGCAAGGAAGAAACGACCCATATTTCCATCAAAAGTCCACCTGAAATATAAATTTGGGGATTAACTATAAGTATTGTCACCACTAATGTGTAAAGATTCTGAGCACTGTCAATATTCTGAGCCCTTTCAGAGGAGACCTTTTGAAAATCATCGTTTTAGTTATTTAACAAAAATATATAAAAAACTAAAAAGAACAGTCTCTATAAAAGGACATAAAAAAATCTTATCAATGCAAAATTTGCTGAAACTGTAGCGTCTAAACTTTTCTTTAAACTGAATTTAAAAAAAAGTTCCTGGCATTTTATACTACTTACCATGCAAAGTGTAGATGTTAAGATGGTTGCCAGAATAATTATCTTTCTTCATGTAAAGGTACCAAAAATATAATTTTTGTTGTTTCAAAATTGAGAGGCATGGTAGAAACTACCCATATTTCTGTCAAAAGTCCACCTGAAATATAAATTTGCAGATGAACCATAGGTTACTGATTTTATCAGGACAGTACTTATTTTTATGTACAGTGTTAATTTTACAAAAATCTGAAACTCGTCATGTTAAAGGTTAAAAAATCCTTAAATTGTTGCTAATAGTAAAGTAAAACTTTATTACACAATTCAAGAAAATTAATTTTATACTGCTAGTCACTTCATTTGGACAAAAATATAGAAAAACTAAAAATTTGGACTTTGAAATAAATAAAGGTAGAAACCTAAATTAGATATGGCATGAAAAAAATGGCCACAGGAGCATTTGTTTCGTGACCCCACCATTTATGAATAAAAAACTTTTATCGGCTTTTTATCCTATTAAGTCGCTAAGCCAGGTGGTGGCATTTGGTTCATTCTAACAATAACGACAAGGGACTAATTTTCTTGCAGACAAACATTACATTCTTTTTGGTCAAAAAGTTAACACACAAAAACCACACCGAACAAAATTATAAAATAATAAAAAAACGAACTGATCTGGGCATTTTTCATTATATGTAATTGTTTGTCTGCAAAGAAAATTAGTCCCTTGTCGTTTACACCAATTGTTTGGTATTGTTAGAATGAACCAAATGCCACCATTTAGCTTGACAACCTAATAGAATAATTCACTGAACATGTCCAACACCTGAGCCGAAACCGGTCTGAAACAATAATAAAAAACATTCCATGAAATACATATTTTGATCTTCATTTGCAATTAACCACTCCCCCCTCCAAAATAAAAGGTAATTATGCAGTATACGGTTTTCTGCCATTTTTGATTTTTTTTGAAAAATTCTTTATGGGGGCACCTTCTAGGGTCCCTAGGACCCCAAATCCGTCTGCGCCGTTTGGTTTTTTTTTTTTATTTTTTTTGGTTTTTTTTAATTTTTTTTTCACTAAAACAAACCAAACCAACACAGTCCAACCCAACCTAATCCAAACCAACCCAAAACAATTAAAAAAACACTTTACAACCCCCCCTGGGCACCCTTTTTTCTTGTTAAAAAAAAAAAAAAAAATCGGGCGCAGGCGGATTTGGGGTCCTAGGGACCCTAGAAGGTGCCCCCATAAAGAATTTTTCAAAAAAAATCAAAAATGGCAGAAAACCGTATACTGCATAATTACCAAATAAAATATATTTTTGCATCTACTTGCATTTACTAAGCCAATTAGGAATGCAGAAAAATAAGTCGCAAAAGGATTCTTGCCCAGATTCTTGTTACACATGAATAAATAAAATAAGATAGGTAAATAACTGTGAATTAATTGTCACACAACTTTTATAAATGTAAACAAATGTGGATATCAGTGATTTGTGAAGTGATTTACCAGTTTTACAATTTAATATTTGGTAAACACAAAACCCAGTTTTTTATATTTTCACAAGAAAAGCAACCAACACAACACAACCCCAGCAAACCCAACTCAACACAAAAAAGGGCTAACTAACGCATCCCAACCCTAAAAACTGTTGTCCTAGCTCTAAATGAACGTCGTCACTTTAGACAATGTAAAGCAAAAATACAAAATACACTGCCATTTTACAGTATAAACCTATAGCTTTAGATAAAACAACACCTGCTGTTCGAGATTAAAATTGACACATCTGTCCCTTTTTTTAGGCAGTGGGAAGGAGATATATGCGTCCACGGTCCGTAGAATAGGGACCGTGATATGCGTTCAACGTCGCAAAGCAACCGTCAAGTTTAGGACTTAGCATTTGTTTCTTGTGACGCCGCCATTTTGAGCACACAGGAATAAAACAACTTCAATCGGCTTTATCTACTTACCCTGCAATAGCTGGATGTAAGATAGCAGTTCCCAGGGGGATAGTCCATTGTAGTTGATAATGTGTAATAATTGTAATGACAAAAATAATGTTTTTTGCATTAAAACTTTAAAAAACACACAACATGTACCGCATATACACCGCGAAGGGGGTAATATTTAAGCTGTCTTCAATAAAAGAAACCTTTATAAAATTTCATCGATTTACTGGTTTTTATGCGGGATAAGAAAATATATAAGACTAGAGACAAGTTAAGTGGCCACTTGGTTAATTCGGGCGGTTAGAAAGTGACTTTCTAACTGTCTGACTTAACTAAGTGGCCACTTCTCATTACTCGTTGTAGCTAATCCCGATAACTTTTTTTGTCATTTCCACATTGCTGTCTGGGTGATCACTTTCTCTGACTTTACAACGGGAAAAAACCAGCCGTCATCGTGTCGGTTCGAAATTGCTGTTATCATTGACAGCATTAATTAAACAGAATTGTGTATGATTTTACAGAACAAAATTATGATAGTAAAAATCACATTAATTTTAAGTTGTATAAACCTCAGAAAATGAGGTTGGGATTTACAGCTCGCTTTTGTGTGAAAAATATGTTAACTATAAAAATGTTTTTTTAAGATATATTAAACAAGTAGGATCTGTGTTAAGTACATATTAATAATTAAAACATTAAAAAAAAACAGAAAAATGTTGTGATCTCTAATGTTAAAAAAATGTAATTCCGCATTTATGTGCTAAGTTGACCATCTTTTAATTTTATTTTCTTTATTTATTTAGCCGAGGTTTTAGTTTTATAAACGCTTACAGGGATTCCTATAGGTTTAAAACTCTCATTTTTATTTTTTCCTGTATAAACCCAGCTTAAATTGCTAGAGATAGAACATTTTTTTGAACTTACCATAGCTTGGTATTTTTCGTGTTCTCTAGATCACTTTCGAGTTTGACTAGATCATCCTCCATTTATAAAGGTAAAGTTATAAACTAACCATAACATCCTGGTCGTTTTCTTGTTGGCATAGACCTCCTGAACAAGCACCTCTTACTAATTTTCGATTTTTCCATTAAGTTCTAGAATTGAGAGTGATCATCAAATTAAATTGAGGTACCAGCAGCAGACAAGTTAAAGCTGATTCATGGTTAAATTCCTTTTCCTTTAACTTCAAACTGTTTTTTTCCCTTAAGTAAAAAGCTGGTTCATGCTAAAATTCCTTTTCCTCCTAAAGTCCTTAATGTTAACACTAATGAACAGGTGCACTCATGACTACTGCTTGAAATATTTACAAAAAACAATCCCAACAAGCATTTGGACGTTATATTACGTTATGGTCACGTAGGGCAAGAAATACCTGACGTCGGCTCCGACGTCCATCAGTCTTCCTGAGGACTCGATTTAGCAGATAAGTGGGGAATCAAAATTCGAGTCGTTTCGACGTCGGGTGCTGCACAATGTTTTGGTCAAATATTACGTCAAATTACGTAGACCCACGACCCAAAGTTTTACTGTGCACACCAAGTTTAAACTTATTAGGTAAAAACTTTTATATGTCTAAACAAACACATCCCAATGAACTGTGGATGACAATAATTATTATATTAGTTATTGTAGGTAACTGAAAAAAGTTAGTTTTACACATTCTATGGATGCAAATCTTCCAACGAAGGTCAGTTTACTGATAAATATAATTAAAATAGACATTAAAAAAGCAGAAAGCCACAAAAACAATTCAAAATTATTAAGAAATTAATTTTGAAAAAAATTAACCTAAAAATAATGTCTTTATAAGGAAGCCCGTTTCTTACAGTAAAACATTATAGGCATTTAAAAAATGCATTTTAGTTGCCAACAAATGAGTTAATTACATATCAAGCCTTTAATGCTAAATGTTTAAAATGGCGTTTCGGGCGCCGACCAAATTTCTAAAGATTATTTACCTATTCGGACAAGAACACCTTCTGCGACGTCGCCTTGTAGAACGACCCGACCTAGAATATTGTAGTATAATTGTAGGTCACGCACCCACGTCGGTGGACCTCGGAATAGTTACATTTAATAAATAAAAGTTTGGCAACGTCAATTGGACGTTATACCGGGTGTCCCGAGGTGACTGGCCTATAAGATTATTTTGTAAACTATACAATAGAAACTTTTAAACTTTCTATTCTAACATAATTCCATGTAAAGTATATTTATAAAATACTTTCGTATTTGCAGTGTTGCCATTTACAGAAAATCTTGGCAACAACTAAATTTATTGACGTCCGTTTTCACTTTGGCCTGACCTTAAATTTTATTCTAAAAATTACGTCGCCGAAATTAACGTTAATTTACATCGCTGATAAGTAGCGAGTATCACCAACATTTGGCTACGTCAGTTTTGGTAAGTATCGACGTCACAACTGATGCACTAGTTGTTGGCGACGTCAGGTCTTAGTAAAAAATACGTTGTTTGATGGACAAACCAACTGCCGACCTAAATTTGCGCCAAAACCGACGTCATGTTAGGTTGTAATTAGTCGGAAGTCAGAAAAATGCTGCGTGGGATACAATCAATTTTGAGTTTAAAAAAACGTCAAGAAATATTTAGCAGGCCGCACTTGGGCAACACTATTTTCCATTTCTTTTTCCCTAAAGTATATTGGTTAACTTTCAAGATCATTCCTTAAGGCTTAAGGAAAAAGGGTAATTATGCAGTATACGGTTTCCTGCCATTTTTGATTTTTTTTGAAAAATTCTTTTTGGGGGCACCTACTAGGGTCCCTAGTGCCCCAAATCCGCCTGCGCCCGATTTTTTTTGTAAGAGAAACCCGATTCTTTTTGTAAGAGAAAAAAGGGTGCCGCCGGGGGGGGGGGATTGTAATGTGTTTTTTTTTTATTGTTTTGGGTTGGGTTGGGTTGGAATAGGTTGGGTTAGACTGTGTTAGATTGGGTTGTTTAGTGATTTTTTTTTTTTAAACACAAAAAAATTGAAAAAAAAAACAACCGGCGCAGGCGGATTTGGAGTCCTGGTCCTAGGGACCCTAGTAGGTGCCCCCATAAAGAATTTTTCATAAAAAATCAAAAATGGCAGAAAACCGTATACTGCATTACCGGAAAAAATACGGAAAAGGAACACCTACATTTGAATACATGAGACTTAATAATTGCTAAAGGAAAAAGTTACAGTACAAAAAAGGAATTTACGCCTGACCCAACTAGCAATTTTTAGTTGTGCAAGTTGTAAAAATTGAAGTTGCACTAATTTTAAACGTTGTTTTACGGATAAAGAATAGTTATCATGGCGACCGTCGACAACTTCGACTATTATACGACGCCTAAACATTTATCACAACTTCAGTCACCATCACAACTATTTATGACCGTCTATTTTACTAACAGTAATTCCTTAGTTGTGAAGGCGCCGACTGCAAATCGGTGTGTGCTAAACCGAAAATTGATCAATTTGCCCCACGTTTTCTGGCCCGTTTATTGGAGACGCGGGCACGCCTGTTTTCATCTAACCAAGTTTTCTGTTACGTTTGCAACAAACCAATTTTGGAGCACTGCTGTCTGTCATACAAACGTCAAAAGTGTTTTGTAGAGTTTCTATTAGTTTTGTTTCAACATTTTAATCTATGAAAAGGAACAAATTGTATAAATATTCTTCGATATTTTATCGTCGCAGAAGACTTTAGCTAGCATTTAGCTGATATACTGGATCAAAATGTGTCATCTTCTGTGTGGCGGAAAAGAAAAAGGAAGGTCCTGTGTAAACAATAAGGACGGAAATTAAGTGAGCAGTAGAAAGCCAAACTGTGGAGCAATTTCGATTGGGTAAAAATTGAGGCGTGTTCGCGTCTTTTAAGTTAGGGGATCAGTTCAAATCAAAGTTAAGTAGTTACAGCGGTCGAGATACGGGACTCCTTTGGTTGTCATAGAAACTAATAAGTGCCGCCATGATTGATTGTAAAAACCACTGTATGCTAATATGTAAACAAACATAAAAAATTTTTTTTTACCTTTTTCTACAATAAACTACGATCTTTTTGCATGTAAAAATTCGTATTTTGTTCTTAGGAATCCTAAGCAACACCTTCAGAGGTTTTTCGAAGCGACTTTTAAGTCATGATTTTTTTTTTAGTTTCATAAAATCATCTTAATCGAGGGCGCGCTTGTTTTTTAAAGCTACGACCTGCACATTTGACAGCAAACTACCGTCTGTTTATATATTTTGACATTGGTTCGCATGTTTTGATGATGCAAAACATGATATATGACATAGAATATCATTTTATTTTAATAATATTATGGTGTTAGAAATAGTTTAATATGTAGTCGAATAGTTTAATTATCATTTTACGTAATGAACAATCTTTTGAACAAATAATTGTACTCCAAAACCCATTGAACTATTACTTCAACTGTAGTCGCGATCGGGACATTGTCTCAACCAAAAAATCATCCACCAAATTGGTGCAAAAGTGGGTGGTGTTTAAGTAAAAGTAAACGTTGGGACGCAACGTTGGCACGCGGTGCACAACGTTGAGTCGTCGACAAATTGCTAGTTGGGGACCCAGCCTTTATTTTCAGGTTCATCCTGTCTCTGTCGCTTGAATCCCATAATTTGCAAGTTTACGGTGTTCAGCCATAATTTAAAAGATGTATATGAAAATAGGATAAAATAATATTTAGTGAACGTGCCTCTAAAAACACTTTTTTCTAAAAAAAACACCTAGCGTTACCTCCATCCACTCACAGCATAAAATACGTCGATAAAACCATACAAAATGGCGTGACTGATCGATTGGCAATCAAACCAACACGATCAGTACCGAGGTCACGTGATTATTATGTAGTTAATAGAAACGATTACCACGTGATTGCCACAAAAAACTGACCAGAGCAAAAGGCATGCGATGAAACGAATGATCCCGAACATTGTAGGGCATGCCATGCAAGCGCCTAGTAGCTATCGTTGTGAAGCGCGCGTCTTCAAATTACTTTCATGGTAACCGTGGTGTAAATAGTTGCGCTCTTGTACTATTTTATTTAGAGCCTAGTAATACACATATTCGCATCCCGGTCGAGTCATCATTTTTTTAAATTTTACTATTTTTTAAATATTTATTAATGATGTTTTAGATGGTTCATTAACATTCATCACATAAATATATATTTTTATTTAATTTTCTCCTACAAAAACTAATGTCTTCTTAACGTACTTTAATGGATGTTTTTTAAACATACACAGTTTGACCTAGAGTCCTCAATTAACATACCTAAGTGACTCTTTAAAAACCGTTTTTGAAGGTTCCACCGGAACTTTTTTTATAGCCTGATTGGGACGTCCCAGGAAATCACTTAGGTCTTCCTGCAAAAAAAACGCATCAAAACTTTTAAAACCTGTTCAAGTATTCAACAGATAATAATTAAGAGATTTGATTAGCTTGACGGGATTTCACCAGCCAGATTTTTGCATCATGAAAACTTGTGAAAACTGATCAGCTTTCACCACATTTTCACGAGAAACAATTTTTGCCACTCCAGAACAAGATACACGACAAGATATTAAGAGATCCTATGAGGGATATTTCACACACCGCGTCAAAAACATATTATATCTGGTAAAATCTTGTCAAATTTCTTCAAGAGATTTGATGCGGTATTTTTGGCAGGGCTGGAAGGTCCCCGACCTATGCGTACTCAAAAAGTACATCTCAGGGACGTCCGGTGTTGTAAGGGTCGTCACTCGCCAAACCTTTTGAAAAAATCTGCCTGATAGAACCGTAGTATAGAAAAGTATAAAGTATTCATACTTTTCAAATTTTGGCAAATATTTGCAAATTGTGCTGGTCGAATAATCGCAAAGTATCCGTGCTTATAAAACCTTTTAAAATATTTGCATGCAATACTCGTCAAATCTTTTAAAAAATAGTGTTGGGAGAACCGTATAAACTATATTATTTTGTTCCTCCTGCTTGTTAATGCTTATAAAATCTTGTAAAATATTTGCATATAATACTCGTCAAATCTTTTTAAAAAAATGCGCTCATAGAAACGTTTAAAATCCCTATACTATTATTCCTTCCAGCTTATTAATGTTGATAAAACCTTGTAAAATATTTGCTTGTAATACGCGTCAAATCTTTTAAAAAATTGTGCTGGTAGAACCATATAAACTCCTATACTTTTGTTCATTCCTGCTTGTTAATGCTTATGAAATCTTGTAAAAGATTTGCTTGTAATACTCGTCAAATCTTTTAAAAAATTGGGCTCCTAGAAACGCGTAAACTCTCCATACTTTTTGTTCCTTCCTTCTTTTGTTAATATTGATAAATTTAAAATATATGCTTGAAATACTGGTCAAATCTTTTAAAAAATTATGCTAGATCGCTGCAATTAAAACTTATAAAATCTTGTCAAACATTAAATTATAATGCTCGTCAAATCTTAAAAAAAAAATGTGCTGGTAGAACCGCAATAGAAGCTTCTAAAGTCTCGATACTTTTCTTCCTTATTAAATTTTGTAGAAATCCGTGCTTGTTAAACTTTGTCAAAACTTGTAGAAATAAGAACATTATTTGCGGATAAAATCAGGTCAAAAGTTCAAGCTCATATAACCTGATATAATCTTAGCAACTACAGCTGTAGTTTTATAAAATATTTTATTATTTTTAAAATTAATTGCGCCAAAACTCTCTAAAATTACCCAGCAAACACAAATCGTCGGCATTAAATCGGGCCAATGTCGGCAGTGTGTCGGCATCGGCGACTACAGTCTGGCCCTATGTTAGTCAGATTGCGATTTTCAGTTTTTGGTCAATAATCGGCAACTGACGGAGGTCCGCATTACTACAGTCGACTTTATGCCGACCTCACTTTAGGACCGACGATGGTCCGATTACGTCACCTTAAAATTTTTAAACTGCTTAATAGTTTCTTCCTAGTATGTAGAGGTGGCGCTAATCACTATGTGCCCTGTACAGTGGAAGAAAATATTATAATAAAAAGCAAAGATATTTCAAAACTAGAATGCGGACTTGACAAGATTGTGGTACTTGTTTACAAGAATCACCTCTTCTGCCACTTAAACCAGCCCGACTGGTTAAGTACCTGCATTATCGAAACTTTGTAGTTTGCCAATGTCGGGCCGCTTTAAGCTACCACCGACAGACCTCCGTCAATTGCCGACGTTTGACCGCTTTAGGAAATCAATGTCGGATTTCAATAGTTTACCGATGTCGGTCTAGACCAGCTTGCCTACGTTAGACCGACCAAATTAAGCAGCTATGGGCGGGTGGTCGGTACCATGTGGTTAAACCATATCGGACCCTAATTGTACGGCGACGGTATGCCGATGTCAGTAAAAAGTAAAGTTTATCGACATAAAGTCGACTATAGTAAATCGCAAAGCGGACAAAAAATACTGCTGATCCGATGTCCACAACGAAATGGATTCGTAGCTTACGGCAGTGGTAGTGGTTAATTGCCACAACTGAAAGTCGTTCAGCTATTGCGCAGACGCAGTAATTACCACAAACCACTACAAAGTGTCGAATTAGTGTTCCAAAATATCGCTATTATTACCAGCGCTGATTTTATTATGGCACCACGGCAAAATTAGAGGAGTATTTATAATTTAACACAGCCAGTTCTCTATCCCTCTATTCAGCGCAGTTCCTCCTACCCAGCTGCTCTCCTTGATGACGCGGAACAGTAGCACATGCGATGAAGTAGGTGAAGCCTAGCAAGATCTGTATATGTTCAGTGGACGAGTACCGGAACCGGGGGATATCGCGAATTTCAATAGAGAAAGGTGCACACATTTGGTGTGCTCCAGTCCGCTTGCTTTGCCTTGTTGCTGCCCTGTCATAAAAAAACCTAAAAAAAGATCATAGCAAATAACAGAAAAAACATCATAAATTTTCATAATCTATGCTCATATAAACTTGATGAATGATATTTTATAATTGTTGACTAGTGAAAGTGAAATACAAATCCCGCATAGGAGTCCATCATATTCTATCAGCCAGTTGGCTTTTAAAAGTGTAGAATATTTTATGATTTTTAATATGACAATTCCTCATAAAGATTTTATAAGATCTACCTGTAACATTCTAAAATAAAAAATTACGGTAGTAGTAGTAGAAGTCATGTGATAGAGATTAATATACAGTCAAACTAAACTATAACCTAACCTAAACCATGAACTACGACGACCTAAGCCACTAATTGTTCTCGTATGAGTACTTATTTATCGCCAGGAGCTCTGGGAGAGATATTAATTTGATAAATTTCTGAGATTATTTGAGGCATTTGTTTATAAAATCTTACAAGATTTCATAAGCCAAAAGTATTTTTTTTGTTGTAAAAGTATTTACGACAGATGGATGATGTGTTTATAGTTTTTTTTATAAAATTTTATAATTTCTGGTGGGCGACGACTTATATATTTGTCTCAAAGGGCATATAAGTTAGGGCAGGTAAAATCTTGTTACTTTGATAAGTTTCTATGAGATTTTATAATATTCTATAAGATTTCTCCATATAGCCACCCCAAGTAACACAGCGTGCTGTAAATAAGCTGGGATAACGTTTCCGCAGCAAAATAGATAACAGTAATTCTTTTGCTGTCTTCTGCCACAACGTTTCGAAAACGACATGAACAAGTTGTCACAGCTATTTTGTGGAATATTTTTATAGCCTGTGACAACGTCTACGTCATGAAGGCAATGTTATTGTTTAAAATTTAACTGCCTTCACAAAAAATGCATTCAAAAATAGCAATAAAATCGAAATTTTCCGCCAACATAAAAGACTGAAGATGGAAGATACCTAAAAAAATATTACAGATGTTTAACAAACTCTGATTCAACAATACGCATTTTGTGGACTTCCCAAGAATCAAATCTTTGGGCGAAGGCCCGTTCGATGACGAAAACTATCATGATACCTCTTTAAACTGCACGCGCTTCAAAAATTTGAGATAAGGGTTTTTTTAATCATAAAATTTTGATTTTTTTTTATTTTAATCCAGAATTAAAGGAGAAACATCATGCCTTGCATATTAAGTTAAGTTTGAAAGATTTTCAGACTTAGATTTGAGCATATATATTTATCTAAAAAAGATTCTTTTTTCACAAATTTTTGAGAGGTTAATATATTTCGCCATGGCCGCTCGCCCGCCCGTGCAACGAAGCAACTCAATACCTTCTCCACATAGGTCAATCAACTCTAACCGTTTTAGTGTCCTTTTCTCTCGACCTTTGCCGCCATATTGACAGAAAACTAATGGATTTTCTGTCACTTTTGAGTGAAAATGGCAGCGAAGGTGGATTAAAGAACACTAAATCGGTAGGAGTTGATTGGCCTGTACGGAGAGGGTACTGAACGACTATATCAAGGAGTTAGTTCTTTTTTATGGGCAGAAAGGTGCATGGGGAGCATTTTCTGGTAAACTTGATCTCTCTCAGACTGATGCAGTTAAAAGAAGAGAACAATAGTAACTACGGTAAGATCACAAAAAATTGCTATCTTCATAAGGCGCGTTGCTGCGAGCTTAACATAGTTACTATTATTTTCTCTTTCTAAATGCATTCGTCTAAGAGAGTTCCAGCATACTACACCGTCACAAAAAATACCCGCCTTTACACCCTTCGACGTCGCATATCTGCCAGGGGATAACTATCTCAAACAGGTAGTTAGATAGCGAGGTCGAAGGGTGTACAGGCGTTAAGTTCCTGGTATGCTGGATCTCTCTCAGACGAATGCATTTAGAAAAAGAGAATATAAGTAACTATGTTAATATGGTATAAACCGATTACTGGTGGACTTTACGAACTCGCCCATACAAATGAATTTCAAGAATTGAGATCAATCGAAAATCTCCTGTGAACTGCCGTAGCTGTTTTCTTTTTGTAGCGGTTACGGTTAACCTTGGTCCTAAAATTTCCCAGAAGTATAAGCAAAATAAGGATAATTTTGTCTAAATTTGTGTATATAATCAAAAATGCTATGACATCATCTACTAGCGGATATGAACTGTGAAGATCCATACCTTGAGAACCGCAACCATTCTGAACCGGCGAAATAGACTGATTTTTTCTGTTCATGTCAGCTAATACATGACGTCATAGCATTGTTGATATGAAAATTTAACTATAATCTGGAAATTCATAAAAATTTAAAACTTTTGATTATGTAACTTTAATGTATCTAAGTGACATGTAAACATAAACAATTATCTGTAAATTTAAACAATATTCAAAGATATTACCCAATCGAGGTCTCATTCGTTTGCTTATACTTCTGGAAAATTTTAGGACCAAGGTTAACCGTAACTGTCGCCGTTACGACACGTTGCTGATTTCTTTTTGTGGCGGTTGCGGTTAACCTTGGTCCGAAAATTTCCCATAAGTATAAGCAAAAGAAGGAGACCTCGATTGTGTAATATCTTTGAATATTGTTTAGATTTAAATATCATTGTTTATGCTTACATTTGTATGTAATTAAAAGTTTTTAATTTTTATGAATTTCCGGATTATACTTAAATTTTCACATCAAAAATGCTATGACGTCATCTATTAGCTGACAGGAACAGAACAAATGGACGTAGATAGCACATCCTCTAAAGATCCATACCTTGAGAACCGCAACCATTCTGAACCGGCGAAATAGGCTGGTTCCGATTCCCGAGGCATCGAACATGAGAGGATGCGCTGTCTACGTCGTTTTTTTCTGTTCATGATAGCTAATAAATGACGTCATAGCATTTTTGATATGAAAATTTAAGTATAATCCGGAAATTCATAAAAATTAAAAATTTTTGATTTTATATTACAGAATCGAGATCTCCTTGTTTTACTTATACTTCTGGGAAATTCTAGGACCAAGGTTAACCGTAACCGCGACAAAAGGCGCGTTTCTGCGAGCTTAACATAATTACCCGGGGAATGATCCCATCCCTCGAAAAAAATATGCTTTTCCTTGAAAAATTTTAGACTGAAAATTATACATTTTACGCGTATGCTTTGCCTTGCTTTGGAGTCGGGGAGCGGGAACACCCAATTTTTGATAGAATGGAATGAGCGATCACCGCTCAAGAATACGAAATGCGTTCGACGAGGGATCATTCGACACAAATTTATGTCGTTCTCTGCTCAAGAATTAGTAACCAGGAACATACCGCCTGTACAGTCTTCGACCCCGCTGTTTAACTACCTTTTTGAGATAGTTATCCCCTGACAGGTATGCGGGGTCGAAAGGTGTAAAGGCGGGTATTTTTTGTGATGGTGTAGTATGCTGGATCTCTCTTAGACGAATGCATTTAGAAAGAGAAAATAATAGTAACTATGTTAAGCTCGCAGAAACGCGCCAAAACTATTTCAAAAAGGATTTTTGATTTAAGAATTGGTCCTGGTTCTGGTTGACTTAATTTTGACATACATTTTGACAGCGGTTCTAAAATAATGACGTCATCTAAAATATTATAAAATATCTTTGATTTTACTCAAAAAAAGACTATCTATACTTTTTCAAAGTTTTAGGACCTAGGCTGGTTCTAAAATTTCATAACCGGGTTGCAACCGTGACGTCATTGTTTTAAAACGAAAGGACCGGTTGCAGAACCAGGACCAATTGTAAAACGAAAATCCCTAAAAAGAAAACGGCAACGCACCCCTGTCATCTGTCATATATCACTTTTAGGCGAGCGTGGCTTTTTTGTGTGGCGTTTAGTAGTTTCTTCAAAAATTGTATTTTTTTAAAATTATCTAATTGACCAAAATGAGAAGAGAACCTGTAGATGTAAGTAAAACTCATTTGCCGTTGTTGAGTGAACCGCCATGTGATAATACAGTCTGATGAAGATGCGGCTGAAGAAGACAATAGTGGCAAAATAGAAATAGGCATAATTACCAAAACATTTTTTAAAAACAAAAAAGTTGAATAAAAAATCAACCGAGGTGGATTTGGAGTCCTAGGCACCCTAGTAGGTGCACCCATAAAGAATGACAGAAAACTGTATACTGCATAATTACCGTTTTTTTCTTTGATAGAGCATGATCCGGTAATTATGCAGTATACGGTTTTCTGCCATTTTTGATTTTTTTGAAAATTTTTTTATGGGGGCACCTTCTAGGGTCCCTAGGACCCCAAATCCGCCTGCGCCCGTTTTTTTTTAACGAGAAAAAAGGGTGCACAGGGGGGGGGTTGTAAAGTGTTTTTTTAATTGTTTTGGGTTGGTTTGGATTAGGTTGGGTTGGACTGTGTTAGTTTGGTTTGTTTTAGTGAAAAAAAATCAAAAAAAACCAACCGGCGCAGACGGATTTGGGGTCCTACGGACCCTAGAAGGGCAAATCAAAAATGGCAGAAAACCGTATACTGCATAATTACCCATGATCCCGACAAAGATCATGATATATGAAAGAACAAGATGCCTGATTTTTGATACATATTGGATATGATGTGAAAACATACCATAATTATGCAGTATATGGCTTTCTGCCATTTTTGATTTTTTATGAGGGCACCTACTAAGACCCCAAATGTTTTTTTAAATTTTTTTCTAGTAAAAACAACCCAACCCAAAACAATCAAGAAAACACATTACAACCCCCCGCCGGCACCCTTTTTTCTCTTAATAAAAAAAACTGGTGCCGGTGGATTTGAGATTCTAGGGACCCTAGTAGTTGCCTCAATAAAGAATTTTTCATAAAAAATCAAAAGTGGCAGAAAACTGTATACTGCATAATTACCAAACATACAATTGCTATGTTTTCATGGGTATTGAGTTCATTTCTTTTATATAGCATGTTCTTTCTTGATAAAGAACACACTATAAAAGAAAAAGATACAATGAGTTCTGAAAATGAACCAACCAAAAGACAATTACTGCTTCAACCAAAAGTCAACTTCAAAATGTTCAATAATATTTCCATTGTGGTGGCTTCTGTCTTACTTCTTACAGCTTACTGCTTACTTTTAACTGTGTGGCGACTCTGACTCCAGCCTTATGCTGGGTTATAAAGCAAATAATCAGATCATTTATTACATGTTAAATACACTTACGGTGCGATTTACTAAAAGGGTTTAGTCTATTTTAGAATGGTCCTAAGTTTAAGTAAAATTTTTGGTTTTAAGCATTTTAAACCAACCCTCCTTGAGTTTTGGACATAGTATGATTCACAAGAAGAATTTTAGTAAATTAGTTTATTGAATAATCATCTTAACACAATCTTTTGTTGAATTTTACAAGAAGAAACTTTAAATTTAGAAGAAAAGAAAATTAAAAAATTTAAACCCATGCAGGGTTTAAATAGCAAACACTGTAAAACAAATTAAAATTGGGGTTATATGTCACTCTAACTAAAACTTACCCTTGTTAATTAATTTTTCCAATTATTACTTGAAGTCACAGGGGGTAAGGCAGAAAGGGCCCAGGGAGGCCTACTTGCCAGGCTTGGCGCCGCCCCTTCTCTACTGCTACTACTACTGATGTCACAGAACAATTTTGATGGGTAATAATAAAATAAGGAGTATATTAATTTTATATTTATTTAAAAGGTGTTTTTATTTATGAAATGTATTAGAAAACTTAAATGCAAGTTTTCTTTACATTTCTGTTACTGTCTAAATGTCAGTTTCAAAATATTAGCTGCATTCAACTCACAAACAGTGAGTTTGTATCTCTTACCTCTGCTTGTACCTTGGCTTGCGCCAATCACTACTAATAAAAGCTACAGCTTTTTAATGAGTGAGCTTTGAGTAAGGAAAGTTTTCTTGATTGAACTTTTAGATAACTTCAATGTTTTAATTTCAGGTTGTAAATAAATTAATATAGTTGTTTTTGTTTTTTTTGTTTTGTATATTTTTCGTGCATATAATTCTTCAGTGATTTTAATCTAAATCAAGTAGTTAATGAGGTAACTCAACCTTCTATAGAAGAAGAACGAGATGTAACATTTTTGCACAGAGGGAGTTTAATAGATTATGTTATAACCAATATTGAAAACTTACAGCATTTTATTTTGAAAGCTCCAAGAATAGGAGACCACTATATAATCTCTATCAAAATTAATAAAATTAGGCTTGATGACAAACCACTTTTGATTGAAACTAGAGGTAAAAATATTGATTTTGAGTTAATGAAGCAGGAATTGGGCAAAAAGAATTGGAATTATAATGTAGCTGAAGTTCTGAACGTTCAGTGAATGACAAGGCCTCTCACATTAAGAGGCTTGATCAAAAATTTTTCTAAAATACCTTAAAATGGCTCTTATAGTGGTTTCGTGCTATTGAAATGTAAATATTACTTGCTTAACTGCAAAATCAATTTACATATTTTGCTATTTATTTATAGTGTATAAGGACACTAAATCTGCAGCATAAGTTTTAACCACTCGAGTTGCTACTAACGGCGCATAACTCACCCAAACAATAAAACGCTAAATTTAATATAAAACTGTGATGCCCCTCCCAAAAACTGTTCGTGTTTCACCGGTTGCTAGGCCTAAGGTCACTAATATAGTGTTAATTTTAACCTCTAAAATGACTACGAAAAGTCAAGACACCCAAAAAAATAGAACGCTACATTCAACATATGAACGTGATGCCCCTCCCCAAAAATTGTTTTTCTTTCACTACGTTAAGGTCACTAAATCTACAATATAAGTTTTATCTTTTGGAATTGCCATAAAGGGTGCAAACAAACAGTAAAACGCTAAATTCAGCATATGACCATGATGCCCCCAAAAATTGTTTTTTTTTTCATCGTTTGCTAGACCTAAGGCCACTAAATCTACAGTATAAGTTTTATCTTTCGGAATTGCTATTAAGGGCGCAAAATGCACCTAAACAGTACAACGCTATATTCAACATATAACCGTGAGGTCCCTCCCCAAAAATCGGTTTTATTTCACCGTCCTCTCGGTCTAAGGTCACTAATCTTACAGTATAAGCTTTATCTTCCGGAAATGCTACTAAGGCCGCAAAATGCACACAAACAGTATAACGCTAAATTCATCATATGACCGTGATGCCCCTCTCCAAAAATTATTTTCTTTCACCGTTTACTAGTTCTAAGGTCACTAAATCTACGGTATAAGTTTTATCTTCCGGAATTGCTACTAAGGGCGCAAAACTCACACAAACAGTAAACCGCTAAATTCATCATATGACCGTGATGCCCCTCCCAAAAAATCGTTTTTCTTTCACCGTTTGCTTGGTCTAAGGTCACTAATCCTACAGTATAAGTTTTATCTTTCGGAATGGATACTAAGGCCGCAAAGGCACACAAACAGTAAAACGCTAAATTCATCATATGACCGTGATGCCCCTCCCCAAAAATAGTTGTCGTTCACCGTTTACTAGATCTAAGGTCACTAAATCTACGGTATAAGTTTTATATTCCGGAATTGATACTAAGGGTGCAAAACGCACCTAAACGGTACAACGCTAAATTCAGCATATGACCGTGATGCCCCTCCCCGAAAATCGTTTTTCTTTTACCGTTCGCTCGATCTAAGGTCACTAAATCTACGGTATAAGTTTTATCTTTCGGAATTGATACTAAGGGTGCAAAACGCATCTAAACGGTACAACGCTAAATTCAGCATATGACCGTGATGCCCCTCCCCAAAAATCGATTTTCTTTCATCGTTCGCTCGATCTAAGGTCACTAATCCTACAGTATAAGTTTTATCTTCCGGAATTGCTACTAAGGCCGCAAAACGGACACAAATAGTAAAACGCTAAATTCATCATATGACCGTGATGCCCCTCCCCAAATATCGTTATCGTTCACCGTTTACTAGACCTAAGGTCACTAAATCTACGGTATAAGTTTTATCTTCCGGAATTGATACTAAGGGTGCAAAACGCATCTAAACGGTACAACGCTAAATTCAGCATATGACCGTGATGCCCCTCCCCAAAAATCGATTTTATTTCACCGTTCGCTCGATCTAAGGTCACTTATCCTACAGTATAAGTTTTATCTTCCGGAATTGCTACTAAGGCCGCAAAACGCACACAAATAGTAAAACACTAAATTCATCATATGACCGTGATGCCCCTCCCCAAATATCGTTGTCTTTCACCGTTTACTAGATCTAAGGTCACTGAATCTACGGTATAAGTTTTATATTCCGGAATTGATACTAAGGGTGCAAAACGCACCTAAACGGTACAACGCTAAATTCAGCATATGACCGTGATGCCCCTCCCCAAAAATCATTTTTCTTTCACCGTTCGCTCGATCTAAGGTCACTAATCCTACAGTATAAGTTTTATCTTCCGGAATTGCTACTAAGGCAGCAAAACGCACACAAATAGTAAAACACTAAATTCATCATATGACCGTGATGCCCCTCCCCAAAAATTAGTTTTCTTTTACCGTTCGCTCGGTCTAAGGTCACTAATCCTACAGTATAAGTTTTATCTTCCGGAATTGCTACTAAGGCCGCAAAACGCACACAAATAGTAAAACGCTAAATTCATCATATGACCATGATGCTCCTCCCCAAATATCGTTGTCGTTCACCGTTTACTAGATCTAAGTTCACTAAATCTACGATATAAATTTTATCTTCCGGAATTGATACTAAGGCCGCAAAACGCACACAAATAGTAAAACGCTAAATTCATCATATGACCGTGATGCCCCTCCCCAAATATCTTTGTCGTTCACCGTTTACTAGATCTAAGGTCTCTAAATCGACCGTATAAGTTTTATCTTCCGGAATTGATACTAAGGGTGCAAAACGCATCTAAACGGTACAACGCTAAATTCAGCATATGACCGTGATGCCCCTCCCCAAAAATTAGTTTTATTTTACCGTTCGCTCGGTCTAAGGTCACTAATCCTACAGTATAAGTTTTATCTTCCGGATTGCTACTAAGGCCGCAAAACGCACACAAATAGTAAAACGCTAAATTCATCATATGACCATGATGCCCCTCCCCAAAAGTCGTTTTTCTTTCATCGTTCGCTCGATCTAAGGTCACTAATCCTACAGTATAAGTTTTATCTGCCGGAATTGCTACTAAGGCCGCAAAACGCACACAAATAGTAAAACGCTAAATTCATCATATGACCGTGATGCCCCTCCCCAAATATCGTTGTCGTTCACCGTTTATTATATCTAAGGTCACTAAATCTACGGTATAAGTTTTATCTTCCGGAATTGATACTAAGGGTGCAAAACGCACCTAAACGGTACAACGCTAAATTCATCATATGACCGTGATGCCCCTCCCCAAATATCGTTGTCGTTCACCGTTTACTATATCTAAGGTCACTAAATCTACGGTATAAGTTTTATCTTCCGGAATTGATACTAAGGGTGCAAAACGCACCTAAACGGTACAACGCTAAATTCATCATATGACCGTGATGCCCCTCCCCAAATATCGTTGTCGTTCACCGTTTACTATATCTAAGGTCACTAAATCTACGGTATAAGTTTTATCTTCCGGAATTGATACTAAGGGTGCAAAACGCATCTAAACGTTACAACGCTAAATTCATCATATGACCATGATGCCCCTCCCCAAATATCGTTGTCGTTCACCGTTTACTATATCTAAGGGCACTAAATCTACGGTATAAGTTTTATCTTCCGGAATTGATACTAAGGGTGCAAAACGCATCTAAACGGTACAACGCTAAATTCAGCATATGACCGTGATGCCCCTCCCCAAAAATCGTTTTTCTTTCATCGTTCGCTTGGTCTAAGGTCACTAATTCTACAGTATAAGTTTTATCTTCCGGAATTGCTACTAAGGCTGCAAAACGCACACAAATAGTAAAACACTAAATTCAGCATATGACCGTGATGCCCCTCCCCAAAAATTAGTTTTCTTTTACCGTTCGCTCGGTCTAAGGTCACTAATCCTACAGTATAAGTTTTATCTTCCGGAATTGCTACTAAGGCCGCAAAACGCACACAAATAGTAAAACGCTAAATTCATCATATGACCATGATGCCCCTCCCCAAATATCGTTGTCGTTCACCGTTTACTAGATCTAAGGTCACTAAATCTACGGTATAAATTTTATCTTCCGGAATTGATACTAAGGGTGCAAAACGCACCTAAACGGTACAACACTAAATTCAGCATATGACCGTGATGCCCCTCCCCAAAAATCGTTTTGCTTTCACCGTTCGCTCGGTCTAAGGTCACTAATTTTACAGTATAAGTTTTATCTTCCGGAATTGCTACTAAGGCCGCAAAACGCACACAAATAGTAAAACACTAAATTCATCATATGACCGTGATGCCCCTCCCCAAAAATCGTTTTTCTTTCATCGTTCGCTCGATCTAAGGTGACTAATCCTACAGTATAAGTTTTATCTTCCGGATTACTGCCAAGGGCGCAAAACGCACAAAAACAGTAAAACGCTAAATTCAATATATAACCGTTTTGCCCGTCCCCAAAAATCGTTTTCCTTTCACTCTTTGCTGGGCTTAAGGTCACTAAATCTACTGTATAAGTTTCATTCGCACGAATCGCTACTAAGGGCCCGAAACTCACCCAAACACTAAATTCAACATAAAACCCTCTTCAAAAATCGTTTTCCTGTCACTGTTTGCTGGGCCTAAAGCCAATAAATTTACAGTATAAGTTTTTATTTGCCGGAATTGCTAGTAAGGGCGTAAAAAGCACCTGAAGGCCCTTCCAAAAAATTAGTTTTCTTTAACCGTTCGCTCTAAGTTTTAACTTCCGGAATTTCTACTAGGGGTGCAGAACGCACCCAACCCGTAAAACGCTAAATTTAACATATGACCATGGTGCCCTTCCCAAAAATTTATTTCAGATAATATTTTAGGTAGTAGAATTACAATTGCATTCTTCCAAGAATCAGGAAATTTTGGGAGATAACATATCTGAACCTGTAGCATTACTTTTTATGGACATCAAAGCTTTCCTGACTTCGAGCTCTGTTACTTCATTAAAAGAAAATATTAAATTTCGGTTTAATTTATTATTTTTATACTTATTAAGAAGGACTTTTGTAATTTCTAACTGTAAGTGAATTTCATGTGGTTGTAGAACATTTTTTTCGTCCAAAAAGTCCAAAAAGGCCCTTTTTTCAGATTTTATTTACTGTTTACTTTTTTACAATTTTTATAATATTCCCAACGGGCGGGTTCTTTGGTTCTGAAATCACTTAAGGGACGTCTCTTATAGCCATCATAATCATGGGGCTAGTGGTTTGGTTATATGTAAGCATTTTAATGGTGCACACTTAACAAAAACAAAATTTAATTATTATTAAAAAAATCTACCATTTTGTTCAAAACATTAAATTCAAAGATCAGATTCCAATATATAGTAGAAAGAATTTGTTTATATTCCTGAAATGAAAACTGCGAAAATCCCTATATTTATGATATTTTATTTCGGTAGGTAATTATTTTTTAAATTACAAACAATTTCACAGTGATCCTTTAGTCTATATCTTATTTAATTTAATTTAATGTTTGGGTGTTACTTTTTACAAAACAATGAAATTAAAATTATAATAAAAGTCAACTATAGAAAAAACTAAAAAAAGAAAGAAAGAGAGAAAAAAATTAAACACAAAGTATAATACATCAGAAATTTCTAACCACTTACTGAAGTCGTGCATGGCAACAAGGATGTATTGATTGCCTTTCTCAGTCTTGTTGAATGGCCCAGCAACATCAGTTGCTCTACATTCAAAAGGCAGCCCAAAATTATACTGTTTCATTTGGGGTCTTGATCTAGTTTTATGTCCTTGACTTGCCGCGCACCATCTTTTCACGTCTTGTTGATTCCAAGATGAGCTCTAGTTCTCGTGTACGTCCTCTAGTACTTGAGAAACTCTACTTCTAGAAACTATTAATTTTGATGAATTATTTTCCATCCGTACTTTCCCAGATATTTTTCAACAGACCATTATCCACTCACAGTGAATTCCATTGTGGCTTCAACTATGTCCTTATCTTCCAGTTGGGCGGATCGAAATTGTTACGAAGCCCATTCTTTATTGGTGTCACAAGTAGTTCTCCGCACCTAAGTAATTCCTTCTTTTTGGTCTATCTTTCTGCAAGGTCTTCTTGATGGAGCATATGCATTGTTATGCATCTTTCCAGATCGGTATTTTACATTAAAGTTATATTTCTGTAGCTTCTCTATTCACCTTGTTACCTGTGCCTCAGGTTGTTTAATTCCTAGATGCCACTTGAGTGCCGCATGAGCGGTTATTATTAGGAATTTATGTCCATATAGATATTTGTGGAAATGTTGATAGAAATTTTACTATTGCCGGAGTTCCTTTCGTGTTACACAATAATTTCGTTTTAGCTTGGAAAAATTGCGTCCAATATATTCGATGACTCTCTCTTCTTCATCCTGGATTTGCCAAAGTACTGCTTTAATACCAAAATTGCTTGCATCCGTTTCCAGAAGAATAAATCGTCCTTATTGTTGAGGATAACTTAAAACCGGAGCGCTTTTAACTTTCTGAAAGCTTAATCACTCGGTATTCTAGTAATAGACTATACCTGGTCTTTAGTGAGTCTATCTAATGGAGCGGCTATGTTGGCAAAACCTTCTACGAATCATCGGTAGTATGCACATAGACCCAGAAAGATAAATCAGTCGATTTCCGTATCGTAATTTAATAATTACCTAAAGTTTGTACATAATCTACAAATAAACTTTTTATTTAGTAGATTTAGTGACCTTAGATCTAGTAAACGGTGAACGACAACGGTATTTGGGGAGGGGCATCACGGTCATATGATGAATTTAGCGTTTTATTATTTGTGTGCGTTTTGCGGCCTTAGTAGCAATTCCGGAAGATAAAACTTATACTGTAGGATTAGTGACCTTAGATCGAGCGAACGGTGAAAGAAAAACGATTTTTGGGGAGGGGCATCACGGTCATATGCTGAATTTAGCGTTGTACCGTTTAGATGCGTTTTGCACCCTTAATATCAATTCCGGAAGATAAAACTTATACTGTAGGATTAGTGACCTTAGATCGAGCGAACGGTGAAAGAAAAACGATTTTTGGGGAGGGGCATAACGGTCATATGCTGAATTTAGCGTTGTACCGTTTAGATGCGTTTTGCACCCTTAGTATCAATTCCGGAAGATAAAACTTATACGGTCGATTTAGTGACCTTAGATCTAGTAAAGGGTGAACGACAACGATATTTGGGGAGGGGCATCACGGTCATATGATGAATTTAGCGTTTTACTATTTGTGTGCGTTTTGCGGCCTTAGTAGCAATTCCGGAAGATAAAACTTATACTGTAGGATTAGTGACCTTAGATCGAGCGAACGGTGAAAGAAAAACGATTTTTGGGGAGGGGCATCATGGTCATATGCTGAATTTAGCGTTGTACCGTTTAGATGCGTTTTGCACCCTTAGTATCAATTCCGGAAGATAAAACCTATACGGTCGATTTAGTGACCTTAAATCTAGTAAAGGGTGAAAGACAACGATATTTGGGGAGGGGGATCACGGTCATATGATGAATTTAGCGTTTTACTATTTGTGTGCGTTTTGCGGCCTTAGTAGCAATTCCGGAAGATAAAATTTATACCGTAGATTTAGTGACCTTAGATCTAGTAAACGGTGAACGACAACGATATTTGTGTGCGTTTTGCGGCCTTAGTAGCAATTCCGGAAGATAAAACTTATACTGTAGGATTAGTGACCTTAGACTGAGCGAACGGTAAAAGAAAACTAATTTTTGGGGAGGGGCATCACGGTCATATGCTGAATTTAGCGTTGTACCGTTTAGATGCGTTTTGCACCCTTAGTATCAATTCCGGAAGATAAAACTTATACTGTAGGATTAGTGACCTTAGATCGAGCGAACGGTGAAAGAAAAACGATTTTTGGGGAGGGGCATCACGGTCATATGTTGAATTTAGCGTTGTACCGTTTAGATGCGTTTTGCACCCTTAGTATCAATTCCGGAAGATAAAACTTATACGGTCGATTTAGAGACCTTAGATCTAGTAAACGGTGAACGACAACGATATTTGGGGAGGGGCATCACGGTCATATGATGAATTTAGCGTTTTACTATTTGTGTGCGTTTTGCGGCCTTAGTAGCAATTCCGGAAGATAAAACTTATACTGTAGGATTAGTGACCTTAGATCGAGCGAAAGGTGAAAGAAAAACGATTTTTGGGGAGGGGCATCACGGTCATATGCTGAATTTAGCGTTGTACCGTTTAGATGCGTTTTGCACCCTTAGTATCAATTCCGGAAGATAAAACTTATACGGTCGATTTAGTGACCTTAAATCTAGTAAAGGGTGAACGACAACGATATTTGGGGAGGGGGATCACGGTCATATGATGAATTTAGCGTTTTACTATTTGTTTGCGTTTTGCGGCCTTAGTAGCAATTCCGGAAGATAAAATTTATACCGTAGATTTAGTGACCTTAGATCTAGTAAACGGTGAAAGACAACGATATTTGGGGAGGGGCATCATGGTCATATGATGAATTTAGCGTTTTACTATTTGTGTGCGTTTTGCGGCCTTAGTAGCAATTCCGGAAGATAAAACTTATACTGTAGGATTAGTGACCTTAGACCGAGCGAACGGTAAAAGAAAACTAATTTTTGGGGAGGGGCATCACGGTCATATGATGAATTTAGTGTTTTACTATTTGTGTGCGTTTTGCGGCCTTAGTAGCAATTCCGGAAGATAAAACTTATACTGTAGGATTAGTGACCTTAGATAGAGCGAACGGTGAAAGAAAAACGATTTTTGGGGAGGGGCATCACGGTCATATGCTGAATTTAGCGTTGTACCGTTTAGATGCGTTTTGCACCCTTAGTATCAATTCCGGAAGATAAAACTTATACGGTCGATTTAGTGACCTTAAATCTAGTAAAGGGTGAACGACAACGATATTTGGGGAGGGGCATCACGGTCATATGACGAATTTAGCGTTTTACTATTTGTGTGCGTTTTGCGGCCTTAGTAGCAATTCCGGAAGATAAAACTTATAGTGTAGGATTAGTGACCTTAGACCGAGCGAACGGTAAAAGAAAACTAATTTTTGGGGAGGGGCATCACGGTCATATGATGAATTTAGTGTTTTACTATTTGTGTGCGTTTTGCGGCCTTAGTAGCAATTAGTCATATGATGAATTTAGCGTTTTACTATTTGTGTCCGTTTTGCGGCCTTAGTAGCAATTCCGGAAGATAAAACTTATACTGTAGGATTAGGATTAGTTAGGATTAGTGACCTTATCGACAAAATCGATTTTTGGGGAGGGGCATCACGGTCATATGCTGAATTTAGCGTTGTACCGTTTAGATGCGTTTTGCACCCTTAGTATCAATTCCGGAAGATAAAACTTATACCGTAGGTTTAGTGACCTTAGATCGAGCGAACGATAAAAGAAAAACGATTTTCGGGGAGGGGCATCACGGTCATATGCTGAATTTAGCGTTGTACCGTTTAGGTGCGTTTTGCACCCTTAGTATCAATTCCGGAATATAAAACTTATACCGTAGATTTAGTGACCTTAGAACTAGTAAACGGTGAAAGAAAATAATTTTTGGAGAGGGGCACCACGGTCATATGATGAATTTAGCGTTATACTGTTTGTGTGCATTTTGCGGCCTTAGTAGCATTTCCGGAAGATAAAGCTTATACTGTAAGATTAGTGACCTTAGACCGAGAGGACGGTGAAATAAAACCGATTTTTGGGGAGGGGCCTCACGGTTATATGTTGAATATAGCGTTGTACTGTTTAGGTGCATTTTGCGCTTTTAATAGCAATTCCGAAAGATAAAACTTATACTGTAGATTTAGTGGCCTTAGGTCTAGCAAACGATGAAAAAAAAACAATTTTTGGGGGCATCATGGTCATATGCTGAATTTAGCGTTTTACTGTTTGTTTGCACCCTTTATGGCAATTCCAAAAGATAAAACTTATATTGTAGATTTAGTGACCTTAGCGTAGTGAAAGAAAAACAATTTTTGGGGAGGGGCATCACGTTCATATGTTGAATGTAGCGTTCTATTTTTTGGGTGTCTTGACTTTTCGTAGTCATTTTAGAGGTTAAAATTAACACTATATTAGTGACCTTAGGCCTAGCAACCGGTGAAACACGAACAGTTTTTGGGAGGGGCATCACAGTTTTATATTAAATTTAGCGTTTTATTGTTTGGGTGAGTTATGCGCCGTTAGTAGCAACTCGAGTGGTTAAAACTTATGCTGCAGATTTAGTGTCCTTATACACTACAAATAAATAGCAAAATATGTAAATTGATTTTGCAGTTAAGCAAGTAATATTTACATTTCAATAGCACGAAACCACTATGAGAGCCATTTTAAGGTATTTTAGAAAAATTTTTGATCAAGCCTCTTAATGTGAGAGGCCTTGTCATTCAATGAACGTTCAGAACTTCAGCTACATGAATTATAATAGCTATGACACTAATATAAAATTTAAAAACCTTTTTGAAAGTATAGTAAATATGTTTAATAAAGTGGCGCCAAAAAGACATATTAAGATCATATCTAGGTTTAAGCCATGGTTGAATCAAAGAGTTAAGGATATTGTATACCATAGAGATAAGTGTTACAGGGAATATAAATTAAACAGAACACAGGCTAATAGAGAATTATGTAAGAGAGAAAGTAATAAGGTTGTTAAAGTTATAAGAGAAGAAAAAATTAAATATTATGAATAGGAAATCGTTTCTCATAAAGGTAATAGTGTTCAAATGTGGGCAACGTTAAAGCAGTTGCTTCCACAAAAAAACAAGCAGTGTATCCTAAATGAAATAGAATTAGATAATAATATGATTGTTTCTGATAAAACTGATAGTACATAGTATTAAAAATATTCATAATACAGAAGAACCTCAATCTGTCAACACATTTTCTGAGTTTAGGTTGCTTGATCAAGAATCTTTTAAAGAACTGGTGTTTTCATTACCAAATAAAAGTAGTCCAGATGAAATAAGTATGGAAGTTATTAAAGGCAAATATGATGCAATTGAAGATCCATTAATAAACCTAGTAAACTCCTCATTGGAACAAGGGTTACTTCCTACAGCACTTAAAATTTCATCCATTATACCAATTTCAAAAAAAACTGGATCAATAAAAGCAAGTGTTGGCAGGAACTGAAAAAATAATTAAAAGATGTGTGTACAACCAGATTCTAGAGTTTGTTTGGGAGCATGGTGTACTGGTTGGGCAGCAGTCTGGATTTAGAAAGGCACACAGCAGTTCAGTTCGTCCTGGATCAGTGGAAATGTAATAAGGATTCAGGATTGATTACATTAGCAATTTTTTTAGATCTAAAAAGGGCTTTTGAGACCATCGAATGTGGGAAGCTTTTGGCCAAGTTGAAGAGGATAGGTTTTCGGGGTACTGTTTTTAAGTGGTTTGAAGACTATCTTGAGTATCGTCAACAAAATGTTAAAGTTAATGGCGCTCAGTCAGATAATTGACAGATTAACTATGGCATTCCACAGGGCAGTATTCTGGGGCCTCTTCTTTTCATACTTTATATAAATGACATTGTTGAAGAATTGAAAGACCCTGATATTATACACTTGTTTGCAGACGATGGGCTGTGTATGATAACAGGTGAAAATATGGACGCTGTTGTGGCCAGTGCAAACCATGTTTTGGAACAAATATATATTTATTCATGTAGAAATCAACTGAAGATTAATCAGAGCAAAAGTAAATTTATGTTAATTTGTAAAAATAAACAGCTCAATGAGTTTTCAACAAGGAAATTAGAAATTAAAATAGGAAATGAGCCTATTGAGAAAGTTGTTAAAATAAAATATTTAGGGATTATAGTAGATAGAAAGCTTGAATTTAAAGAACACGCAAATTATGTAATGTCTAGGCTGTTCAAAATACACTCCTGTAAAATCATTGCTTCAATGTTTGCAGTGGCTCTCTGTAGGAATGTTTTTTGAGTATTCTTTAGTTTTTATTTTTAAAATAAAATCGGGAAAAGCACCAGAATACCTCACTGATAAAATTGTTTATAGGGCACAGGTGCATAATTATAATACCAGACACAGAAGAAATTTTTACATAGAAAGAAGAAATACTGTTGATGCTCAAAATTCTGTATTTTATAAAGGATTTAACTTATTCAATCAATTACCTGATGAAATAAAGTTATCAGTTTCTGTTAGCACTTTTAAACAAAAACTGAAAGAGTACCTGCTAAAAAAAAATCTAGTCATCAAAATTTTATTTATTTTTATTTTAACCCTTTTTATATTTATTGTTTTGTTTCGTTTTATCTTAAAAGTTTGTATTTTGTATTTGTTGTTCTATATATTTAATTGGTTTATTTATTTCTTTATTATTTAATTTTTACTTGATTTTTGTCTTTTTAATAATGAGAATTTGACACTGACTTGCTGTTTTTGTCTGTGTTATCTTTATAGTTATTTATTTATACTTTTTTTATACTTTGTTATTTAATATACATTTTACTTTTTTGATTGAATTTATGTATTTTTCTTTTTTGGTGTTTTTTTCTTAAATTTATAAGCTTTTGGAATTGTTCTTGTTGACTAATTTATCATTGACTCCAGCTGAGCACTACTAACATCTGGATATTTTTCCCTAGGAATCCAATTTAATTTTTTTAGTATTAGGATTAGTTTATTCTCTAAAGACATTGTAAAATAACATACATTAGCAATGCTAAATAAAGAATCTATATATATATATATATGTTTGTTTTGCCTCATAGTGCCCTCATAAATATGTTTTTTGTGCTGAAAACGGGTTCAAAATATGGCGTTTTTGTGGAAAAAATTGGAGGTGTTTTATTGGTTAATGAACAACTTGGGATATTAAATAAGGTTAAACCTTTTAAAACGAACTTATTACCAATTGCCACAAAACAATCAGTTCTGGGGGCTATAAATTTAAACCACCCCCCAGAGGTGGTCTAAGAAATCACCAACTTTATAACCTCAAACACAGATAATGAAGCTATTATGAGCCAAATTTTTGGCACATTCACCATTTACCATTTTGACACCTGTCAAAAATAATTTATTTTAGGGAATTTTCTTCTAAAATATGATATATTTTAGGAAAAAAAGCAGTTTTTCAGTGCTACTTTGAAATAAATACAAAATAATCAATAACTTTGTGTGTTTTCTATATGGGTAAGCGTTTTTTGAAAATTAGTTTTAAAATGTAGTACCCCCCATAGGTGTAAATATTTAGACCTGTGGGGGGTACTATTTTAGATCTTAGTAAATCCCACTGTTAGTATTTACCCAAGTCAAAAAAAGAAAGAAGTTTTCAGTCTAGGTCAAGTCTAATTTACCTACTAAATTCTAGAAACACTCATTCAAATATATATCTAAAAAGATTATACACAATTTTTTAAAACATTGAGTTAAGTACAAACATTCAGCATACATTTCTTTTTACATTTAAAATAGTTAAGTCAAGATGGTTTTATAATTATATAATTACTAGTACATATAAGTCCTTATTAACAATAAAGTTTCACAGCAAGCAATTATTGTTAAACTATTATGAAATAAATCGACTATTATTAACGGCACATTGAATTTAAAGGATATTTAAAAAAAAAATATATTTATCACAAGTTGTACGAAATAATTAAAAAAACAAAGAAATATGGAAAGAGAAAAAAAGCAGGTCTAGTAAAAGTACTGTAATTTATTGTCATTCCAGCTGAGGGTGGAATTTGCAAACTCAGTAATCGAGTAAAAACTTTCTGTATTAAGTATTTTTTAATTGCTCTTTTGAATTTAAAATTACTTAAGTTTTTGACAGGTTCAGGTAGTTTGTTGAAAAATGCAACAGCATGAAAACCCAGTCCATCTTGGCACCTTTGTAACCTTTGTAACCAATGGAAAATTGGTTGTAGGTTAGTCATTTCTAGTATTATGGTTATGCAGATCATAATGGTGGGCATATCAGTCAAGATGGTTTTTGACATGTATCAGGTTTTGTAATATATATTCACAAGGAACGGTAAGAACGAGGGTAAGAACTTTGTTGGCAATAAAAACCTGCCTACAATTATATCTATCTGAGGCCCATCACAATCCTAATTGCTCTCCTTTGTGTGGGAAAGATTCTTTGTGCTCCAGTGGAATGGCCTCAGACAAGCAGGGCATCGCAGAGGTGCGAGTGGAATACAGAGTAGTATGCTTGCTTCAGTGTTCTGTTTGAAACACACTTGGCTAAATTTCTTAATACAAATGTAGTTTTACTTAGTTTTTTTGTGACTATTTCTGTATGTGCGTCCCATAGGAGCTTCTGGTCTAGTGTGACTCCAAGAAATTTCACTCTATTTCTCTCCAGCTCTGTTTTTTTAACATAATTCAGAAAACCATTGTTTAACCCTCGATTGTGCTTCTTTTGACATGTCAGTTGCTGTCTGTATGTCTCTGTGTTTGACTTGTCCTGTGGTGTCATCTGCAAAATTATAATAGATTTCTGTTATTGCAATTTTTGAGAGATCATTAATGTTTAGCAAAAACAATACGGACATAAAATTGACCCTTGCAGGACCCCTGTGTTTATTTCTAGTTTATTTGACAGATTATTATTAAAATTGGCAACTTGTTGATGTTTGGTTAAGTACAACTTTATAAGTTTGACTCTATTGCTACTGAATTTGTAGTAATGTAATTTGTCGAGTAAGATGTCATGATAAACACAATCAAAAGCTTTACTCAGATCACAAAAGATTGCTACAGTATGTTCCGAGTTCTCAAAGCCCTCCATAATGTTCTCTTCCATCTTGAGGATTGCCAGAGTGGTATTTTTCCCCCTCTGAAACCAAATTGATTCTCGTTTAGAATCTCATTTCTTTCAAGATATACTGGACAGGCAGGAGAGAGATAGGTCGATAATTTCCTGGAACGTTTATATTTTCCTGGATCATTTGTATCTCCTTTTTTGAAAAGAGGTATGACTTGCTATTTTTAAACTGTTTTTGATTTTTGACCCCTTTACCTTACTGGTTTTGTTCTTTTTCATGTACATGTTTCCGAACCTCATTAAATGAAACTTCCTTAAAGGAAAATTCCTCAGTCCCAGCATAGATGTTTTCCTAAAACCTAAATCACCTACTATATTCTTAGTCTTTCACATGTTGCAACTCTACCCCTCCAATGAATATTAAAATCTCCCATCAAAAAGACTAATCTACTGTCACTAATGTCATCACACAATTCTTGTATAAAATATACATATATTTATAGATAAAATAAAATTTATGTCACATACATATAAATACATTGTTAAAAAGTAAATAAATATAAAATAAGCAATGTAAATAAAAACATAGTTTTGGATATGAATAGACATAGTACTTAGTTGCTAAGACCAATATAACAATACTGGTATTAAATCATTCAAATTATTAAAATGGACATTTCAGGAAAAAGACAATTTTCAAACATTTGTTAACTGTGCCATTCAAAAAACTCCCTCGCCGGATAGAAACACTTATCTGTTAAAAATAACTTTATTTGTTTTTTAAACCTATAATAGCCATTTATGTTTTTTATTTCTAGGGGCAGATGATTGTAGGTGGCTGCACAGAAGCAGTAGGGACTCTTTTGATACAATGAGAGATTGTAATTTTCTACCTGGATATTATTTTAAGCTCTTTTGTAATAATCATGATTTGCAGAGGGAAATCTATCTAAGTGAATACTGCAGTAGATTATTGCTTCAAATAATAACACACAGGGAACAGTTAAAATGTTGTGTTTTCTAAAGATGTAGTGTAATATTCTTTTCTGTGTAACAAAAACCCTCTGCCGCTCCTCTGTCAGACATTGCCCCCAGTACAAAATGAGGTATTTTATATGACTATATGCAAGTGAGTAATATATATGTTAAGTAACTGTTTAGTAGACAGTAGATATTTTAAATTTAATATTGCAAAGAAAGCAGATTTAACTTTTTGAATTTCGACATGATATGAGAGAGATAATTTAAGGGGTCAACGTTTGTCTGGATGTTATTTGTTTTTTTTTTAATGTTTTATTTTATATTTTTTTGTTTGTAAGTGTCATAGATTGTATTACTTTTATATACATAATTTTGTAAACTTTGATAAAGTAGGTACCTTATTGTAATTAGTTTTAGCAAATTTTGTTCTTTTTCCTGCTTTACAAATGGGTACTTTGGACCTGTTACAGTGTATTAATAAATAAATAGATTTTCAGTGACAGAGCAGTAATAGATGTTAAGTTCGTTAGGACCGAGAATTGGTTTAGTATTATGTTGGTTACTGCAACCTGAGATTTCATTAACAATGTTCCATGTAGTTCTTGATTTGTTAGAAGAAGACTGATTGAAAAGACTGATTAAAAATGAATGCCAGAGAAGCGTTTTCTTAAAACATTAAACATCGCAGGTTAGCAGCGGAAGTACGTTTGCCGGAAGTAATCCAAGTTTTACTGTTAGGTATAATTTTCACATTTTGTATGGGAAGTACTTTTTTGTTTATACTGCATAGTATTTTGTGAAAGTGAGCTAGGGGATCATCAACTAGATTAGGGGTTTGCCAACTAGCGGAAGAACATTCGCATCTGAAGTTCCGAAAGTTTTTTGAGCATATCATGTTTTTTCCATGTTTTTGATTTTACTGGTTGGAAAAACAACCTTACATGATAGATAAGAACTAAAAGTAGATATGAGATCAGCGCTACCCAATTACTAGAGAATAGTTGAAATTTTTAAATCAACTTTCAATGAAACCATTTGCTGTAACACTTAAGCATTCAAAAACATTTTTTTTTATACCTTCATCAAAAACATAATTTTAGTAACTGTGCAGATAACTAAAGCATGACTTTTTTGGTTACTGATGCAAAAAAACTTTTTATGATCATGGGTGCAAAAAAAGATTTCTGTCCGTTTTTTACCCAAAATAAAAGAGAAATAGCGGAAAATAGTAATATTGAAAAAATCTAATAATTCTTGCCTAAAAATTAAGCCATTTCCGCCAGTTTTTACCAAGTATTTATGAAAAAATTATTTAAAAACATCGTCAAAATATCAAACTGTCAAAGATTGAAATGTCGCAACAATGAGCGTCACCTAGTAAAATAGCACATCGCTATGGAAACGATTGTTATTTTATTTACCAGCCGCCTTGATTTATAGTGTAAAGATGTTGTGTTGCGAGAAGTGCTCTTTGTTCGAGATTTTTAAAAGTATTTTTCTGTTTTTCTTGGATTTCTTGATAAAGGTATTAAAAAAAAATTAGTGTTAAAAACTCGCAGCTAAACTGTGATTTTTTTACTCGCGTTTTTAAATACCTCGCTGCGCTCGTTGTTTAAACCAACGCTTCTAAAAAAAACACTATTTTAGCCACTAGTTGTTAAAACTACTATTTGGTCGCCATTTTGTAATCTTTTCGTTTTTGTATGGTGCTCCAAAACCGATAGGTTGGTTTTTACTATTCTTGGCACATATTTTGCTAAAAAGCATTACATGATTTTTTTAATTGGGTCAACTTTATATGTTTATATTCATCATAAAAAAAATTTGTGTATTTGCCAGCATATCTGTCAACTTTATTGAAATAATAAAAATGACCAAACTGATTCTTAAATTTATTATTTTTTCCAGGACAAGCTTGAGCCAGAACAATTCCGCAAACTTTTCATAGGAGGCCTAGATTTTAGGACAACTGATGAATCTCTTAAAAGTCATTTTGAAAAATGGGGAGAAATTGTAGATGTAGTGGTGATGAAAGATCCTGCTACAAAAAGAAGTCGAGGATTTGGTTTCATTACATATTCGAAAGCTCACATGGTCAATGATGCCCAAAATGCAAGGCCCCATAGGTCAGTGATAGGATATAACTTAATTACGAAGATGTGAGACAAGAAAGTGATTCGATATTTATTGAGTAGTTTACCAAGTGCCAATTGTTCTAATGAGTTTTTTACTATAATTATTCTATAAACTGCAAATGAGAAATTTTTCTTGTCAAGTTAAGTGCAAATTTTCAACATAAAGTTTTTTTTACAAAATTTTTTACTTGCATGTGGAAAGTCACACCTGGGTCATTCCATATCAAATCAACCAAAAAATCACAAAAATTTTACGCGACCAATTCCAATTTTGATGATTTTTGGTATATATTTTCTTCTTACCATAAAAGTTGAAAATGCAAATTTTTAGATTTTTTTGATTCATAGTTTTTTTTTTTAATTTTTCAAAATAAAAAAGTCAGCATTTTGACCTTAACAAGAATGTACAAAACTAGCAATATCTCGAGAACCACTTACACTAGGAAAGTAATAAATGGCTCATTTTAAAGTCATTTTGAAGCTCTTTTTTATGAAATATCACAACATAATTTTAACAAAAAAAAAATTGAAAATAAAAAATTGAAAAAAAAATTGAAAAATTCAAAAAGGCCATTTTTAATTTTTTTGAAAAAAATATATAATTTTGGTCAAAGTGTTACTTAATTATCCACAAAATTTTATGATGGAGAAATGATGGGTTCAATGTCAAAAAAAATCTCAAAAATATTAAGTACATTAAAAATCATGCATTTAAAAAAATAAACATATTTTAGGAGCACCAATAGTGCACTGGATATTAAAATAAATAAATTTGTTGGATGGATACAGGTTTTAAAAAATACCCAGAGGCTTTATCTACAAATTATTTTATTTTAAACTTGCAAAAGAAATAAACAAACTTTTCTACTTTGTTGATAAAAATTAGACAGAAAACACTAAGACTAACTATATACCTTAAATTTATTTTTTTAACTTTCTTTTAAGAATTTCTGATGAATCTGTCATTTCTTTTTTGCTGACATTGTAAGTTCTGCCAGTAGCAGTGTTGGGTTCAACTTTTTTTATAAGACTCTGGTTTAATAATTAAAATATCTTGAGGTGTTGGGTAAAAAAATGATGAGGCAGGTCCTCGTGGATGAAGAAAGCTTACTTTCAGTTCTCCGCTCTCATTATTTTTCCCCAAGACACAAGCCAGCCACCAAGCACTGTCATATTCTACAGTGACAAACCCTGACTCGATATTTTGCAAAATAATGCTTCCACCTTTAAAAAGATTATGTGTTTCGACCTCTAAGCATGTAGAAAACTGTTTTGCCAAAAACGTGCTTTCTGTAAGAGGAATTACAGCATGAATTTTTTGTGTCCCCGGTATTGTTAAGACTTCCGCAAATCTTTTATTCAAAATTATTTCATGATTTGTATAATCTGCTTCTGTGCAATATTTAAAATCAATGCCAGATATGTTTTCTTCACACCAAGTAAACAATTGTAGAGGTGTCATTATTTGATTGTCATAGGGCCTCTGCAAACTGGCTTTGGCAGCAAGTCTTTTAACAGTTCCTCCCAAGCCATCGCAGGCACTTTTGCCATGCGAGGTGGCAAAATAATGCCACTCTGCTTCAACACCAAAATCTTTTTTATGCAGGCATATATTCAGAAAATTCTTTTTGTTTTTGTACTGCGCAGCACATCCATCCGAAAAATAAAAAATTTTGTTAAGTCCTGGTATTTTGATTTTTAAATCAGGCATTAATTTTTTTAAAAATAAATGAAATGCAATTGTATTATATGTCAAGCTTTCCGAAATAAACACATAATTCAGGTTGTGCAGTTTACCATCACTTAGAAAATAAATGGCAAAAGGGTGGAGGGTTGCCTGGCTATTATTCCAATGATAAGACTGGACTTCATCTTGCATAACAAAGGAATAATTTTCCGCAAAGTCGCAAGTGATCAAAGACTCTCCAGGTTTAAAGTTAATTTTTATTTCATTGTATCTATCTTTTTGCATTTTTGCAATAAAAGAATGTGATTTAAGTTTTACAAGATCATCAGTAAATTCCTGGACAAAATCATCACTTTTCTTAACAACGGTTTCCATAGTACACCTATCTACTGAGACCCACTTTTTAAATGAGACCTCATCAATTAATTCTTCCTCAAATATTTCTATTAACGCATTTTTAAACTGTTCTACTCCAGGACATTGCTTGCATCTATTGCTTAAAAAACAGTCCACTGAAGGTGGATTACACATTAGTTTATAAAGGCAATCATGATAAGATATTGCAAGAGGCCTGTTATTTTCATCATATAGCTTATTTAATTTGGAGCCATTGAGCATTAGTTTTATATTTTGATGTATAGTACATACACATACAGTATGAGTCCCACTTTTTCCTGCCAGTATACAGTTTTTGGGTCGCAGTTCACAAAATTTTGAAAACCCAATTTTTTCATTGGGGTACTCAGTTTTAAACAATGCATAAATTTCTTTTAAATTAGCTAAGACTAATTTTTTTTGTACATATTCTTTTTCAGCTCCATATTTTCTGATAACAAAATAATCTTTTTGACCTGGCATGGTCCTGCTAATGTCATCCCTTTGGTAAAAATCTACCACTATTTGGGCCACTCTATCACTAAGGGTCTTTCCCGGTTTGGGGTTAGGAGAACATAATGTCCCATTGTCCTTAACTAACTGTTTTACAGCTCTGGCCAAATATTGAGAAACTCCAAATCCTTCTTCAATCTTCTTTCTACTCCAACTTTGAGGTAAACATGATAAAACTAGTATTTTCTCACTCCTCTTTTCGGTTTTTAAAAATTTGTCCTTTAACTGCTTAATCATTTCACTTTCGTCACTCTGGCATTCCTTTACTAGCGTTGAATCTGATTCCTTTGTAAATGCTTTCGCAATTGTATGCTGTACAATATCAATTTTTTCTTTGTATACATTTTTTCTTTTAATCGGCGACACACCAAGAAGCTCCAATGACTTGTTTAAAAGAGTAAATGATTCAGCAGGATCTTGAAAATCTGGATCATTTTCTGGAACTTGACTGGGTCTAAAAAAATTTAAAAAGTTAGTTTTTTATAAGAACTTAAAAAGGGGGTAACAGCTGACCCAAAATGTGTACATAATGCCAAGAAATTTGTACATAATGTCTGTATTCTCAAAATGCCATGCAAAATAATGCCATGCAAAATAATGCCATGAGATTTTTCCACTCCGTACTTGACGCAATTGGTTTAGTTTATTAATTTTATATTAAAAAATACTATTTGTTACTTACCCTGCCTCATCTTCTTCAGATGCCTTAAACTCCTTTGAAAGCTTTAGTCTACAACCATCACAGATTTTTATTCCCATTTTGACATTTTTGTAACTGCACATCCACTTGGTCACATTTCTTAATTTCCCAAAATGCTTGATTTTTAACTCTAGTGGATCACAGCACTTTACTTTATATTTAGTCCATCCACTTTCCTCACCCATAGTTGAAACTTTTAAAATTACACAGAGATGACTTCTGATAAACCTTCAGTCGAACTATTATGTATCGATTATTTGGAGCTGTATCAGGAAGATACTTGCCAAAAATTTAAAATCAATTTATGCAGGAATTTTCATGTCAGCAAATCCCCACAATGTACCTAAACAGACCAATAAAATGAAGGAGGTGTGTCCTTAATGTTAAACAGGAATAAACAGGCAGTATTTCACAAAAGTATTGGCAGGTTTATACAGGCATATTTTCCTAAGAATTGGAACATCCAATAGTATGTCTCCGGTGGAAAAGAGGTTTTGTAAGTAAATATTACAATGGGGGGCAATGTTAATCTGATTACTGATACATAATGAAACGTAGGATATAATTTTTTATTAAATAAAATATTGTTAAATATTTTTATAATATCGCTTTAAACCCCATTATATTCTTCTAATTACCAAAATGCATTGTCTATTTATAGGCGATTTTTCATGCATGTGACATTTTTAATAAATTTTTTCACATTGAACCCATGATTTGTCCATCTCAAAATTTTGTGAATAGTTTAATAACACTTTAAAGAAAATAATATAATTTTTTGACAAAAATTAAAAATGGCCTTTTTGAAATTTTTCAAAAAAAAAAATCAAAAAATTTTTTTTTAATTTTTTTTTTCAATATATGTTATTCAATATTCTCATATGAAAGGTCTTTATAAGAGCTTTAAAATGAACCTTCACCTACTTTTCTATTATAAGTGGTTCTTTGGATATTCCTAATTTTGTGCGCACATGTTAAGGACAAATAAGTGACTTTCGATTTTCAAAAATTAATTCAAAATAAACAACTGGTCAAAAAAGTCTGAAATTTTGGATTTTCCAGTTTTTTGGTAGGAAAAACATGTATACTAAAAATCATCAACATCGGAGACGGTGTGGTAAAATACCCTGGTTGACTTGATATGGACTGACCCACCTGGTGCAGACACACATTGCTTCTAGCAATAGATAAAAATCGAAAACTGAAACATACAACATGTAGAAACTTTCTACTATTATTGACTATAAACTATAAAAATGCTGAATTTCCTTTTTTTTTTCTTTTCCTTAACAATAAAACTATTGTAAGGTAGAACATCTTCATTTTTTTTGTTTTCTTTGGTATCTTTGACATAATTTTGTTTGAAAAGTGCATAGTTCTTGTTTGTTATTTATTTCTTATTTAAATTACAATTGTTATGGATAACTCTAAGTAAGGTAGGTATAACTTTGAATGTTTTTGATTGTTTTACAAAATAATTCGAATTTCACGTAAGTTTTTCATAAAAGACCCCAAAAAAACTTCGTTTATAGGCTCACTTGATAGCGATGCTCTTAAAAACTAAAGTCCTTTTTTGCGGAAATTTGCGGTTTATGTAAAAAATCTTTTATTTACGTACTCTGGTTCTCATAAAAAAAAAACAAGAAATTAATGAATTTTGCCTTCCAGAAATGAGAAAAGGGGGTTGGGGGTTGTGTGCTTTTTCTTGAAACATATTTTTTTTTTAAAAGGTTATGTTTTCATTTTGTTTTTATTGTATTACATGTGTGTCGCTAGATGCTACCCAAGCAGCAAAAATCTGACTTCCCACCAAATGCATCTTAATATGAAGTCAATTTCAGGTAGAATGAAGTTTGTGATCAAGGACGTTTGTGTCCAACGTTGTTTTTGAAGTAAAAGCGACGTTCTTAGTTATCCGTTACAAAACCCGACGATATGCAAACGTCGGCAAAAGCGACGTACGTTTTTACTGCAGAGCCGACGTCTTCAGTGTGTAGGAAATTTAAACGTGTCGAATACCGACGTCTGCCTGCCGTTGAAATTTAAAACCTGTAGCTCGTTGGAACTGGCCTACGTCAACCGACGTCTCAAACGAACAAGTCGATTTTCGTGCGTTTGATCTAGCTTAAAACAACTATTTGTATTTCTCTGGTTCTAACTTTTTTTAAAATTTTAACCCAATTTTTATTAAAGTTTTAATTTTTTTTTGTTTTTGGATCCAGAATCTGCTTATTTGGATTCGATTGGATATCTTTCTTTGCTGTAGGGAACCACCAAATCACATTTTTCTCCTACATGTGGGGCATGGGCTCTGTCTCTTAATTTTTTGATATAAATAATTTTGAAGTAATCACTCATGTCGAGATTATGAGGCACGACCACAAACAAGAATAAATAAAACCGCCAAAACTGTGAGGTTAGGGCGACATTTGACAGGGGTGTGATTGACCTACTAAAAACACCTTCAGAATCTAATACATATAAGCTACGTTCGGTATATAGATCGCAGATCAGACGGATTTTTGATCAGCTGATCGTCGATTAATCCGAGCAAGGAGCATTACCGAACGGGTTCAGATTTAAACTTTCTAACCTAAGTTTTTTTTATTTAAATTTTTTTATATTTTTGTCGGCTGCTGGGCTTTTGAGTCTGAAAGGTAACATGAATAACATGGTTTTAGAGGCTATTTGTGCTGTAGTGCACGGACAACAAATAATGTTTGAAGATTACCCAATAAACCAAATCCCCATGGGCCGAAATTGGCAAACTGAAGGCTTTGCGAAGTGACGGATTCGGACCGAAAGTACCCGCCGAAGCGGCGCGCTTAACGTTATGACCCTTCTGCCTCCAGGCGACTGCGAGTCGGATACCCACTTGAAGTATGGAGCTTCCTGGGGCGGGGGCGTGCCGCCTTCATTCCAAACATCAGCCACAGGGAATTACTGCTTTCGACCATCCAGATTTTACCACTTTTGTATCATAGGCTAGCCATAAGCTGCCATGTGGATTTAATGTAGTGATTTATACAAATATTTGTTGCATATTGCACAGCAATGTTAAACCTAGTTTAAATTTAATTGATGTTTAGAATGTGATACCTTAGTTTATTATGAAAGCACATTCTAAACTACAATTAAATTGAAAGTTTAGTTTAGTTTCTTTATTGGTAAGTATTACACAAGTGCTTTCACAAGTCAAACCAATTTGCAATAATAAGGAACAGAAATTTATATAATTTTTTTATTCTTTAAAATTAGTACAGGCACTTTGATTTGGTGTAGAAAAAATATCATTTAACAAACACACTAGAAAAGTCCATTGCATTTTTCCAGAACTCATCACCCTGCTGCAGGCTGAATCGTGATCAAGCTATATCTGAAACAATGAAAAAAAAAGGATTTTACAAATTACATTTTTGATTAAGAATCAGTTTCACAAAATATGGTACATGTTTTTTATTGATCTTAGTTATGATGAACATTATTCTGATAAAACTATAGAGACTCAAAAATTTATTTTACATAAAAAGGCCTAGAAAGAACTCCTTCCAATTTCCTATGGAGCGTGTGCACCCATTCAATTTTCTCAAATTTTAATATGTTATAGGAGAGGGGCAGACAATTTTTTCTATCATTGCCAGCCCTCCCCCCCCCCCTTTACTACTAGGTTCATAAGCATAGGTGGTTAAAGATACAAACTACGTTTACTGCATAGTCATTTTTTCAGAAAATGTTACTAGGTCTGTGGAACGGAAATCTTTGTGTGACTTTGGTGGGTTTTTTTTATTAACTTTTATTTAATTAAGCTGTAGCTCTAGTGTCCAGATATGTTTAGACTTAACTTTTTTAATGCTGTGGGATATCCTTTGCAATTTTATTTTTAAAGTTGTAGGCTAGCTTTTGCAATTTTAATTGAAAGTTCTGTATTTAAAAAAAAAAATAACTGTATGTATTGAATAATATCAAATTTTACTGAGTTATGTAATATCTGTTTTATTGATTAAACTTAATATTAATTATATTTATTTATTTATTTAATGTACTTGACACAATCGACACCCTTTCGGTAAAAATCTAACTTATACAATGATCAAATAAAGTCTAATCTAAACTTTTGGGTAATACAAAACTGACATAATTATTATCATATCTAAATGGCACTTAATCTTCCAAAAACAGCCTATGATAGATTTAAAAAGGATGAACAGATGGTTATAATCTAAGGTTATAACGACAAAATACTGACCACCTTATTAAAATTCTCAGTTATAAAAAGTGATATAAAAAAATCGATTAAGCCACTAGTTTTAGGATCATTTCTACTACAAAATAAACACAACTTGTATTTTTACAGAAGACTTTGAGTAATGAAAAATATATTTACCTCCAATTAATAAACCAACTTATAGAAATCCTGATGTGTTCTCAAGCTATTCTTTGGTCCCGTGTAGCTACACTGTGGTGGCACTATGCAAGTTGTTCCTTGAATACCTTGCCTATCATTTTTCTTATGATTTCTTGGGAAGTTTTTTTGTTTGAAACTGTAAAAAAACAATAATACAATAGTAAGAAAATAATAGTACTTCTTTGGTTGGGTGTTGAGTTAGTAAAACAACAATTTACCCAAAAAACTGTATTTTAGCAAGAGAAAATTACAACTTTCTTTCTTGTCTTAAATTTTACCTTGACTGACTTCTTAGGTTAAGTGGCAGTCTAGAGTTGCCACCATAAAAAGTAAGCCATAAGACACAAGGAAAATGAACTATGGCTTATCAATGTTGATGATTATAGTTCACAGAAGCAAAAAATTAATGCTTTTTAGTTCTTACTGTCTTACTGCTTATGGCTTAAGGCCTATTTACTCAAGTTTTAATGGCTAATGCCCAACGCATAATTTTGTCTTCTCTCTCTACTTTTTGAAGAAATGCATGCATTAAAACTTTAATATAACTGAACTTTTTACGTTGCAGCAACTCTAGACTGCATGTAGCTTTTATACTAAAAAAGCTCTCAAAGTAAAAAACACAAAAATGGTAACCCAAAAATTATAAACAGTACTTACATATTTTCATTCTCCTCCTGTTGACTTATTTTTTGTGTTTGTAAAGCAATGATGACAAGGTTAACTGTTCAGAAGACTGTAATAAACTCTTTGGCTTTGCTGGAGAAAAAGCTCCACGATTAAGAGACAGGAAATTTAAAGAACATTTCAGAATGTACCACTCAACTCAACTCCAGTTTATAAATCACCCCTCAAAAAGCTCGCGCCAGTCGATGCCGATGGCGCAATCGTCTTCAATCTATATTATGTCTGACTGAAGCTTACATAAAAACGTACTTAAATGGTTTTGATTTTCCACTACTTTTTCTTAAAATCCCAAAAAGTTCCAACACAAAACTAAAAATAAATAAAAACATAACCCTAAAAGTTTAGATTAATCTGGAAAATCCGTCTAAAATTCAGAGCAGAGCGATCTAGCTCCGATTGATCTGGATTCATTAAACAAACGCGCTAGATTTACCTCCCCTACCTCCGCTACGAATTGCCGAACGATTTGGAGCAGTCTGATTGATCGGATCTATATACCGAACGTAGCTATAGATTACGTGCGATTCTAATACACGCAGGCCGATGGCAACATTAAATTGGTACATCATGGCGGACGTACAGTTTTAATACGTCGTAATATGTTTGCGAACCGACGGATTTCGTAACTTGAGTCATGCTTGACGACTTAACTTGAAGACCTGGTCCAACTTGGTATAATGTTAGTTCAGATTAAGTAGGACACAAAAATTCGACATTCTGAACATGTTGGCGTCTGTCGGCCATTGTAAATTAATTTTTGCTTTTTAGATTTAGTCTTAAATTAGAGTGCCATGTAGTATAATTAGTAAAATAAGGTTTTGGAGGAATATTATAAAATTTTCACAACAAAACCAACAACATTATGTTAAAAAAAATATTTCTATCCATTTTTTTTTAAATTTTATTTTCTTAGATTTTTCAAATTTTTAGGGCGCCCGGTTTTTTTCGAAGTATCTTAATCACATTTATCAATAAACGCCCTTTCGTTTACAATTTTGTTTTGTGTAAGGTGCTTTAAAAGTAAATAAAAGAATTATTCATGTATACCTAGAGACATCAGGATCCGCCTTTAAAAAAAAACATAAATTTTTATTGTTTTACAAAAACTTTATACATTTTAGGTAGTCGAAACAAAACCAAACGTAATTAATGTTCTTGTTTAGTAACTAATTTTATGTTATTAAAATTAAACGTAAAATAACGTTGGCAATTGTTAAAGCTAGTCAGGATCAATGACGTCGAGGAGACCCGAATCTGTATTACCCATTTCAGTCAGGCAGTCGAAATGACGTCGCTAGCCGATGTCGCGTTGCACAAGGGCAATGTATTTGCAACGTAAGATAACGTCCAAATGCTGCTTGGGTACAGTTCATGAGTTATAATTTTTTTAAACGTTCAATTTACTCTTTTACCCTCATCAAACTGTGTTCCAGACAGACAGACACGATCACAAAATCTGGCACTAGGTGTATTTTGACCCAAATAACTAACTTTTAGTGGAAATATTTTTATTGTTGAAGTAAGTTTATGATGGTGGAGTTGATAATTAAATCAAATAACTATGATCTTTCTCCACTGAATTTAATTTCTTATCTGTTAACATGTTTCGGCATTTTATACTATTATCATCAGGGGTTTCCTTATTTGAGCTACACCATAGCAGTTTTGGTCAAATAAGAACCAATGAAAATGGGCCGAGTTCATTGGTTCTTATTTGACTAAAACTGCTATTCTGTATGTGATGGTAGTCTGGTAGAGACTTTTTTCTGTCTGTGACCTTAGCTCAGGAAATGTCGAAGTGACAAAACAAGTCATATGATATCCATACTTATTGGAGTTAAAGAAACATCAGAATTCAATGGACGGCACATTTTGTAAAAACTGAGGCATGGCTTGGAGCACTTTTTACTTTTTTGCCGAGTAAGCTATAATTTCTTTCTAAGACCAACAATTCGAAATATTTAAACAATTGAATTGGTGGCTGTAGAAGAAAAATTTAGCCCTTTCGGCAGAAAATCAAAAAAATGCTCCGAGTTGTAAATTAGTTTTTACAAAATGTGCCTTCCATTCAAAGTTCAACCAATTCTGATGTTTATTTACTCCAAAAAGTATGGATATCACATGATTCGTTTTGTACATCATTTCGTTATTTCGTGAGCTAAGGTCACTTAACAGAAAAAAAAGAATCTCTACTCTCAAGTATATAATTGATACTAACTATGGTAAATCTTTTAAATCCAGAGTCAAACTTAGTACGGTTATCGTTGCTGATGATAATTAAGTCGCCTGGTTTAAGGTTAGATTTTAAAATATTGCGTCATACCCACCTTAAAGTACTCTTGGTTTCATGTCGCGCTGGTATTTTTTTAAATAAATTCTGTTGTTGACTTAATATTATTTTTTACCCTATATGTTATTTATAAAAGTTAGTTACCAATTAGATTAAACTATTTATTTATAGAGTCGACGGCAGAGTAGTCGAACCCAAAAGAGCTGTGCCCAGACCAGACATTGGTCGCCCAGAGGCTGGAGCAACTGTAAAAAAACTCTTTGTCGGTGGATTAAAGGAAGATGTTGAAGAAGAAGATTTAAAGGAACATTTTGGACAATATGGGACTATTTTAACCTGTAATTTGGTTAGCCATAAGGAAACTGGCAAAAAGAGAGGATTTGCTTTTATTGAGTTTGATGATTATGATGCAGTTGATAAAATTGTGTGTAAGTACATTCATAAGAATGACTTAACCTAAAACATTTTTGCCCCCGTTATTCTTATTACTATATCGGTAAAAAGAGAGGCAAAAGGACAGTCGCTCCCTTCTTTTGTGTTGACTCTTTTTGCATAAAGAGCCATTTTTGTTTTTTAAAATTGGAATATGCCTTTCTACAAACTTGCATGTGGTGTTATTTTGGATATAAAGTATTTTAGGAGCCCTTGGATAAAACGCTGACTTAGCGAACATCGTTACCTACATAAAAATGGTCACACTGAGTATGACAAGTATTGCATTGAGAGCTTCCATTGTGTTTATTTTAACTTTTTCACAACGTTTCGAATGCTTTTGTATCTGCAGCAGTCGTAATATTGTGAAAAAGTGAAAATGGACAGTTTGAAACTCTAGGTTAAACAACAAGTATTGCATTGCTCTAAGAAGAAAAAAAAAAAAGAAAAAGTAATATGGGAATAATAAAGACAATTAAATTTTTTTCCGTTTTTTTTTATGGAAATGTCTGTAATAAGTCTGCTTTGTACAAGTTTGTGGTCCGCATTTTGACATGTTTTTTTAATTGTTGTTGACAGAGAAGCGAATAAACCAGCATTAAATAGTTTAGCATTTAAACCTTGATTGAAACAAATAAAAAAATCATATTAATTAACAAAGATGAAGGGATTTCCTTGCTGTCTTTTTAGTTAAAAATACAAGAAAAATATGCATTATGATTTGGATTACCTTGCTCTGGAATAAAACTTTTTTGACTTTTCTTTAATTCTAGCATTCACCATTTTTGATCCGTCACAAATGTGAGTTGCCGGCCATAACTTTCAACAGAGAAAATCGTTTTTTTAAACATTTTATGAGTGACCATAAAAAGCTACTGTGCGCACTTTTGCTTATGCACATTATTAGGAAAAGTATTATTTTAAAAGTTTGTTAACTCCAGTGTACACAAAGTTATCGTTATTAAAATTTGTTTACCTACAGTGGAAAGAAATCATAACATCAAAGGCAAGCATGTAGACGTTAAAAAAGCCCTCAGCAAACAAGAAATGGATAGAGCCTCATCTGGTCCAAGAGGAGGTGGAGGTCCAAGGGGAGGCCCCAGAGGTGGACCTGGTCAAAATCAGGGAGGATTTGGAGGTTTGTTATTCTACTAAAAAATGTAACAAAATAAGAGGCATACTTTTTATCGGAGAGTTTTTTTTTGTTTATTGGAAAATGTGCACATAACATTACCTTATGATTTAATATTCAGGGTTCATAATTGTGTCCAGGAAGACAATAGTTAAAAGTAATGAAATTAAAAAAAAAACCAGCAAATGATTTTTGAAATAAAATAATCTAGAAGTATTGGACAGGATGCACTTGATCATGGTAGTTTCTGTTATTAAAAATTACTAATATTTTCATAAATCACCAGAAGAAAGTCTAGAAGACTTTTTTTCAAATAAACTCTGGTATTGAATAGTCACAATAGTTTATTTAAATAAATTTTCTTTTTTTCAAAAATTAACATACTTGACCACTCACTACTTTAAAGTGATCCAAACATTTAATAAAATATATTTAAATATGGGATTAAATACAAGCCTTTGTATAACATGCCCTTTTGTTGTGTCCCGTAAAAGTTACTTGTAATAAGTTAAGATGGATTGTTTCATAGCACCAGGAGGTCAATGGGGAAATAACCAAGGGGGCAACTGGGGCATGGGCAACCAGGCATGGGGACAAGGAAACCCGGGTTGGGGTGCAGCACCTCAAGGCAATCCATGGGACCAAACTCAAGGAGGTGGATGGGGAGCACAACCGCAACAAGGATACAATGGGGGGCAATTCAATCAAGGTATCAATACAGATAGTGAGTTTTACAAACAATTTTTACAAAAATTCTAGTAGTTCCAGAACTGGTTTCATCAATGATGAGCTCCAATAACCATTTCCGCCACTAATTCATTTTATTTCAGTCATTCCAATGTCTATTCCACAAATTCCTGTAATTCTGCTAATGTACTTTTGCCTACCTTTTGCAGAGGCGTCTTAAACACAATTAATAACTTGTTGCCTTAACCCCATCCTGTATGTATATACCAAAAGTGCAAGTGTAGATTTAAACTATGTTACTATGTAAGTCATTTTTAAGTTTTGAATCCGTAAGGGTAATAAAGAAATTGTTTACTATTTTTTTTTTAATATATAGATAATGATATAAGGAGTGAATATAAAATGCCAAAGAGTTGTAGTGGGCGTTGGAGGTGGAATCATGTACGTTAGCTGATACTATAATTTTCTAACTAGCTCAAAATGTTCTAAAAAATTGAGTTTTTTCCTTTCTGTGGGTCTCCAGTCAAAATGCATTCAGTTTACATTTGTGTAAGATATGACACTATTTCAATTAAATTACTTTAAATAATTTGGATGGATATCATATGTGGTTATTGTCTCAAAGTGACAATACAGTACAGTAAATAATTTTATTGTCTTCAAATTTATGTTGCCAATGTATTTCTGTCATAAAAATTCCTGAGGAATGAATTTTTCAACAAAGTTCCTATATTTATAATATTAAAACATTCAACAAAAAAATTATGTCAAATATATTATTCGAATACTTACTTACCAGATGATGGTTTTGGAATGTTCCCTTTTTGTTTTTCCAGAAAAAAAATATTTTTAGCCAAAAGTAACAAGATCTACCAACTAACACCAAATTTAAGTTGACATTATGACATATTTAAAATTGCAAAGCATAGGTTAAGTTTTATGTAAGATTTGGCTAAATATTTACCAAGTTATCTTTTTAAATTCATGTTTTTATTGTTTGCTTTGGGTTACGACAGAGGAATGAGGTTTTTACTTTGTAATAAAAAATAACAAATGCTCCATGAAGATAGCATTTAGCTCCACATCTTATAAATAAAACTGCTTTGTGTGCAGTTTATGTTTGGAATATGCATTCTCATTCCACAGCACCTTTCTTGTAGAATCATCCATATCTTGTTTTAATTAACTTAGTTTTTTTAGATGAGACAATGACCATGTGTATCAATATAATATTTATTTTTTCTTGATATGTCATACTTTATTATTTTTAAAAATATATGTAATGTAAAATATAAGTTCTTCGGTTTTACTGTCTGTAAGCAAGCTTTGTAAAGCTCTGTTTTAACTGCTTCTTATGTTATGCGTTGATCGCAGTTGCATCATATATTTCTAAATGTAAAGTGTTTGCGACTTTTTTAATAATGCATGCTTTTATTTGACAAGTTTATTAAAAATTACGTATATCCACCTGAAAAAGTCGTGTCTCAAAAGCCTTGCGTGGGCACTCATAAATGGGAACCGCACTTGATTTGATTTTTTTAATAAGCATTGCAAATCTGTAAGAAGTTTTCGAAAAAAACTTGCGCTATCACTATCAATTTCGCTTTTCTGACGATGCGTTTTTGTATGCATGCCCAGACTGGCAAAGTTTTGTGCAATTTTCAAGAACTTACATATGGAAATCACTGATTTGTTTGAAAAAAAAACAAAATTTTAAGAAAAAGAATTTTAAAAACTTTCCTTGAAACTGACAGCCAGTCAGTTGATAATTTTTAAATAAAATTAATAATGTTCGCAGCCGAAAATCGCATAGTCAGAAATTGACTTTCCTCTGATATAATTTAACAAACAATTAATAATATTTAGGTTGGGGCGCTCCAATGGCTGCCACTCCACAAGGTAATTTTGGCAACGACTATCAACAAGGTTATGGAGGTGGCGTGGTGAGAAACAACTACCAACAACAAAGACCTGCGCCTTATAGTAAGTAGTATACTTAGCAGTAGTTTTCCCAAGTTAAATTTCACATTAATTTTTTAATTCAAAAAGGCCGAAGTCGCGCCTGAATAATAATAATTGATAACAGGTTTATTTATATATTTTAACAGGTTCAAAAGTTATACTTTTTTAATTAATGTTCATTCAAAATAAAATTAGCTTTTGACCAAAAATCAATAATATATTTTTTTTATACTGGGACTTCATCCATTATTCCAAAACACAAAATATCCATGCATCTGGTCGGGATTCAAACCCGGGACCTTCCGTGCCGCAGGTAGATACGCTACCCACTGCGCTACGGCGGCCGGCCAAAAATCAATCGGGTTCCAGTAAAATGTATTAAAAAGGGATAAAACATTATCAATCAGTATGCAAATTTTACTTTCTCTTTTTAATCAGCAAATTAAAAATATTCTTAACCAGTCATCAAATTTGCCGATTTAAAGTAGCTTTGTCATTAATAATACAACTTGCATTGAAGTTCCTGACCAAGAGAAAGGCAAACTAAAATAATGGAAAATTAAGTTGGAAATGATAGAAAACTTAACAATGCTAATTTGTTTTTAGGGGATGGAGGAATGTAAGAAATGGCATATTTACTCTAATTTTCCCAAAATTTTCACCTGAGGCACATTTATAATATGATATAATTAAGATTTGATTCCACCCCATCCCAGCCCCCTTGACAGCTACCCAGTTTTTATATTTAACAGAAAAATTAAATATTTTTTTACTGAAACAGGCAATTTTTGTTAACAATATTTAAAAAGTAAAAAAATGTATTTTTACCATTTTTTCCCATTTTTTGCATGCAGCGCCATTAAGACATGATATCTACCCAACACCTACATAATTGCTCTCCCTCCCCTCAAGAAAAGCGGCTCCTGGTTTTTTATTTTTGTATTATTTCGCGTGCGGCGCTTTAAAATCATGCTTGGCAAAAATTTAAGATGTATCAACAACTTGAAATTCTTATTTCTTAGACTTGAGACTAGGTCATAAAGCAACCGGTGTGCAACCAGCACATTTCCGTGAGCACGCCAAAGTCATAACTTTGGAGCCACCCCACCAAGCCGCGTTGACTTGCGAACCGTCTAAATTAAAAAAAACATTTTGGCATGCTCACGGAAGTGTGCTAGTTTCACGCCAGTTAAAGTGAATATTAAATAAAATAAAGTAATGCTAGGAACCGGAAATAGTTTAAAATGACCGAGAAAAATCTGGAAAAAACCTGAAATATGTTAATTAATTTTTGACACCCTGATAATGTAACTATAAAATCGAGTATAAAATATAAATATATAAAATGGTATAAAAAGCTAAAAATTTGAAATATATGAAACATTTGGTTGTATAAGCATAAAAAAATATGTAAAATCCTCTCCTGAGTAAAAATTCTCCTTTAGCAAAATGTGTTTAAACTTCTTACCCCAGATGTAAAAGTCATTAAATTTAAAAGTATATGATTCCCTTGAATATTTTTTTATATATATATGGAGTAAATTAGAATAATTATATAACTATGAGATACTACAACGGCCCTGCTCTTGCATTTTCTGAAAAAAAACTGGCGATAATAGACACTTTAAGTTGGTCATAGGACCTACGCGCAAACTTGGATTATATCGCAATATATCGGTACAAAAGCAAGACTACTCGAATACAGATATCAAAGTCCAATTTCTCGTGTATCGTTGAGCTTTTCCATTAAGGTCACATCTTTAACATGTATATCGTTCAGACATGACGCTAACCTACGTAGGTTAGCGTCTGCGGCATGTTGCTAACGTGAAGATATGATAATATAGGCAGCGAATTTTGCCGATGGGAGTAAGAAATCAATAGACGAGCGGCCGAACCAAAGAAAGCAAGATAGAAATACAATAAAATGTAAGACAGAAACATCCGAGCCGGAACATTTCACGTATACCACTGGTCACCTCGTATGTGTCATGACCAACTTATAGTGTAATAACTTTTATTCAAGTTAGCCTGGACTAAATGCTGCAGAGCTTAAAACTCTTCTGGTCGCGAGTAGACTTTCGCCTTGCCTAGGGCCAATCCTGATTTTTGCATTATTTTCTTTGTTTTTCAAAGTTATTATTGTTATATGGAATTAATGGTCTGTATAATAGTTGCCCTTTCCTGCAGTACAAACGTATAACGAAAAAAAGACATTACAGCAAAATAGTTATTTTCAGCCGAGCTCGTGCGATTATAGCAAATCCCTTAACATACCATTTTCTTTTTTACAATATAAAGTATGTTGGGAATTTGGAACCTTTGGTTGCACTATAACAAAGTTATGATTGTTTTGCACAAACCAAAACTATACTTTTTTGCACTCGACGCGCGTGTCGCTAACAACGTTAGCATCATCAGAGACGATAAACAATAAACTAAATTAACCTACACTATCTTATATACTATCTTTTAGTAGGTGGAGATAAGACTAATAATTTGTGATTGGTCAACGGAATGGGGCCTCTATCTTGATTTAAACTATTTTTGGATTTAATGATTTCCATACTTTCATATGCATTCAAAAGTTTTGTTTGGTATACTTTTTAGAAGTTTTAGGTTATCTAATGTGAATCTATGATTGTTTTCAAAAGCATGCTCCGCCACACTTGACTTTTCTGTTCTTCCGTATTTTAAGTGTGCTAAGTGTTCTTTGAATCGTGTTTGAATAGAGCGTCTCGTTTGGCCAACATATTTTTTGTCACAATCCATGCAACTAATTTTGTAAATTCCACTTTTTTCTAGAACTGTAGTTTTATCCTTGGGATTTCCTAGTAAACTTCTTATTGTGTATCCTGATTGATATACTAATTTAAGACCGGTGTTAAAATACTTTTTGTAATCCTTTTGTATAATTAGGATTATAAGGAATTGATACAAATTTAGAGTCGGAGGTATCTTTTTGTCTGAAAAAAGTGGAATTCCGAAAGGTATTTTGAAAATAATGTCTATTTATCAGCTTATTTATGAAGGCTTCATCGTAACCGTTTTCGCTAGCTATATTCCTAATCCTATTTTTTCTGCTTCAAATCTTTCTTTGTTTAAGGGGAAATTTACTAATCTATATGTTAAAAAGTGCAAACTTGCAAGCTTACGTTTTAAGCAATGAAAAGAGTCATTTGGAATATACCTGTTGGTGGCCGTTCCTGTTCTGTATAGGTCAAATTCTAATTTATTTTTATTTCTTATAACTAAAGTGTCTTTTCAAAAGACCTTTCGGAATTCCACTTTTTTCGGACAAAAAGATACCTACGACTCTAAATTTGTATCAGTTCCTTATAATCCTAATTATACCAAAGGATTACAAAATGTATTTAATAACACCGGTCTTAAATTAGTATATTAATTCGGAAACACAATAAGAAGTTTACTAGGAAATCCCAAGGATAAAACTACAGTTCTAGAAAAAATTTATTGATTGTGATAAAAAATATGTTGGCCAAAAAAGACGCTCTATTCAAACATGATTCAAAGAACATTTAGCACACTTAAAATACGCAAGAACAGAAAAGTCAAGTGTGGACGAGCATGCTTTTGAAAACAATCATAGATTCACATTAGATAACCTAAAACTTCTAAAAAATGTACCAAACAAAAGACTTGAATGCATATAAAAATACGGAAATCATTAAATCCAGAAATAGTTTAAATAAAGATAGAGGCCCCATTCCGTTTAGTTCACTTTATTCTTTAGTTGAGGGGAGATAGGATTATAAAGCGTGACCAATCACAAATTATTAGTCTTATCTCCGCCCACTAAAAGATAGTATGTAAGATAGAGTGTAGGTTAATTTAGTTTATTGTTTATCGTCTCCTGATGAGGCTGACGTTGTTAGCGAAACGCGCGTCGAGTGCAAAAAAGTGTTGTTTTGGTTTGTGGAAAACAATCATAACTTTTTTACAATACAAAGTATTTATTCACAACCACTTAGCAATAACACTTTTAATATTGAAGAAAGTTATACCATAAAACCTTATGGACATTAACACTTTTGGACCAATTCGTTAAATGTCCGGTACCAAATGATTCGCGCACTTTTCATTTAATACATATATATTTTATTTTAAAACGAATCTAAAATAAAATTTGTATGTCTTTATATGGTTTGGTGAAAATTTTATGTACTGATATTTAAAAAAATATTTACTAAAATGACCTTTATTAGGAGTTTTCCTAGGAAATTTATTAGAATGCTCATTCTTGTATATTTTTTTGATTATTTCTCTTGTTAATGAAAAACTCTTTATTTTGTATCTTTTTTTTTAGATGCAGGAGGGTATGCCAACAATCAAGGTGCTGGTTATAACCAAATGGGAGGAGCCCAAAATATGGGTGGCGGACCAAACAGGAGAATGTTTTAATTTTAATTTGACGTGTAAGTACACTTTTTACTTTTTATTTTTAGGTGCCCACAATCCGGCAACATAGGAAAAATATAAAAATAATATATTTACTTTCTTTATAATAACTTATTCATTCAAAACGAAGAAATTTGTAAAATTTTGAGTATTGGGCCATTTTAGGGCACTTCGTTTTTACAGGAAACAGTTTAATTTTTTACATTTATAGATTTTTTTTTTGTATTTTCTAGTTAACTTGAACGAGTTTAAAATACAAAAAATTGGAATTTTCAAAAGCAAATCAGACAGGAGACATTTAAAAATAGGAATTAGGACCTTAGGACAGGCGATACAGTTAGGTTATACAATTAGGTTAATTTGATGTTGTGACGTCACTTACTTTGTAATTTGTTTGAACTATTAAATTATTCTAATCGGTCACACAGTCTTTTTTATATTTAAATTTATTATTGTAGGCAGGTATTAGTTTAAATTGAGTGTGGGTTTTTTTTATAAGGTTGTCGAAATATTTAATGGAGGTTTAAAATATTGAGTGTTCATTAGGAGGTTTTTACTACATAAATTTTATTTTTTATTGACCACATTCTGCATTTAGATTTAATAGCAAAGCTGTATTATATACACACAATATACTTTAAAAAATTTTGTTTTGTTTTGCGCTCGCATTTTTTAGTATCTACTATTTTACGGTCACAAGTATTAAAATTCTATAATTTCGAAACTTGTGCTTTTCTTTAAATCCAAAAATCTTAATTTTGGATATTTTTTAGGGGACACCTCTTTTGAAAGGTCAAACCGTAGGGATTTTACGGAAGGTTCACTTTAAGTCATCTTTTGTAAATACCTCACCTTCCGTTTTATTACGACCCATCAATTTTTGGTGGAAATGAAGTATGACTATTGGTTTGCCGCAAATATTCAAGATGACTGTAATTTAAAAATAAAAATAAAAAATCAAGAGAAAAGTAATTAATAAAAAATATAATGTTTCCCGCACGCGACTGCCCGCACGGTAAGCAGTCAAGGGCGAGAAAGATACTTTACATATGAGTTAGGATCAATATTTTTTCTACGACCACTTGACTTTGCATTGACGTCGAAAGAAAAAAGATGCGAGTGCGGGATTTTGTTATTCAGCACTCAGGACGTAGAACGGACACATTCAGAACTAAAATGCGTGCGGGAAATTGGGCAAGAAAGCACGCCTAAATTTAAACTTTGGTGAACGGCGCAGAGCGGGCAAGGGCGGGGACGATACTTCACGCATGAGTTCCGATTAATATTTGTCTAGGACTACATGTCTGCATTTAAACGGGCGCAAAGTAAAATAATAAAAATCCGAGAACGGGAAAAAAATCTTGGGGTAAGTTTAATTCCGCACACACTATAAACTAAAATAGTTATTATCCCAACTAGTGCGGAAAGTTAATCTTACCCGGATCAAAGTTCGGGGCAGCAGGCAAGGGCCGGAAAGATACTTTGCGCATGAGTTAGAAAAGAAACTGATAATAAAAAATTTGAGTGCTAGAAAACTTTTTCCCGCACTAGTGCAGGAAAGTCTCGAGGTAAATTCATTCCCGCACTCAGTGCGGAAAAGTAACACTTTCCGAACTAAAATGCGTGCGGGAAAGTGGTGTTTCCCTTAGTCTCGTAGAAAAGCACTTGCCAGAAATATTAAATTACTTTTTTATTGGGTTTAATTAAGTATGAAGTCAAATTTATAAAAAATTTGGAATTTTTTTGATTTTGAATAGCTGGTAATAATTTTAAGCTAAGATTAAAATTTTTGTGAATGAATGAGTCTAATAGACTGAACTATTTTCTAGAACTATGAAAGATATTTGCTCTTTGGGAAACTTTCTCTTATTCAGTGCTGCTCAAAGGATGTTATTTTTAAGCAGCTGTATGTATGTCTGCTCGGACCAAAGTTTGACAATTTAAGGTGAGGTATTATTATTTTTTCTGTTTATATTTAAGGAGGCAACAGCGCAAAGAAGCCAAGCATTGAGGTATCTTTTACAAAAGTCCATCAAAAAATAAATATTTAGAAAATTATGTGATCTTCAAAGGAGGTGTTACTTGAGCAATACTTAAACACTTAGGATGTTGTAGTATTTTTAGAGACCTTTAAACTTTGATTACATTGATTGACACTAGCGTGCGTAAAAGTGCACTTTTACATTTGCGGGCGGGAAGTTGGACGTTGTGCGGAAATGGATTTACCCTCTGTCTTTCCCGCACGGTGTGCGGAAAATAATCTTTCGCGCATGTCGTGTGTAAAACATGCATTTACGCACACTTTTTTATCGGTTTTTTTAGGTCCAATTCGACTTTTTAGATATTTTTTTTACGTAGGTAGGAAAAATTTTGTACCTGACACGTGCGAAAAGTGTTTTTTCCGCCCTTGACGTCGCGTGCGGAAAAGTATGACTTTTCGCACTTGTTAGGGTAAATACCTATTTTAGTTCCTGACAGCCGGGCCATAAAAGCATTTTTTAAAAAATTTCTTTTTGATATTTTAGTCTGTTTTTACTAAACGCAAATGAATTGGTCCCGAAAGCATTTTTTTAAAAAATTACTTATTGGTATTTTCGTCTGTTTTTACTAAACGCAAATTAATTAGTCCCAACCATCATACTTAGATGAATAAAGAAAAACTTGCCACTCTATGTAGTCCTAAAAAGTAAAAAGACGCGTTACATATAAAAAACTTGTTCAAAATCTAGTTTTTTGCCGATATAAAAAAAGTCAATGACGACAAATCCGTTCCTAATAAATAAGTTAATATTTTAAAATCAATATCTCGAGAACCAGGTTTACATTTTTTTATTGAATCTTGGCCAATATATTATTTAGGTGTCCTATTTTTTTTCTAGTAGGTTTGCTATAATTAAAATGCAAAATATTTTAAAGTTAAAAGTGGGTGATTGAGATCAGGTTATCAAAGGATGTCTTAATATAGGATTGGTTTAACTTTCCATTCGGTGAACAATCCTACATCTGTTTTCAACAGGGAAATGTTTGGGCAATTATGTTTTTTAAATATTATATTATTGTCCAAACTTTATAAAACTTAAAAAAACTGCTTTAATTTATTCTAATTAGGTCAGGCCGGAAACTTGGAGCAACCCTCGTAGATATATTTATGATGAGTATTGTGATTGATAGGAAATAGGTATTCATTAAAAATTAGTTAACAAGCAGGCATAGATAGTTGCTAAAAATCATATGAAAAAGAAGAAGCAGGTATTAAGAGTGAGAAATAGGATAGGTACGTATTGTTAAACTAAATATTTTAGGTTAGATAATTTTTGGGTTTGTGAATAGTGGATTCTGTGTTTATGTCAAAAATAGAAAAAAAATCGTTCTTAGTAGGAAAGCTACTGGACACGATGAATGGAAATCTGAATCGGTTTAGGTATAAAAACTAAAAACAAGCATACCCATGAATTTTGTTGACCGCTCTCATATCAAATCTATTATTGGGCTAAAAATTACCCTTTCACTGAATAAACATGATACGTCATAGTTATGCGTAGTCTAACCCATAGAAGGAATACTTGTTGGACAATTAAAATATTTGCGATTTATCAATTCCCAACCAACTTTTACAGGAAATATGTAACACAAACTTAAACATTGATTTCCTGTTAAAAAAATAATTGTTTCAATTTTAATTACATTTTCAATACATCAATCTTTATTTCTAACCAACTTTATTTATAATACAAATAGATTTTCACATTAAACTAATTATAATAATAAAAAATATATATGTATTTTTTTTGAACTTCCTTTGTAAGTCATCGGACAAAGCTAAATTTGTGAAGTTTTATGAGTTAAGCTTAAAAACCAAGGTTAATTAGGTCATATATTATCACAAGTGTCGTTTGTTTTAAACTTCCACAGAAGATGAAATTTGAATGTACCCATTTATAAACTAATTAAGTTTTGTTTTTCACAGAATATAATCCCAAACCCAGACTGTGCAACCAAGGAAGTGGTGAGTATATCGAACTGCGAGCCGTGAGTATTACATACATAATTTTATGGTTAACCGTAATTACAAAAAAAAATCGATTTCATTTTTAGACGAATGATGTTGGCATATTTTTTATTTTGTCTGATTTGTTTTGTTTTTAATTTTTAGGGTAGGGTCAGGTACTTGCAGATGTCTAAGGAAACACATATCTAAAAAATTCTTGTTACTACTAATGGTTTTAAAGATATTTAATCTAGAAAGAAAATAACTGTAGTCTCGTTCTTTCTTATGGCTGGACGGCCGCTTGAAAAATATTGGCACGTTCTTGTTAAAAGTTCCTGTTGGCAATATGTCACACAATTTTAAGGATGGAAATTAGTAGTTGTTTAAATGTTTTCCAGGTTAGGCTCTAACTGCCTTCTTACGTTTATAAAAGTCTCTAGAAACATAATGTTTTTTGTATCATTTAGAAATGAGTTACAGGAAAGCAATACCTGATTGCCATATCTTGTGGATTCGATGTTCTAATTTTTAAAAAAATTGTATAATACATAATAGTAATTCTGCTGAATGGCCTCTAATGCCCAAGGGTCCGAGCCGGAATAACATTTTATATTTGACAAAGATTGCCACTACCTTTTTAAGTCTTGACAACCTTTTTGCAATTGTTATTGTTATTATTACACACACACACTATATTACACCTGCGAATATATTGGTAAATAATTTGCACAAGAAAGTAGGAACACCCCCATATAACTGTAATTTGTCAGTTTTAGCCCGGCAGTACATCTATAATAGATTGAAGCTGCGATTTCTAACATTCACCCATTTGAAACATATTCGCAATTAATAAGGAGATGCTCAGGTCTGGTTCTCCACACCTATTTTAAATACCTATCATACTTTACCTTGCATCTAGTGTGACAGAAAAAATTATTATTAACAAGATAACATAGTATTCTAGGATGTGGTCAGATTGAAATCCTCTGGACGAGACGTCTCGCCGATCGAATGACTTCATGGACAAATCGACGAATGTGTTTTAGTTGTGAACGGTTTTGGACGGGTAATATTAACCTCAGTTTGCGGTTTATGTTAAGTTTTGTTGAAATATTATTGTCGGAAGCATTTGGATATTTATAATCAAGATGTAATTTAAGTATAGCAAGGGCAGCTATAACTTTTCCAAATATGGCAAGGTGTTGCAAACCTACCTTAAAAGTACTCGTAATAAGATCCAAAAAATGGGCGAGTTTGTAAATCCACTGGAGGATCCACCGATGCCAACAAAAGAGTTCATAAATTTTAGATGGATTTCCCTAGTCCAACAATAGAGTTCCTAAATTTTTCAATGGATTTCACCAATTCAACAAATAATGGCACCGATCGCCACCTGCTTCGTGGAAAATCGTCGTTGGATTAAACATTTTTTTTTAACTTATTCAAATCAGGACCCATCCCGTTTAGTACACTTTATTCTTTAGTTCAGGGGAGATAGGATTATAATTATTAGTCTTATCTCCGCCCACTAAAAGACTGTATGTAAGATAGAGCGTAGGTTAATTTAGTTTATTGTTTATCGTCTCCTGATGCTAACGTTGTTAGCGAAATGCGCGTCGAGTGCAAAAAAGTGTAGTTTTGGTTTGTGGAAAACAATCATAACTTTGTTTTATTCAAATCAAGATATTTTTTATAAATTTTGGTTAATTTAATTTTGGTTATTACAAAGTACAGTACAGGATGCTAAGATAGTTCAAGTGAAGGCTGATGATGAGCTAGACATCATACTAAATTTGACGCAAAAACGTACTTGCATTGAAGACATGTTGAAAAAACTCCAGAAGTACAGCATGCTTTAAGTCACATTTCCGATTTTTGAAGCCGAAGTTGAGGTATGAATTTATTATTTTAAAGCGTGGTTATTGGCACTCAGCTGATTACACCGCAGCGCGTTGATTTTGTATTCGATGGAACAACGACATCTTATCACTGCTAGATGTCAGATGTATGTCAAACCCATCTGTCAACTGAATGTGTGCACCGATGTTCCACTGTTGTCAAAATAATATTAAATTGACAAACAAGCCCTATACTTTTTTATTAAATTGACAAACACGCCCTATACTTTTTAGTAAATTCAAATTCGTCAAAGGTTTTTAATATAATTTCTTTTACCTGATTTACAAATTTAATTAATAAAATGTCGAGTGTTTACCCAGCTCAGTTTAATTTGAATAACATTTTCATTAATTTCTTCCTTTGTGACTGCTCCAAACCGATTGTCAAAATTTTGACACAAACAGTTCAATGAAAAACCCGGTTGTCAATGGCAACTCAATTTTTGTTATAATAAAGTATCTCCTTTGACAAAAGCAATTCATTTGTTTGTATGCAAAATTAGTATTATAATAATTTATTTTTATAATCCCAAGAAAGTGGTCTTATTTTTTTTTTCATTGCATTTCAAGTAAAATAATTGTTGCCACTTAGTAGTATTTGAAACCTTATAAAATCTAGTTTCTTATTTATTTATTTGTTTATTGTACAGGACTTTATACAAAGTATATATATTGTCAAATAGATGCTCTACAATATTTTCAACTACAGAATGAAAAATTAATGAAACTAATTTTACACTAAAGAAGGCAAAAAAAAAGTTTATCTACTAATGCATTTGAAATTTAGAGGCGAGAAATTCATTTATAGAATAGAAGCAGTTTTGAACCAGGTACTTCTGAAAGGCTTTTTTGAACAGTCTTATTGATGCAATGTTCTTTATGTCGGTTGGTATTTTATTAAAAATATAGCTACAGAAGCAGTGTGGACTTTTTTTAAAAGTAGAAAAGTTATAGTTTTGTATTATTACATTAGAGTTTTGTCTTGTTTGATAAGAATGTAAGGTAGACACTACTGGGAACTTGCTTTGGTAGCGTTTTAAACAGTCCTGCTTCCAGTAGTATTAAACCGTAGATTGTTAAAATTTTTTGGCTTTGGAAAATAGGTTTGCATGAGTCAACCGGGCTTAAAGAGAAAATTTTGCGCAATATTCTTTTTTGCAAAATAAATATACGATCTGTTTCACTGCCCCCAGTACAACAGTATATATTTAAGATGGCTATAAACCAATGCATAATATAATTCATCAACTGTTTATTTGAAAAAATGTGTTTCAGATTTACAATCGCGAAATACACGGAGTTCAATTTTTTTTGCAACATGTTCAATGTGAACAGACCATGTCAGACGGCTATCTATATACAGACCCAAAAATTTAAAATCATCCACTCGGTCAATGACAGTACTGTTCATCGAAAGTACAAAATCTGGAATGGTCCTTCTTTTAAAGAAAACCATGTACTGTATTTTTTATTGGTTTACAATAAGTTTGTTTAGAAGGCACCATTCGCTAAACTTTTGTAGAATGAAATTTGATGAGTCTATCGCATCTTGTAAATTCGAGCGCGAGATGACGATTGTTGAATCATCTGCATAAACAGTTATTTTGTCCCCAGGCAATTTGAAGGGTTCCAGAAAAGTAATAAGATCATTAGTGAACAGAATGAAGAGTAAAGGAGACAATACACTGCCCTGGGGCACGCCATAGTTTTGATTCTGATATTCAGACAATATACTGCCAAATTTGACCTTTATCTTTCTTTCTGTGATAAAAGATTTAATAAGATCATTATACTTGCCCCTAAATCCTTTAACTAGAAAATCTTTGTCTATACAATCGAAGGCTCGTGTGAGATCAAAATACAGAGCGATAGTATAATTATTTTCATTTAAAGAATTGTAAATGGTTTGTGTTAGGTCAAAAAAAGCCGTATTTGTAAACAAGTTATTACAAAAACCGTGTTGGGAGATTGACAGAATATTATTTTTAGAGAGGAAAGTTCTCATCCTTTGAACCAATATTTTTTCGAAAAGTTTTGAAAAGGACACAAGACCAGTGATGGATCTGTAATTTTTAATATCGTTAGTGTTTCCCTTTTTAAAGAGTGGTACAATGTGCCCTAGTTTAAGCTTATCGGGGAAACAGTTTGTGTTTATGAATAAATTGTATAAGTATTGTAAAGAATACTTTCATTGTAAAGGATATTTTAAAAAATTCCAGATATACTGAAGCACAAAGAGTGGAATATCTGCATCACTACAGCAGGCCTTCTTATTACTCAAAGATTTAAGTGCAACTGATATATCAGCGACAGTTATCTCCTGAACAAAAAAGGAATGCACTGTAGCATTGGAAGTAGTACAGCAGTTTTGCATTGAAGTATTTTGTAATAACAGTAAATCATCAATTCCCTTTGCGAAATACAGACAGAACGCATTTGCAATCTGTCAGATAGTACAGTGTCACCATCTTTGACATAAATAGGAAGATGAGAGCTACTTTTCGTGGCTCTATTTAAGTTATTATTTACTACCTGCCAAATAGCTTTGGATGGATTTGATGAGTTATCTATTTTTTGTTGAAAAAAATCTTTTTTTGTAAGCTGCACTTTCGCTTGAAACAGTTTTTTAGCTTCTTTATATTGTATGTGAGATTCAGGAGTGTTTATATGTCGGCTAAACCAAAAGAAGTTCTTTAGTTCCTCAATGTGTCGCATTATATCCTGATTCACCCACTTGTGTGATTTATGAGTTACAGTTTTAATTTTTGTTAGAGGACACGTAAGATCTAGAAAATATAACAAGCTGTTTTGAAAATAATTCCATGCCTCTTTTGAATCAGTTATCGTATACAGCCTAGACATATCACAACGTGAGAAATGAAATTTTAGATTAGAGAGATTGTTTTTGTTAAATAACCTTTTTGTTATGTAAGAGTTTTGAACGTGCGTTTTAGTTTCAGTTGTATCTATTATTTTAAAAACTTGAGCTAAGTGGTCGGATATGTCTGGCTGAATGTTAATACCCGATACGAAGAGTTCCTTATTTGTGACACCATAGTCTAATTGTGATGGTTTATCAGCGCCACATATTCTAGTAGGTTCATGAGGCAATACCGAGACAAGTGAGAAATTTTCCAATAGGTCAAAAAATTCAGTGCGAAATTGAGATACTTCTAAATTGTCCACATTAAAATCTCCACATATTATTGTGGTTTGATATTTGCTTTGAAAAAAACATAAAAATTCATTAAACAGCTTCAAAAAAGTATGAAAAAAAAAAGCAACAGATTAAAAAAATCTTTCAGAGTTAAATTTATCAGTACAAATTATTTTATGTTCTTACATACAGCCTTCTTTCACAAAAATGGCGACACTGCCATGTATTCGGACAGTTCTGCAAAAGGATGACAAGGTTATAGTTTGTGAGTTTGAGACAGTTTATTTGCTCATTTATACTCCAATGCTCTGAAATACATAAAAATTCTGGATTAAATTTTGTTAGAAGCAGCTCTAGGCGCCCAATATTGGTATCTAAATTTTCTACGTTTAAATGAATAGCAAAGGATTTTGTAGAACTGTCCACAGACTTACTATATAAAACATCTTCTGATAATCCAGTAGCTACTCGAAAACTTGAGGGTTGGGATCCCTTGAAAAATTCTTCTGTCTAGGTCTAAACTCGAAAGTACGGAATACCACGCCACTGGGCCAGAAATTTGAGTTGTTAATATCATCAATGCCAATTTTGAATGATTTTGTACCACCTTTGCATGCAAGTTGGAACACAGCTATTTGGTCATCAGACTGAATATTAGCGTTGGTTTTTACATAGTTTTTAACTGTATCAGCGGATACTTCTTTCTGACCATCTTGAGTGTCCATAACTTTCGCAACTCTGCCAACGTAGAGCCATTTTTTTCGGGAGACGGCTACCTTTAAGGTCTGAGCTTAAAAGATCAATTAAGGTCACAGATACCTTTCAACGCTGTGTCTAACTTAAGACTCAGTAATTTTTTATCTATGAGTTAACCGGGAGGTTAAAAATTAAAGTTGGACACAAAAATTCATTATTTATTTAATTATTTATTTATTTATCTTAATAAGCAAATAGTCAAATTTATACAGGTATAAATCAATATCAGTCACAGTAATATATCCAATTAAATTATTTTACTTAAGTATAGCCCAAATGTCTTTTTATTTGGTTTTTAAAACAATTAAGTAAAGATCCAAAAATATTAATTTGATTATTGTAGGATAGGATCTGCATGAATTTTTAAAAGGACAATAATTCAGGGCAAAAAATCAAGTCAATAAGCTCACTCTAAACTCATCAAATTTCATTTTTGCCTCAGTTCGATAAATTCATATTAGTTCATATTCATATTATTCCCTATAGTACAAGCGTTTGCAGTCAAAATTATGATGGATAGGTAACCCTCGCCATTTTTTGATAAGGTGTGCATTTTCTCGTCCTGAATACGAAATGGACAATTCTGTGCCTGAAAATTGTGGATAAGGACCCTGCACACCAATCCAAAATTTTAGAGGTCACGTGATGGATAGGGTAACCCCCACCAGACCAAAAATCACCTGGTGTGCCGGAACTCATTCATGGATAAAATGCCCACTTTTAGAGTGTTGTGCCGAACCCTTATCCATGAATGAGGTCCGGCACACCAGGTGATTTTTGGTCTGGGGGTACTACTACATCATATATGTGAAAATGGTGGGGGTTACCCTACCCCCTCTAAAATTGCCAACCTTTGGATTGGTGTGCCGAGCCCTTATCCACAATTTTGAGGTACAGGATTGTTTATTTCGTATTCAGGACTAGAAAATGCACATATTATCAAAAAATGGCGAGGGTTAGCTATCCATCATCTTTTGTACCTTAAACTCTTGCTCTATGTCCTTAAAAATTTATATTGAACTTCAATTTATTTTACATAACAGTTGAATCCAAACTCAAGAATTAGTCTCGCCAAACTGACAACTACCTTTTAAAATGTATTATTGGGAAAATCAATCGATAATCATTGCACGAAGCCAAGCATTATTTTTTTATATATTTATAATTTCCTGTCTAGGTATATTCCTAGATCCTTGACTTAATCTTTGTAGTGTTAATAATTTTATAATAAATAATTGGACTCTTGGTTTTTGAAAAGGTTAATTTGTAACATTTATTAGGTCATTTTGTTATTGATATAATTCTGAAAACGTTTCTACATTTTTTTGATCTCAAAGGCATAAATAATTAATTTAATATCATCTGCAAACTCAAGTTATTTACATAATGGTATGTTAAGAACTAAGTCTATTAGCAATACACAAAACAGAAAAGGTCCACAGTGCGATCCCTGCGGGACTTCCGAGGGAACTGCAATCTTCTCAGAAATCGCACCATTGACCCAAACTGACAGAAATCTTCTCTCTACTATCGATTTAATAAAACCCAAAAAAGGGTCCTAAATACGAACTAAACTTTTATGAATCGTTATAGACCGATGCCCGTGTGCACCACTTCCCCTTACTTCTTTCACTTGTTCAAGTGCCGCTTGAACTGAGGGTGACCCTTGAAATTTACTTGGTTTGCAAAATTTTCGAATATGTTACACTTGGAAAAAGTAAGGAAATTATTGGCAACGTGGCAGTTATCTGCATTTTTTGTGTGGTGACCATGATTATTACCCTTCAGCTGTCAAAAAACCGTAAAATTTAAAGGTTCTTTAAAAATAAACAACTTTTATTGATGATTTATAATTATATAGAGGAAAAGGCAAATAAAACGACTATAATTGGTTAACTATAAAACCTGACTTTTTATTATTACACCACCAGACCAACCCAACCCTTTTTTGAGTTTCTTTGCAACGAATTTGCGAAAAAAAAGTTGAATTATATGCTTAGCGAAACAAGTTTGCTTTTAAGTATTGTGCAAAGATTTAAAAACATTTTTTTTTGGACATTCTAAACGTTTCTAAAAGGTATCTTCATCAAAATTGTTGAAATAAATTCATTCTTTGAAAAATCCTTCTTGGTATTCCATTAATTACAAAGTCTAATTCTTCATCTTCTTCGTCATCCCAAAGAAGTTCCATTTTAAGCACGGACCACTAATCACAGAAGGATTTTAAGGCAACGGAACAATTTTATAACTTGATAAAATTTATTGCGTTTTTTTAAAAACGTAACCAAAAAATACCTTACATAATTCTACGGCTTATCTTAACTGCAGCTTAAGTGCCACTTAATGATATTCCACACCATTGCAAACCAAAACTAAAGCTCGGCTTACATCAAGCCGATCCCGTGCACGATTCAATCTGCAGTTTCCTTTCCGTTTTAGTTCACTTTAAGTTGAACTTTGAGGTTGTGACCACTGATCACCTACCAACCAGGGTACCGATTCTGGAAGTCATAGTAAGTGATCGTTCGCCTGAGAGAAGAAAAGTAGTTTCAACCAATAAACGCGCTTAAAAGCAGTGACGAGACGATCGAATAATCACCAAACTATTATGGGCACGCGCAGAGCTGCCTAGAACAACAATTTTTGAGCGAAGCCGTTCTCTCGACTAGACCCAGTAGTTGGGAGTTGTAGGAAAGCTCGTGTGAAAAACGTCACTCGTATTATTTCAGAGCACGCTATTGGACGAAACCATCACGTGACCGAACTCGCTAATGCGCATGCTACGGCAAAGTTGACCGTCTTTAGGACTCGCACAGTGGTCGACTTTTGTAAAAACGCGGATATTAAAAAAAACTAGTACTAGAAAGACTATGCGAAAGATATCTAAAGTGATCACTACAAATCCACTGCATCCTAATCAGCACGCATACACCCCAGGCAGATCTACCGATACGGCACTCCACCTGGTGGCGGGCCGTATAGAAAGCATTGGACAACAAAGAGTCCACCTTGGGCGTATTCATAGACATAGATGGTGCCTTCGATAAAACCACCTTCCCAAAAATAGCCGACTCGCTTGCCGCTAGGAACGTTCCTCGGGTATTAAGTGGTTGTATACACAATATGCTCTCAAAAAGAGCAATAAATATTAAGGTAGATGATGTTACACTACGAGGCCTGGTTGTAAGGGGTTGTCCACAGGGAGGGGTGCTATCACCTCTACTGTGGAACATGGTCCTTAATGCCCTGCTCAACCGCCTGAATACTGACAAATTCTACACTGTGGGTTATGCGGATGACTTAATCGTCCTGCAAACAGGAAGATTTGAGAATGTACTCTGCGAAAGAATGCAGGTTGCTCTCAAATCCATTGAACAGTGGTGTGAGGACCACTCGCTGTCGGTCCAGAAAGACAGAAATGGTCCTTTTCACAAGAAAAAGAAAGTTACTGGAACTAAAAGCTCCAGAACTTCTAAAAACCAAACTAAACTTTTCGACAGAGGTAAAATCTCTGGGGATCACTTTTGATAAAAAGTTAACATGGAACTCTCACCTGGAAAAAAGAGTAAAAAAAGCATATATATCATATGAACAATGTCGCCGAACCATGGGACAGACTTGGGGGTTATCCCCTAGGATATCCTTATGGATTTACAAGGCAATCATACCCAATGAGCATTTTTGTCTATATAAAAGTTATAGCAAATAATATAAAACCTTCATAAAATAACCAAAAGTTATATTATTCAGTGTTGGTGATAATTTTATAACTCTAATATATATCTTAAATGAGTAAAAAATACTTGAAAAACAACTGTTCAACACCAGCTTATAAAAATTTATGGTACATAGTAATGGATAGAAAAACAACATATAGATTTTATAAAACTTCCTTATGAGCCCGCAAGTATAGAGATTATTATAAAAAGGTTTTACAACACTACATAACAAATTAAAGGTTTTTATGGATTTAGAAATATAGATTTTCCATCTTTCTTCCCTTTACTTGTGATGTATTATTCTTTTTCTTTTTACAATAAAAAAATTTATAAAATGGTGTTTAGCAATCTTCTAAAATAAATAAAAATGAAAGTGAGATAAGCTGAAGCAGGAATATGAATATTTATATACTATAGTCAAATGGTTTTCAAGTCATCCTACTCTGAAAATCAGCTGCGGTCCCGTGTGTACTGTATAGTTTTCGAAACAACTCACGTAAATTTCATGGGCTCCAAAAATACTTGAGGAAACGGGGAAAAAATATTCATTTAAATATCAGTTTTTTTTTCATACGCGTTTTTTTCTTTCTGTGACAAATATTGAATTTTGTATGTTGTTCTTAACCCTAACAAGCAATATTTCGATTGAAACTTGTGTTCAAACCCGATAAATAACGTTTTTATTTATCCAAAATTGCGAAAATTTCCGACAATTCTATAAAAAAAAAACAATACAACTATACCACTGTTTACCTCGACAAACACTATTTTATGACCCTTTTAAAAAATGACGCTACTTGGAACAAAGGGGTGCAGATGGCGCAGTGTTGACCACTGTCCGTTTCTGCGAGCTTAACATAGTTACCATTGTTCTCTTTTCCTAAATGCATTCCTCGAGAGCTCCAGCATACTACACATACCAGGAAAAATACCCGCCTCCACACACTTCAAGACCGCATAACTGTCAAAGGTAACTATCTCAAGAATATAGTTAGATTGCGGGTCCAAGGGTGTACAGGCGAGTATTTTCCGGGGTGTTCATATTTGCCGCCGACCAGCAGTATCAGCGTATGCGCTCGACGTTTCACGGTGCGTTTTTGCGACCTTAACACGGTTAGTATATTGTTCTCTTTTTCGAAAACACGGTTCCCATCTATGCGTTTCTCATTCGTGGGTCTCCCGAATCAAAACACGTATCACGTGGTCTAAGCGAGATTTGCCTATACAAGTTCATGTCGGACCACGTGATGAGTTTTTTTGAGTCAGGGTGACTGCGCATGGGAAACGTTGGTGGAAATCGGGTGTAAAATGCATTCGATCCCGATATCTGTCATCGGCAACTATCTCAAGAAGATTTGGATCTCTTATCTCTCTCAGATTGATGTAATTAAAACAATCCCGCAAAAACGCGCCTTTTAATGTCGCCAAAACGCTCCTTTTGATGTCGCAAAAACGCGCCTTTTGATGTCACAAAATTAACCTTAAAAAATCTTGTTTGTTTTGTTATTATAATTGCCAAAATAAATTAAAATTGTTTTTTTTTTTGTTCTAAAAACAGTTGTATTATAATCACTATATAAAGAAATTAATAACAACATTATAGAAAAAACCTTATGGGCAAAAAAGGTTTATGAATCAGTTCATAAGAATATTACAGACACCAATTTATATAACTATTGTGTGTGAGTTCCCAAGTTTTTGTAAGTGTCTCTCGAAATATTTTCATTCTTATCTTATGTAAATTTGTTGATGGTTAATTAACTTTTATAAGTGTGTGTGTTGATAGCAAAATTTTAAAAACTAATCTATTATATATCTTTAATTGATAGTTACTTACGGTTTTATAAGTGGGTTGACAGAAAGATTTCAAACACCAATTTATATAACTTTTGTCACTGATGACTTATATTTGTATAAATATGTTGGTGGAAACATTGTTAACACCAATTTATATAACATTTGAACCGATGACTTTAATTTTTATAAAGATGTTCGTGGAAATATTGTTAACGCCAGTTTTATGTTACTTTAGGGTACCATCAATTTAGAGCCTTTAATAAAACAAATATACAAACTCAATTCTTGTAGGAAACTTCTAAATACCCTAGGGTATCAATGGAACCCTCTTTATAATAATTATATAAATATCTGTCACCAGAAGTTTCTGAAAATGGTCATTGGGTAAGACCTATGCTAGCATAGGGCGCTGTCGTTTGGGGTCCAAAAGCATAGCAAACAACAGTAATCCGAAAACTAGAACAAATCCAAAGAATAGCATGTCTATACAACGGGAGTTATGAAAACCACGCCAACCAGAGCTATGGAGGTGATTCTTGGTCTCACCCCTCTTGACATTCACATCAAGGAGGTTGTTTTGACGACTATGTACCGTTTCCGCATGGTTGGCATAGAACCAGAAGTAGAAGCCGGTGAAATGAGACGACGTTTGTGGCGCGAACTCCATTGCACCTCACTTTGTTTTTCACAAGCCCTACAACATAAGCATATCCAACACAACAGAAGAACCGGTCATGGGAGGTACTCTCTGTATCTACACGGACGGTTCCAAAACTGAACACGGTTCTGAATGTGGAATATACTCAACATCACTAAACCTCAAAATTAAATGGGCTATGGGAAAACGCCAGCGTAGTTCAAACAGAATTGAATGGCATCCACATATCAGCAAAAGAAATATCCACGAAAAATATTTTCAGAAAAAACATCTGCATTTACACAGATAGCAGACAAGCGCTACTAGCTATACAACGATCACGTATTACAATGGACTCAGTACTCGAATGCCATGAAACCTTGGTACACTAAAATGGATTAAAGGTCATGGCAAATACAAAGGAAACTACATTGCTGATACAATGGCCAGGAAGGCAGCGGGACAAACACTCTTTGAACCTGCCCCTTCTGCCATTATAACAGCATTAACAGTGGCGAATCAAATACGAGAACATTCCCAAAAAGAAAAAAAAAAGATGGGATGAAACTAGAAACTGCAACCTTGCCAGGGAATTACTATGTTACCCTGACGAAGCATCAGCAGAAAAATTCCTATCAATGACCAGACAGAACCTGCGCTTTGTCACGGGCATTCTGACCGGCCACTGCCAACTAAATAAACAGCTCAATAGAATGATGTTATCTGAAACACCTCTATGTAGAGATTGTAAACAAGAAGATGAAACCATGGAACACATTCTCTGCGACTGTCCAGCGCTGTCATCTACCCGAAAGGCTATTTTCGACGAGTTTTGGCTAACACCAGCCAACATACGTGAGGCTCCCCTTGGCGACGTTATCAACTACGTTCGAAGCGTAGAATGGCTGACGAACTAGGGGGAAGCCCTATAGGAGGATACACAACGGGTCTAATGAGGCCTAGGTGCTGTGAGGTTCAATACCCTTCCAAATTATCAGATGCGTATTCTTGCTCCTTTTGGTATGCCATCAAAAGTCAACTTTTTTGGGATTTTTGTACCGCTAACCAGGTAAACAGGTAGTGAAATTTGTTTAGCGAAGGTTGACAACACTTTTACGCGAACCAAAATGTCCGCACAGAAAATTGTCAATTATTTAGACAGTTATATTAAAAAACAAAGATTTGTATAAAATAAACTTGAGAAAATAAAGTTTTTAGTTTTAGTAACTACTTACTGTATTTTTTTTTTAAATTTAAACGGCTGTCAAGTCAACGCTGCTTGCTAACATTCGTACCAAGGCTAAAGTTAAGACACCCTCTGGAGGAAAAGTTGTGATATTTTTAATTTTTAAAATATTTCATTTTTTTTTTATTTAGTCGCAAGTCAACGCCGCTTGGTGTGGTGATTTCAAGGGTACCTGTTAACACTTGTACCAAGCCTAAAGTTGAGACACCGTCTGGAACAAAAGTTGTGATTTTTTTTATGTTTAAAAAATTTTCAAAATGTTTTTTTTTTATTTAGACGTCTCGCAAGTCACCGCCGCTTGGTGGGGTTGTTCCAAGGGTACTTGGATGGTACAAATTTTAAAGTTGAGACACCCCCTGGAACAAAAGTTTTTTTTTTATTTAGACGACTCGGAAGTCAACGTTGTATATGTTGGTGAGGTAATTCCAAGGGTACTTGTTAACATTCGTACCAAGACTAAATTTGAGACAACCTCTGGAACAAAAGTCAAACCCATCGAAAACATGCATACCTGCTGTACCCTTACAAAATTGTACTTCACAGACTCGTGATTTCAATGGGGCGGTGTTTAGCGGGGCAAGCACGTAATAAACTCGACTTTTGTACGATTCCAGGGTGGCCACTGGTCATAAAATCTTATGAATTCATTATATTTCAATATTTTCATAAAATATGCCCAAATGTGTTCATAAAATTTCGAAATTGTCATAAAATTCATAAAATTTGCACAAAAACCTGAGTATTTTGAGTTTAGTGTAAACAAACTTTTGATATTCCACCTATACATTTTCTCATGGGATAGTTAGGCAACTCCTTATACTAAGCGCACTTCAAATTTTCAGTCACAACTGGTAATTAGCGCAGGAATATATAGCCAACTCATGATTCAAAGGACACAACAAAATTTTGGTTGTCTTTTTTACTGCACCAAAAAGTTGTGTGCCTATTTTGTTGTGAGAAAATAACCCCTATTATATCCTTGCAAAAGGTTTTGTTTTGTTTAATAAACCAAATTTAATGCATCTTGAAAACTGCAGTATTCTTGGCTACTTGAGGAAATGAAAGACTTTTTTTTTGCTTGCTGTATAGAAAATAATAATGGATGGATGTGGAATTGGGCAAGTTAAATCCCACATATATCCACGCAGCTTCCGAAAAAAACATGAAACTGGAAAAAACCCACTTACCTTTTAAATTTTCATAATAGATTTCTTTTTATATATTTGTATTATGATAAATGAACAAATAAAAAAAATAAGGTGGATTTATTATTTCACACAATTACAGGTACACTCCTAGCGAAAAAAAAGTAGGACATGGAATTGAAATATGGGTAAATATAACACCCTATATTAATGAAAATTTACATTGTTAGTCATTTGTTAGTTATTATTATTATTAACCTCTCGTTATTTATCTTGATACATTTGACACGTGTTTGTCATCATAGTAAATAAATCAAATGACGAATGGTGACCAAACCAATAACTCTCTGAACGGATAGGGTGACATACTAAAAAAAGCAAATATATATTTTACATGTCCTACTTTTTTTTCGCCAGATCTGTACCTACCTGGAGTTCAATTTGTAAAATATATTTACCATTTTAATATCGATTTACATCCACTTCCTGGATGGTTGGTAAGAGTTATTTACCTAACAAATCGTCGCCCTAGATGTGAATGGTCCCAATCCACAAAATATTCAATTTTGAGTTAATGATAGCAACTACTTTAAAACTGCCCAAATTTTATGTTGACAAAAGCTCTAACCTTCATTTACTTTGTTACCTATTACTTTTTTTATGATAGCGAACAAAAAAGTACATATTCTTATGCTACAAAATATGTTTAATCTTATTTTACTCAAAAGTAGTGTTATGTGGATTAGTTCCATTCACATCTAGGTCGACAAAATGCGGAAAATGATATTTTTCCGCCCGCATCCGGCGTTTGCCTGAACGCCGACGACGAGCCAGCGGCAAGCGCAAGGCGTAAATTGAAAAAAAAATACAGGTACAATATTTTTCCTACGAGTGTGAGGAAATTTAAAAAAATTGCGTGCGTAAAAAGGATTTTTCCGCACCGCGTGCGGTAAATAATTTTTTCATGCACGCTGTGCAGAAAAGTGATACGCTCATAGGAAAATATTACTACAAAAAATGTCATAAAATAAAAAAAAAATTAATTTTTTCCCAGTGGCCACCCTGCGATTCGAATTGCGATTTGATGAAATTATTTTAGATCTTAGTAGTTTCGTTTTATTTACGTTTCCATCTTTTTACGGTTCAATCAAATTATTTTTGATTAAATATTTCCGTATATTGTAGGTTTCTATCTTTTTATGGTTCGATTAAATTATTTTACGACTTATATATTGTAATTTATAAAACAAACTATTTTCTAAAAATAACAAACTTTAATATTACAAAAAAAAACTTATTTTGAAATACAAGCGGTGATTTTTTAGCTTTTTGAAAATAACTCATTTTGAACTTCGACGTAACAAAAAAAATATTTTTGACAGTAACTTCCATCCATGAGTTGCAATTATTGATATATCTGCTAGCCGCTGTCCATTGTCGGAATCCGAAGAACTGTGGTCAAAAACTTGCTCCGCTTGATGTCTTGAGATGGTTTGAAGAGTGTTTATCATATAACCTTAAAATAATTTTGTGATATTCGAAATATTTAAACATTTGAATCGGTGGCGCTAGAAAGAAATTTTGGCTTCTTCTGGAAAAAATCAAAAAAGTACTTCGAGCCGTATCTTAGTTTTTACAAAATGTCCCTTCCATTCAAAGTTCAGCCAATTCTGATGTTTATTTGACTCCAAAAAGTATGGATATCACATGAGCCGTTTTGAACGTCACTTCGACATTTCCTGAGTAGGGTCACTGGCAGAAAAAAAATAATTTCTATTTTGAAGTCACCATTAGATATTTTAGTACAAGCGTTCACAGTAAAAATTATGATGTATAGGTAACCCTCGCCATTTTTTGATAAGATGTGCATTTTCTCGTCCTGAAAACGAAATGGACAATCCTGTACCTCAAAATTGTGGATAAAGGCTCGGCACACCACTACAAAGGTGGGCAATTTTAGAGGTCACGTGATGGATAAGGTATATTAATTAAGCTCTATTCTCACGATGCAATAAATTGCTGCAATTTCTAGTTCTATCCTTGTTTTTGAAATCTGAAAAACAAGGATGGAAATATGGATCGCAGCGATTTATTGCATCGTGAGAATTGAGCTTAAAGTAGGGCTCGGCCCATCACTCCAAAAGTGGGCAATTTTAGAGGTCACGTGATGCTTAGGGTAACCCCCACCATTTTTACATATATAGTGTAGTAACCCCAGACCAAAAGTCAACTGATGTGCCGGGCCTTATTCATAGATGAGGGTACGGCACACCACTCCAAATGTGGGAAATTTTAAAGGTCACGTGATGGATAGGGTAACCCCCACCATTTTTACATATATGATGTAGTAGATCCCCTAGACCAAAAATCAACTGGTGTGCCGGACCTTGTTCATGGATAAGGGTTCGGCACCCCACTCTAAAAGTGAGCAATTGTAGAGGTCACGTGATGCATGCCCGTCATTTTCACCTATATAGTGTAGTAGTACCCCCAGACCAATTGGTGTGCCCGACCTCATTCATGAATAAATGCTCGGCACACCACTCGTGTGGTCAATTTTAAAGGTCACGTGATGCATAGGGTAACCCCCACCATTTTCACATATATGATGTAGTAGTACTCCCATACCAAAAATTAACTGGTGTGCCGGACCTCATTCATAGATAAAGATTCGCTACAACAATGGCCAATTTTTAAGAATTAATACAATTTATTCAGTGTTTTACAACGGTTATTATTTTTAACATGATGAAAATAAAATTGGGTGTTAAAGAAAACAAGAAAAATCCTTCCCCTTCTTCGGGTATGCATGGCGTAAGCCTCAACCGTGCATGCTCACCAAAAGTCAACTGTTGTACCTGACGTCATTCATGGATAAGGGTTCGGCACATAACTTCAAAAAATCTCAGTTCTATAGGTCAGATGATGCAGAGGGTAACCCCCATCATTTTTACATATATGTTGTAGTCGTAGCTAGTCCCGGACCAAGCTCGTGGCCAATTTTACGGGTCCCGTGATGTATCGGGTTACCCTTAACATTTTCACATAGTCGTAGCTAGTCCCGGACCAAGCTCGTGGCCAATTTTACGGGTCCCGTGATGTATCGTGTTACCCTTAACATTTTCACATCCAGGTGATAAATGATTATAAAAAATGGATTTAAAAAATGTATACCTTTTTATACAGGTCGTCCCAAAAACAACATATGATACAAACTTATCTTTTTTTGGACTCCCTGCATATTTTTGACTATTTAATTCTGGAGGTGATTGGAAATTTTTTTTTTTTATTATTCGCGATACCTAACCTGCTTACCTGTTTTTTAAGATATAGACATTTCTAGTTGATATAGACTTTTTAGTTTAATGTATCCACCACCATTTCGACATACAGTGTGAGAGAACTATAAGTTTTTTGAAAACAATTATGAAGGCCCTAAGAAGTATTGCAACTGGCCTGCCTGACCTGATTCGTGGCTAGGAACTCGGCGCACCACTTAAATGGGGTGTAGTGTTTATTTTTTTTAGAAGTCTCTTAGAGCAGGGGATCTGACCGCGCAGCGGCAGGAAATATCTAAATCGGTAAGCACGCAAGTGAAGCAAAATTTGGGCAAAACGTACACAAATTAAACAGTACTGGTAATTAGGTTATAAATATAACTTTTTCAAATAAAAGATCTGGTGCAGCTTAAACAATTGTTTATTTCACAATATTACATTTTTTCAAAGCAAAAATAATAAAAAGGTATTCTAAAGGGTTCAAACACTTTTTAATTTACTCTAAAATATCGTAATAGTACAAACGTTCGCAGTAAAAATTATGATGGATAGGTAACCCTCGCCATTTTTTGATAAGATGTGCATTTTCTCGTCCTGAATTGTGGAGAAGGAGTCGGCACGCCAATCCAAAGGGGGGCAATTTTAGAGGTCACGTGAAAGTGACAGTTTTCTGTTGGTAAAACTTTATTTATATTTAACTCCACTATGGACATGGGAATTTCTCATTCTGTTAACTAATGTTGTGCCGAACATTTGGCACTGATGATCTCTAACAAGAGTGAAACACGTGTCTGCGTCTAGTCGCACCCTGTATGTATTCTTGTGGTTCTCCCGTGTATTTTATAAAGTTCGTTTTTTTGCTATCGATTCGTCATAGTAGAAAGCCCGACTGGTGGATGGACTGTGTCTGAAACCAGTCAGTGGTAGAACTGGTGGAGAAGGCGAAAAATCCAACAGTTTTCTGTTGGCAAAACTCTTTTTATTTATATTTAACTCCACTATGGACATTGGGAATTTATTTCTCATTATGTTAATTATTTCGGTGCCCTTTGTGCTAAAAAGTCCACGGGTAGCGTAATCTGTACCAGAAAATATTTTAAAAAGCAGCAAAAGAATGGTAAGATATTGGGTCAATTTTTAAAGTTAATAAATATAATTTCGGAGTTTAAACCTAAAAACCAGAACAAAGGAAAGTAACTTGCAAAGAAGTTGGAAAATCTGAAATTTTAACATTTCTCCAAAACGAGCAGCTACTGTTTCCGCACCACTTACTTTTAAACAAAAACTAATACCTTGTTAAATAAACCAATGATTTGGCTTTCTGGAAATGAACACCGTTCTTAAGTGAGTGTCTTAGTTTTTGAAATATTCACGAAAAATTTGAGCAATGCTTAGATTTTGCCCTTTTCTATTAATAATTCGCTTACCGTCCCCCCTCCCCCCAAGGGACACAGGCTAAAATTATTTGACTTTTGATTGTAATAGTCATGCATGGTGCCATGTCATAAAAGTTTAAAAAATCTTACAAATTTTTTGAAAATTTTAAAGAAACGGACTATGAAGATTATAGTTCCAACCATTTCAAGAACGCTCAACATTTGGCCGGAAGAAGAAGAATTATTTTTGACAGACTTTTTGACATGTCTTTTTGAGCGTAAGCAAAAAATACTTGTATTAGAACTTGGGGGTAGACTTAGGGGATGTAAAAAATGCAATGCGGTGCCATTCCGCATCCGGTCGCGTCACCGCCGCACCAGCGCCGAAAGGGACAACCATTTTCACATATATGATGCAGTAGTACCCCCAGACCAAAAATCAACTGGTGTGGCGGACCTCATTCATGAAAAGTGTTCGGCACACTTCTGTAATGGTTGGTAAATTGCAATTACAAGATGCAATTTATTCAGTGTTAGATATTTTTAACTTGAAAAATCCAAATCGGATATTAAAAAAACAATAAAAATATTTGTAATGAGTACACTACTCCCCCCCCCCCCTTGGGCCATGCATAGCATAACCCTCCACGATGGTAATTGAAAATCGGACATCTACAAACCCATTCACCAAAGTAGTTGCTCCGGCCGGACCTCATTCATGGATAAGGGTTTAATTTATGTTATTGTGTTAATAATTTTAAAATATATAATTAAATTCCTTTATATGTATACGAAAGCGTAGAAGTGGCACACTAAACGATTTTTTTACAATTCTCTAAAATTTTAGCGAGTTCTAAAATTTACATCTCTGAATTTTTAGAGAATTCGTTTAAATTTTAAAGAATTTCATAAAATTTTAGAGAAATTGCTAACATTTTCGAAAAATTGCTAAAATTTTGGAGAATTGTAAAAAAATAGTTTACTTAAAATGTGTTCTTCTAAGCTTTCGAATATGTATTATAGCTTATGAAAATACAGGAGTTTTTATACTACTATAAGTGCAAATAAAATTTCTGAATTTTGGGTGTTCAACAGAGGGTGGAACCGATACGACGTCGTTTCGTCCTATTGGGACTCATCAGTGGTGTACCACGCACACAACAAAACTCAACTCAAAGCAAGAGAGAGAGAGAAAGTCAAAGCCCGCCAGAAATTATGGCGCCCTCTGAGAGCGACTACCCACTATAGTAAGCAATGTACACCTAGCTAAAAAGTCCCAACAGGAGCCTAATTCTTGAATCTCGAGAGAAGGATCGATCATTCAAGAGAAGGGATCAATCCCGGGGAATGATCCCATCCCTCGAAAAAAATATGGTTTTTCTTAAAACCTTTTCAAAATTTTAGACTGAAAATTATACATTTTACGCGCATGCTTGCCTGAGAAATGGGACCGATCCCTGGCTTTAGAGTCGGGGAGCGGGAACACCCATTTTTTGATAGAATGGAATGAGCGATCACCGCTCAAGAATACGAAATGCGTTCGACGGGTATTGCTGTATAAGAAACTGTTAGTACTGAAACATACTCGGGCCTACGAACTTGTATTGTTTCATTGTTCAATGGAAAAAAAGTCCTTTATTTACCTACTATTTTGGTCAAGCCATGATGAACCTTAAAATAATTTTCTTACCTATTAAATGATTTTTAGATGTCCTTAAAACACTTATAGTAGACACGTTTTTTGGTAAATTTAAAGACTATAAAGAACTTTGATTGAAAGAAATTAATACTACTTTATGTCTCACACATTTTATGCTTTGAAAAACTACAATTTTTGCTGTTTTTTTGTATAAAAATGGCAACATAAAAACCATGGCAAATGCAAGAAAACTCTCAAGATGACAGACAGATGGCATAACAGAAATTTTTATTAAAGGATTTCCTTTTAAATTATTTTCATCTTTCTCCAAAATACTTTTTTATAGCCTGTGGTCTCTCTTCAACAACCTTAAATATTTTTGCACTTCACTAAATTATCTCTCCATCTACCTCTAAAATTCTGCCCTCTCTCTCTGAATATTTTTAATTTTAAGAAAAATGTTTTTTTGGCAGGACTTTTTTTAAACGCTAAAAAACAGTGAAAACTTGAAAAATGGGATTGTTTTATTCTAGAAATTGAAAGTTTGGAAAGAAAGCTTTAAAATGTGAAAAAAATCATGGCATAAAAATTTGAGAAACTTAGTAAACATTCCCTAATAACACAAGTTAGTTTTTAAAACGTACTTAAAACGTTCGCCCACGACTTGGGGAATGTTCTTAGGACGAACTATCGGGTACGTTTTTAAAATGTGTACAAATACTTCGTCCAGGGGACGTCTTTGGGGACGTTCTTAAAACATCTTATCTCGGGTATTTTTAAAACAATCTTTAAAGACGTCTTTAGAACATTCAACGGGTACGTTTTGAAAACGTACCTGACAGAACGTCCTGGAAACTATCGAATTGACGCCTCAAAAAACCCGTTTTTAAAACGACCTCCAGACGTCCCCCTGGACGAAGACGAAGACGCCTAGAAAACGTCAGAGGAATAACGTTTTCAAAACGATTTCTAAAGATGTCCCCTTTTTTTATAGCGACGAGAAATCTTCATAGATACCGGTCTCTGGTGTTCTACCGAATGTGCCCGATTCATCCTCTCTTGAGGACGCCTACGGACTAAAACCCTCCGCTGTAGATTTGGTCGAAATAGCGGAACCATTCTCAGGAATATAACGTCACTATTTCGCCGTTTACTGTTTTGATCGCTTAGGTGCGTTCGTCTTCGTCTTTAATTTTTAGAATCGTTCTTATCATATGTCCATGGTTCCATTTGTCTACGTGTTTATCATTTCTTAAAAGAGGTTCCCTATGGTCATATTCTTTATCTGTAGATCTTGTTTTGTTGTTTGGCGGTAGTTCTCAAATCTTGGACAGTAAATTAACGTATGTTCTGCGTCATCTGTTTTTTGACAGTACCGACATATGTCGTCCGTTTGTGTCATATAGTAATCCATTTTTTTGTGTTTGCAGTCTATCCATGTTTTAATTTAGGGGATAATTCTTTTCGTCCCATCTTGCTTGCCAGGATTCCAGCGTTTTCTCTTGCAGCTTCTTTGTTTTCTTCACTGTGTCCATTTTTATCTTCATATACAATTTCTTCGACAATTAGGTCTATGTGCAGGATTCATGTTATAACCTGAATACCTTCCGTTGATATCGTTCGGTAGCCGCAGGCTACTATTAGTAAGGCTTTCCGTTGCATTCTTATCAGCATGTTTTTGTACTTTTTTTTGCGCAGTACTGGACTCCATATCACATATGTTACGATTGAATGGATTACACTGTATAATTACTTCCTCTTGCTAGTACTGGGCCCGTTTATGTTGGGCATAAGTCTTTTTAGTGGTTTCTTCTATATGCTTTCCGAATTTCTGGTTTTCACCGATGTGGATATCGTACGCTCTTTTGCGGTTTTATAAGGACTCCATTTACTCGAAACTCAATGTTTTGTCGGTCTCTTTTTCCGCTTAGTATAACGGCTTCGGTTTTTTCTGGTGCTAATTCTAGGTGTATGTTTGTCATTCATCCGATAATTAGTCTTGTTGCCTCGTTTGCTCTTTGCATAAGATGTATCGCTGTGTCAGCCCTGACTATTACACTCCCCTAGGGAGTTTTAGTCTAAGTATGGGGTCATAGTATATATTCCAGAGTAGGGGCCCTAATACCTGCTGATGTTTTAACTTTATTTTGTTCGTTAAGTATGTATCGTTCTTTGAAGTAGCTAATTACGGTATTTATAAGATATTAGGGTATACGAGTGTCTGTTAGCCTTTCTACTATTTTCAGCAACGAGGCAGAGTTAAAAGCATTTCTAACATCCAGCGCTATCAGCACTACCCACTCACTTCTATTTTTGTTAGGATTTGTTACGTTTGCTATTTCTAACACCTTTTTTACGGCGTTCATAGTAGATTTGCCTTTTCTGAACCCGTATTGTAGGGGGGACAAACCTCCATTTGTCTCCATCTCGTACTCTATTCTGTTTTTTTTTTATCAAGTGTTCATATGTTTTAGCAATCGTGTTGATTAGACAGAGCGGCCTATATGCGTTTGCAGCATCGTATGGTTTTCCGTTTTTGTGTATAAGGACTAATTTTGCTATTTTCCAGCTGCATGGGAATTTCTGGTTTTTTAAGCAAACCGTTCATAGTCTGCAATATCAGGTCCGGTGATATGTGTAGTAGTTCTTTGATTACTTCTGGTGGAATTGAGTCAGGTCCTGGTGCCTTGCCTGGTTTGATTTTTTCTGTCGCTGATTCTAACCTTGTGGATTTCCTTCGTGCAGCTACATAATATTTACGAGAGAGACGTCACGCTTGATGGCCATTTCCGGTTAGAACACAATATGCCAAAAAGAGTTAGTCACCCCTTCGCCGCTTGCTGCAAACTATCGGTAAGCAAAGTGGTTTACCAACTAGTGGCTGCCCACCAGTGCCATCAAGAAACCGCTTTCTTGCCGTAAGGCTTGTGATTACTGGGACGCTTGATTGCCTCGTCTGGCTAGAAAGATAATATATCGAAGGGGCTAGCCACCAATATGCCACCTTTCGGGATTCTTTCGTAGAGCCATCATAATTAATCAATGGCAGCACACTACCCAAGTAACAATTTGTCGACGCAACAACGTTTCCAAAGGCAACCACAACGTTGCGATGTGACGTTGTAGGAAACGTTTTGTCAACCCCATTTTACACCAATTTGGTAAATACTTTTCGAGTTGTCTTAACGTTGCTCGCAACCTTTGGTATGCATCCAAGTCAAGAAATGACCAAGATGACAACCTTGTCTGCAGCGCCACCTACAATAAGTTATTTGTTAGAAGTGCGTCAGGTGTGTTTATTATTGCCCAAAATATAACCTTTAGTCAACATTTTATATTTTTTCTCCACCAAAAACATCTATCATAAGATTCACAGTAATAATAATGAATATTTTTCAAATTAATAATCATGAACAAGATGTACGTTTTTAAGGCGTTCTGTACACTAAAATCGGAAACGCAACTTAGTGTACTGTCAAATATGATATTTTTAGGTCCAAAAAAACCGCGGGAAGTTATTTTTTTTTAAATTTTATAAAAGACAAAAAATTGTTGCAGAACTACTTTTACGACTGTATACAACTAAATTAATGATTTAACTTTAATAACAGCTACGAATTGCTAGGAAAAACGAATAACTAAAAATGGACCGAAGCTAGTTTAAAGTGGTCCATATTTTGGAAATTGACAAAGTGGAGCTTGTTCCACATTCATGGGAAACGAGAGTCACCTCTATTCGCCGGCACCTTTGAGGTTGTTGAGAAGACTTCAGTGTGATGGTACCGGAGCTCTGCCTATGAAACCAGTACCTACCCGTGTGTTGTAAAAAACCTCAACAAAAAAGGAAATTACAGATCGAGGCTGCCGGTGGAAGTTACAGAAGCTGCTGGTGTGAATAAAGTTATAAAATCCTAATCTGGACATCAAAGCAATAGCTGCAAGAAAATCAGATTCATTCCCAGAAAAAGTTGGTAAAAACTGTTGTAGGCTCAACACAGAGACAGAGCCACACGTATGGAATTATTATGCAAAGTTAATGGTCAACAAGCAGAAAGTTCAGAAATACTATAATGATAATGCACACCTGATGATTGTAACAAAAGTTCAGATGTTCTTGAGAAGCTTAACGAACTTTGCAACCTCATAGCTACATGTAAGTACTACAACTTTACTGGTTTTCATTTATTTTTAGTAAACACCCAGTATCCATCTGTTTGATTTTTATTGACGGTAAACTGTCAAGGCTTATATGACAGATTCATATGAGATACAGTCATAAAGCTTTAATCATGATTAACACGAATCGGGGTTTGAAATGGGTCTTGACAAATAGTTTTAATATAAAACATCACATTTTAACACCGATTCTCTCAGAATTTTTGCTTTATGAGCATTAAAAGCATAGCTAAGCAGAGCTTGTTCATGCATGGAAGTTTTATATTAATTAATTTAATTTAAAAATTCCCTGAGCACTGCTTTTTTGTTTAATTTTACTTAACTTTTCTTTTATTTTTTTAGGTGCAAAGAAATTGACAATATGGATATAAAACTGGACCACCTTAAAGAGCTAAATAAAGAGAGTTACACTGGAGGCTGATGAAATATCAATTGGATCTAAAGAGGAAAACAATACTTTGGATGAAGAACTTGAAAAAGGGGATAATCCTTTGATCATTTAAGTAGATACTAGTATTTTTTACATACCTAGTTGAGATTTCTAAATAATAAGTAGGTGCACTACTCAAATAAATACTTGCAGAGCTACAATATTCATCCCAGGGTCGGCTCACAATGGGGGCTATCAGCCTCTTAGTGCTGAATATTGGAGCTATGTTAGTATTTAGGTCTTTGTGTGAGTACATATACTGTACGTACTAAATTAGATAGATTGATAAAAAGAAAGGTTTTTCTTTCTGCTAGTTTATTCGTTAAAATGTTGTCCCTATTAGTTGTATTCTGTACTTTTAGAGAAGCTACAATCTAAGTACCTATTTTGTGTTTTGTATTATGTTTTCTACTGTTTGTGCAATGTGTATTTTGTATTAAAATTGGTCAGAAGAAAGGTTTTGTTTTTCGTTAATAAATACATATTTTTTTAAAAGTTTGACACAAATACAATAGCAATAGTTTCTAGTTTCATTTAAAAGAAAATAAGTCATGTTTTTTTTTTTAATATTCAAGGATTGGTAAGTAAGGGCCAATTTACTCAAGTTTTAATGCCTAATGCTTAAATTTCTATTTCTGTCTATTTCCCTTCAAAAAGTAAAGAGAGAGAAGAAAAATTACGCGTTCAGGATTAGCCATTAAAACTTCAGTAAATCGGCCTTATGAAACAAATAAAATTTACAATAAAAAATTAAATGAAAAAAAAAAGTGAGGTTGTGTATTGTGTTGATGACAAGACTTGAAATAAAAAGGATTCTCATTCTCTACACAGATCGATCAGAAATGGTTGGTGCATAAAATAGACCTATTTCCGTGCTCTTACCACATAACGACCAAAAAACGTAAATTTGACGAAGAATTACGTAGGATGTGCGACGTGTACCCTTTAACGTTTGGTGGTCGTTATTTTGACACCAAAATAATCACGAAAACTCATTAGTCATACGAAAACGTTTAAAAAACGTTGCAGTTTAACTTCAGGGTAAAATTAACGCTTAGGCGTCGGTAATTATTTCGTAAACGAAGGTCGTCCCGAAAATGACCAATTTATCCACCAAATACAACGTTAATATTGGTTAAGTTTTTAGTCATCATAACCAGTAGGTCATACAATTGTTACTTGGGTAGATGCCCTCGCCTGGCTAGACAGATAATATGCCGAAGCGGCTAGTAACCTATACGCCACCCTTCGGAATTGTTTCGCAAAGCCATCTTAACCAATCAATGGCGGCACGCTTGATTGCCTCGTGTGGCTAGAAAGATATTATATCGAAGGGACTAGCCACCAATATGCCACATTTCGGGATTCTTTCGTAGAGCCATCTTAATTAATCAATGGCAGAACACTAGATTCCCTCGTCTGGCTAGACAGATAATATGCCGAAGCGGCTAGCAACCTATACGCCACCTTTCGGGATTGTTTCGCAAAGCCATCTTAACCAGTCAATGGCAGCACGCTTGATTGCCTCGTCTGGCTAAAAAGATTATTTGCCGAAGCGGCTATAGCCACCTATGTGCCACCTTTCGGGATTGTTTCGTAAAGCCATTTTAATCAATCAATGGCAGCACACTAGATTCCCTCGTCTGGCTAGACAGATAATATGCCGAAGTGGTTAGCCCCTATATGCCACCTACTGGGATCGTTTCGTAAAGCCATCTTAACCAATCAATGGCAGCACGCTTGATTGCTTCGTCTGGCTAGAAAGGTAATATATCGAAGGGGCTAGCCACCACAATGCCATCTTTCGAATTTTTTTCGTAAAGCCGCGTTAACCAATCAATAGCAGCTCGCTTGATTGCCTCCTCTGGCAAGAAATATAATATACCGAAGCTATTAGCCACACGTTTTCCACCTTGTGGATTTCTTTTGTGCAGCCACCATTTACACCATTAACATTTAGAAACGCAATTTGCCAAAATGAGTTAGCCACCCCTGGTGCAAGGTATCGGTAAGCAAGTGGTTTACTGACTGATGGCTGCCCACCAGTGCCGTCTAGAAACCGCTTTCTTGCAGTAAGGCTTGTGTTTACTGGGTCTTAAAAACATCCGAGAAAGAACGTCTTAAAAACACCCGAGAAATAACGTTTTTAAAACGATTTCTAAAGACGTCCCCTGGACAAAGTATTTGTACACACGGGCACGTTTTAAAACCGTACCTGATAAAACGTCTTAAAAACACCCGAGAAATAACGTTTTTAAAACGATTTCTAAAGGTACGACAAAGGCGTCCCTGGAACGTACACAGAAAACGTCTACAGGACGTACGTTTCGGACCTTAATAGCGGCAGTAGTAGTAGTTATATTTGTATTCACAAACTAAATATAAAGCACACCTAAGTATCCTTAAACTGAACTAGCCACTAATATATATATAATAGCACACACCTTATACTCGCATTAGATATGTATCTAATACAAAATTATACTGGTATAAGTAGATATTTTGCATGGGACAGTGAGAGAAATGTTGCTCACATATTTTACTTGATATATGGTTATCTGCTTGCTTGTGTCGCACATAGATCGCGTTGCGCGTTCGCTTTTAATCGACGGTATGTTACAAAATAATTAGTCCACAGGACGTACGACAAAGGCGTCCCTGTGACGTATACAGAAAACGTCTGCAGGACATATTCACAGGACGTCTTAGGTACGTCCGCTTTGGGACATACGACGTCTTTAGGACGTCCCTGGGAGGTCCAATATTACAAAATAATTACTCCCCAGGACGTACGACAAAGACGTCCCTGGACGTACACAGAAAACGTCTGCAGGACATATTCACAGGACATCTTAGGTACGTCCGCTTTGGGACATACGACGTCTTTAGGACGTCCCGGGTAGGTCCAATGTTACAAATTAATTAGTCCACAAGATGTACGACAAAGACGTCCCTGGGACGTACACAGAAAACGTCTGCAGGACATATTCACAGGACGTCTTAGGTACGTCCGCTTTGGGACCTAAGCCGTCTTTAGGACATCCCTGGGAGGTCCGGTGGCGGACGTACCAAGGACGTTTTTGTGACAGATATCTGCTACTTGGGATGGCGCATCGGCTATTCTTTTTTGTTTTTTCAATAACAAAATGATGGAGTCTGATTTGGTAATGTGCCAAATTCAATTGGGAGAATTCCTCTTAGAGGAAGATTCGGACACTGCTAAGCAACTTCCGTCAGGAATGTTATTTAATGGTGGGTTTATACATCAAAATAACAAAGGATAAGATAACCAAACTTATTAAACCAATTTTATAATAGTGATGTCCTGGCTACGTCCTTAATCCGCGTTTTGGTCCCACGTCAAACGTCCCCAGAATGTACATTTTGGACCCAGGGCGTTTGAGCATCAATGGATTTTATCACTATAAATAACTTACAAAATCAATAAAAACCAATTAAAATCGGAGCCAATCCAACGTCACGAAAATAAGTATAAATCAATTTTATAGTATGGATGTCCTCGAGGCTTCCTAAAATTGTTTGAGTGGTTCTATCAGATTTTTGGTCCCACTTCACTTCCCCAGAACGTAGGTTTTGGACCTAGGTCATTTGAGCCTTAATGGATTTTATCAATATAAATAACTAAAAAAAAAACAATAAAAACCAAATAAAATAGCAACCAATCAAAACCAAACCCGAAGTAAGTATAATAAGTAATTTTATAGTTATGCTGTCCTGAGGACGTGTAAGTGTTCCCAACCGATCTTTGGTCCCACTTCAAACGTTCCCAGGACGTACATTTTAGACCTGGGACGTTCGGACCTTAATGGGACGTCCTGAGGACAAGGTGTGCTACTTGAGAAGGACTTAAAAAAAACGTCCTCTAAACGTTCTGCCCGCATATTTTTAAACCTATTTAATGAAAACATCTTATAAACGTACAATTTAAAGCCACTTCAGAACGTGGTCTTAATAATGTGTTTTTTCGGACGTTTTTGGAACGTTCGTGCTACAGATAAAAATGTCCCTTGTTTTATGATAATTTAATGAAAACATCTTATAGGCGTACGATTTAAAGTCAACTCCAGAACGTCCCATTAATGTATTTTTTTGGAGATTTTTGGAACGCTCTCAGTATAGATAAAAATATCCCTTGGGTAAGGGACTTAAAAAAACGCCCTCTGAACGTTCTAACCGCATATTTTTAAAACTATTTATTGAAAATATCTTACAAACGTACAATTTAAAACCACTTCAAAACGTCTTAATAATGTGTTTTTTCGGACGTTTTTTGAAAGTTCGTGCTGTAGATAAGAATTTCTCTTGTTTAAAAGACTTAAAAAAACGTCCCTGGACGTTCCGCCCACGTGTTTTTAAAACGATTTAATGAAAACGTCTTATAGACGTACAATATAAAGCCACTCCAGAACGTCCCAATAATGTATTTTTTTGGTCATTTTTGGAAGGCTCGTGCTAGATAAAAATATCCTTTGTGTAAAGGATTTAACAAGAACTTCCTCTAAACGTTCTACCCGCATGTTTTTAAACCTATTTAATGAAAACATCTTACAAACGTACAATTTAAAGCCACTTCAGAATGGAAACGCTCTTAATAATGTGTTTTTTCGGAGATTTTTGGAACGTTTGTGCTACAAATAAAAATGTCCCTTGTTTAAAAGACTTAAAAAAACACGTCAACTGGACGTCCCGCTTACGTGTTTTAAAAACGATTTAATAAAACCATCTTATAGACGTACGAATTAAAGTCACTCCAGAACGTCCCAATAATGTATTTTTTTGGATATTTTTGGAAAGCTCGTGCTAGATAAAAATATCTCTTGTGTTAGGGACTTAAAAAGAACGTCCTCTGAACATTCTACCCGCATGTTTTTAAACCTATTTAATGAAAACATCTTACAAACGTACAATTTAAAGGCACTTCAGAACGTCGTCTTAATAATGTGTTTTTCCGGACGTTTTTGGAACGTTCGTGCTACAGATAAAAATGTCCCTTGTTTAAAAGACTTAAAAATAACATCACCTGGACGTTCCGCCTACGTGTTTTAAAAACGATTTAATGAAAACATCTTATAGACGTACGATTTAAAGTCAACTCCAGAACGTCCCATTAATGTATTTCTTGGACATTTTTGGAACGTTCGTGCTAGATAAAAATATCCCTTGTGTAAAGGTCTTAAAAAGAACGTCCTCTGAACGTTCTACCCTCATGTTTTTAAAACTATTTAATGAAAACACCTTACAAACGTACAATTTAAAGCAACTTCAGAACGTCATCTTAACAATTTGTTTTTAGGAGGTTTTTGGAATGTTCGTGCTATAGATAAAAATGTCCCTTGTTTAAAAGACTTAAAAATAACATCACCTGGACGTTCCGCCTACGTGTTTTAAAAACGATTTAATGAAATCATCTTATAGACGTACGATTTAAAGTCAACTCCAGAACGTCCCATTAATGTATTTCTTGGACATTTTTGGAACGTTCGTGCTAGATAAAAATATCCCTTGTGTAAAGGTCTTAAAAAGAACGTCCTCTGAACGTTCTACCCTCATGTTTTTAAAACTATTTAATGAAAACACCTTACAAACGTACAATTTAAAGCAACTTCAGAACGTCATCTTAACAATTTGTTTTTAGGAGGTTTTTGGAATGTTCGTGCTATAGATAAAAATGTCCCTTGTTTAAAAGACTTAAAAAAAACGTTCTCTGAACGTTCCGCTCACATGTTTTAAAAACGATTTAATGAAAACATCTTATAGATGTACGATTTAAAGTCAACTCCAGAACGTCCCATTAATGTATTTTTTGGATCTTTTTGGAACGCTCGTGGTATAGATAAAAATATCCCTTGGGTAGGACTTAAAAAGAACGTCCTCTGAACGTTCCACCTGCATGTTTTTAAAACTATTTTTTGAAAATATCTTACAAACGTACAATTTAAAGCCACTTCAAAACGTCTTAATATTGTGTTTTTTCGAACGTTTTTGGAACGTTCGTGATATAGATAAAAATTTCTTTTGTTCCTGGACGTTCTGCCCACGTGTTTTAAAAACGATTTAATGAAAACGTCTTATAGACGTACGATATAAAGCCACTCCAGAACGTACCAATAATGTAATATTTTGGACGTTTTTAGAATGTCCACTTAATTTAAAAAAAACTCATACATGCATTTTTTCCTATGCCACAAAATTTAGCTTTCCATTAGTGTATACTATTATAAGGTACCACCAGCTTAGTATTCCTGACAGCATAAAATTCAGTGTGACATCCTTAAAAATGACAAAAGTTCAAATTATCACTCGAGTTATAGAAGACGGCTGGTCTATAAGAAGAGCGGCCACCCATTTTGGAGTTGATAAAATGACTATAATGCGATGGAAAAAGCGCTGGATTGAAAATAATTCTACGGATAGGAAAGATGGATCAGGACGACCAAAAGTAAGTGAAGTGTCAGATGAGAGACTTATTGACCATCTCAGACAAAATCCTTTTTCAACGTCGGTTGAAGCAGCTAATGTAACATTATTTCCGGGTTCTTTAGCAACAGTAAATAGAAGAGTAACGAAATCAGAAGTCTTTTGTCGAGTTGCTGCAAAGTAGCCTTTTCTAACAGAAGAACAAAAACAGGCCAGAGTGATTTTTGGACTGAACAACGTTCTTCGTGATAATGACTTCTGGGAGAGGGTGGTTTCCACTGACGAAAAAATTTTTCAATCATCTTCAAGCAGCAGGAGAATTTTAGTTTATCGTCCACCAAATTCTAGATTTGAACCCGAGTATTTCTGTAAACATGTGGGGCTGTTTTAGTGCTAGAGGTTTGGGTTTTTTTTGGAGAATCGAAGGAAGATTCAATAGTGAACGATATATTGAAATCCTTGAAAACGTTATGCTGCCATCTGTACAATCTTTACATGAAAATAATGACTTCGTTTATCAGCAGGACAACTGTCCAGTACACACGGCTAATGTTGTTCGCCAATGCTTTCAGAATAATAATATAGAAACACTTCCTTGGCCAGCCAACAGCCCTGACCTTAACCCAATGGAAAATATATGGGGTCGAATCGTTAAAATAATATACCAAAGGAATTGGAGACCACGAAATGCTGAAGAGTTAAGCGATGCTATTTATCGCGCATTGGATCAGCTTTCAAAAGAACATCAGTATTTTCAAAATTTAACCTGTTTAATGCCCAGTTCTTTTTTAAGTTAAAATAATTAGTATTAAGTTTACCATCGTTTTTGTCCCAATCCAAGTTTCCTATTCGTCGAATTGTTTTCAGTCCAGCGCTGTTTCCATCGTATTATTGTTATTTTATCAACTCCAAAATGGGTTACCGCCCTCTTTATAGAACAGCCTTTGTCCGTTACTCGAGTGATAATTTGATATTGTTCAATAAAGGCTTTACCGAAACATTATTTTTGCTGATTTTTAGTATTATGCAAAATTTAATATAAAAATAAGGTTGCCTTTAATTTAAGTTAAAAAATATTTTCAGTTCAAACTAGTTATAACTGTTAACTCTATATTAGATTAGACTAAATTATATAAGTTTAGATTAGATTTTAATCTGACCTAATTCAAGTGACATAATCTAAACTAGTTTTTCCTAGGAAAACCAGGTTGTAACTGAAATCGGGGTTTTACAGTAACATATCTACAGTCGAATACTTGCCCCAAAAGAAGTACTTAAATTCTTGGGCCATTTCTAGCAAATATAATTTTATTAAAAAAAAATAAAAACGCTTTAACAATTTATTGGTTTTTGTTAAAAATCTTGAAATTACTCCAAATCATAAAACCACTATAAGCCGAAATATACAAACAGTTTTGGATCTAAAGCAAATAATATTTTTTCAATTATTGTATTTTTTGTCCCGTCCAGCCCAAAAGAAAAGCTTTAGGTTCATGGTTCACAATAATTTTTAACATAATTGCTAACAACATGCTTGCGTCTTTAATTCCAATTCCTTTTGTTTAGTTTTTAAAAGCTATGATAAAGCATTTTTCTAAAAAATTGAAATATATAAAAGTAAGAATTTCCTAAAATTAGATTTTGGTTTTTCTTGTCCCGTCCAACCCAAAGTTTAAAGGTTCGCCCTAATATAAGCTCTGGTTACAACTTACTGTTTTAAACTATTTTATAGCATAAGCTATGGTTTTAGGAAATCATTTATTAGAAAATATAGTCATAATTTTAATCATATAGAAGTCATAGCTGATTTTTTTAGTAATGGTTTACTTTTTTGTCCCCTCCAACCGCTTGAAATGGCCGTCTTACCATAAACTAAATAATATATATACCTATATCTAATATTTTTTACCAAGAATAGCTAAACTCGACTAAAGATCACCTTTTACAACGCCGTAATATTTTTTTAGTAATATCGGATATAAAATGGGACACACAAGTTCACACACCAGGCACGCAAATACACAAGGAATCGAATTTATACTTCCACTTTATTAAGAACTATCGTCGGGGCAAAAATAGGTACTGTTATAAAACTTGCCTCACAAATCCTTAAATTTTCATGCTGCTTAAAGTCCGAAGGCTTCCAGCCAAGCTCTCCTTCTATTGCTGTTTGATTTTCCTAATAAAAATACTTCTTCACTCATTATAACTCACCTTTAATAGGTACTTAAAAGAGCTGAACTCCGTCGCAGGACTATTTTTTGCAGCCTGGCACACAACAGGAATAAATAAAAAAATTAAATCGTTTGATAAAAAAACTATTTACAATAATAACGAGCCGCCGATGACAAAAGCGAGGCAAACAAATCAAAAATGACAACGCAAGTATCAAAGTAAATGTCAGGCTCCGCTTCCTTTAGAGCTTGCTCTAGGATTAGTGTCCTTAGGGTATCTAGTAGTAGAAATACTTGAAAAAAAAATAAAACCACGCATACCTTCCGTAGGCAGGTGTAAAGATGTTTGCATTTTATTATTAATTCTTCTGACGATGTCCCCTTATAAAAAAGTTCAAAAATAATAAAACTATGTAGGAACCTAAAATGTTACTTGGGGGTGCCATCAAAATAATGTCGTCTTTCATAATCTTTGTGGGAACTTATCAGTACCATCAAGTCGCCATAGCCTGACAGTGATAAAGTCGGCACTATTTTTGATACGCATGAAGTTTGAAAGGTTTCTGACATTGAAGTCATCTAAACATGTCATCTCATGGTTCCCATCACTGACCTGGAAAAGTCAGGAAATTTTGAGAAATACCTGGAAAAGTTAGGGAATGACCAAAAAATCCTCAAAAGTTAGGGAATTGGGACCCAAAACCTGGAATTTCTCTTTCTCAACCTATTTTTTAAACCAACTTTGTAAAAAATATGTTCTTTTCTGCTCACCTCAAATATAAGCTCAACATCTGTTTCGCGGTCAGTCAGTTCCAGTCCACCGAAAATCCAAGAGCAAGAGAAAAGAGAGGAAACGTGTAGGTCAAGAACCGCATCATTACCCAGGGTGGAAGATTGTGTTTATTGAACATATTTGGTTTTCGTTTCGAAATAATAAATATCACCTGGTATTATTTCTCCTTGTTCTAAGCACACATCGCGCTATCTTCTGTTACAACTTCCAAGTGTTGTCTAGTTTATTCCTAACCTAAATTATGTGAAACTGCGATGCATGATTTCAAAAATGTCGAAAACAACAGTTTCTAATTTAGACTGGATAAGTCCTTCCATAAGTCCACCAGAGTGGCAATGTCTACAGGCTGTAGAAACCAATAAATATCAAGCATATTGTAAGCTTTGCTTAAAAAAATATGCGAGGCTAAAAAAAATTGAAGAAAATTGCCTTTGTTAATCAAGAAAACTTATACACTATCAGTCTTGGCCCAAAACGACAATGGACCTACACCAACTACTGGAAGTGAAGGAACCTCCACAGCAACTGCTTCCACTACCAAAAAGGGTTCTACTCCTTTTTTGTAATATTTTCCTTTTAAACAATCAGTTATGGATGCAGAAATATTGTGGTGCAAAGAGTCTTTAAGATTAATCCTGCTGTTGCAAATTATGTCTACATCATCTGCGAATGCCAGTAGTAGGGTGGGTCTTTCCTGGTGTAATATAGCCGTTGGTTTCTCAATCTTGGCTTTCCTAATTGCATATTCTAATGCTACGTTGAAGAGTTGAGGTGAAAGAGAGTCATGACCCTACTTAAGCCCATTGTTGATACCAAAGAAATCAGAGTAGCTCTGTTCCACCCTTATCTTGCATATTGTATCCTCCGTACACATTTTTACCAGGAATATCAGCTTTTAAAAGCCCAGTACCTGCATTGCTTCCCACAACTTTGCTCTACATAATCTGTCAAATGTCTGTTTGAAATCAATAAACATCTGGTGAAGTTCTCATTCAAATTCCCAGCATTTTTCCATTATTTGTCTAACGGTAAAAATCTGGTCTATATATATGTTATGTGTAGTATCGGTATTTACCTCTTCGTTGAGTACTTCGCAAAAGTATTTCTTCCATGTGGTTAGGATCTCTTTCGTTGGTTATCAGTTGTCCGTTGTTTGTTGAGAGGAAGTTTTCAGTTCTGGGTTGGCATCATGTTTTGTGCTCGTTATTCCCTGAAAGTTCTTATTCTGTTGTTTTGTCTGTTCCTCCATTTCTCTTATTATATTTAGATGATGTTCTCTCTCTTTCTTTTATATCATTTTGCGTGCTTCAGATCTTTGTTGTTTGTACTCTTCTATATTAGATGCTGTTGGGTATGAAGAATTTTTTTCCTGATCATATTTCGTCTTTCCGTCGCTCTACTACAGTCGTCATCAATTCCTTCTTTGTTTTTTTTTTGTCGAGCACTTGACTAGCCAACCTAGTTACTGTTTCTTGGATGTTCTTCCAGAGTTCGTTTACATTGTAGCCCCATTGCGGTTCTTGTATTTCTTCAGTAATTGGTTTCTGGTATATTTCCTGTGTGTGTTCTGTCTTGAGTTTTTCCGTATTCCAGCTTATGCTGGTCTTCTTTTTCGTGTGCATGTGCACATGTGCATATACAGGGTGGGTTCTTTAAACGGAACGGTGCTTCTAGCGGGTCAGAATTTGGTTGAATAAAAAAATCCAAAAACACGTCAACTGAAATTTTTAATTTTCTTTAATCCTGCCATCTTGGATTTTCTCTATGTCATTTAGTTTACGAGGTATGGCAAAAAAAAATATTTTTTAAATAAGACACCCTGTATATTTTGCAATTTTTGAAATCTGCAAACAATTGTCTCTTCAGCAATACCACACAGTAGGATCTATCTTTTACGATAATCAAGATATTTTTATCTAATTCTGTATGGAAAAGTTCGATATTCATTCAAATATCCCCCGTAAAACAGGGCATAGACAACAATTCCATGCAAGTTTAAATGCCTCTATCTTGGAAACCACAAGAGAAAGATTATTAGTGTGTGGTATTGTCAAAAAGATAATTGTTTTTAAATTCAAAAATGTCTAACTATACAGGGTGTCCTATTTAAAAAATATATTTTTTTGTCGTACTTCGTAAACAAAACGACCAAAAAAAAAAACAAGAAAGCACGATTAAAGAAAATTAAAAATCTCAGTTGACGTGTTTTTGGATTTTTTTATAAAACCAAATTCTAACCCGCTAGAAGCACCGTTCCGCTTAAAGAATCCACCCTGTATATTAACAGCGAGATTGACACTTGGTAGAACTAGGCAAATTAGTCTTTTATTTTTAATACTGTTAAGTAGGTACCTGATTGGTTTTTAGGATTTAACGAATTCGGTTCGTGTGATTTTTGTTTTCAAATAAAGTTTCGAACAAAGTTTCTCATTTTATTTACCTGCTTATTAGGTACCTTTTTATCTCGATACTATTAATACCTGCTAAATTTGAACTTTCAAAAATTGTCATGGTAAAAGTCTACATTTACTTGGTATCCATGTAGACAAGCAACTTATATCCAAAAAATACCTGGAATTTTTAAAAAAATGGTCAGGGAAAACCTGGAAATGTCAGGGAATTTGGAAATCATAATTTGGTGAGAACCCTGCATCTAGACATGCTCATATTGTGTCACCCATAAAGTTGGCATAATTAAAGTTAATGCCTTCCTTTATTAAAAGTCAACATTAATTATTTTGATATATAGCAGCTCGCACAAGAATGCTCTGCCCGAACGTTGTTTTCGGATAGCCCCTGCAACCAAGAAGAGCGCCGTAAAGTGCCTAAAATATGTAGTAGTCGTGCGGAACTCTCAAATATAGGGCCGACTATTTATAAAAGTCTGCCTTTAATATACCGATAAGTCCGTAATGGGTGTTCCTAATTTGGTGACCCGGTCGAATTCTGCTGACCGGGTACTTCCGGGCAAAAAATCTGCTGACCACGATATATACGTTGATCCTTAACTCAAATAGAACACCCTCGGACAAATTTTACCTACCCGCTCCCCACCCCTTTAAAGATATCCACAAAACTTATATAAAAACTTGCTGACCGGGCATTTCTAGATCGAAATTTTGCTGACCACGATATACACGTTGATCTGAAACTCAAATAGAACACCTTCGCACAAATTTTACCCCCCTACCCCCCACCCCTGGAGAGATATCAACAAAAATTATATAAAAGCTTGCTGACCGGGCATTTCTAGATCGAAATTTTGCTGACCTCGATATTTACCGCCCCCCCCTGTAGAGATATCAACAAAAATCATATAAATTATATAAAAGCTTGCTGACTGGGCATTTCTAGATCGAAATTTTGCTGACCACGATATATACGTTGATCCTTAACTCAAATAGAACACTCTTTCCTGGACGTTTCACGCACATGTTTTAAAAACCATTTATTGGCAACGTCTTAAAAACGTACTATTTAACGCTGAAAATGTTTTAAAGTAAAAGAGCTATAAAAAAACGTTTTCTGAACGTTCAACTGGAAATGTTTTTAAAACCAATTGATTTAAACGTACTAAAAACGAACAATTTAGGTCTGGGACTCAACCTATGGGTACCTAAAAAGGACGTTCTGGGGACGTCCGGTGTTATTAGGGTACAGGGTCTTGTATTTAAAATAATAAAGTTGGTGTCAAAATCTGACCTAATGACATTTTACAAGTTTGGCATAGATAATCTGAAACGTCACAAAAAGTTATACAACTTTTGTATTTAAAACTTTTGTATAGAATGCATGATAACGGAGATCACTGACTGGTACATTTATGGTGGACCCTATACGCACTGTCACTTTTGATGTAATGAGTAAGGGAGGGGTAAAATTTGTGCGAAGGTGTTCTATTTGAGTTAAGAATTAATGTATATATCGTGGTCAGCAAAATTTAGATCTAGAAATGCCCGGTCAGCAAGCTTTTATATAAGTTTTGTGAATATCTTTAAAGGGGCGGGGGGTGGGGAGGTAAAATTTGTGCGAGGGTGTTCTATTTGAGTTAAGGATCAACGTATATATCGTGGTCAGCAAAATTTCGATCTAGAAATGCCCGGTCAGCAAGCTTTTATATAATTATATAATTTTTGTTGATATCTCTACAGGGGTGGCGGGTGGAATGGTAAAATTTGTGCGAAGGTGTTCTATTTGAGTTTGGGATCAACTTGTATATCGTGGTCAACAAAATTTCGATCTAGAAATGCCCGGTTAGCAAGCTTTTATATAAGTTTTGTGTTTATCTCTACGGGGGGGGGGGGGCGGATAAAATTTGTCTAAAGGTGTTCTATTTGAGCTAAGGATTAACGTATCGTGGTCACCAGAATTTCGATCTAAAAATGCCCGGTCAGCAGAATTCGACCGGGTCAGCAAATTAGGGACAACCGTACGTAATAAGCATTAACTTTAATTATGTCAACTTCGCAATTGAGCATGTCTAGACGACATATTTAGATGACAACAAAGTCAGAAATATTTTAAACTTTTGCGAAGCCGATTTTTGGTTTAACCAAACAAGAAAAGCACATTTTTTATTTAAATACCCTTTTCAAGTCTAAAGGGCAAAAAGGCTGGCGGTGCATCCGCCAGAACATAGAAATACATTTAGTAAAATCGATCTTGAATAGTCATGACCGCGAGTGAACTTTGTTCGCCATGCGCCCCGAATATACATTAAAAGGGTTCATGATAGTAAGAAAAGTTGGGGTAAAAGGGATTTTGGATTTTCGAAGGCAAATCCTGAAGTTTTCTATTATAACTCTTTTGTTTCAGCAGGAAAAGAGAAGTTTCTAACAAGAAAATATATTAATTCACCAGTCAAAATAAATGATTATTTTATTAGGAGGTAAAGTATCTGCATACTGCCTTATAAGGTTCACTCCACCTTGCTTTTGTGACCCAATAAAGTCAACTAAAGTCTAAGAAGTCGCATTGTCGATTTTCGAATTTGTAGTTTTGTAGCCACCGAAATTAAAATATGTGGTATTGTTTAATCTTCGTGCAGAACTATGCCAACTTTATATACGAATAAGTCCCTATTTATAACGTGCATGTTAAAAAAAAACATCTCCAAGTATTTTAAAAAAGGCGTTGTTATAGCAAAAACATAAAAAGGTGTAAGTACCTACAGTGGCTGTTGAAGCTTTCCCAAAAAGGGGGGGCGTGAGGTTAAAATGTTGTAAAAGCAAAGTTTTATGCAAAAGTTCTAAAATTAATGTAACTTTCGAGCCAATAGGGCGCCGCAAGCGAAAATATTTGAAAAACTATCAAAAATTTTACTGTTTTTATGAAAAACCGGCGATTCCTTAAATAAATCTCGCAAAATGGGGGTACGATTGCCTCCACTGCCCCCCCCCCTTGGAACCGCTACTGGTACCTATGTGAGTTTTGGCAAATGTCAAAACTTGAAATGACTCATTCGTTCTTTATTAAGATAAACATATTTATTTAAAAGAAAACATCAAGGATAATTTATTTTTTGTGATCATTTACAAACGTCCTCAATACTTATATCCTAAAGTTGCAACCCAGACAACCAAAACACGTCTATATCACGTCGAGAAGACGTCAAAAATTCGACCAATCACGTGATTTTTGCGACGTCTCTTCGACGTCTGTATCACGTGGGTTTGACCCGCTTCTTGACGTGACTTTAGTGAATTAATTTACGTGAATTTGACGTAACATTAATGACATATTGGGCAAAACAGGCGATTTACAATACATTAATTACCGCAAATCAAGGCGTAAAATGATACTTTTACGCCCTTGTGGTCAACTTCGAGCCAAACAGTTATACTTCAAATATTTTCATTAGGTACTCCCGTGGTCGATGCCTAGTGAGCGAGTTCTTGACGGGGATATAGGTTTCCATAAAATAAAATACCAATTATTGCGTCAGAGGTAAGAACAATGTTACTTGTATATCTCTGGTTGCCTGAGAGCTTAAAATTAAATCTTTAAAACATACACTTTTGTTTTTGATCCATCGCCAACTACTATTTACCGTAAAAAGTATTTTGGGGGGCTATTTTTGGAAAATATTCTGGGAACCTTAAATAGCAACCCTTTATTTTGACTCCATATTTGAATTCTCGCTGAAATTCTCTTTCCAATGGTATGGGGTACCATCATAAGGTTTACTTCACTAATTTTCGAGATATTCGCTTTCAAAATGTCAAAAATTCAATTTTCAAAGGCCCATATCTTAGAAACTAATCAAAATATCTCTATTATGTTTATTATCGATTTTAGGGGTTCTTTACGAGGCAATAAAAAATGACAACAGTTTGACAATCTGACCTTCTACTTCATATTTTTTTAATAATATCGTCAAAATCACTGAAAATCAATAAACTGTAAATAGGAATGTGCAAACGTCATACTATTGTAATTTTTTATTTGCTCTTATAAAACCCTCAAAATCGATAATAAACACAATAGAAATATTTTGTTTAGTTTCTAAGATATGGACTTTTAAACACTGAATTTTTGACATTTTGGAAAGATAATTTTATCGAGAATTCAGAATTCTTTCAGAATTTTTAGAATATTTTCCAAAAATAGCCCCCCAGAGAAGGGCTACATAGGGGATTTTACTTTTTACGGTAAATAAATTAAAACCGCTCTCTAGACCAACTGTGCATGATCCTAAAAAATTGTTAAAAATGTGAGAGTACCAAATTTGTTGCTTTTCACAAAAAATTAATAATAGGGTACATTAGAGTACTATTCGGGGCGACTAAACACATGTTAGATCAACTTTACTCGCCTATAGCGTAAAAACGGCCCGATGGATTCATCAACGTGTATATCCAGCCAAATTTTTGATCGCTGCGAAGAATTTAAGAAAACGTTGAAAATCCCGTTTTTTTACATTCTCAAAAAAAAATTAGGCGACCAATAACCACATCAAACTTAAATTATTTTTATAAAAATCTATACATACTTCAGCTATACATAATCGATTATTTTGTTAAATATGCATGTCTTATCTAAGCTATTAAAAAATATGAACTTTTATCAAATATAAAATCGGAAATTTGGGTGCCACGTCGTCCGCAGCGCCACCTATCTAAATTTTTAAAACGGCAGAGGCAATAGCTTTAGCGACTTCCACATTTTCATATTCCGATTCCAAACAGTTGACATAACCAACAAAGTCTCCATATATTTTGTCTTCATACATACATACAAAAATTAATTGAAATAGGTAATCATTTTTTGATAATTTTAGATGTAAATATCATTAAAAACTACTAAGCTAAAAGAGCATAAAAGACTATAACAAAAAAAAATATTTCTATACTAACCTAAGCGCCACTGCATTCCGTAATAATGTATCTTAATATACATCATATTATTGCTAGCTCTTTAGTTGCAAATATTACGAAATTTAGAGATAAATATTCACAGATTAATTCTGACAACGTCAATATGCCTAGTTATCGCTTGAATAGGTGTGATAGAATTACAGAGACTTGGGGGTGTGTTTTGTCATCACGCTCCAATTAAAACAGTAAAAATAACTAAACCGGCTGCACTATATGGCTAACAATCTGGCTAATTTTGAATTTTATAAAACACTGAAAAACTAGGTGATCTACGCCATAAAACGAGAGAAAAAGGCTGACCTAATAGGATATAGATGCCGAACTCCCAACAAAAAAAAGCTTGTGGGAAGATCTTAAGAAACTGAACTTAATCTAGTGTCCGCTATTCCCAAACAATTAAACAACCCGAAAGAACTCAACTCAACTCAACTCAATTTTATTGCCATAAATCATATTACAATACAAACAGCAACGTCACAATAGATTTTCATACTAAACTAGCAGATCCAATGATTCATAAGAAATTTACATATATTGTGATACATATTACATATTTTCAACAAAGTTAAAATTATAGTAGCACTTTTCAATGAGAAAAGCTGTAAGTTCTTTTTTGAACCGATTAGGATTTTGTATTTGTTTAATGTTATTTGTCATAAGCTTTTAAGGCTTTGTAGTAAGGTGATCTTTCATAAAAAGATGACCTGTGAACAGGTAGTGTAAGATTATGCCGGTTTCTAGTAATCATGTGCATGTTATTGTGGTAGTCCTCATATGTTCTAAATTTCTCTGGATTTTTGCGCACAAAAATAACCAGTTGTTTGAAGTACGGAATTATTCTTTTTTGGGTTATAAATATTTTGTTTGCATCGCTAGCTGAACCCCAGAATAAAACACTGTAAGTGATAAGAGACTGTATGGAGGAATAGTAAAAAACTTTAATGCTTTCTAGAGACATTACGTCCCTAAGTCTCCTTAATATGGCACAGTAACTGCTTAATTTTGCTGATAATTGTTAAATATGATGTTCCCAGTTGAGTCTGGGTTCCAGCCAGACTCCTAGGAATTTAGCTTTATCATATTCTGGGATTGATTTTCCATTAAGAGAAACATATAGTGAGCTTACATCATTTCCTGTCATTTTAAATGTCATTAGTACTGTTTTTTCTGAGTTCAGCGTTAAGTGATGGTTGATACACCATCATCATTCGTGCAGCTACTCCTGCACATCTCGTGTTAATTAACAGTGTTAACAGTCCCACCGCTGATGTGTCTGTCTCGATGGCAGACACATCATCAGCAAACTGTGACAGGAGACTGGCTAGTAAAAAGTTGGATAATTTATTTACATAAACGATAAAGAACAGGGGGCCCAGGATTGAGCCCTGGGGCACACCCATGTTCGTTTCGACCATGTTAGACATGAATTGTTTTGAATCTTTTGTTATGCCAATGGTTTGGTATCTTGGGGTAAGGTATGATTTCACAAGGTTTGCAATAACTCCCCTTGCACCATAATTTTCTAGTATTTTTATTAAAATATTGTGATTAATAGTATCGGAGGCCTTTGAGAGGTCGAAAAACAGGCCTGAGACCCCCTCACCCCGATCAAGTTTCTCTGTGATAAATGTTATAACTTCATATATTGCAAGCAAAAAGCCATATTGATGTTTTGAGAAAACTTGGTTTCGGGATAAGAAGGCCATCAGTCTCCTGTAGATCGCCCTCTCAAATACCTTCGATAGTGCTGGGAGTATGGAGATGGGCCTATAATTTTTTTGGTCAAATCTGCTTCCTTTTTTGAAGATGGGAAGGATTTTTGCTATTTTTAATTTTGAAGGGAAAACTCCCGTTTCAAAGCAGGTATTTATTATCAATGAATATTGATGCTTTTTTTATTAAAAACACCGGTATTTCATCAATACCCGAGGCGTTTTTGTTTGGCAGGTTTCTTATTATATTATAGATTTCCTCCCAATCAGCAGGAAACAGGTACATTGTACTTTGTATTTCCCTGCAATCCTCGAGGTTTGCAGGTTCTCCCACGAAGGGGCTAACCAATTTATACTGTCTACTGAAGATTTCAGCAATTTCTTGAGGGTCTTCAGAGGATTGAGTATCATTTATTTTTATTTTTAAATCTGAAAAACTATTTTTTTTTTGTTCCTGGTTAAATATTTTCCACATGGTCTTAGGTTTATTATTAGAGTTCTGAAGTTCATTGTCATAAATTGACCTTTTGTAATTTTTTAGATATTTATTGTAGTTACATTTTCCTTCTTTATAAACCTCTTGGATGGCAGGGTTTTTTGTGGATTATACCATGTGTAAAGATTATTTACATGTTCTTGCATGCGTTTTATTTCTGAATTTACCCAAGTTTTGGGTTTTTTTCCCATAGTTTTTTTTGGAAATGCCCATTCCATATAAAAAAGAAAAGTATTAATGAAACAAGAGTATTTGTCATCAACTGAGTTTACCATACCCACCTCAGACCAATCCTCTTGAGTCAAGTACGACAAAAAACAGTCCATATTTTTGTCAGAGAAATGTCTCTTAGTTATATACTGACTTGGTTTTGTGCATATTGTGTTTATTTGCAAAATTTGTCCATAATGATCTGATGCATCAGTTTTATATATGGAACCTGTTATGGTATTCTCATTAAGGTTACTAAAAATGTTGTCCAGTTGGTTACTAGAAGCCGGCCTTGTTATACCTAAAATATGAGAAATTAGATTATAGCTAGCAAATATTTGTGTGATTTCAATTGCCTTGGGGGTGTTTAGGTTAAAGTGAAAGTTGAAGTCACCTGCTATAATCAGTGACCTGTTATTATAGATTTCATCGAGTAAATCAACTATTTTGTCAAAAAATATATGATGGTCACCTTGTGGGGACCGGTAAATGCAGACAACTATACAGCTTTTTCCATTTATATGGGTTTCACACAGTGCAAATTCAATGTTTTTGTCTTCTGGTGTAGTAGTTATTGTTGAGATCTCCCATGCTTTAGTACCCGTTCTGGCATAAATGGCTGTGCCACCACGTATATAATTTGTTCGGCAGTATCCAGAGATAATTTTGTAGTTTTCTATGTATAGCTTTTCTAGGTCTTCATAACATTGGAAAGCATGTTCTGTTATGCATAGTATTTCTGGCTGTATGGTTTCCAGATATCAACAACTTTTTTCATAAATATGTGAATTTCGAGTTCTCCAGACAGATTTAATTGAAACCTTTTTAATTATCGAACAAATAATGATATACCCGAATTTAACTTTTCTTTAACACCTCAGCATCAAATTTTTAATAACTGACATCTGTTAAAATTCGTTTTGTTATTTCGATAAATCTTTTAATTTTGATTGGGAATTAAAAAAAAATTTTGGAACTTTGTTGAGTAGTTTTTATTTTTAAGTCAAATTTGAATTCCCCCAGAAATGTTAATTAAAATAAATCTATTATTTTTATTACTTACAGCGAAGAGAACGCCTTATAAAATTTTATTTTTGAATTTTTTTATAAATTACAAAAATGGTTAAAATTTTTTAACAAATATTTTTCATATTTTTTTAACGAATAATTTAACTATGCATTTTGAATCCTTCACAGTATTTCTGAACCATAATAATATGCCTTTAGCATCGATTTAGTATTCTACCTATTTTAATCTTGACGTTTTCTTCAAATAGTCTTCCGGCTTAGGTCCCCAATTGTTCATTTTGTGCAGAAAGCATGAAATTTGGCACACTTATTCTTTAGACAATTCTTTAAAATTTTGGTTGAGGAAATCGATGATCGGATGTATAGGAGCCAAGATGGTAGCGATTTTTTCAAAATGGACGTCTTTTTTAAAAAATAAAAATTGTAGATTCGCCATCTAAACAAGATTATAATCGAATTCATATAATTCGATAGAGAGGAATTGATAAATAATAGTGACGTTGACGTATGATCTTTATAGTACTTGAAAAGTTACATTTTATTTTTTAAAAATGCATTTTGAGAAAATTTTTTTGATAATTTTTCATAATTCAGTAAGCCGCGACAGGTCTCTTGTTTTAATTTTATAATTTAGCAAGAACATCAAAATAACTTTTCTAATAGACTTTTTGCTTACAGGGTGATTGGTTTAGTTATACCAGTCCAGTCAGTCAGATTTTTAAAAATAGCTACATTATCATCCGTATCTTTTTTAGTTTTTGAGGAAAAAATGTCAAATTTAGCACTATTATTACAATTGTCAAGGTCAACTGATATTCTAAAAAAAATTTGGATAGGTGACGCTGCGGACGACGTGGCATCCAAATTTCCGATTTTAAATTTGATAAAGGTTCATATTTTTTTAATAGCTTAGATAAGACATGCATATTTAATAAAATAATCCATTATGTACACTTCTCTCCACATAAAACTGGTACAGCAGAAGTTACCAGAATGTTTAATTTTTAAAATTTTTATAGTACGACATTGTCTTCCTATAAAGTGACAATGTCACAGACTCCTGACAACATCATTTGCATGTGACTGTCATCCAAATTAAAAAAAAATATCGCCGCATCTTTCCGAATTTAATAAAGCTCAAATCTTAGCAAAACTAGACGGTGGAAGCAAGTCTACTATAGTAAACATAAAAACCGATTTCAAGAGGAGGGAACTATCCACCGGAAGGAAGGCACCGGTTTTACGAAAGTTACTAGTCCAGAGGAAGACCAAGAGGCAATCAATTTTATGGAAAATCGTCGGTTTGCCAAAGTGAAAGAAGTAAAAATTGAATCAAATTTTTTAAGATCCATAACAACATTAGGCAGGAGGATTACACGTTATGTAGCTGAAGTTCTGAACGTTCATTGAATGACAAGGCCTCTCACATTAAGAGGCTTGATCAAAAATTTTTCTAAAATACCTTAAAATGGCTCTCATAGTGGTTTCGTGCTATTGAAATGTAAATATTACTTGCTTAACTGCAAAATCAATTTACATATTTTGCTATTTATTTGTAGTGTATAAGGACACTAAATCTGCAGCATAAGTTTTAACCACTCGAGTTGCTACTAACGGCGCATAACTCACCCAAACAATAAAACGCTAAATTTAATATAAAACTGTGATGCCCCTCCCAAAAACTGTTCGTGTTTCACCGGTTGCTAGGCCTAAGGTCACTAATATAGTGTTAATTTTAACCTCTAAAATGACTACGAAAAGTCAAGACACCCAAAAAATAGAACGCTACATTCAACATATGAACGTGATGCCCCTCCCCAAAAATTGTTTTTCTTTCACTACGCTAAGGTCACTAAATCTACAATATAAGTTTTATCTTTTGGAATTGCCATAAAGGGTGCAAACAAACAGTAAAACGCTAAATTCAGCATATGACCATGATGCCCCCAAAAATTGTTTTTTTTTCATCGTTTGCTAGACCTAAGGCCACTAAATCTACAGTATAAGTTTTATCTTTCGGAATTGCTATTAAGGGCGCAAAATGCACCTAAACAGTACAACGCTATATTCAACATATAACCGTGAGGCCCCTCCCCAAAAATCGGTTTTATTTCACCGTCCTCTCGGTCTAAGGTCACTAATCTTACAGTATAAGCTTTATCTTCCGGAAATGCTACTAAGGCCGCAAAATGCACACAAACAGTATAACGCTAAATTCATCATATGACCGTGATGCCCCTCTCCAAAAATTATTTTCTTTCACCGTTTACTAGTTCTAAGGTCACTAAATCTACGGTATAAGTTTTATCTTCCGGAATTGCTACTAAGGGCGCAAAACTCACACAAACAGTAAACCGCTAAATTCATCATATGACCGTGATGCCCCTCCCCAAAAATCGTTTTCCTTTCACCGTTTGCTTGGTCTAAGGTCACTAATCCTACAGTATAAGTTTTATCTTTCGGAATGGATACTAAGGCCGCAAAGGCACACAAACAGTAAAACGCTAAATTCATCATATGACCGTGATGCCCCTCCCCAAAAATCGTTGTCGTTCACCGTTTACTAGATCTAAGGTCACTAAATCTACGGTATAAGTTTTATATTCCGGAATTGATACTAAGGGTTCAAAACGCACCTAAACGGTACAACGCTAAATTCAGCATATGACCGTGATGCTCCTCCCCGAAAATCGTTTTTCTTTTACCGTTCGCTCGATCTAAGGTCACTAAACCTACGGTATAAGTTTTATCTTCCGGAATTGATACTAAGGGTGCAAAATGCATCTAAACGGTACAACGCTAAATTCAGCATATGACCGTGATGCCCCTCCCCAAAAATCGATTTTCTTTCATCGTTCGCTCGATCTAAGGTCACTAATCCTACAGTATAAGTTTTATCTTCCGGAATTGCTACTAAGGCCGCAAAACGGACACAAATAGTAAAACGCTAAATTCATCATATGACTAATTGCTACTAAGGCCGCAAAACGCACACAAATAGTAAAACACTAAATTCATCATATGACCGTGATGCCCCTCCCCAAAAATTATTTTTCTTTTACCGTTCGCTCGGTCTAAGGTCACTAATCCTACAGTATAAGTTTTATCTTCCGGAATTGCTACTAAGGCCGCAAAACGCACACAAATAGTAAAACACTAAATTCATCATATGACCGTGATTCCCCTCCCCAAAAATTAGTTTTCTTTTACCGTTCGCTCGGTCTAAGGTCACTAATTCTACAGTATAAGTTTTATCTTCCGGAATTGCTACTAAGGCCGCAAAACGCACACAAATAGTAAAACGCTAAATTCATCATATGACCGTGATGCCCCTCCCCAAATATCGTTGTCGTTCACCCTTTACTAGATTTAAGGTCACTAAATCGACCGTATAAGTTTTATCTTCCGGAATTGATACTAAGGGTGCAAAACGCATCTAAACGGTACAACGCTAAATTCAGCATAGGACCGTGATGTCCCTCCCCAAAAATCGTTTTTCTTTCACCGTTCGCTCGATCTAAGGTCACTTATCCTACAGTATAAGTTTTATCTTCCGGAATTGCTACTAAGGCCGCAAAACGCACACAAATAGTAAAACACTAAATTCATCATATGACCGTGATGCCCCTCCCCAAAAATTAGTTTTCTTTTACCGTTCGCTCGGTCTAAGGTCACTAATCCTACAGTATAAGTTTTATCTTCCGGAATTGCTACTAAGGCCGCAAAACGCACACAAATAGTAAAACGCTAAATTCATCATATGACCATGATGCCCCTCCCCAAATATCGTTGTCGTTCACCGTTTACTAGATCTAAGGTCACTAAATCTACGGTATAAATTTTATCTTCCGGAATTGCTACTAAGGCCGCAAAACGCACACAAATAGTAAAACGCTAAATTCATCATATGACCGTGATCCCCCTCCCCAAATATCGTTGTCGTTTACCCTTTACTAGATTTAAGGTCACTAAATCGACCGTATAAGTTTTATCTTCTGGAATCGATACTAAGGGTGCAAAACGCATCTAAACGGTACAACGCTTAATTCAGCATATGACCGTGATGCCCCTCCCCAAAAATCGTTTTTTTTTCACCGTTCGCTCGATCTAAGGTCACTAATCCTACAGTATAAGTTTTATCTTCCGGAATTGCTACTAAGGCCGCAAAACGCACACAAATAGTAAAACGCTAAATTCATCATATGACCGTGATGCCCCTCCCCAAATATCGTTGTCGTTCACCGTTTACTAGATCTAAGGTCTCTAAATCGACCGTATAAGTTTTATCTTCCGGAATTGATACTAAGGGTGCAAAACGCATCTAAACGGTACAACGCTAAATTCAGCATATGACCGTGATGCCCCTTCCTAAAAATCGTTTTTCTTTCACCGTTCGCTCGATCTAAGGTCACTAATCCTACAGTATAAGTTTTATCTTCCGGAATTGATACTAAGGGTGCAAAACGCATCTAAATGGTACAACGCTAAATTCAGCATATGACCGTGATGCCCCTCCCCAAAAATTAGTTTTCTTTTACCGTTCGCTCGGTCTAAGGTCACTAATCCTACAGTATAAGTTTTATCTTCCGGAATTGCTACTAAGGCCGCAAAACGCACACAAATAGTAAAATGCTAAATTCATCATATGACCATGATGCCCCTCCTTAAATATCGTTGTCGTTCACCTTTTACTAGATCTAAGGTCACTAAATCTACGGTATAAATTTTATCTTCCGGAATTGCTACTAAGGCCGCAAAACGCACACAAATAGTAAAACGCTAAATTCATCATATGACCGTGATCCCCCTCCCCAAATATCGTTGTCGTTCACCCTTTACTAGATTTAAGGTCACTAAATCGACCGTATAAGTTTTATCTTCCGGAATTGATACTAAGGGTGCAAAACGCATCTAAACGGTACAACGCTAAATTCAGCATATGACCGTGATGCCCCTCCCCAAAAATCGTTTTTCTTTCACCGTTCGCTCGATCTAAGGTCACTAATCCTACAGTATAAGTTTTATCTTCCGGAATTGCTACTAAGGCCGCAAAACGCACACAAATAGTAAAACACTAAATTCATCATATGACCGTGATGCCCCTCCCCAAAAATTAGTTTTCTTTTACCGTTCGCTCGGTCTAAGGTCACTAATCCTACAGTATAAGTTTTATCTTCCGGAATTGCTACTAAGGCCGCAAAACGCACACAAATAGTAAAACGCTAAATTCATCATATGACCATGATGCCCCTCCTTAAATATCGTTGTCGTTCACCTTTTACTAGATCTAAGGTCACTAAATCTACGGTATAAATTTTATCTTCCGGAATTGCTACTAAGGCCGCAAAACGCACACAAATAGTAAAACGCTAAATTCATCATATGACCGTGATCCCCCTCCCCAAATATCGTTGTCGTTCACCCTTTACTAGATTTAAGGTCACTAAATCGACCGTATAAGTTTTATCTTCCGGAATTGATACTAAGGGTGCAAAACGCATCTAAACGGTACAACGCTAAATTCAGCATATGACCGTGATGCCCCTCCCCAAAAATCGTTTTTCTTTCACCGTTCGCTCGATCTAAGGTCACTAATCCTACAGTATAAGTTTTATCTTCCGGAATTGCTACTAAGGCCGCAAAACGCACACAAATAGTAAAACACTAAATTCATCATATGACCGTGATGCCCCTCCCCAAAAATTAGTTTTCTTTTACCGTTCGCTCGGTCTAAGGTCACTAATCCTACAGTATAAGTTTTATCTTCCGGAATTGCTACTAAGGCCGCAAAACGCACACAAATAGTAAAACGCTAAATTCATCATATGACCATGATGCCCCTCCTTAAATATCGTTGTCGTTCACCTTTTACTAGATCTAAGGTCACTAAATCTACGGTATAAATTTTATCTTCCGGAATTGCTACTAAGGCCGCAAAACGCACACAAATAGTAAAACGCTAAATTCATCATATGACCGTGATCCCCCTCCCCAAATATCGTTGTCGTTCACCCTTTACTAGATTTAAGGTCACTAAATCGACCGTATAAGTTTTATCTTCCGGAATTGATACTAAGGGTGCAAAACGCATCTAAACGGTACAACGCTAAATTCAGCATATGACCGTGATGCCCCTCCCCAAAAAACGTTTTTCTTTCACCGTTCGCTCGATCTAAGGTCACTAATCCTACAGTATAAGTTTTATCTTCCGGAATTGCTACTAAGGCCGCAAAACGCACACAATTAATAAAACGCTAAATTCATCATATGACCGTGATGCCCCTCCCCAAATACCGTTGTCGTTCACCGTTTACTAGATCTAAGGTCACTAAATCTACTAAATAAAAAGTTTATTTGTAGATTATGTACAAACTTTAGGTAATTATTAAATTACGATACGGAAATCGACTGATTTATCTTTCTGGGTCTATGTGCATACTACCGATGATTCGTAGAAGGTTTTGCCAACATAGCCGCTCCATTAGATAGACTCACTAAAGACCAGGTATAGTCTATTACTAGAATACCGAGTGATTAAGCTTTCAGAAAGTTAAAAGCGCTCCGGTTTTAAGTTATCCTCAACAATAAGGACGATTTATTCTTCTGGACACGGATGCAAGCAATTTTGGTATTAAAGCAGTACTTTGGCAAATCCAGGATGAAGAAGAGAGAGTCATCGAATATATTGGACGCAATTTTTCCAAGCTAAAACGAAATTATTGTGTAACACGAAAGGAACTCCGGCAATAGTAAAATTTCTACCAACATTTCCACAAATATCTATATGGACATAAATTCCTAATAATAACCGCTCATGCGGCACTCAAGTGGCATCTAGGAATTAAACAACCTGAGGCACAGGTAACAAGGTGAATAGAGAAGCTACAGAAATATAACTTTAATGTAAAATACCGATCTGGAAAGATGCATAACAATGCATATGCTCTATCAAGAAGACCTTGCAGAAAGATAGATCAAAAAGAAGGAATTACTTAGGTGCGGAGAACTACTTGTGACACCAATAAAGAATGGGCTTCAGAACAATTTCGATCCGCCCAACTGGAAGATAAGGACATAGTTGAAGCCACAATGGAATTCACTGTAAGTGGATAATGGTCTGTTGAAAAATATCTGGGAAAGTACGGATGGAAAATAATTCATCAAAATTAATAGTTTCTAGAAGTAGAGTTTCTCAAGTACTAGAGGACGTACACGAGAACTAGAGCTCATCTTGGAATCAACAAGACGTGAAAAGATGGTGCGCGGCAAGTCAAGGACATAAAACTAGATCAAGACCCCAAATGAAACAGTATAATGTTGGGCTGCCTTTTGAATGTAGAGCAACTGATGTTGCTGGGCCATTCAACGAGACTGAGAAAGGCAATCAATACATCCTTGTTGCCATGCACGACTTCAGTAAGTGGTTAGAAATTTCTGATGTATTATACTTTGTGTTTAATTTTTTTCTCTCTTTCTTTCTTTTTTTAGTTTTTTCTATAGTTGACTTTTATTATAATTTTAATTTCATTGTTTTGTAAAAAGTAACACCCAAACATTAAATTAAATTAAATAAGTGATTTCAGAACCAAAGAACCCGCCCGTTGGGAATATTATAAAAATTGTAAAAAAGTAAACAGTAAATAAAATCTGAAAAAAGGGCCTTTTTGGACTTTTTGGACGAAAAAAATGTTCTACAACCACATGAAATTCACTTACAGTTAGAAATTACAAAAGTCCTTCTTAATAAGTATAAAAATAATAAATTAAACCGAAATTTAATATTTTCTTTTAATGAAGTAACAGAGCTCGAAGTCAGGAAAGCTTTGATGTCCACAAAAAGTAATGCTACAGGTTCAGATATGTTATCTCCCAAAATTTCCTGATTCTTGGAAGAATGCAATTGTAATTCTACTACCTAAAATATTATCTGAAATAAATTTTTGGGAAGGGCACCATGGTCATATGTTAAATTTAGCGTTTTACGGGTTGGGTGCGTTCTGCACCCCTAGTAGAAATTCCAGAAGTTAAAACTTAGAGCGAACGGTTAAAGAAAACTAATTTTTTGGAAGGGCCTTCAGGTGCTTTTTACGCCCTTACTAGCAATTCCGGCAAATAAAAACTTATACTGTAGATTTATTGGCTTTAGGCCCAGCAAACAGTGACAGGAAAACGATTTTTGAAGAGGGTTTTATGTTGAATTTAGTGTTTGGGTGAGTTTCGGGCCCTTAGTAGCGATTCGTGCGAATGAAACTTATACAGTAGATTTAGTGACCTTAAGCCCAGCAAAGAGTGAAAGGAAAACGATTTTTGGGAACGGGCAAAACGGTTATATATTGAATTTAGCGTTTTACTGTTTTTGTGCGTTTTGCGCCCTTGGCAGTAATCCGGAAGATAAAACTTATACTGTAGGATTAGTCACCTTAGATAGAGCGAACGATGAAAGAAAAACGATTTTTGGGGAGGGGCATCACGGTCATATGCTGAATTTAGTGTTGTACCGTTTAGGTGCGTTTTGCACCCTTAGTATCAATTCCGGAAGATAAAATTTATACCGTAGATTTAGTGACCTTAGATCTAGTAAACGGTGAACGACAACGATATTTGGGGAGGGGCATCATGGTCATATGATGAATTTAGCGTTTTACTATTTGTGTGCGTTTTGCGGCCTTAGTAGCAATTCCGGAAGATAAAACTTATACTGTAGGATTAGTGACCTTAGACCGAGCGAACGGTAAAAGAAAACTAATTTTTGGGGAGGGGCATCACGGTCATATGCTGAATTTAGTGTTTTACTATTTGTGTGCGTTTTGCAGCCTTAGTAGCAATTCCGGAAGATAAAACTTATACTGTAGAATTAGTGACCTTAGACCAAGCGAACGATGAAAGAAAAACGATTTTTGGGGAGGGGCATCACGGTCATATGCTGAATTTAGCGTTGTACCGTTTAGATGCGTTTTGCACCCTTAGTATCAATTCCGGAAGATAAAACTTATACCGTAGATTTAGTGCCCTTAGATATAGTAAACGGTGAACGACAACGATATTTGGGGAGGGGCATCATGGTCATATGATGAATTTAGCGTTGTAACGTTTAGATGCGTTTTGCACCCTTAGTATCAATTCCGGAAGATAAAACTTATACCGTAGATTTAGTGACCTTAGATATAGTAAACGGTGAACGACAACGATATTTGGGGAGGGGCATCACGGTCATATGATGAATTTAGCGTTTTACTATTTGTGTGCGTTTTGCGGCCTTAGTAGCAATTCCGGAAGATAAAACTTATACTGTAGGATTAGTGACCTTAGATCGAGCGAACGATGCAAGAAAAACGACTTTTGGGGAGGGGCATCATGGTCATATGATGAATTTAGCGTTTTACTATTTGTGTGCGTTTTGCGGCCTTAGTAGCAATTCCGGAAGATAACACTTATACTGTAGGATTAGTGACCTTAGACCGAGCGAACGGTAAAAGAAAACTAATTTTTGGGGAGGGGCATCACGGTCATATGCTGAATTTAGCGTTGTACCGTTTAGATGCGTTTTGCACCCTTAGTATCAATTCCGGAAGATAAAACTTATACGGTCGATTTAGAGACCTTAGATCTAGTAAACGGTGAACGACAAAGATATTTGGGGAGGGGCATCACGGTCATATGATGAATTTAGCGTTTTACTATTTGTGTGCGTTTTGCGGCCTTAGTATCAATTCCGGAAGATAAAATTTATATCGTAGATTTAGTGAACTTAGATCTAGTAAACGGTGAACGACAACGATATTTGGGGAGGAGCATCATGGTCATATGATGAATTTAGCGTTTTACTATTTGTGTGCGTTTTGCGGCCTTAGTAGCAATTCCGGAAGATAAAACTTATACTGTAGGATTAGTGACCTTAGACCGAGCGAACGGTAAAAGAAAACTAATTTTTGGGGAGGGGCATCACGGTCATATGATGAATTTAGTGTTTTACTATTTGTGTGCGTTTTGCTGCCTTAGTAGCAATTCCGGAAGATAAAACTTATACTGTAGGATCAGTGACCTTAGATCGAGCGAACGGTGAAAGAAAAACGATTTTTGGGGAGGGGCATCACGGTCATATGCTGAATTTAGCGTTGTACCGTTTAGGTGCGTTTTGCACCCTTAGTATCAATTCCGGAATATAAAACTTATACCGTAGATTTAGTGACCTTAGGTCTAGTAAACGGTGAACGATAACGATATTTGGGGAGGGGCATCACGGTCATATGATGAATTTAGTGTTTTACTATTTGTGTGCGTTTTGCGGCCTTAGTAGCAATTCCGGAAGATAAAACTTATACTGTAGGATAAGTGACCTTAGATCGAGCGAACGGTGAAATAAAATCGATTTTTGGGGAGGGGCATCACGGTCATATGCTGAATTTAGCGTTGTACCGTTTAGATGCGTTTTGCACCCTTAGTATCAATTCCGGAAGATAAAACTTATACCGTAGATTTAGTGACCTTAGGTCTAGTAAACGGTGAACGATAACGATATTTGGGGAGGGGCATCACGGTCATATGATGAATTTAGCGTTTTACTATTTGTGTCCGTTTTGCGGCCTTAGTAGCAATTCCGGAAGATAAAACTTATACTGTAGGATTAGTGACCTTAGATCGAGCGAACGATGAAAGAAAATCGATTTTTGGGGAGGGGCATCACGGTCATATGCTGAATTTAGCGTTGTACCGTTTAGATACGTTTTGCACCCTTAGTATCAATTCCGGAAGATAAAACTTATACCGTAGATTTAGTGACCTTAGATCTAGTAAACGGTGAACGACAACGATTTTTGGGGAGGGGCATCACGGTCATATGATGAATTTAGCGGTTTACTGTTTGTGTGAGTTTTGCGCCCTTAGTAGCAATTCCGGAAGATAAAACTTATACCGTAGATTTAGTGACCTTAGAACTAGTAAACGGTGAAAGAAAATAATTTTTGGAGAGGGGCATCACGGTCATATGATGAATTTAGCGTTATACTGTTTGTGTGCATTTTGCGGCCTTAGTAGCATTTCCGGAAGATAAAGCTTATACTGTAAGATTAGTGACCTTAGACCGAGAGGACGGTGAAATAAAACCGATTTTTGGGGAGGGGTCTCACGGTTATATGTTGAATATAGCGTTGTACTGTTTAGGTGCATTTTGCGCCCTTAATAGCAATTCCGAAAGATAAAACTTATACTGTAGATTTAGTGGCCTTAGGTCTAGCAAACGATGAAAAAAAAAACAATTTTTGGGGGCATCATGGTCATATGCTGAATTTAGCGTTTTACTGTTTGTTTGCACCCTTTATGGCAATTCCAAAAGATAAAACTTATATTGTAGATTTAGTGACCTTAGCGTAGTGAAAGAAAAACAATTGGAGGGGCATCACGTTCATATGTTGAATGTAGCGTTCTATTTTTGGGTGTCTTGACTTTTCGTAGTCATTTTAGAGGTTAAAATTAACACTATATTAGTGACCTTAGGCCTAGCAACCGGTGAAACACGAACAGTTTTTGGGAGGGGCATCACAGTTTTATATTAAATTTAGCGTTTTACTGTTTGGGTGAGTTATGCGCCGTTAGTAGCAACTCGAGTGGTTAAAACTTATGCTGCAGATTTAGTGTCCTTATACACTATAAATAAATAGCAAAATATGTAAATTGATTTTGCAGTTAAGCAAGTAATATTTACATTTCAATAGCACGAAACCACTATGAGAGCCATTTTAAGGTATTTTAGAAAAATTTTTGATCAAGCCTCTTAATGTGAGAGGCCTTGTCATTCACTGAACGTTCAGAACTTCAGCTACATTACACGTTCGAGGCTAAGGTGTCGCATTGCGCTATTAGAAATAAGTATTTTTATATGCTTTTAGCTTTTTTATTTTTTTAACTTTAATTATTTCGTTAACTTGATTTGGTCTTTTAATTGTTTTGGTCTTGTAACTTTCGTCAAACCGGTGCCTTCCTTTCGAGGGACAGTTTCTTCTTCTTAAAATCGATTTATCATGGTTATATACTATCGTAGACTTGCTTCTTTCATAATAAGCTAGTCGAATAGACGAATTGCTGTGTAGCTTTTGTTTAGTTAATAAAACATTTTTACTTTTTTGAAATGGGTTTTTTATTTTTAGTGGCCTTATATTTTGAATTAGTAAAAATTAGTAAAAAATTAGTAAAGTATAAAAAGTTTATACATGCCAGAAATATAACCTAAAATGACAAAGTCAAAACAGTGTTGCACATAGGAAAATATAAAAAATTGTATTTGCAGCTACTAGTTTTATGTGGAGAGAAGTATATAGCTGAAGTATGTAAATTTTTATAAAAATAAATTTAGTTCGGTATGGTCCTTGGTCGCCTAAATTTTTTTTTGAGCATGTAAAAAAAGGCTTTTTCAACGTTTTCTTTAATTCTTCCTAGCGACCAAAAATTTGGTTGGATATGCACACTGATGAATTCTGATAAATTAGAAGGCCCCAAAAAATCGATTCAGCGATTTTGCGGAAAGCACCAAATTTGGTGCGCTTACGTTTTTAACAATTTTTTAGGATCGTGGTCAAGAAAATTTATGATTGGATGTACAGAAACCAAGTAGGCGTCGAATTCTTCAAAATGGCGGTCTGAAATCGAAAGTTACTTATCAAAAAGAAATTATGCTTGAATCTATAGAACTTAATGAAGAGAAAATTGACAATACTAGTTAAATTGACGTGCATCTTTTACGTAAAAAAAAAACTTTTCCAGAGCCTTTTTTTAATATGTTTTATAATTCTGAAAACGGCGACAGGTCTTGTTATTTGATTTGCGCTAAGTTTTATAATTTTAACATGACATCAACACATCTCTCCTAAGTGACTTTGCTTACAGGGTGATTGGTTTAGTAAGATTTTTAAAAACGCCACATATCATCTGTTTTTTTTTTACTTTTTAAAGTAGAATTTTCAAATTTGTTTCGATTACTAGATAGTTTTTATATCTATATAGTTAAAGCAATAAATTCTTCACCTTAAATGTATTAGAGTATCTATATTTTTATAAAGGCACTATACCTTTTTTATTATTTATGGAAATGTAACAAAACATCCAGTGGTTGCCTAACATGGTTAGTAATAGTTTCTATGGCACGTCGTCCGCAGCGCCACCCATCTAAAAAAAAATTAGTTGATAAGGTAGCATTAAAAATTTATAACAAATTTGAAAATTCTACTTTAAAAAGTAAAAAAAAAACAGATGATAATGTGGCTTTTTTAAGAAATCTTACTAAACCAATCACCCTGTAAGCAAAAAGTCACTTAGGAGAGATGTGTTGATGTCATGTTAAAATTATAAAAGAAGACCTGTCGCCGTTTTCAGAATTATAAAACATTAAAAAAAAAGGCTCTGGAACTTGGTCTGGAAAAGTTTTTTTATGGTAAAATGACATTTTTCAAAGTCATCGAGGGTGCACGTCAATTTAACTAGTATTGTCAAATTTCTCTTCATTAATTTCTATAGATCTAAGCATTTTTTTTTCATAAGGAACTTTCGATTTAAGAGCGCCATTTTGAAAAATTCGCCGCCAACTTGGTTTGTGTACATCCGATCATAAATTTTCTTGACCACTTTCTTAAAAAATTGTTAAAAAAGTAAGCGTACCAAATTTGGTGCGTAAAAACGGCCCGATAGAATTTTGAATTTCGTATCTGAATCGATTTGATTGGGCCTTCTAAGTCATCAGAAGTCATCAACGTGTAAATCCAGCCAAATTTTTGTTCGCTAGGAAGAATTAAAGAAAACGTTCAAAAACCCGATTTTTTGCATACTCAAAAAAAAGTTTTGGCGACCAATCACCATATCAAACTAAAATTATTTTTATAAAAATTTACATACTTCAGCTATACATAATCGATTATATTATTAAATACGCATGTCTTTTCTAAGCTATTAAAAACATATGATCTTTTATCAAATTTAAAATCGAAAATTTTGGGGCCACGTCGTCCGCAGCGCCACCTATCCAAAAAATTTTTAGAATATCAGTTGACCTTTATAGTTTTAATAATCGTACCAATTTAGACATTTTTTCCTTAAAAACTAAAAAAGATACGGATGATAATGTAGCTTTTTTAAAAAATCTTACTTTGACTGGACTGATATAACTAAACCAATCACCCTGTAAGCAAAAAGTAAATTTTTAAAAAGTTAGTTTGATGTTCTTTCTAAATCAGAAAATTACAACAAAAGACCTGTCGCGGCTTATTAAATTATGAAAAATTATCAAAAAAAAAATTCTCAAAATACATTTTTTTAAAATAAAATGTCACTTTTTAAGGACGATAAACGTCATACGTCAATGTAACCATTTTTTTTCAATTCCTCTCTCGAATTATATGGACTCGAGTATAATCTTGTTGTGATGGCGAACCTACAATTTAAAAAAAAATAGATGCCTATTTTGAAAAAATCGCCGCCATCTTTGCAACTATATACAACCGATCATCGATTTCCTCGACCAGAATTTTAAAGAATTGTCTAGAGAATAAGTGTGCCAAATTTCATGCTTTCTGCACAAAATGAACAATTGATTGCTATTTGCGACTTAGCCGGACGACTAATATATGCTATGTTTTCATGGGTATTGAGTTCGTTTTCAAAACTCATTGTATCTTCTTCTTTTATAGAGCGTGTTCTTTATCAAGAGCAAGAAAACGCTATAAAAAGAAAAAGATACAATGAGTTTTGAAAACGAACTCAATACCCATGAAAACATAGCACTTGTTCCACCACAAATAGCTTTTACTCTTCCTTTGCGATTTATCTCTTTATTTTGATTACCATGAGGAGGGCGGCAACCTCGATGTCTAGTCGACGAGTGGGTTTCTGTGCTATTTCACTTTGTTGTTGTTCATCATTGTGGCAAATTTACCAATGTAAGCAGTTGCTTTTATAATATAAAAATCGCGCCAAAAACGATTTTGCATATAGTTTCAATTGTGCTTGTTAAAAAATGGAATCTGATCCAAACAGTAGCGCAAAACCGTTTAAAATTACTGACAACTCTCGGGAAGTTCGAAAAGGAATTGTTGCAGTTTCTCTGGAAGATCTAACCTCAAAAGTTCGAGAAAAATTAGAAAATATTGGGGGAAATTTCTTTACAGTGGTTCTCGAAGATGACGGTACTGAAATAGACGACGAAGAATATTTTGCAACCCTAGAGCCGAATACTAGTCTGATGATTCTCACAAATGACCAGAAGTGGTTGCCGTCTTTTCCAAAATGCAATATTAACGTGGATCAAACAGATCATGCAAAAGGTGGTGAATTAGCCGGCCTTGTTGGGAGACTAAAGACCAACCTTTGCCACTTGTCTTTATTGGGAGGTTAGTTTTTTCATAAAAACGTCTTTTCCGCACGCAATACAATTTTTTTAATCAAGTTAATTATGTGTAAAATATGTAACAAGGGCGGAATCCCTGCCAAAAACACCGCATCAAAACTCTTTAAAAAAAACTCGTCAAAGTTGACAAGTTTTGATAGGATCCGACGGTCAAAGTTGACAAGATTCAATTGTTTTTAACATCGGTTTGTGAAACACCATTGTCAGGTGAAATCTTATATAAATCTGAACAGTTTGTGGCTGATTAAAATATATTGTAACCTCACAAGTTTTCAACAGCAGTCTTGTGAACTTTTATAAGAATTTGACAGTTTTCATTGGATTTTACAATATTTTATGAGGAACCCTAAAAGTTTTGACAAGATTTTGTGATAACAGTGATCCGATTTTGACGAGGTTTGACAAGATCCAGTTAAATTTCGTTGTTCTTGACATCAGATTTAACCTGTTTTTACGAGACTCGAGTCAAGTTTCTGAGAGTTTTTAAAAGTTTCTACGAGAAGCTTGAATAAAAAACTAATATTGTAAAAGATTTTAAGAGACTTTATGATAGAATTGATCAGATTTTACCTGTTTTTACAAGACTAGGTTTAAGTTTCTAAGAGTTTTTAAGAGATGCTTAAACAAATAACTTTAATTTTAACGAGATCTTAAAAGATTTTATGATGGGATTGATCAGGTTTTACCTGTCTTTGCAAGACTAGAATAAAATTTCTAAGAATTTTTAAGAGTTTCTAAAACAAGATTTTAAAAGATTTTATTATGGAATTTATTAGATTTTACCTGTTTTTACAAGACTAGAATAAAATTTCTAAGAGTTTTTAAGAGTTGCTTGAACAAATAACTTGGAATTTAACAAGATTTTATGAAGGAATTGATCAGATTTTACCTGTTTTTTCAAGACTAGGTTTAAGTTTCTAAGAGTTTTTAAGAGATGCTTAAACAAATAACTTTAATTTTAACGAAATTTTATGATGGGATTGATCAGGTTTTACCTGTCTTGCAAGACTAGAATACAATTTCTAAGAGTTTTTAAGAGTTGCTTGAACAAATAACTTGGATTATTACAAGAATAAAGACAAGTTTTTAAGAAATATGCTTAAAAAATAATTTAATTGTTATAAAGTGCCTGAAAAGAAACAAATATTGATAGAATCGAGAATATTTTGCTTGTTTTGAGGATTCTTGAGCCGAAAAAAATTGTTATAAAGGGTGTTCCATCAAAAACGAAACAGAGTCGAGTATTTAGAGTACGATTTCGAACAAAACCTTGAACAAGTCAATTTATTATTCAAGGGGACACTTTTGCGCTATATTGGAATTTTAGTAGGGGACACTCCTTTTGAGGGGCGAGTTTCACCACCAGAATTTAAATACGACAAGTGGGTCATGTCGTAATAAAGGTAATAAACCCTGGAATAAACTAACGTTTATGTTCAAAAAATCTGTCTTCAAATAAAAATGTTCAAATATCAAATATGTCATTTTTTTGTATCTAAAATCTGAAAAAGAGTGCTTGCATGCCAACGTTGCTTAAATTTTAACAAATATTTTCTTTGGATCATACATTTTTGTGGAAAATTGGGCTTACGTTCTGATAAAAACAAAAGTTTGTTAATTCTTTTTTTAAATATTTGACTTGTTCTCAGAGCCCCTGGCTATTATGGTTAATAAAATATATTAAAATTTATTACTTGTAATACTCATCAAATCCATTTATGTTTTTAGAACGTTTTTAAAAACGTACGCCTATGTTCCAGGTCTTATTGCGAATCTTTTTCAGACTTTTTGTGTACAAATGCGACGACGACGACCTGAGTGAACATATAATAAATATTCGCATATGTTTAAAAAAAGTTTCAAAGGCGTATTGAAAAGGTCAATATTTTTCTAAAACTTTGTAATGTCCCAGGAACATTTTAAAAACGTTCAAAGAACGTTAAGACGTCCAATGAACGTTTGAAAGCGCCCCAGGAACCTTTCAAAAACGCCTAAGAAACGTTTTTTTCACTCAGCAGTTACATAAATATTTTGTATCATGGTTTATTTAATAAACAAAAGTTTAAAAACACTCCAACTGTAAAGACAAACAACTAGCAACGCAACTACTACCCCTTATTTATTGACTATCCTTTAGAAAAATATGTTGACCTTAAATATTTTTTATAACTTATAATAAATAGGTAAAAAATAAATTCGCGAAATAGTAACTCTATCTAGTAGTTACACAAGCAAGGCGCCTCAGGCAAATTATAAATATTTTACTATTTTCACAAAGAATTAAATTAATAAACTCTAAAACTTAAAACAACGGTTTACTTCAAAAAAATTAAAATAGGGTCACACCTAAAACAATACCTTGATAAAATATTGTGCCATCAATCCAAATTAAGTTCAATGAAAGTACAATGAAACCAAAAGGCAATAAACCAATTATTTTTCCAAAATAAACTTGCACATAAATATTTACTTAAAACTGTTTAATCTTGTGTACTGTATTATACTGTAATATTAACAAATCACAACTCACAAAGAGCTTGCATAATGAGTTTTTAAAAATAATCTTAAAAGAGGTAATTATTTAAAAAAAAATATAACTTCCTTACATGATTACCAGTATTGATGTGTCCTTTGATTTAGTACCATTCCAGTCTTGTAATAAAAACCTGAACAAAAATACTTTAGCTGCGTGCACCATCACAAAAATTCAACTTTCTGCCGCTCTGTTTGCTGGCGCTGTAACTAAAGAAATAGGAGCCTCTTTTAATCATACTAATTTTTTGGATCTACCCCTGTTTTCATGATATTTTACATATCAAGATGAGGGCTAAATGTTAAGTGAAATATTTATTGTGATAATATTTCTTTTTTTGGTAAAGGATTTATTTCTTTTAATTTTTGCCCTTGTTTAAGGAAGTGCTTTTTTTTGTTAAGGGGGGTGGCATATTATATGAAGATGAATAGTCCATAAAAGTAAAAATGGAGTCTGCAATTTTATTTATTATTATTTTTTTAATAACAGTTGAGTGCTTCTTTACATAACATTTTAAGTCAAAACAAGTGTCCCAAAATTTATTATTTTTTATAGTCATGCAAAAATATTTAGTAGCAAAAATTTTTTTTATCAAGAGGAGTTTGGCGTAAATAGAGTGTTTTTTATTTTAAACCTTTTATTATTACTTAATTTTAAACCTTTTGTTATTACTATTAAAAACTTACTTAGTTTTATTCCGTTTCTGTTAACACTCCCCTCTTCTTCCTTTCTTGGGCCCTTTTGAGCCAAACTCCAATAGTCGATTCTATTGCTTTTTTATTGTAGGACAGTCCTGAGTTTTCAGTTGCCTCTAAAAATTCTTAAAATTAGGTGGTAAAGATTACTAATTAAAGAGTTTAGTTTTTTTGAATTGCACGATATATCAAAGGAACCAAAATTACTAAAAATTAAGTTAGGTGAAGCAGAAGGTTAAAATGTTTAAAAAAATTATCTAAAAAGTTAAAACGAGAGAAAAATCTATCATAAGGGAATTTAAAAGAAGTGATTTAAGTTGCATATAGTTTCTTTCTTCTTTTGGGTAAAAAAGGGGTGGTTAGGTTGGGGAAGGGGGTATTAAATCACCATGTTGTCACACAAAAAGGAAATATCATTAAATTTTAGTTTAGCACTTCCTGATGCAAAACTTTTTTTTATTATAGACACATGCATATTTGAACTCACCAATTATCATCTTAAACAGAAAGATAATTGAATGGTGGTTTTTCCTTCCACCCTAACAATGAATATTTTAGGACCACATCATCAGTTATAAGTGCAGATAGTATTCGTCTAATAAACTCCTGGATATTATTACCAAGCTTTGAAAAATAGGCAACCTAAAATATAAAATTATAATAGATTTTAACCATAATAGGTTTTTGGTCATTCTTAGTCTTAGTTAACTCAATTAAAAATCAGTCAAACTTTACGAAACAATTAGCAAAATCAGACCATGTTTGGACCTATTTATTTTGTAGTTTTTTTTCTCAACGTTTCGAGAATGATGTTGAACAAAATTATTTCAAGTGTCATTTAATTTGGATTAAGGCAGGTTCATGGTTATATTCCTTTTCCTTATCTGAACCTTTCCTTTTTCCTTAAGTAAAAAGCTGGTTCATGCTAAAATTCAAAGTTGACACTAATGATAGGCAAACTTGCGATTTTGGCATTTTGTTTAGATACAAAATTTGGGGTTATTTTGGTCCCACAAATGTGGACCAAATGCATTAAATGTTCAATACTCAATTCTGTAATAACTACTGCTTGAAATAATTTTAAAAACCATTAATTTTGAGGTTAAAAAATGTCAACAAATATTTTGCCTGCTGGACTTACACGACACAATTTTTTCCGTTTCTTTTTCTGTAAAGCTAAATATTGGTTGACTTTCAAGGCTTAAGGAAAAAGATATGGAAAAGGAACAAGCATGAACACCTACATCTGAATACATGAGATTTTATAATAAAAGTTACAGCAAAAGTTACAGAAAACGAAAAGAAATTAAAGCATGAACCAGCCTTTAAAAGACTTCCTAAAATTTACTTCTGGTTAAAGTTCAATAAAGCTGGGTTTATAAAAATATGAACTTGTTGATGGTTTATACAGGAAACAAAATTAAAATAAGAATAGTATTGAACCAATTGGCACATGTGTATTAAAAATGTGTGCACTGTCATTTTTTGGTGTTTATTATTTTTTTTTTTAAATTTATACAAAAACTCACATGCATATATTTTACAGCCATGTCTTACCAGGGGTGTGTTCCACCAGAAGCTAAAATGGTTGTCGAAGTCACATAACTGCCTTAATCAGCATATTAATTAGTGTCAAAAACTTTACTTACCCTTTTATAGGAAAATACACCACCAGGTATCCTTACAAAAAAAGACCAAAATTATACATCTCCCGAGACATCTTTTAAATTTAAAAAAAACTTTAAAAAAATCAGAAGTGAGGTTATATGTTAATTTTATTTTCTTTATTTATTTAGCCGAGGTTTTAGCTTTATAAACGCTTACAGGTATTCCTATAGCTTTAACTCTTATTTTTATTTTCTCCTGTATAAACCCAGCTTAAATTGCTAGACCTAGAACATTTTTTTGAACTTACCATAGCTTGGTATTTTTTGTTTTTCTCTAGATCACTCTCGAGTTTGACTAGATCATCCTCCATTTATAAACGTAAAGTTATAACTATCCATAACATCCTGGTTGTTTTCTTGTTGGGATAGACCTCCTGAACAACCACCTCTTATTAATTTTCGATTTTTCCATTAAGTTCTGGAATTGAGAAGGATCATCAAAATAAATTGAGGTACCCGCAGCAGACAAGTTAAGGCTGATTCATAGTTAAATTCCTTTAACTTTAAACTGTTTTTTTTTTCTTAAGTAAAAAGCTGGTTCATGACAAAAATTCCTTTTCCTTAACTTTAGTCCCTAATGTTAACACTAATTAACAGGTGCATTCAAGACTACCGCTTGAAATATTTACAAAAAAACAATACAATCAATTTTGAGGTTAAAAAAACGTCAAAAAATATTTAGCACGCCGCACTTCGGCAACACTATTTTCCATTTCTTTTTCCGTAAAGTCTATTGGTTAACTTTCAAGATCATTCCTTAAGGCTTAAGGAAAAAGGGTAATTATGCAGTATACGGTTTTCTGCCATTTTTAAAAAATTCTTTCTGGGGGCACCTACTAGGGTCCCTAGGACCCCAAATCCGCCCGGGCCGGTTGATTTTTTTTGTTTTTTTTAAATTTTTTTCACTAAAACAACCCAATCCAACACAGTCCAACCCAACCTAATCCAACCCAAACCAAAACAATCAAAAAAACACATTACAACCCCCCCCGGCACCCTTTCTCTTAAAAAAAAAATCGGGCGCAGGCGGATTTGGGGTCCTAGGAACCCTAGAAGGTGCCCCCATAAATAATTTTTCATAAAACATCAAAAATGGCAGAAAACCGTATACTGCATAATTACCATTTTTTTTTAAATTTTTATATGCCTGTATAAACCCAGCATAAAATTACGATTTTTGGTCGCTTTACTGGTAGTTCAAAACATTTTCTAGGACGAACTTATTTAAGAACAAAAGAATATGAATACTTACGCAGTATCGGCTTCTACATCCATGGTGAGTTGAAACTCAAACTACATTTAAGCCAATTTTAAAAGAAAACTTGCAAAACACAAAAAATAAACCACGAAAGAGAATCCACACAGGAAGAAACCGCAGAATATTAAATGGCGTCGGCAAGTACGTCAAGTTGTCAAACGCAAAATAGCGTAATTTTGCCAATAATACTACTGTAGGAAATAACCAATGGCATTCACTTGCCAATAAAGAAAATACACCTTACCACCTCTCATTGTTTGTGGGGTATCCCTGCTTATAAAACCTTTAAAAATATTTGCATGTAATACTCGTCAAATCTTTTAAAAAATAGTGCTGAGAGAACCGTATGAACTATATTCTTTTGTTCTTCCTGCTTGTTAATGCTTATAAAATCTTGTAAAATATTAGCATATAATACTTGTCAAATCTTTTTAAAAAATGTGCTCCTAGAAACGTGTAAAATCCTATACTTTTATTCCTTCCTGCTTATTAATGTTGATAAAACCTTGTAAAATATTTGCTTGTAATACTCGTCAAATCTTTTAAAAAATTGTGCTGGTAGAACCGTATAAACTCCTGTACTTTTGTTCATTCCTGCTTGTTAATGCTTATAAAACCTTGTAAAAGATTTGCTTGTGATACTCGTCAAATCTTTTAAAAAATTGGGCTCCTAGAAGCGCATAAACTCTCCATACTTTTTGTTCCTTCCTTCTTTTGTTAATATTGATAAATTTAAAATATTTTCTTGAAATACTGGTCAAATCTTTTAAAAAATTATGCTAGATCGCTGCCATTAAAACTTATAGAATCTTGTAAAACATTAAATTATAATGCTAGTCAAATCTTTTAAAAAAATGTGCTGGTAGAACCGCAATAGAAACTTATAAAGTCTCGATACTTTTCTTCCTTATTAAATGTCGTAGAAACCCGTGCTTGTTAAACTTTGTCAAAACTTGTAGAAATAAGAACATTATTTGCGGATAAAATCAGGTCAAAAGTTCAAGCTCATAAAACCTGATAAAATCTTAGCAACACTCGAAAATTTTAATTTTTATTCTTATAAAACCTTTTAAACTCTTGCACATTTCAAAAAATTATTATAGATTGATCCTCATAAAACCTCGTCAGCTTTTACAAGTCACGATTTTTGCCGCAAACAATCTCTTAGACCTTATAAAATCTCATAAAATCTAATGAAAATGTTATCAGTTTTGACAAGTTTTTATGCGGTTTTTTTGGCAGGGATGTGATACTTTTCTACATACACGTTAGTAGTTGCATGCCACTATATAAGGGCGGAAAACTCGGTGGAAAAGGGAGTGTACGCCTAAAAACGTAAAATATATTTTTTTATACCTTTATGAAAAACATGATTTTAGTAACTGTCTGCAGGTAACTAAAGCATGGCTTTTTTGGTTAGGTAGCGATGCAAAAAAACAATTTTTTTTTATCACGGGTGCAAAAAAATATTTGTCCGTTTTTACCCAAAATTAAAGAGAAATAGTGGCAAATAGTAATATTGAAAAAATCTAATTACTTTTGCTTGGAAATTACGCCATTTCCGCCAGTTTTGACCAAGTGTTTACGTAAAAACCATTTAAAAACATCGTCAAAATATCAAACTGTCAAAGATTAAAATGTCGTAACAATAATTCACCGAGTAAAAAGGCACATCGCTATGGAAACCACGGTTATTTCATGTACCAGCCGCCTTGATTTATAATGTAGAAGAAGTGCTCTTCGTTCGAGATTTTTAAAAGTATTCTCCTGTTTTTCTTGGATTTTTTGATGAAGGTATTGAAAAAAACAACTTGCGGCTAAACTGTGCTTTTTTACTCGCGTTTTTAAATACCTCGCTGCGCTCGTTTAAACCAACGCTTGTAAAAAAAGCACTATTTTAGACACTAGTTGTGAAAACTACTATTTCTACTTTCGCACAATACAAGTTTCGGCTCATTTAAAAGCATTTTTCGTTTTTCATTCAATTGCATAAAGACTACAAAAATACATCAAAATACAAGTGTATCAAGAAAAACGAAGTGATGCCTTATTTGAAGGTCTTCCAAATGCTTTTGCAAACGTACTGAAATTTTAAAAATCTAGCAAATACTTTTCGAGATATTTACTTTCGACAAGTGTGCATGGACCAAAAATCCTTCTTTTTACGAAATTATTTTGTTTTTGAGAAATCCCGAGACACGTGGATTTTGTTTTCGTTAGTAGTAGATATTATTGCATTTTTTCTTATGTGTGATGACGATGTGAAATTTCTCTCTTCTAGGAAAACCTAACATTTTTAGATTTGTTACCTGTCATTTAAACTTTGGTAGTGAAACTGACCCCTCGATGAAGGTGTGTCCTACAAAAATTTCAATGTAACTGAAAAGTGTTCTCCTTGAATAACAGCCAACGATAAGGTGTTTTTAAATTTCCAGTCCAGCACCAGTGAGGTTGATTTTTTTTTACTTACGTAATATTTGTACTAATATTTTGGTAGCGGAGAAAAATATTTTAGGCACTTTAGGGATAAAGGGGTCACTTTTAATCCCTCAGGGATTCAAAATAATTTTAATCCCTGGGGGATTTAAAGTAAATTTTTCCAAATTAAAAAATAATTTTATTGAAATTTTATTTATTTGTTCATAATTACCATGTGCATTACTTAAATATAGTTCTTATTATGATACATATTTACATTTACATTTACTTGGGTGCAATTTGCAAGGCTTACGAAGGGTGGACAGTTTTTCGGTAACCACGAAACTCTTCCGCGGCCTCTTGTTGTTCATTTTCAAAAAAATGCTGTACGATTTTTTTGGACTCACCGTTTGGTGACGCCGCGCGCCGTTTGATAAATTTTGAGTGAGTCCACCATGCCAACAACAATCAATGACAACTATCAGTAATACGAGCTGTCAATCTTGTAACTAGAGTACCTTTAAGTGGTCTACTGTTAGTTTTGTGATTTTTTGTTTTTAGTTTCTTGCATTCTAAAGTGCATAAAAATAGTATATAAACCTCGTGACTAAAGTTTATTTTAATCCCTTGGCGAATTGTACAAACCTTTCGCCGCGGGATTAAAAGAGGCACCTTAGTCCCTAGGTTTATAATGTACTATTAATTTAATCCAAGTTACCCTATCGTCTTAAAACAAAATTTATACAAGTTTCATTATGTATTTTTATATTGCAACAGTGGCGGATATAGGGAGGCGGGGGGTAGGGGCGTTTAATAGGCTGACCCAAACCACATTTTCTTAAATAATTTACAAAAACGACGAAAAAATCAATTGTCTTTAAATTTAGTTTAATTTTTTTTAAAAAATCTGGTTTACAGCAAATTTATGCTGCGGCGCTATATCGTATGGATTGCTACAATTTTAATTTAATTTTAAGCATTTTTTGTCAACGCATTTACTTGAAAAAAACAGTACTTTTAGTATATTTTTACAAAACTTTCGCATGCGGCGCATTTATGACATTATTTTAGCAAAATATCTAGAATTAAAACCAGATCCCACCCTACCTACCCAACCAAACCCAGTTTTTTTATATTTCATAAAATCGTAAAAAAGATAAAGAATTTTGTGCTTGAACTGTAAAAAAGTTCTTAAGTTTGATTCTGATAAATTTTTGTCAACAAGATATAGAACGTGTAAAAAATGAGAATTCAAATTTTTGAATGCGGCGCATTTAAGACATAACTAGTTGAAGACGCCTGTCGTTTTACTTGTTTTTTTCCTGTTTTTCTTGCTTTAAATGGGGATTTCTTTTGTTCCTGTGAACCGATGTTGATAAAATAAAGCCCATGTGCTTCCCAGGTGTCCAAGGAATCCAGCGGTGAAATTATACCATCAAAATCTGTCAAATAGTTGTTGCGTGATGCTGGAAAAAACACAAAGATAGACAGACAAAGAGAAAGACAAACAGACAAAAATTATAAAAACTGGATTTTTGTAATCTGTATCGTTTGATCGAACCCAACACCTACTAAACCGCCCCCTATTTGAATTCGGCTGTATCCGCCAATCATTTTTTTAATTGTGCACAAACTTCCTAATGTGCAGGAGGTTTTTTATCCAAAATTTAAAAAAATTATCATCTACCTCGCGATATTAAAACTAGTCAAGGCCTTGTTAAAGCGGTAATAAATTAATTATTTTAAAATTACAATTTATTTGAGCCCATTAACTGCTTGTACCTACATTAACAATGTAGGTACCCATTAATATTTTTTTATAACAATAACAAAATTGAAGCATTTAAATTGATTACAATGCAATCAATCCAGCTACCATGTTTTTTTTATTCCTAAAACCCAAATTTTCGCCTTGTGACTCAAAATAAAAAGTATAGAATCACCCATCCTGTTAATAACTTAACATTTTTTTCAGGTCCGGAACTAGAACTTCTTAGTGATATGGATCCCGATTCTTTGGCCGATCTAACCTACCCAGATAAAATTTTCCTTGATCAACTTAAAGAAGCATCTGGAAGGTTTCTTTGTGAAAAAAGGCAGGCGCAAGATGCATTGGATTTACTTAGATTATACCAGGAGAAGGAGTCGGCGGATTCCGAAATTAAGTGAAGGAGGAGAAAGTTTTTTTATTGGCCGCCTTAAAACGGTAAGTCAAGAGAGGTAAAATATTCGTGCAAAGAATTAACTCAAACATAAAAATAAAATCAGTCCTGTTGTATTTTTTAAATGATTTTTTAAGGAATTAATTTACGTAAAAATATAAAAAAAATTATGCATACAGCCATTTTAATTTAGGTAACATAATTGTTTTCGGTCCGATTTTTCCCGGTACAGTTTCCATTACCAATACAAATCGGGCGTGTCAATTTTGTTGTTATTTTTGTAAAAATTATAAAAAAAACCTTTGATTAAATGACCGAAAAATATAGGAAACCTAATGCCTCTAATAAACGACTTGTTTCATGCTCTCAGCTCTGCTCTTAGCTCTGCTCTTAAAACTGTGGTTCAGTCTCACGAGTTTTTAGACTATATTAGAATAAGGGCAGAAATACTTCCAAGGCATCTGACACTAAATAAGATGTGCGGGCCAGAATTCTATTTTGGGAACTCGATTAAATCGAGACGGACTTCTTTGTATTTTATACGGTACCAAAATCTGATGCCGTGTGACCCCTGCAAGATAAAAACAATTTTGAAAAAAAAGAACAAAATTGATTCGTTGTTTTATGTAGAATTTGGGATGAGAAAAGAACTAAATTAAAATTCATCTTCCAAAGAATTAATTTTCGTCATGTTTCGCGATGGCGTTTTTGACAAGATCAAATGGTGTAAGTAATATTATCCTCGCTTCTTGGTCGAAGGTCGGGGGTTTGAGTCCCATTAAGACGTGTTTTTTTAAACCTTGTAAAACTTTCCATCCTACCTGTTGCTTTATAAGTCTCTAAAGGAGCAGGAAAAAGAAAAAGCAACAGAATATTGCAGTTTTAGCAGTCGATAGTCAAATTCATTCAAAATCAAACACGTAAGTAATGGTAGCACTCACACTGCCTGTATTAGTGAGAGCTTTAAAATTTGAATACAGCTCCCATCCTCGTTTTGAAATTTAGAAAAATATAACTTCAAAACACAACAGTATTAATGAAGTCAAAAATTTTATGTGATCGCCACAATATTTACGGATTTAAACTTCTCTACTGGTTTTGCTACTGGTTTATAAAAAAAAGTTAAAAAAACACTTTTTAAACCCCCCACCTTTAGGTCAAGAAGCGAGGTCTATGCTGTAATTGCTTTTCTCGACGAAACGCCATGCCCTCGCGCAAGACGATTAATTCTTTCCACTAGTCCAAAAATTCTCAATAAAAAACTGAATTAAATTTTGTTATTTTTTCTCAAAATTCTTCTAGTTCACAGGAGCACTGGCATGGCAACAAATTTTGGTATATTAGTTTTTAGGTAGGTACCTACCTATTTATTAGATGTGCATGGACACACAGTGTGATTTCCTAAGAAACTAAGAAGCGCAGCTTTCTCCCAAGTGGTAATTTAACGTTCCGGCGACGTAGTCCTAGAAGTTATGCAACTATCTCTAGTTGCGGCGCTGACTCATGCTACAACGTTTAAACGACTCGATTCTGCACCGATTTGGTCAATCATTTTAGGGTTTTTACAACGTTACGCTTTTAACTATGGGCTCTAGCGGGACGTTCTTTTAACGTTGCAAGTTTAACTCAAGGGCAACTAGAGGGCCCTGTTTGAAAATTATCTTGGTGTGGACAAGAGTCGAAACATTAACCATTTATTTAACTATAGTATAAAAGGGACACTTAACAAAAACTAATTTCATTCCCAAGAAATATTCGGAACAATGATGATGCAAAATAGCTTTACAAATGTGTATAAAAACAAATGTTCCGGTCAAAAATAAAAAACGCAACCAAGTTTACTGCTAATATTAAGCTTAAAATATGAATTTTTCTTATGTTTACATTTCAGTTGCAACAATGGCGGAGTACGGTCAGCCAGGTTGAGGCATTCAAAATGGCGTGGGCGTAAACCAGTTGATTCAGTTAACTCGGGTTGTGGAGTGTTAAAGATTAACCAATATGTCTACTTCGGTTGTTCTATCAACCCAAACCATTACCCACTCCCAACGGAAAGAGCTTTGACAACTAAAAACTGAACGCACCTCAACCGCATGTTTTTTTCCCACATTCAAACTTTTCCTCTGACTTTAATTTCTCTCTTTGTCGTATTGAGCAAGAAAGAATGTATTTTTTTTGCCTCTCACTTTTTTGAACAAAGATGCTGACAAATGCTGAAATTTAATGTGTTGTCTAATGAGTCGCCGCGGAAACGTTAAGAAAACGTTTAAATAATAACAATTAAGCAACGATTACCCGGTTCTCCATTTAACGTTTAGATCATCTGCATTAAAACGTCTTGGGTCAACTAAGGTTATGGTTTCAACGTTTTCTTGACGTCACTACTATAGTGATACTGAAAAGGTTGCTACAGTGGACATTGCAACGTGGAGCTATAAACGAAGTTGCGTTTAACGTTAAATGACCGTTGTTTCGTACTTGGATAATATTCGTTTCAAAAATGACTGATATCTGTACGAACCGTAACGTTAATTTTGGTGTAGAACGTGGTTGAGGTTGGCAAATTGCTGCTTGGGCTATTAACTCCAAAAACTGGAAACAAATATACTCATAGATAGAATCATTTTGAGATCGAGGAACAGGTGGTGGCAAGTTTAACAACAAGGTTTAAAAAAAAAATCTAGGTACCTATTTATTTATGTGTGATGTGAGTGTGATTTTTTAAGAAACTAAGGAGTGCAGCTTTCTATTAACTCCAAAACTTTGGAAATAAAAAAATATCTCGAATGGACTCGAGCCCTTGATCTTTGCGTTGACTTGGGTCAAGAAGCAAGTACCGAAACAAACGTGAATCGTCAATCTCATCAACTTGGTTTATGTATAATAAAAATAGTATCGCAGACACCACAGATACTTGAGAGACCATAAATGTTATTTTTAAAATATGTAGTCTGATGGGTTTTTGTTTATTGTATGCACCGCATGAAATGTGAGGAATGTCCTGGACTAATAGATTGTCCACTTCGATTTTTGCTAAAGTCCGTAGATTTTTCGGACGAACTGGCAACATTTATACTTGAATGGGTTTGTTTATCATTACTCAATAGCTTTATTATAGATAGATCTTTGGACTTAATTGACTAATGCAATTCGTTATTTAGCGTTTTTAGATATGTTACTTTAATATTCAATCATTTTAGATCGTTTTTCAGTGATGAAATCAAACCTGACCTATTATTCTTGTCAGATTGCTTGCTTGGTGTTAAATAGCTGCTGTTTTCACACAGAGTCACAAATTCAGTTTTTATGGTTTTCTCGAATGTTTTCTTCGCTTTTTCACTAACTTTTAACTCACTTGGCAGTTTTTTTTATTATTATTTCGATTAGTTCACTTTTTCTAAATCGATCTAATTTCCGAAAAAGTGCTTCGTCAGAACCTCAATTCAGACTTGTTTCCAAATCTGAAAATATCTACTTACTAATACATTTCTATTTTGTTTTAGGTGGATTTTGACACCCAATCGACACCAAAAGACTGATTTGCCGATAAGCGACGTAATATTGGCATAAAATATAACAAATTTGCTCAATTATAGGAAATGGTCACCAGTTTTATTAACAACTGAGGACACCAATTCTTAGCAATCATTACGTATGAGTTTTATAAGTAGGTAAACTTTAATCAATAATTTCATAAAATCTCGATTAAGGCTGGGTTTATACAACAAAACAAATAAAGTAAATAAACTGTTTTTGTTTAATTTCTGGCTTTATTATTTTATTCCATGTGAAAATTGTCATACCTAGTTCAAAATATTAATCAGAAAATACGTATAATATTATAAAATAGCTGACTATGAGATCTGATCCATGCATTGATCAATCAGTATGATTTCTTTATTTATTATATGTCAGATGTATGCCCCATGCATTTTATTTCTAGATTGTTAATTCTTGTTTAACTTTATATTTTATTTCATGTATAAACCCAGCTTTAAATGTGATTTATTCCAAATAATAAAAAATTATGTTTATCTTTGTGACACACATAATAACAACTTGTAATTAATCTCAAATTATTTTAACATTATCGTTATTTAATAAAATAATGCACAACTAGCGGATTGTAAAACAATCATTTTTTTATTTATTTTATAAATGTGTAGTGGGTTTTATATGGTTTTATATACAGACGTCTTAGACCACCCTAATTTCTCTAAAACCAAAAAAGATAGAAAAGCAAAATTTCCCGTACTTGTATGGTTTACAAAAAAGTATCTTTTTGGATGCTAGTCATGCCGCAAGTTAATAATTACAATGTACAATGTACAATTTGGAAAATTTGAATAGACCTCTTCTTGCTAGCTGTTTTTGAAAAAAACATAATATGCATAAAGGTATAACTTGAATAGAGACATGTTTATCACAGGCGCGATCAGACATAAGGTAAACAATTTGGCAACAAAGCCAGATTGCGCTGAAAGTTTGTATCTCAACATATAATGTATTTAAAAACATATTATTTTTATAACTTATCATTTACATGCAAGTTTGCAAATTCTCCGGTTTGTTTTTAAAACATGGAGAAACACCTTATTTTTATTCAAATATATAAAGAAATTTAAGTATATTATATAATTGCTTTAAATTTCCTTGAATCTTGACAATTTTAAATTAATAAAAAATTTATAATGTGCAGGTACATGTTATGGTACTTAAAATATACCTAATTTTTTCTATCGAAATATCATATAAAATACCTGATATTTTGGCCCAAAGAATAATTATTTTTATTTCCCAGCATATATCGGGAATAAAACCTACAAAACTACAACAACCTCGCATTTGTGGCGGGTCAGCCATATAACCATTTGTACGTTGCTCCATTCATAATTTCTCTTGCGGCGTTGTAGCTTTAGCATAATCAAGATGTTGGTATATTTTACAGATTATTTGAGAGTTTTTACTATTTTTTCAATAGATTTTTAAGTGTTTGTGGCAAAAGTGAAGTGACAAAGTGCGTAGTGTGACGAAAACTGGAGATTGCAGGTGAAAACCAAACATTTCATAGGTTAGTTATCGTATGTTTTTTCAACGACATCTAGTCATAGGCCGCCATACAAAATGTGATTAATAAATATAGGAAAGAAATAAGTTTTGGGATATTTTTGCGAATTTTTGATAAAAACAATATGGTAAGCACTTATAATTAATTACACTATATTTGGTATAAGGAACCAACCACAGCTGCGACATTTTTAAATATCCTATATGAGTAGCAAAAAAATGTAAGAAGTGCTTATGATATTTATTTGTAACTACATTCACAGTTTTTAATACTATCTGTAGTCAGCATATTTTTTCTGCCGAGATTTGTTTATAAATAGTACAAGCGTTCCCGGTATAAATATAAATTTTTCAAACATATTATATCACACACAGGATAAAAAATGTATGTTTGTTACACTTTTTATTTATAATATTTACATAGATAGATACTCCACATAAGATTTTTTGTATTTATTGAAAATTTAAAGATACTTTTGTACGTATTAAATAAAAATTACAGTAGAGCGTCTAAATTCCATTTTTTTTACACAACGGAAATCCATCAATAGTATCTATAATATAGGTATCTTCCTTTTTCAAAATACAACTATTTTTAGTCGAATTTGCTTATTTTTTCCACATTGGTTTTTTGGTAATTTGCCCAAACAGTGCGGAAAGTGATACTTTTCTGCACACGATGGCCGTTAAGGGCGAAAAAGGCACATTTGACACGTTTTTAGTACAACAATTTCCTACTTGCATAAAAAGCTTCTGCCTAATGTTAAAAATTATTTTTTTTCCATTTTTAATTTAATATAGTTTATAAATGCATCTAAAAACTCCAATTAGACTTAAAATTCAGGCCATGCTAAAAAAATATTTTTACCTATGCTAATTTTTTAATACAGTTTTGCAGGTTACTTGACATTAAATAGGTAAAGAAACTACTTCGCAAATTCGTGTGAAGAAGTCTACTTTTACATATCAATTTTAATGTGGAAATTTCGACTGTCCACACGCCGTGCGTAAAAGAAATAAGCACGGCGTGCAGAAAAAACTGTCCTAGCGTGCGTGAAAAAACGTTTAACGCACGCAATTTTTTTTTAATGATACTTTATGGACCACCAAATTTATAATTTGAAATGTGTGTTCTAAAAACTATTTTTGATCAAGGTCATCATAAATACTTATAGAAAAAAAATTGTACTTAACCCTTGAGGAAGTGCCTTTCCCTCCCAAACTCCTCCCGTGCGTAAAAGTATCACTTTCCGCACTATTTATTAAAACTAACTATCTGGAAAACATTTAAAAAATTAATATTTTCGACGTTACATCTTTACATAAATATTTTCACAATGTAACAATTATTTTTTCACAATGACAAATATCCCAATGAGCATTTTTGTCTATATAAAAGTTACAGTAAATAATATAAAACCTTCATAAAGTAACCAAAAGTTATATTATTTAGTGTTCATGATACTTTTATAACTCTAATATATCTCTTAAATGAGTAAAAAAGACTTGAAAAACAACTGACCAACACCAGCTTATAAAAATTTATGGTACATAGTAATGGTAATAAAAACAACATATAGATTTTATAAAACTTCCTTATAAGCCCTCAAGTCTAGAGATTATTATAAAAAGGTTTTACAACTGTTTTAACAACACTACATAACAAATTAAAGGTTTAGAAATATAAATCTTCCATCTTTCTTCTCTTTGCTTGTTATGTATTATTCTTTTTCTTTTTACAATAAAAAATTTATAAAAAGGTGTTTACCAATCTTCTAAAATAAATAAAAATGGAAGTGAGATAAGTTGAAGCAGGAATATGAATATTTATATACTATAGTCAAATAAAAGCTGTTTTTCATGTCATCCTACTCTGAAAATTAGCTACGGTCCCGTGTGTACTGTACAGTTTTCGAATACACTCACATAAATTTCATGGGCTCCAAAAATACTTGAGAAAACGGGAAGAAAATATTCATTTATATATCACTTTTTTTTTTCATAAAAGTTTTTTGCTTTCTGGGACAAATATTGAATTTTGTATGTTGTTCTAAACCCTAAACAAGCAATATTTCGATTGAAACACATGTTGAAACCCCAGAAATAACGTTTATATTTAGGTCAAAAACCTATTTTTGGAATCCAAAATGGCGAAAATTTCCGACAATTCTATAAAAAAAACAATACAACTATACCACTTTACCTCGTTTTAACACTATTTTATGACCCTTTTAAAACATGATGCTAGTTGGAACAAAGTGCTGCAGATGGCGCAGTGCTGAACAATAAGGCTGCGTTCCGCCCCACACGGTGCGATTCGAAAACTCCACGAAAGTTTTACGAACGCAACCGATTCGCACGACTGCTCGACGTCAATTGTGAACGCTCCTCATCAACGCGGTTCTTGACATGTGTCAAGGGAATTCGAGGTTAGACCAATTTATTTTTTTCAAAGACATTCAACTTTGTGACTTTTTTAAATTTATTTTATGTGATTAATAACGTCTGACTAGGAAAGCCCCTATGTCGTTTAAAATTGTGCAAACGATTGAGTCGGGACAAAAAGCCACTCTATCAGTGGTCCCCAAAAATTGGGAGAAGAACAATTTGTTGAGCTGGCCTCCAGTAGCCAGCAGAAATATAGTTAAATTAATTAAAGATCCGTCGTCAAAACCCTCGACCGACTGGACGCAGATGACATGCTCCCTAAAGAGGAGTGGTTTTTTATCCTATGAGGGGGCAGAGGCGGAATTGCAAGCGATGATGGAGACTAAAGATACTGACATTGATGACAATGACTTCAATGAGATTGCACATTGTCGGAAAAGAAGTTATGAAAACTCTTGTTCGCGTGGCAGCGGCGGAAAAAGAGGAAACTCATCAAAACGTAATAAAATTGGACGAGAACCACCAGCTGATTTTAATGCCTTTGCTGACCAGTGTAAGGTAAAACCAAGTAAACTAGAATAGTACCTATAGTCCCACTCAGCCTTTTAAATTTTGAATGCTTCAACCTGAGGGGCTTTTCACCAAAATTTGTAAATTTACTTATGGTATTGCCAGGAATTTCTGCATATTTTGATTTGCTACAACTGGTGGGTCCTAAATTATTTAATTCTTATCAGTGTCAGAAATATTTCTAAGTGTAAAACTTGCCAAAAAATTCAAACCAGTAATTTATCAAAATTACAACATTATAATTATTAATTTAATGTAATACTTGGTATTTGTGCTACAAATATATTTAAACTTTTAATATCTTGCAGTTTTATAAAGTAATGTTTTTTCATAATAAAAATAAGGAATTAAAATTTTTATTTAGTGCTTGCACATACAGATTGTTAGTAATCTAGATGCAGTTATATAACTTAACATATTTAAGATTTTTTTAATAAATTTGAAAATTTGAGAATTTTTACAAGTATTTAGTGTTTTCCAAAGTATTTTTAACAATTTCAATAATGAAAAGATTATCCAGACTAATGATATACATTTTCTTTTAGAATATCAAGAGAGTTGTTTTTCCTGAGGAAAATGAAAATGAACATTTTGCTGATGAATCTGAGCAAGAAACAGTATGTATATGTTTATTTTACACAGTCTCACCACAAACAAAATAACAAGATTCTTTACCTTCATCAAAAACTGTTTTTACCCAAACTTGAAGAAAACTATCAAAAACTGGTAATATTGAGAAGATCTAATTATTCAAAAATTCAATAAAATAACAGTCATAAATTAAAATGGCCCAATATGTATGTCCCCGATTAAAAAGACACTACCATAGAAACCATTATTGTGTAATTCACCAGCTGCCTTGATTCATAGAATATAGACGTTGTGAGATGCCAGTTGTGTTGCTGTGTTTGAGATTTTTGTAATGATTTTTTGTTTTTGTTCTTTTGTTCATATTCTGTATAAAAACTCCAACTATTAAAAAATATAGTATCTACAACTCACAGCTAAAGCGAGCCTTTTTTACTCGCGTTTATAAATACCTCGCTGCGCTCGTTATTCAAAACAATGCTTGTAAAAAAACTATTTTGGATGCTAGTTGTAGAAACTAGTAGTTATCATAGCACAAAATGTTACCTGAAAAAAGTCTCGCCTATAGTTAGGAATTTCAAAGGCCAACTTTTGTTCATATTCTGTATAAAGACTCCAATTATTGCCAAAATTTTCTAAGTATTAATTAAACAACACAAAAATTTTTTCCACATTTGCACAAAACTTCCTCTAATTTATTTTTGTGTGGTGCTGACCATGTTGTTTTTTTTTAGGATCCAACCAAAATGTATGCCAAAACCTCTAAATCCTCAAGTAAACCAATTAAAGAAATTTCAATAGATTTTGATATATCCAAAATGCCTGTACAAATTCTTATTCCTGATGTACAAATTGATGAAGGCTTCAATGGATTTGAAAACATCCCCAGCAGTGAAAATCCATTTAGAGTCGTTTCACCTCTAGAGGTTACTTTTAGTTCACTGACCATTTTTTCAGAAATTCTGGTTAGTTTTACTGTAAATAGCAGAAAAACTAAATAGTAGCTTTTTTTCAGGTATCATCTTGCAATAATACTAATGTAGCTGACAAATTAAACTTGGTGCTTGAGAATCAGAATAAAATATTTCTGGAAATGGCTCTCCAAAAGACATTACTGCAAAACCTTGCTAAAAACTTGCATGTTCTACCCACAGCTCAGACAAGGATTGGAGAGGAGAAATATAGTTTTCCAATTAACAAAATGGAAGCCCTAGAAACCTTGGACCTCAAATTAAGGGAGCCAGCTATAATGAATGAAGTGGTATGTATTATGTCAGAGCATGTGAAAAGGTGCTTTCAAAAAGGTCTTTTAAAAGTGCTTTTAAAAAAAATCTTGAATTAAAAAATAGTAAAAAGTACCAGTGGCCTTAAAAAATATTATTGCTTACTAGCTTTAGCTTCCCCCTCCTCTTCCACCTCACCTCTCTATCCTTCTATCGCCCGCTCCCCTTTAAATCCCCCCCCCCGTCCAGCCGAACAGCCGCTTTGTCTGCTGGTTTTTAATTTTTTTTTAAACCAATTTTGATGAAATAAATGCCTATATGTTGTCCAGGAATCCAAGGAATGCAATAGTCAAAGTCCCATTAAAATCGGCTTGGTAGTTTTTGCATGATGCTGGAACAAACAGACAGACAGACAAAAGTTGTAAAAGTTACATTTTTTTTGTATTTATTTTGGTTAGAAGCGAACACCAACAATTTTAAAAGCATATTCAATGGACAGAAATGGTCTTTTAGAGATTTATTATATGTATAGGTTAAAAACATCGATGTGTACGTCGATGGTTAAAAATAACTTTGAGTTTAAGCCCATTAGGCTGAAAAGGGTGTGTGTCTCAGATATTTATTGCATTTTCTAGGTTTCTTTGAAGAAACAGATCTGCGGTACTTCAGGAAAGGCAAATGGCCTCAACTGCTCTTATTTTCTGATAGATAAAATGATAACTAGGAAACTACTGACATCATTTTCATGGTGTGGAGGGAGCAGAAAAGAAGATCCAAAACTCCCTTTCAAAATTTATAGGAACTTTAGAACTTGTTTCTTCAAGATCATACGGTTGGCTGATAAAGAATATTCAGAAGCAGATAACGAAAATTTTTTTAAAAACATTATAAAAAATGCTAAAAGAAGGCATGAGACCCATATAGGCCAGAATGGAGAAGAAAAAAATGGTCGACTGTCAAGTGGCAAAAACCGTCCAAAGCAGTTATTGTATAAGAAAAAAAACAATAAAAATAATGAGAATGATCCTGAAGGCGGGCAAAAATCAGGTCATAATTGGAGTGACCATGAAGATAATCAAAAGTCAGATCACAATAGTGAGACTGAAGAGAATTAATGAAATACATTATAAAAATGTTAATGTGAAATCTTCAAAAAAAAAGTTTGTAATCCTTACCCTCCATAAAAATAAGCAGTTGAATATAACAGAACTACTCCCTAGACTATTAAATGCTATGCACAAATTTTTTTCTGTACACAATAGATATAGAACATGCCAAAGATGCGAAGCATAGTTAAGGAAGTAGTTGCTCAACAGTTATGTAGGCAGAGGGCTACAAACTATCTTTGTATTATACAGTCTGAAGTTTGGGATACTCTGTAGTCAACATATGATCTCCATTTTTAAGTACATAATGTGTTCTTCAAGATCAATAAAAAATGAACAAAAAAAAAGTTTGGCAGACCATCATTCCAAGTGTGATTAATATTTGATAAATATTTATTATACCCATAAAAGAGACAAAAATCAAAATTTGAAAATTTTCTGATTAGTATTTGATTATTTTTATCAAAAAAGTAGGTACATCATGTGATACCTCATTGGAAAGGCACTTTAAAGACTTTTCAATTAAGCATTAAATTACTGCCTTGGTGAAAGAGGTTTCGCGATATTTTAATTTCTTTTTATATATATGTAAGAAAAATCAGGAGTTTTTTTATTTTTAAAAATCAATAAAAAAATTACTCAGCAAATTACAAATTTCGGATTTTTTATCCCTCTTATGGCTGGCATAAAGGTGCTAAAAATGAGCAAAATAATCTGTGGGTTGGTCTGTCAAATTTTTAGTTGATTTGATGATTTGACCCCTTAGCCTGTAAGATCAAATGTTAATAAAAGTTTGTTGGATTGACAGTATAAGCATAACTTAATAGTCCTTAACATCTTGCAGGATTTTTGTATTGTTAAGGTTGTTATTTTAGTTTTATGTTGTGTATACTGTCGTGCAAACTTCAAGTACCTACTTTTTTTAAAGTGTTAATGGAGTAAAATCATTATTAGATGTTTCATGTCTTGTTTTTTTTTTTACTTGAAAGCATCGTTCTTGTTTTATTTAAGGTAGTTGTAGGGTGTTAATTTTGACAATTTATATTTAACCTTCTTTTGTAACTTTTTAAATAAAAATACAAATTAAACACCAAACTTATATTTTTAATCAATTAGTAACTTACAAAGTATGTAACAAAGGTATAAATACATACATTTCTTTATAGGAAAGACAGACTTCAAAATTTTTTTGAAGGTGTAGGTTTATGGGTTTCGCAAAATTTATTTGCTTCTTCAAGGCTCTAAAATTGAATGTACAATAAAAATAGTGTGGATTTAAAAGAATTTTTGTTAAAAAAAAATGTTATTATACAAGCAGCTAAAGTTTAAAAAGTAAAACGTAAAATTTTTTACTATAAGTTTGAGAAGTTTTAAAATTTAATGTACAATAAAAATAGTATGGATTTAAAAGAATTTTTGTTAAAAAAAATGTTATTATCATATTATTATATTAAAAAAAAAATCTTTTAAATCCACACTATTTTTTTTGTACATTCAATTTTAGCGCCCTGAAGAAGCAAATAAATTTTGCGAAATGTTGGCATTTTAAAAAAAGGACATTTCATTAATAAGATCCCTCAACCCATAAACCTACACCTTCAAAAAAAATTAAAAATAGGATCGTTAAACCATTCTACAAGACTTAAAAATAACTGACATTTTTAATCAATGAATATCTTACAAAGTATGTAACAAAGGTATAAATACATACATTTCTTTATAGGAAAGACACACTAATTTGCATTTTATGTCCTGTAAAGAAAATCTTTCTTTTGGTTTTTCAATTTTGTCAGAAACATATATGTGCAGTAAAGATGATCTAACCGGTGTGTCAAAAAAATCGTCAGTATTCTGTAAAGCGCAGCCACAAATTTCAATTTGTTCATTTTCTTGAATTATCATGTATATTTTAACAACTTCATTTTTTTTTGTCAATAACCACCTATTTCTGAATTCAATACCAAAGCTTAACCCATCACAGATGCTAACAGACCTAAATAATTTAGAATTGCCTGATAGAATGATTTCAAACTCGGGCTCTTTTAGAAGGTTCTTTAAAATTGGATAGCTGACTTGGGAAGGCACAATTTGGTGGTTACTTATCTCAGTTAATCTCTTTGCAGCCTGTGTAAGGGGATTGGTGGCATTTCTCAGATAATGTTTAATGCGGAATAATCTGCTCTCAAACGGATAAGAACTAAATGTAGATAAAATTCCAAATTTTCTAACATCATCTGTTATGTGTATAATGTTGTGGACATTACTTGTCAAGTACTCCTCGCCATAAATCTCTCTGTACTTTTCTACATAATAATTCAGTAGCTTTTCAGCCAGATCTAAGTAATCTATATAGAATGTTGATGAACAAATTGTGATCCCACAAACAAGAACCAAAAAATGTTCATAAACATCATATGGTAAAAAATCTTTAAGCACTACCATCCCAATGTAATAAAAAAAAGATCTGTACTCCAATCCCTTCCAATGTGCTAAGCAATCCAGACCCCTAACAGCACGGTGGATCTCTGAGGGCAATTTGCATGATTCTAAATATGTATTTATTTCACTAATATCCCTTGCTGACCATTTCATTTTGAAGTTCCTAAAACTGCCATCTCTCCATCCCATAAGACATCTCTTCATGATACCCAGGTCTATCAAATGAAGTGAATCAGCCACCACAAAATCTTCGATCATGTCCAGATCAGGCAGCTCTTCAAGTGGAGTCAATCTTTTATGGTGTGACCCATATTCCTTTGAACGAAATCCAACATCTGTTCTCTTGGGGCAGTCAAGTTTGGGAAAGACATTTGTATGGGTGACATAGGAGTATTCCCCTACTACAGTGCATTTTAAGCAACCATGTTGCCCATTGTAATTGGCCACACCTAAAAACAAAATAAATAATAATTTATCACACTATGAATAAAATAATACATTATATACCTGGAGATACTTTAGTCACATTGTATATATACTATTTTTTGCACTTTAAATTTATTTTTGTGAAAATTTTTACCAAAAAGGATCAAACCCATTGATTTCTGAAATATTTTTCACTAAATTTAATTTACTCTCTAAAATTTTATTTTAATTCCCGATTTTTATTTTAGTCCCGGGATAAAAAGCAACATTTTAGTCCCTGAAATGAGTGACTAAACTACGAATTTAGTCCCTGAAGTGCCAAAAAGCACTTTTTTCCACACTGGAGGGATAAAAAGAAAAATTTTTGTCCCTCATTTTAGGGAGAAAATTGTCACTTCTTGTCCCTTATTTTAGGAAGAAAATTGTCACTTTGTATCCCTAATATTTCAACAGAGATAAAGAATACAATGGGCATAAAAAGTGACAGATCAGGAAAAAAGTGATGGATCAGGGATAAAAAGTAAAAAAGCCACAATGTGGCATAGTCAGTATACACTTATTATAATAAAAATTACTTTACTGTATGGAAAGCTGTATTGGTGGAGAAAAATAAACATTTAATATAAAATGATCTGATTATTACCTTTGAGGAGAGCCCTTGCAGGGGAGTCAGCTATGAAACACCTTATGGTAACAGTAAGCACTTGATCAACAATGACAATCCCATCTCTTAAAATTTTTTTCACCTCGTTGGTAAATGGTCTGAGAAAGACTTCGAGATCTGAGGGTTTTCCTTTGCCTGTAATTAAAAGAAAAGGGTATAGTGCTGAAAACTGTTTAAAGATTCCTCACACTAATATGTGAATATTTGACAAAATTTTGATGTTGACTGTTTCAACATTAGCTTAAGAGCATAAGTTTAAAAAATATGGATTATATTCAAAACTTACCATGAAAGATTCCTATTTCCATAGCTCCCAACTCTGCAGCTTCAAATATATTAAAAAGAATAGGCCAAAATTCATCCTTGGAACTTTTATAGATCGGCAAACCATCAATATTAATATTGATACTTATTTTCAGCAAGTTTTTTTGTTTCAAGTAAGGATAACATTTTCTGAGGCAAACTTCTAGGCCTTGATGCCAATACTGCCCACCATTAACATCTTGAACTTCAACTGCTTTAGGTGTTTGCAACAATGTTCTAGGATCTTTTGGCAATGCTCCAGGGAGGCGTTTGTTAATTATTTGTATAATGCCTGATACATTTCTCAATGGTATGTTGCAGACCAGTGCCCATTCCGCCACCTCTTTTTGCATGATTTCATTTTTCTGTAGTTCTGATTCCTCTACCAAGATATCCTCATCTTCAGAGAACTCATTCAACCACTTGTTTCTGTTTTCTCCATCTTCGTAACCTGAAATAACAAGAATATCAGCATTATTTTATACAAAACCCAAAAGAATTGTATGTATATGGCTTTCTGCCATTTTTTATTTTATTGAAAACTTATGAAATCTCCCCCACTAATGTAGGGGCTCTAGGACCACAAATCCGCAAATTTTTTAACCCATGCACCGTCAGGGCGGACAACGGTGGCAACTGCAAGGTCAGTTTATTACACCAGGGCAGACACTGATGTCATGGCCATATTTGGGGGTTGATATTTCCCTGAAAATGTTTAATTTTTCAAATATCTTACTAATAAGTATTCTTTTTGGAGCTCTAGAATGGCTTACTGACCGTAGTTTTTTTAAACAGAATTTTGTTTGAATTTTAAAGAAGTTTTGTGAAAATTGGCTTGGCTGTTATTTTAGGTTAATATGAGTTGGTTTGATTTGTTTAAGTTGATTAGGTTTTATTGAGTTACTTAAAAATAAAAAATAATGTTTCTCTGGACACTGATTCACGGTCGCACAGACACTAAGTGCCTCCATAAAGAACATTTCATGAAAAACCAAAAATGACCAAGCAAACTTCGGTAATTATGCAGTATACAGTTTTCTGTCATTTTTCATTTTTTATGAAAAATTCTTTATGGGGCACCTACTAGGGTCCCTAGGACCCCAAATCCGCCTGCGCCCGATTTTTTTTTAAAGAGAGAAAAATTCTTTATGGGGGCACCTACTTTTTTTTTCACTAAAACAACCCAATCCAACACAGTCCAACTCAACCTAATCCAACCCAACCCAAAACAATCAAAAAATCAAAAAAACACATTACAACACCTCTGGTCACCCTTTTTTTCTCTTTAAAAAAAATCGGGCGCGGGCAGATTTGGGGTCCTAGGGACCCTAGTAGGTGCCCCCATAAAGAATTTTTCAAAAAAAATCAAAAATGGCAGAAAACCATATACTGCATAATTACCAAAGTTTTAAATGATAGCTGTTAACATTTGAGTAATTAAAAGTAAACGAAAATATATGAATTAATAACTTTATAGCATCACAGGCAAATTGTCTTGCAAGGTGTGTTTGAAAAAAAGTGCACGAAGAAGGGAGTGTGACCATCACTTAATTCATGTATATGAGTTTCATCAAAAATATTTTGTTTTACTGAATTTCATTTGACACTCAAAAACAAAGCAATATAAAAGGAAATGCCCAAATTGCTATGCATCAGGAATCGAAATAAATCAGAAACAAGTTGAGTCAGCAGATTTCAGATAAAACCCCGACAAATCCAGACCTTTTTTTTTTAAAACCTGGCGAACATCCCCAAAAGCTGGGCATGTAAATCTGGACGGATGGCAACCCTATTTAATTAAAATGGAGGAAAAGAAACTATGATAGTATGTTTATGTTTACTTACCTGGTTCATTATATTCATTAATTGCTCCCTCAACATGACTATCACTGACATTCATTGCCAAATTGACATCAGAACAACTAGTTATTTCACTAGAAACCCTTGACTGTTTTGCACCACTTGAGCTTGAAGAAGAGTCATCCTGGGTACTGGTGGAGAAGAGGCATACAGCTTGCCCTGGTGGCAATGCGGCTCCCGAAATTTGTCTAAAATTTTCTTCAACTTGCCGCTTGTATTTTGTTCCAAACTTTTTTCGAGCCTCATCTTTTTCTTGCTTGCTAGTGTCTTTTTTTGGCATTTTCGTACCACCACCACCGGATAATCTATTATATAAGAAAAATTCCTAGGATTCTCTTTTCCTTTGATGTCAAATAAGTGGGATAATCTGTAGTAACTGTGTCCCATTCCAAGCTGTCAATCCTATTTATATAATATTTCTTATTCTGGCACAATCCAGAATCGCAAATTACTCCACTTCCAGAATTTTCTATTCTATTTCTACTAGTTATTCTTATTACAATAGACTTCCGATCTTCCAGAATTTTCAAATTACTAGAAAAATAAATAGTATGTTTTCACATCGCATTCATTACGTATCGAAAATCAAGCATCTTGTTCTTTCCTATATCACGCTCTTTGTCAGAATAGAGAACTTGCTCTATGAAAGAAAAAGAAGACAATCTTTTCGATACGTTTTGTGTACGATGTGGAAACATACTAAAAGAATTCTTCCAGAACACGAAATATTGACAGTACAGAAATCTGTAAAATAGGGGTGCGTTCACATTTGCCTCCGGGCAGCCGTGTGCACGACGTTTCAGGCTGGTCCGACTTTGTCTGTCGGTGAGTAAAACAGTGACAGAATGATTGGAACCTTCACCATAACTTGAAGTCCGCGCGGAAAATCTGTTAACGGAAGGCTAGCATAACGGTGCGTTTCTCCAACCTGGTTACTATTTCTTTATTTCTAAAATGCCTTCCACCCCGATATCCGTCATCAAAAACTATCTCTCTCAGATTGATGTAATTAAAACAAGAGAATTATCGTATGGTATCTCACAAAAACGCACCTTTTGATGTCACAAAATTAACCTTACTTCTGTTTTGTTTGTTTTGTTAATTTTAATTGTCAAAATAAATTAAAATTGTTTTTTTGTTGTAAAAATAGTGGTATTATAATCACTATATAAAGAAATTAATAAAAACAATATAAAAAAAATCCTTAGGGACAAAAAAGGTTTATGAATGAGTTCATAAGAATATTACAGACGCCAATTTATATAACTATTGTGTCCGTTTTTATAAGTGTCTCTCGAAATATTTTTAATCTTATCTTATATAAATTTGTTGTTGGTTACTTAAGTTTTTATAAGTGGATTGATGGAAACATTTTAGAACCCAATCTATTATATCTTTAATTGATAGTAACTTATGGTTTTATAGATGGGTTGACAGAAAGATTTCAAACGCCAATTTATATAACTTGTGTCACTAATGACTTATATTTTTATAAATATGTTGGTGGAAACATTGTTAACACCAATTTATGTAACCTTTGTTACTGATGACTTTAATTTTTATAAAGATGTCCGTCGAAATATTGTTAACACCAGTTTTATGTTACCTTATGGTATCATCAATTTAGAGCCTTTAATAAAACAAATATACAAACTCACTTCCTGTAGGAAACCTCTAAATACCCTAGGGCGTCAATGGAACCCTCTTTATAATAATTATATAAAGTTCTGTCACCAGAGGTTTCTAAAAATGCTCATTGGGATAATACCTCTCCATACCTCGGTATCAATTATTAAGTATAAAAAATCAAAGATTGTATTTCCAAAAATATTTTAAGTCTGAAAATAAAGACCAACCATTTTTACATTTATAAATAACGAGCCGCTTCTGGCCGCTGCTAAACGTAAGGTGGTTGGAGCATGTGTGAGGAGGAGCATGTCAGGGGGGCAATTCCAGTGGGCTATCGTTATGAGATAACGATCGCTATCGCCATTTTTTTCACTGTTACGGCAACATCGCTTATTGTTAAGTAAAATAAAGAAGGCTTGAATGGCACGCAATCCGCAATACTTTCCCAAAACAACTGTCAAATGCCGACAGTCAGTCAAGTTTGTTTACCTTTCTTGGAACTTGCGGCGAAATTTCGGGAAAAATAATAATTTTCATGAACTTTTTGCACCCAATATGGATTAAAAATCTGATTACAATGTGATGGTGGACGACCGTTATCAATTTTTGATTGAATTTTGTTTGGAAAAGCCACGTTCTTTGTGAAGAAAAACGCACATGGGCCTTGTGTGGAAGTGCCGCCAGACTTTTTGTTTGGGTAAGTACTTATACTTACTTTATCTTATGTTCTATTCTGTTTTTTTGGTGCTTAAAGAACACTACCTACATAATGTAAACAAAAAGATATAGTAGGTCAGTTTTAAGCACAGTTAATACATTTTGAAAAGACGTGAGCCAGTGGTCAGAAAACCGAAAAATAATTTTACAAAATATTTAAACATTATAAGACAAAAAAGTTGGGAATTAGTTAAGAATGCAGGATTTCTTTGGTCCAAGGTTATTACACTGATTTTTTATTGAAAAAATCTGACATCAACTAATAATTTATCTGGACACTGACCTATTTATCATCCATTGTGTTTATGGTTGTATTTTTTGTGGTTATCGCCAAATTACTAAATATTATACCTTGTATAAATGATAGTACTTGCAACAGAACGCATTGAGTACCTAGTTAAAGAGAGGCCGCTGATTCTGAATTGCTATTCACCAGCAAGCAAAAATTTTGCATCCCGTCTCATACTGTCCCCCCCTTCTCCAATGATTTTCTTTTGCACAGGATAGTAGATCTTTTGAACTCTCGCCCTCTGTCCGCTATCGCCATTTAAAAGGATAAATGACAAGAATCATGTACCTAACTTTCGTACAATTCTGATGTACACATTTTCTTTTCTTAAGGTTTGCAAACTTTTAATGTTTTAATGTAATATAATGTAGTGTACTGTTTTTTTTTTTAGGTCAACTGTTGAAAACCTACAAGACCATGACCCATGCTGTAAACACTTACAGTAGCTGCTCAATGTATATTGATAAATTATCCATAGAAATCAGTTTTGGTAAGTTTTCAATTCCAACACCAGATTTTAAATTTGTAGGTACACCTATTGTCAAGTAATGCAAACTATCCAAAGATTTTGTCTCATACAGTCAAGTATTGTCAGTTATTATCGAGTTTTCGTACACCTATTGGAGGTGTTGGCCTATCGGTTTTAGATTCTGAGATTTAAAAATGTTTAATTAAATCTCTGATTAATAATAAGGCATGTTTAAAAAGTAAACAAAAACTTCTAGTAAATTTTACCATCAGTATTTATAGACATTGGGTCATTACTTTTTAAATCCACCAATCTGGGATTAATTTGTTTCTCAATATTTTTAAAAATTGATAATTTTTAACAATTATATACTATAATTTACACGTATTGATTAAAAAAACCTAGATTTATTTTTTTTCTCTGTTTGTAAATATGTACTTACTTGCTTATCATTTAAAATTATGGTTTTAAGCTAGCCAATAGTAGCTTTCAAAAGACCCTGTTTAATTGGTCTAATTTTTTTTAAATATATTTTTGTGTAAAAGTATAGTATTGTGGTTTTTAAAGAAACGTCATTTTAAGTTTTGAAATTATGTCAGTTATAAATATGTAATTATTAAATATTTATCCTTTGCGTTTCTACATAGTTTTAAGACCAATTTTCTCAGTTTTGTCAAAATCAAAATGCATAAAACTTTTAACTTTTCAAGCTCTCTACTGTTGATCAAATTCTTGTCTTAAAAACTGTTTTAGTTTTTATCTACTGTTTTACAAAGTTTATTAGTTCTTATCAGTAAATTATTTAACCCATCATCACACAAAATTATTAAAGTTAAAAAAATTTAATGTGCAAAATGAGGCAAATAATTTAATAATTATAAAATGTAATTTTACTCGGAAATCATTTTATTGGGATAATTTCAGATAATTTCGTTTTTTTAACCAGTATCAAAGACTGTTTACCTCGACTCCCCCTTCCTTTGGGATGCCACTGGGTAACCATATATACCTATTTAACAAATCTTATGCATTTTTGTTAGATATTGTTTAAAAAAATTGGATTATTTAAGTAATGTTACATGTTTTATGCATAGATTTTATGGATGTCACTAATAAAAAGAATAAGTAAAATTGATAATACAGTACCTAAAATGTGTTATAAAAATCTAAACTTTTTACATGAAAAAGTTCATTCATTCATTCATTTTTTTCCTCGTATTGAAAGATCAATATCTCAATAACTGAAAGAGTCTCAAATACAATACATAGAGCATGAAAGAATAACAATATATGACAAGTTTTGTTCATTTTGATTCAGGCCTAGATGAGAAGATTACCTTTAAATTTGGCACAAAATTGGAACAATATTCGGAAAAAACAAAAAAAAAATAGCACATGGTATGGCTATTGTCTGAAGTATTAATTCAAGTGAACTAACTAGTTAGCTGCTTAGACTATAGATTTGCATACATCACACCTATAATAAATTATTTTAAATTTAATTTCAGATCAATGATTTCTCATAATTGTTAAGATGTATGATGAAGACATTTAAGCACGCGGCACCCCATCCCACGCAACGAAACATTTTAGCAAAATCCGGCAAAATCATATAAAGGACAAAACACATGGTAAGCTACCTTCACATTAAAAAAAAAAAAACATTTTAAAACCCAAAAATTCATCAGTAAAATTAAAAAATTTGGCTACTTTTTGGTAGATTGTTGTCGTTTCAACCAAATATAAATTTCCAATATAAATATTTCAAATTTCATTAGTGAAATCCAAAGTGGAATAAAGTTTTAAGGTAACTTTGTATGGGTACAGGATATTTAAAAAAAAAACATTGAATAATAATTGAAGATCTTGGGGTAACTAGGGGATAAGCCACACTTATTTCGTTAATTTACAAGAAAAAGTCAAGAGTCTTTTTCCACTTGGATCCCAACTTGTTAGATTTTCTGAACTTGTTTCCTTTGTTTCCCCAAGGTTTTTAATTATTATTCACTATCTTGACAGTTTTTTTGATCAACAGTTTACATTATTTTTTCTAAATAATATATACAGGGGCCAAATTCATATTGTTTTTATTTAACAGGCAAGTTTTTTTAACACCTTAGCCAGAAAGTTGTTTTATCCTCTACCTTAATTTCTAAATCAAAGTACGTTGGACCAAATTCACACAAGCATTGACCATCACTTAAGTTTCTAGTTTACCTTAAATATTAAGATGTGGGGTAAACAAAAGATAGTCAATAATAAAATTTTCAAAGTAGAATGTGATGTAAAACTTGTTCCGTATTTTTCTAAAAGAAACTAAATTGGCAGACAGCAATAAAACTGGTGGCCAAAAAATTGGTGAGAGATAGTCGATGTAAGTCTAATAAGTCGGATTATACTCTTGTTCAAAGGAGGAGGTGATTAAAACTTACTATCGGTGTAATTGATTGATTTTACAAACCAAACCTGAAAGCTTCCGATCTTAAGTAGCCAGTTCACTGGCTTATATTTTCAAATACATCCTATTTTTTGTTTTAGGTTAGCAGTGCACAAGCTGATGAAGGAAAATATGCAATCCACCAAATATTGAAATATTAGAAAACAATTTTTAATTCTAAGTAACATTTAAACCAATAAGTAAAATAAATCAGTTTTTTATCCCAAGTTTTATTATTTTTTAATAGCAATGTTAAGAGTGACAAAATCACATAACATAATAAATTATTAATATTAAATTAAAAACTAGTATAAAGTATAAATTTAGCCAAAAAATTAAATTTTCCTAAATGCATTGTAAAAAACTTGTCATGTCAGTCAGTAAACCCTTAAAGTTAATTTAAAAATGTAGCATACATTTTAGGCCCTTTATTTGAAGTACTAAGTAGGTTTCTTAAATTATATTACTCAGCCTTTACATTCATAAGGATTGATTTAAAGTATGCCATTTTCAAGAGTATTATTTATAAAAATAGGTTCCTGAGGTAAGCATTTATTTGATTATTTAGAATCTATAACTTTGAGTTATTAGTTTTTCTGGTAGCCGTAAAAATAAGTTGACAAAGCAGATATTAAAAAGGTATTAAAAATTAAAATAATTTGCTTAATTAGCCAACTGCTATATAAATATCATGCTATGCTATGTGTGTGTGGGAAGAAATATCATGTAGGTAATTTAAAAATGGATGTAAAATAATGAAGAAATATCATTTAGGTAAATATTAAATCACATGAGTTCAATTTTTAAAAAAATCTTCATCAATTCTTTTTTATAGCAACCAGAGCTGGAAATAACTTAAAACTATACTTAACTTTCCCCACCAAACCAATCTAGCATACATGTACGTATATTGCATCAGTTTCTTCTGAAAGTTAGTTTCACTGTGTCTATAGAACATCGAATCTTTGTCTACTTTCATCTAGTGCCTTGGAAGGTTGGTCTATGTCTTACTTGAATCCATCCATACCTAATTTGTGGCCCGAGTTGTGGTACTTGATCGGAGACTTGATCATACTAGAATGATTCTTACATGTAGCTCCATTCAAATACCCTAGCATGTTATTCCTAAAAAGAAGTATACATTTTAAGTTTTATCAAAATAATACTTATCCAAAATCTGATCACAGCTATAAGTAGTTATTTTTTCTTTGGTGAACTGCAAGAATCTAAGTCAGTAGTTTTTATTTTAAATAAACTATCTTAGTAGAACTCAAAAGATATATATGGACTCAATGGCCCTCGCTAATGCGCCCATACACGGATGCAAAGAATATATATGTCATATATGCTCACTTGTTAACTTTAAGTCCAAAATTGGTAAAGTATGTTGCATAAACTAAGCTTTAATTTCTTTTAAATAAAATTTTACTGTATAATTTTTTATAGGCTCATCTTACGACTATGTTCGCTAATTACTAATACCTTCTTTATCGGTGATAAACATACACACCAAAAAACAAAGAACATGCTTTTTTATTTTTTCTGCATCTGTGATTATTTGTTTTGTTAGACCTATGTTCTTGAAGCTCTTTGGCCATTTAAAGCATTTTTTAGCTAACAGAATAGTGCAACCGGTTTTTTGTTTTAATAAAGACATTTTATACAGGGTTCCTAAGATTTTCCTTAGGGATAGGATTTCAATAAATCAAACAGAAATGGCATAGAAAGTTCTGCGCGCACAAAAGAAACAGGTATATTGAGCAATGGTGCCAGTTTGTTATTATCTCCGGACTGCTTTCATGAGAAAAAATTGTCGCCACTCTTTCATTGTGAGCATAAACCATAGTCGCAATAATAACCGTTGACAAGATGACAAGATGTCTGTCTGCAAATTAGATGTTTCCAGGTCCAAACCACAGCTTTTTCTTGCTTAAAGGAGGCGGCAGGGTCCATTATTTACGATACTGAGCGATAAACTCGTGAGGTTGTTAACATTAGAAAGAAAAATCTTTGCTTTTAATTAAATTTCTTTCCATTCTGTTCTACTAGTGACATCTATCCGGAAACGGCCAAACCATGCAGCTAGCACTAGCAGCCAAAGAAATCAATAAACGGCGCTGTTTTTCCTGCAGAGCTTTTTGCTTGCGATAATATTGATTTTAAATAAAGCTGGCCCTACACTACATTTGATATTTTCGAGGTGTTTTATGACATGATCTCGAAACATGTAGCGAACCAATTCTTCAAAACTAGCGGGAGGGTAAAAGCGAAAAATAAGGGGCTGCCAATATTTGTAACACCCAAAAAGGGGTGAAAAGATTTATTTTGCTCTGCTTCTTTACAAAAAACGTTTTTTTTACGAAAAACTTGAGCTCTGCCACTTTTTTTATTTTTTTCTTCAACTTTCTCGAAATTTTCGTCATACCGTAGAAAAAATTATTTCCCCCATGGTCATACTCTACTTTTATTCGAAAAAATTTAGAAACAGAGACGGGATCAGTTTTCCTAAAACGGGGGATCTTGGTTTCGAGTGAGAAGATAAAGGGCGCCGCAGGCAAAAATTTTTCAATTAAATTAGCCGAACGCAAAAATGTTAGAAAAACAAAGCACGAAATAAAAATGGCGCCGCTTACAATTTTTTTTCAAAAATTACGTAATTTCGGGAACGCAAAGAAATAGGTCTAAAGAGTATAATTTTTAAGAAAAAAATATCAATTTTCTCGCCCTCCTCTACTGGGACTACAGGGGCCGTGCACAAATTACGTAATGGTCATAGGGGGGAGGGGGGTTACAAAACGTTACGTAGGGGGGAGGGGGGTTTTCGACAGCGTTTGCATTTGTGTGAAACTAAGAAAATTTGGAATGAAAATAAGTGAAGTTTTTTTTTGGGGGTGGGGGGTAGTGGTCTTGAAATCGTTACGTAATATTAGGGGAGTGGCGTGCCAAACCGTTACAAAACATTACATAGGGAGGGGGTCAAAAATTGGTAAAATCACCGTTACGTAATTTGTGCACGGCCCCACATCTGACTGTTCCTCCTTTTTGATTTCGAATCAAAGTGCAAAACCCGGGTTGGACGTTCGAAGGCGTCAACCCGTCCTATTTGCTTGATAAAGTTTCTACGGAAATATCTCAGTCGATTTCTCCGGCCGTGTATGAACGCTTTAGGTTATGCATTTGCATGTATCTCAGTCCCCAGCCTGTAAACAGTGCGTAAGGACAATGGTTACAAAATGAAAAGCCGAAAAATATTTTTTTTTTACGATATCTTTCATCAGTTTGGTATTAAAGTCGAGCAAAAACAATTTTTATTCCAGTCCTAAAGGTATGAAAATGGAAAACATTAGAAAACAACAACCTGGAATGGATTTACTACGTGTAAGATGTAGTGACAACATCGCCCCATGCCCATCATTTTCTGCCTAATGTGCTTTTCCGTTTGTCTGCGTCTTATACACGGCTGCTTGGCCCCCTAAGGATTTGCTTAGGAACCCTGTATATTAAAAACAAACAATCACCTTAACATATCACATTCTCGCCCACCCTGACTTTAATTTAAGTAGGTAATAAACTTCAGCAAACTCAAATGATTGGGCCATGCTTATCTATATTCTGCCATAAGGGCTTGCGTTTCCTTTTACAGAAGAATATAAAATATAAACCCACTTTAAAAGAGCAGTCTCATAAATAGCTAGTCGGGAACTTATGATGTACAAGTTTAGGATGAGAAGTAAAACAAATATTTCCCCATAACAATAGCTAATTTTACTTACTGTGTTCTGCTCTTTATGGGCTCCAAATATGGTGTGAACTGCAACCATCGCAGAAGAAATCATGTTAATTTTTCTCAATCATTGTAGCACCATTATTACTCAAAAGTTATATTTTTGTGCGAGTTTAGTTGTCAAAGTTGAATTGACACGGCCGCGACCATTGTGAAACAACAAAACAAACCGCGGTGTTGCCGCGATAACGAATTCGCTCCGTAACGATATCGGTATGAGCCACTGGAATAGCCCCCCTGGATGGCGATTCAAGTGGCGGCTATTTTTTATAACGACCCGATTTTCCGGTATCTAGGGGTGAACGCTGGCAACATCGCATCTTGTGTGGTTTGTAAGGTCACCTCATCTCTCGATAAATTTTGACTTCCACAGTTGACTTCTGTCATTTTTGTTTACTTTTTCCGTTCGTAAAGTTGTTTCTTTTTATAAAAGTGCCGTTTTTTAGTTTAATGCATTAAGAAAAGACTGGGAATTTAAATTTTATTATCCAAGATTCAGAGCTTTTGCGCTTCCCGAATATGTATTTTGAGACCCACCTTCTCCACAGAGTACGAAATTCAATGCCGGCAATCATTTGCAAACCAAAAAGAAGAGAAACTTGACCAAATTTTACAACAACAGCCTTAAAAAAAAGGTAAGCGTATAGTTCAAAAGACGGATTTTGGCATTTGCAAAAAATCTCATTTTAGGATTTACCAATATTACCATTATAGCAGTTGTCTCTATCTTTTTTTCAAGTGTTTTACACCCATAGTCGCAAAAAACTGTTTTTACGAGAAGGGTAACAAAATTGATATGAGGTTTATTTTGGTAATTATGCAGTATACGGTTTTTTGCCAGTTTTGATTTTTTATGACAAATTATTTATGGGGGCACCTACTAGGGTCCCTAGGACCCCAAATCCGTCTGCGTCGCTTGATTTTTTTTTTCAATTTTTTTTGTGTTTTTTTGTATTTTTTCTCTCTAAAACATTCCAATCCAACATAGCCCAACCCAACCTATTCCAAGCCAAACCCAAAACAATCAAAAAAATACATTACAACGGCGCAGGCGGATTTGGGGTCCTAGGGACCCTAGTAGGTACCTCTATAAAGAATTTTTCATAAAAAATCAAAAATGGCAGAAAACCATATAATTGCCTTTAGTTTGGCTACACTAAAGTATCGTTCATACAAGGCATAGTCATACTTTTAGTTCTAATTTTAGTCATAAAGCTATCTCTATCACTGCATGTCTTGTTAAGAAAAAGAACAGTGACAGAGATAAAACAAACAAAGACTAAAACTATGACTATGCCTTGTATGAACGATATTTAAGTGTATAAATATATAAAGGATATAATATATAGTGATACATTCAATGCCCACTGGTTCAGCCAAAGGAAACCTCATATTAGACACTCAAAGTAAATTATTACATCTATTGGTATCCGCATACCTAACACGTTCAAAATAACCCCAAAGCTCGCTACATTTTTGACTACTAAATTTTGACCGAAATTGACTGAATACAAAACAGCACTAGCCAATTGATGAAATGTAACAAAAAAATGTCAGTCATTTGGTGTTTGCATGGTGCATACTAGATTATTGATAAGTCCAAGACTAACCATTTATTTTTGAAAGTTCCTCGATAAGCCCTTATAAGCTTTCTTATTGCTTTTTTAAAATAGTATAGTATACTTATATTTTTTAGGAAAGCGTGAGGTGAGCTGTGTTGTCTCCAAATGAAGCCACTGATATGAAAAATTTTGAAAATATAATTTGAGATAATGTTTTAACCTAAATGGTTCCTACAGTTGTTCAGGTAAGAATTTTTTATAGCATATTTTCTTATTGGTGTAAGCTTCAATTAGTTTTTCCAAGAGAATTTTAATATACAAGACATAATCAAATCCCACTTTGCACTCCCTTAAAATCCTCCAGGTTTTTTGGGCAGTGTCAAATACAATACTGCTTCCTACTCTAACACAGTAAAGCAAAAATTACTCATTTTTTTGTAGTTTATGCTGAGGAGATTGGTAAGGTCGCTTTGAAGGGCATTTTTAAGGTTGATTTATCACTTTAATATATTTTTTTTCTTCAATTTTATTATTCAGGTTAAAAATATATATCTTCTTATTTAATATTATTAAATTAGTTATTTGGGTTCACAAAGAAGTAGGTATCTAACTATCTCTCCTTTTGTTCCTTATATCATCATGGGTATTATCTATGTACTTTCTTCATTGCCATTTCTATTGACAGGAACAATGTGCTAAAGATCTATCGACATTGTTAAAAATTTTTGATATTTTAAAAAAAGCTACTGTATTTGCTTTAAGATAGCTTGTATATAGAGGTTGACTAACTGGAGAAAAGGACCAAGATATTGTGCCACCTGATTTGCTCCTAGACTATTTTTTAACTTATATACTTTTTAACTATTTTTTAAGAATAAGTTTATTTTATAAAAAAGTCAAAGCAGGACATTTTATATCACTGAGCCTTTATTTTTGGGTACACACTTACCAAATGTGATAATTTTTCTAACGCAAAAATAGAATCTAGGAGAAACATAACTTATGCATTCATGGGTGGAAATAACAAAAAAAATTCAAACTTGGATGAGCATCCCACAAGGAACACACAATCTTTTTGTTTTTTTTTTAGTTTCTTTTCGGTTGAGGTTTTTTAACTTCTTTTTTATTATGCATTCATATTATTACTTACTATTTGAAGTGAGGTGAATTTGAAAAAACAAATTTTTTTCAGCCATAACTTATTATCTTCTTTCTAAAGAAAAAGAAGAAACGAAAAACGTGTATTGATAAAAAGTAATAAACATGAATTCTCTCTTGGGTATTGAAGCTGAAAAGCCTGAAGCCCATTGGGTCCAGGGAAGAAGATAAATTCTCTCCAATCTTGAAGAAAACTGAGACAATAAATAATAAACATTTTTTACAAAATTATTTACTTAACTATGGTCCTTTTTTTGTTTTACAGGGAGAAAGGTGCTGGTTCTACTCTTGGTTCTGCTGCAGATATAAGAAAATAGTGGCAATGATCCACCATAATGATATACAAGGACGTTTTGAAGGGGGTATTACGGTGTCTTATTGCTGTCTTATCCAATCGTATTTAGAGCACAAAATGTGGGTAAATTTTTAAATATGATGTTGATTATATAGGTATTATTAATCACGGCCGACTGAATACAGATTCAATACGATTACCTTGTCAAATCCATCATGAAAACGCGAATTGAAAGTGTAGCAAGTCAAATCCGCTTTTTTGGTATCAGAATCAAGCCGCATAAAAATATTCGCTTTTTATCTCTCTTTTTTACTTTTTATCCCTCCTTTAGACATGGGGGCAAAAAGCGATACTTACATGAAAAAATGTCTCGTTTTATGAAAACAGAAATGAGAATATTGAATATGTATTCAGTCAGCAGAACATAATTTATTATTTCTTTTACCCAGAACATTTAAGTTCAAAAATGCAAGATAGCGGAGTAAATTAAATATTAAGTGTTTTAAGAAATAGGCAGTTAAGTTCGTCATAGAACTAACGTACGAGTAAACGTGAAATGTAGCGCAATATTCCGCCTCCTTTTTATCTGTAAAAAAAATGTCGGTTGAAATGAGATATCAGAATCCCATCTCTGCGGTCTTGCGTTGACAAGTTCACGTTTACGCATGTATAACGTTAAGATCAGACACTAACTAACGTAGTCCTACGTCTACGTCATGTTGCTAACGCAGCAAGTTGTACCGAACAGTCAAAAAATCAGTAGACTGGTAATACAAATAGGGCTCAAGAAAAAAAAGCAAGATAGAAATAAACTGTACCAAAATGTAAAGGGCAGAAACGTCCGATACGACAAATTTCACGTCTACGACCAGGCACCTCTTACGTATCATGGCCTACTTAAACTGCCTAATGGCTGAAACCTTGTTTGGCCAACCTGTATATTTTTGTTAACAAATATATTTTTGTCCCACTACTTATAAAAATCGGCTCATTTGTTGATAAGTTATAAGTTTTCAAAGAACCCGATTTTCACAACTTTTATATTTTTGAAATGAAAAAGAATCAAGATTTTCTATTTTTTAGCAAATTGAGTTGGTTAAAAAATTAGCTCAACAATTTATTTTACTACTCTGTATTTGTCTTACCTAAATAAGACCACTTACGACATTTTACGTAAAGTATAGTACACAACTCACATATTATGGTCTTTACACATTCAGATGAATTAAGATACTCGTTTAATTACCATCATAACATGCTTGTTATGTAAACTATTATGACAAATTGGATAAAAATCGGTTAAGTGGCTTTTGAGTAATCTACTACTAGTTTGGATTCAGCCCTTTCTAATTTACTCTCATTTATATTATTTAAAAATATTTTATTTATTTCCGTTGTCTTCTTAAATATTTTTTGTTTTTTATTAGTTTTTCGCAATATATATACATTTTAATGTATTTGTTTTACTAAAATGTCGTGTTTTTTTTTAAATGTATTTTAAGATTAATGTTAATATAATTTTTTACTAAACTATTTTCAAACGTTTTACACTTTTATTATTTTAATTTATTTGATTTATTTATGTTGTCTTTGTAAAACATATTTCTTTCTACTGAATCAGGAACATAAATTGGTAGACATCTTTGAAGCATTATTCTCCCTAAAAAAATTAAGAGGGCTTTTAAAATAAAATAATGACGAATAAAAAGTCAACATAACTTTATCTAGTGCATTTAGTTAAGTACTAAAGCAAAAGTGTGAGAGAGGCAAATACTCGCTGGTATATGATCGTAACTTTTGCTTGGGTGAACCGTTGATAAAATTAGGAATGCATTAAACAACCAAAACAAATATAAATTGGTTAGATTTCAAGGACACGAATTTTAAAAATATATTATATGCATTTACAGGATGTCCGCTATATTTTGAATCTTTGACCCCCACGTTAGTGCCGCTATTATTTTCCAAGCTACTTCATTTCCCATTTCCATAAGCAAATTTTAACTGTGGCCAATTTTCATTTTCATTATTAAGCAAAAACCTTTTCAAATTACTAATAGGTAGGCTCAATCAAGCTACACCTCCTCCTCAATGAAACTCAATTTGGATATTGTAAAAATTATGTACTAATTTAGTCCCCTTTTAAAAAATTTTGTACTTGATTAATAACGGAGTGTGTGCAACCCCCCCCCCCCCCTATGCTTAGGAGACAGATTTAATAAAAATTGATATGTCGTAATTTTGTACTAATTATATACTCTTAAAGAAGGGTACTTTTAGTTTACAAAAATCATCGGTTCCCAAGATTTTTGTTTGTTTGTTATGGGGTGTGTAGTTTGATATCAAGGTACACCCTTGTACTTAGAAAAAAGATTCGAACAAAAATGACTATGCCAGAATTTGGTATTAATTATGTACTAATTTCGTCCCCTTCTAAAAAAGTCCCTACTATTAAGATTTATTTTTTTTTGTTTTTATGGAGTTTTTAGCTTGATATCAAGGCATAACCCCCACTGCTTAAGCAATAGTTTTGAAAAAAAGCACTTATGCCAGAATTTGATAAGCAAATTCCGTCGCCTTCTAGAAAATTTTCTACTATCAAGATAACTTAATTTTTTTCAAGGCACCTTCTAAAAAATTCCCTACTATTAAGATTTATTTTTTTTTGTTTTTATGGAGTTTTTAGCTTGATATCAAGGCATAACCCCCTCTGCTTAAGAAATAGATTTGCATATAAACAAAAAAAAAAGTTATCTGGAGAGTAGGCAATTTTTAAAAAGGCACGAAATTAGTACCTAATTAGTAGCAAATTGAAGAGTAGGCAATTTTTAGAAGGGGACGAAATTACTACATAATTAGTACCAAATTCTGGCATAGTCACTTTTGGTCAAGCTACACACCCGATAACAAACAAACAAAAATCTTAAGAACCAATGGTTGTTGTAAACTAAAAGTACCCTTCTTTAAGAGTACATAATTAGTACAAAACTATGACATATCAACTTTCATTAAATCTGTCTCTTAAGCATGGGGTGCAGGCCCACCCCCCACTTTTAAGTGCGAATAACTCCGTTATTCGTTAAGTACAAAATTTTTTAAACGGGGACTAAATTAGTACATAATTTTTACAATATTCAAGTTGAGTTTAGTTTAGGGGGGGGGGGGTGTAGCTTGAGTCACTAATTAAGACTAATAGGTAAACTTAAAGATACTACCAAATTTATTGGTTAAGTAGTAGCGGAAGGACGGCTTTTTAAGACTGGCAATTAGGCTTTTATAGACTCTTTTATACACGTGCCCCTTAGGATATAATTTTGGCTGACACCTCTTCGTCACAGGCAGGGATCTTAAGACCCTATGAAAGGTGATCCTACTAACATCGATACCGTCCCAGCAAATCTTGGTTTTAACAGTGGACTTTCTCCCCAGCCTTCGGCAGTCATATTAAGTTGACCCGAAAATTGAAGGTCAATGCCGGTTTCACTAGTCACCATCGGAGTCCCGTCAGACACATCCTTTGGAATAGTCCCGCTGCCTCAAAGCGCAGGTCGCATCTTTTAGGTCACCTTCTGTTGTCTCCGGCTGTCGGGAGTCCAGTCCAAACCTACATTTACTCCAAATATATTTTTCTTCAGTTTTTTCACTTAAAATCATCAATCGGATTCTTAATATAGGGCACCTAGGATAATCAAAATCAGTTAAAAAAATTTTAAACCATTTATTTCCCACTTCATGCGAAATTACCTGATGATTCCCAACCAGAATAATTTATGAACAGATAGTCGTTTTGAACATAGATACATAATAATATGGGTTTCGTTTAAACACACAAAGTATATGTCAATTTCACATTTGCTATGATACTTGAATTTTATTGACAAATATTTGCAAAAAATGATAAAGCTTTTGTATTTAAATTTTTTTCTTAGAATCAAAATATAGCGGAACATTGCACCTGTATACAGACCGCTTCAAGCTACTGCGAACATAGGGGGAATCAAGTCCAATTTACTCTCCGTGCCGTACGACCGAGGTGGATTCGAAGCACGCCGCAGTGTTATCTTTTGGAAATTCATTTTGTTTTTATTATTTTGTTTTATTTCTGCCTTGCTCGAGAAACAGATGGGTAAGTTCTTAATTGAAATAATACATTTTTAAAACTAAAAATGGATGTCTACGAAGTTGCTGAAAAAGTGCAGATGGTCAAATGGTCAAATCGTCATAACCCAACACACGTTCGATATTGGTCGAGGGAAAATTTGCATTTGTATTTTGACGTAAGAACACAGTATCCCCAAAAACTAAATGTTTGGGGGGGGGGGTATTGTAGGGGAAAACGTAATTGGGCCATTTTTTATTATTATTTTTTTTATACATTATTCCAACTGCTAGGCAGTTGTTAGGTGTAAGATGTGGTGAAACATGGTTTCAACAAGATGGTTGTTCCGCTCACAATGTTGGCCTTGTTAGGGAATATCTTGATAATGTATTTCCTAATCGGGTTATAAGTACACGGGGAACTATTTTATGGCCAGCTCGATCTCCCGATCTTGCTCCTAATGACTTCTATCTGTTTTTGAAGAAGCTTTTCAAATTATCACCCCTAACATGCTTGGAAACGTTAGAAGGGGTTTTTATAGTAGGCTCGGATATTGTCTAGCCGAGCAAGGAGGACTTTTCGAACATTTGCTTTAATTTTTTTTTGACTGGGAGACTCTTTTTGGTTTTTAGAATGTATTATTTTATTTTGAGAACTTGCTTTTATTTTGTTTCTCCTTATTATTTTCATTGTAACACGTCGTCACTGATAAATCTGAGCAGTTGACAATAAAACGCTCTTATTTATCAGTGACAAAAAATAAGAAAATTACGTTATAAAAATTTGCGTATTTATTGACCAAATTCCGGTTTCATTGACTACGCTCCACACAGCACCGTGGTTAGAGGCGTACTAAATACAAGGCGAACGGCAGCGAATGGCCATCGGAAGCCTGAGTGTTGCTTGCTTCACTGATAGGCGTGCGGTGTCTCTGCATGTACGTACACTGGCAAATTAGACTACTTCCGCCCTATGTTCGCAGTAGCTTGTAGCGGTCTGTATAATACACGAGGAAATGTTTTTGTGTAGTGCTGCGAGTTTTACTAGTACTAGTCGACCAGACTCTTGATATTTACCTAATAGAACAGATTTTTCGACATTCTTCATCCTCAAATCGTTCGTTTATAGGGCTATAATCTAAAATGGTACTGCTAACGTATTCCAATATCCCGGAGTTCACGCAGAACACTGTCCATCAACTAACTAATTGTTAGTAACATCCTTTTGGTTTCTGCATATCTTTTCATAAACGCCTAAAAAAGGAAACCATTATATTTAAATTTATACTTATTAGAGGAACAAAAGTAGTGAAATTATAATCCATTATATCAGAATTCAAAAAACGAAACTGAATATGAAGGGAAATATTCCGTGGGTTTACTTTTGTTTTTCAAACTCGCACTTAGAAGAAAAAAACATATTGATGTCACAGTCACCCCCTAAGGTGAATTTTAAAAAAAAAAAATGGTGGTAGAAAGCGCGGATAGTCCAAAATCAATTATTTTATGTTTAAAGGAAATGAAAATATCTCGAAAACTGTAGCTTTGAAAGACTTGAACCTTATAACAAAATTTGTAGGTAATATTTACGAAAACTAAAATTTGAAAACCCCACATCATCATCATATCAATACCCGCTTTACTTCTAAAGTTATAATTTTTTTATATATTTGAACGTTTTTCCAAATAACTCGAAAACTAGAGCTCCCACGAATTTGGACTTTATAACAAAATTTGTAGTCCATATTCATGGAAACTTAAATCTGAAAACCGTATATCGATACTTGCTTTTGTTCCAAAGTTACAATGTTTTGAAATATTTTATCCGCTTTTCCCCCTTCAACCCCCCACCACCCTACCCAAAAGTTAATCAGTTCATGGTCAGCCGATAGAGGATTTTTGTACCCAAAGGCGTTCTCGAGTTATCGTGTATACAAACCGACAACAGACAACTTTTTTTTTCGTCGATTAAGGTGTTTTGGAACCTTAGTAACTCACTTTTGATAAAAAAAAAAGTGAAAATATCACGGTTTTATTAGTCCCATATTGGTATGGTGGACTAAAAAAGTTTAAAATCAAATAGGCGGCAGTGAAAATTCCCCATATAACAATGTAAATCGATACCTCTAATATACAGGCTAGTGAGTGACATTTTTGACACTGATGACAGTTATTACATGTTAATTGTCAAAATGGTCGCCACAAAAGTTAAAAGACCACTGAAACAACTAGTAATTGAAATGAGTAAATTGTTAAGAACTTTTTTAAAATAAGGCCATAAGTAAGATTTTTTTTAAACATGTCAAAAAGTTGTAAGAACTGTGATTCACTGACTATTTAAAAAAAATTGTAATTAATAAAATTATTGTAAAAATTCCAAATTTCGACACAAACTTAAATTTTTAAAATAAAGAAAAATGTTAGCACCCTAATAAATTAAATTGTTTAATGACTTCACACTAGGAGTTTTTTTTGAGGTTTTTTTACTGTTTAGATTTTTTCTACGGCATTGCACCATACACTACATATTATTGAAGCGATATTGAAATATACTCCTAAGCCACTTGTAGCATATCTTTTAAAAAATTGAAAATTAAATGATTTGAAGGTATTTTTAGGGGATGGTGGGGTATAAACTTGCATTAAGGGCTAGTTTATCAATAGCGAGTTAATTGAACTCTCGAGTTCAAGAAAAAGATAGCTGACATATACCAAGTGCCAGAATGAGACAGCTGAAGGTTAACTCGGGAGGTAAATGCTTAACCCGCTATTGATAAACCAGCCCTAGTGTGTTACCCATAACCTTATTATAAAAAAGTTCTAAACCAAAATAAAATTATATTTCTAGTCACTTAAATTATCATAAGCACTCAAGTGTTTTCACGATTTTCGACTCATTGAAAGAAAAATGCACTTTTAAAGGTGATTTTAGGGTTCACCCACCTCAGATTTTTAGTCCTGGCCCCATCGTATACCCCCGCAAAAAAAAATTATGTCCGGAGATTTTGACTTATCGATTCATGTTTTTGAATCATTGTGGCTGTAATTTATCTTGGGTAGACATTGAAGACTCAGGTCAAACTATTTTAGTGACCACCCTGTAGTTTTGTATTAAAACGCTTAAAATTTGCATTTTTTTGTGTGTCTAAAAAAAGCCAACGGGTTTTTTAAAATTGTAATTTTTACAAAATTTAATTTTTTGACATTTAGAAAAAGAATTGTTAGCATCTGTAGAGTCTCATTGTCAACAAAATTGGCGAAAAGATAACAAAATCCGGTTAACTTAAATTTATTAGCAGTTTTTATTTCATGCAAGAAGTTGGTATACGAAATAAAAAAACCCATAGTTTTTTTCTTAATAGAATGTATCAAATGATACATCTGTTTACAGAAAATAAATAGAAGATGCAAAAAAAACATACAGTGTCTCAAAAAAAAACCCAACTGTTTTTTAAGATGCATAAAACTTTTGGACATACGCCATTTTAAATTTTTGATAAATGTAATTTTTTGACATATTTGCAAACTCTATTTCGAAAACTTTTTTTGCATTAAAATCCGACAATAAATAAAAAATTGGCAGTTAAAACCAAACAGTCCGGTTAATTTAAGTTTATTGTTTTTATTTGATGCAAAAAGTTGGTATACGAAAAAAACGCATAGTTTTTTATTTATAAAGAGAATTTATCAAATGATACATCAGTTTACAGACAATAGATAGAAGTTTTTTGCAGTTGCAAAAAAATATACAAAGTGTCTCAAAAAAAACTCAACGGTTTTTTAAGATGTATAAAACTTTAGGACATCCGCCATTTTTAATTTTTGATAAATGTCACTTTTTGACATATTTGCAAAAAGTCTATTTTATTAACTTTCCGAATCTCTTTTTTGTGATTACGACAATCAATAAAAAACTGCCAGTTAAAACAAAACAGTCCGGTTTTTTGTGGTCCCCCTACATATAAATGAATACTATTCCTCAATATTATAAAGAAAAATACCTAGATCGCGGTCAAGAAAATTCACATAATAAAGATTTGCAAATGGGATTTATAATTTATTTAACGGCTTAAGTAGTTTTTTTACCTCACCCTGTTTACAAATTAATAGATTGTTACCTTTGGGAAAAAAAATATTTTACAATCTAAAAAATCAGGAAGCTCTACATCCAGCTAGTCGCTATGTTACACGTCAATTCGATAATCTGCCATTGCCATTGCCAATTCCAAAGTTAGGTTTAACAAAAAACTTTTGCATTTATGAAGATATATCTCTACAACCATTTGCCTTTGATAATAAGGAGAATTGATGGGATGAAGCAATTTAGAGGTACTGTTAGATTCTGTTTTGAGGAAAAAGCTTTTTACAGTTTTGATGAGTATTATAGGGAGACATTTTAGTGTTGTTTTGTAAACCACTATACACTTGAATTTTTTATTTCATTTTATGATTTTAAATTTTATAATTATTTTTAATATACCAAGAATGAATCTTTTACTATATTGTATAAACATGTAGAAAATATAGATTGTTAAAATGCCTTTTTTTTAAAAAAAATTCTGACTACATTTAATATTAGACTTTGACCAAAAGATCATAATAATGTAGAATGTAGGTACATCTTTTTAATTTAGGATTTAGGTAAGTTAATTACTAATTTTTTGCTTTGTCAATAAGACTATGTCTTCAGATAATAAAGCACAGTTTGACTTGATTTGATTTGATTGATTTTAGAGGGTGCGATTAAGGGTATTTTCAATCGTTTTCTTTTGGGTCACCCCAAATATATACAAAGATAAGTGCCAAACAAAAATTGTTGACAATGGTATGTAAAATCACATTTCGAAAGGAATTTTTTTATAAACCTTATAGATTTATCATAAACCAAGGTCTAAAACAGCCATTTTTGGAACTTTACCCTTCATTGCTGGCTCATTCTGTACAATTACATGAAATCATATTTAGAAAGGAATTTTTTATAAACCTTATAGTTTTCTCATAAACCAAAGTCCAAAACGGTCATTTTTTGAACTATACCCTTAACTGCAGGCTCACCCTGTACAATTACAGGAAAATGTCAATGACAAAAAATGTTTGTTAAGACCTTGTCTATGACATATTAAAAAAAATACAAAAATTTACCAATATTTTAAAAACTTTCATTTAAATTCGTTTTTTGAACATCCTGTATATTGTTGAAAATTACGTTAATTTAAATATAGTTTATTTTGGCTTAACGAATAAATTCTCTAAAAATAAGAAAATCGGAAAAGCTATATGGACCTGTTTATCTCGGTTTCCATGGCAACCCTTATCTTTAATAGACATAGAACATAATACATAAAACGCAGAAAGAAATTATCTTTCAATCAGTGGTTTTCTTTTTTTTCGATCGGCCAAGTACTTTTTGATATTTACCCTTTTCCACACAAAAAAGTGCAAATTTTAAGCTTTTTAATACAAAAATACAGTGTGGTCCCTAAAATAGTTTGACCCAAGTGCTCAATGTCTACCCAAGATAAATTACTTCTACAATTATCCAAAAACATGAATCAAAAGTCAAAATCTCCGGATCTATATTTGTTTGCGAGGGTATATGATGTGGCCTGACTACTTGGAGTGCTGAGGAATTTTTGTAAATTAAATATTACTAGACTTACAGTATAAAATGTTGTTTATTTACCTTTTTTTCCCAGCATATCCTCTACTCTGGGAAATATTTCTAATGTAGTTAACAGTAGTCCAAATCTTCGAAATACTATTATATGACAATCTTTGATATGACGATATGATTCACTGTCTGGGAGTCCAACCAAACTCCTAAAACTGAAAAGTAGGGTTAGAATAATACCCTGCCAACAAATCAAAATATCCTTTAACACGTGGGGCAAATCAAAACCGTTCTAGTTAATGTTAGCGTGTAAAAAAAACTTTTGGAGGTTATACTGGTAGATTTTAAAAATCACCGAAAATTTTTCAAGCTCAAGTTTTATTTTCAAGAAAGAAAACCCAAATGACAGAAAAATTATCAGTGTAATTTCGACTTTGCTTCTTTAAAAAAATTATCACTCTAATTGTCAAAAATGACACTTGTCTTACGGAACACATAAGTGATATAATCGCTAACTTATAGTTCATTGGATGAAATGAGGTATTTCTGATTTTTTGATATGTTGTATGTGATAAAGTGGTTATGACAAATCCGAGTTTTCGACCTCAAAGGATCTCTATATAATTGTTAAATTCTACAAAAATCACTAAATTTTCTCACTTTTTCTCAAAAATTTGACAACTATAACGACTAATGTTACAGCCTCGGTCACGGCAAGTGGCTATAAAAGAAAATTTAAAAACAAAATGAGATTAATTTGGTCTTTGTAGGGGAAATAGTTTCTAAGATACAGCAATTTAAAGTTTTGCAAAATTTCCGAAAAAAATATTTGGTTTTTTCTTAGTGTAATATCGAAAAATTAGTTGTTCATGATAACTTGTACAAATTCGAGAATTTTTTAATATTTTTGGTTTGACAGTTAACACTAATTACACGTTCCATGATAATGGTTTTTTTCAATTTTACTCTTATTTTCTTATAGACTATAGAAAATAATAAGATTTAAGTATACCTAGGCATCTGAAAATGTTTTTTTTTTAAAGGTTTTGTACAGTTAAAGATACATAGCAATATAACACTTTAATGTAAGCAGGGGCATTTTAAGAAAAACGTGTGGAGATCTGCGTTTTTACCCACTTTTTGCTCATTTTTATTGCTTTAAATGTCATAATTTTTGTTTCTGTAAACCGATTTTGATGAAAGTGTGAAAGTACCATTAAAATCGGCCTGGCAGTGTTTCTATGATGCTGGATCAAATGAACAGACAGACAAAAATTGTAAAAATTGTATTTTTGGTATCTACCTATATGGTTTGGTTAGAAGCCCACACCAATAATTTTAAAAAAATATTCAATGTACAGAAATGGTAGGTAACTTATAGAGATTTATTATATTTGGAAAGATTAAAAGTCTAGCTTATAAAATATGATAAATGAATGTTTAGTGTTTCAGTGTTTCATTAGTGAAGTAAAGGCTTAAGCCCAAAGTTAAGCCTCCGATTAGGCATTTAAAGAAAATTGTAAGAAAGCTAATTGTAATTTTAATATTTTGAGCATGTGATGCTGTACAAATTTCAAAATTTACACATACCTATCCCACTAGCTGTTGCAGTTTGCAGAGATAAAGTGGAACTCAAGGTAGAATAACCCTCGGTGGAACCCTTCTTCAACTTACGATGCACCAGGATGCACCTAACCACTCCAGTTAATGTTGATCTAGTTTTTTTACATTTTACTATTATTTTCTGATAGACTATAGAAAATAATAAGATTTAAGTATACCTAGGCAATGAAAATGTTTTTTTTTTAAAGGTTTTGTACAGTTAAAGATACATAGCAATATAACACTTTAATGTAAGCAGGGGCATTTTAAGAAAAACGTGTGGAGATCTGCGTTTTTACCCACTTTTTGCTCATTTTTATTGCTTTAAATGTCATAACTTTTGTTTCTGTAAACCGATTTTGATGAAAGTGTGAAAGTACCATCAAAATCGGCCTGGCAGTGTTTGTATGATGCTGGATCAAACAAACAGACAGACAAAAATTGTAAAAATTGCATTTTTGTTATCTACCTATATAGTTTGGTTAGAAGCCAATACCAATAATTTTTAAAAAATATTCAATGTACAGCAATGGTAGGTAACTTTATAGAGATTTATTATATTTGGAAAGATTACAAGTCTAGCTTATAAAATATGATAAATGAATGTTTAGTGTTTCAGTGTTTCATTAGTGAAGTAAAGGGTTAAGCCCAAAGTTAAGCCTCCGATTAGGCATTTAAAGAAAATTGTAAGAAAGCCAATTGTAATTTTAATATTTTGAGCATGTGATGCTGTAAAAATTTCAAAATTTACACATACCTATCCCACTAGCTGTTGCAGTGATAAAGTGGAACTCAAGGTAGAATAACCCTCGGTGGAACCCTTCTTCAACTTAAGATGCACCAGGATGCACCTAACCATTCCAGTTAATGTTGATCTAAAAAACAAAAAATGATTCTGCATGTAAATATTATTGGATAGATAGTATATTATTCAGCTAAATATAAATAATAATCATTTAAAATATTACTAAGGATTTAAAAAGTTAAATTATTATAATTATGATTATGTATTGAAGGTGACAGTGTTAAAATTATAATAACCACACTTTCTGATTTGTTTAAAATTTTATAAACTAATGCTTACAATGTGTATCACTTGTATATGTTCAGATCCAATTTTAAATAATTCAATTATTTTAAAATAATTTTTAGTACTTATAATAAATAAAAACAAAACATGTTAATAGTTCCTTTGAAAGTTCCATAAGAAAAGTGGCACTTCACAAAATCGCAGTAAATTTTTTTTAAATTTAAAAAGGTAAACTCTGCTAGAAGAAAATTTGTGGATTTACTGTCATTAGTGGCATGTCTAAGTAATTTTAATGCAATGGAATACAACACATGTTCTGCCATGAGCGGCTACCCCCTTGATTACATGGACTGGGTTGCTTGCTACAAAAAAAGTGACATAATTTTGGGAATTGTGGTCACCTTTGAGGTAGTAGGTAACCATGATTTATAAACTAGATCATATTGTTCTGGTTTGACGTTGATTGCCATACCTCTATCTTTTCTCTGTTACTGAGCAAGAAAAAGTCAGATATGAATCAAAAACAAAAATGATACTAAATAAATCTTGATGTTCCTATATTTCCTATTAAAGGGGTTCTTTAGCAAAAATATTAGTTGTGTTATTTCTAAAGTAGAAATGATCCTAAAAATAGCGCTGTATGTGATTTGTCCATATGACTTTAAATAACCGAGATTTTAAATTTCTAAAATCAAAGCTTGGAGCTTTGATCACACCTTTCAGACAATTAATGCAGTCCTTGACTCATGTCTCTTTAACACTTACCCCTCAAATTCATTCAAGTTTTATGGATTCAAAGAAGATGAACAGATGGTTATTTCTAAATGTATGATACTGCGTTAATTTTCAAAATTAAAAATCTCCGTTATTTAAAGTCATATGAACAAATCAAACACACTGCTAGTCTTAGGATCATTTCTACTATAAAATATTCACAACTTGTTGCTGGAGATTTCTTTAATGGTCTCAGGGAATGATAGTTTGTTTTCCCGGTAATTATGCAGTATACAGTTTTTTGCCTTTTTTGATTTTTTATGAAAAACTTTTTATGGGGGCACCTACTAGGGTCCCTTGGACCACAAATCCGCCTGCGCCGGTTGGTATTTTTTTTGATTTTTTTTAAAAATTTTTTCACTAAAACAACCCAATCCAACACAGTCCAACCCAACCTAATCCAACCCAACCCAAAACAATAAAAAAAACACATTACAACCCCCTTCCGGGCACCCTTTTTTTTCTTTAAAAAAAAAGAAAAATCGGGCGCAGGCGATTTGGGGTCCTAGGCACCATAGTAGGTGCACCCATAAAGAGTTTTTCATAAAAAAAAATCAAAAATGGCAGAAAACCGTATACTGCATAATTACCGTTTTCCAATCCGGCAGTTAATGTATTAAGTGTGTACTCAAATAAATAATAATTATAATTTGCAGCATGCATGTTCATCCTTACCTCTTTATGGGTTATTTCCTTGAAATCCAGCAGGCGTTTTCTGGCTTGTTTTCATAGATTCTTTCTTTTTTAACTTATCACTAGTTATTAGATGTTAACTCTAGGTAAGTTTGTTTTTTTAAGCACTCCACACGTTGAGTATAAATTGGACTTTAAGTTTTTATCTTTTTTCTTTCAATTTTCACTATTTACATGAAAGATGAGGCATTTTTATTTACCTCTTGATACAGCAAAAGTTAACATCGAACTTCTGACGAGAATATTTTTAAAAAGCTGCGCAGAGAAAAATTAAAACTAACAAAATAAATAATAACTTTTGAGGTTATATTTCAAATTGAAGTCAGCCACAGTTAGTTTACTGTGAAGTCAGCGAAGCGAGCCGAGACGACGGTGGCCTTAACAGCGATATATATATATTGTGATATATATAATTGGTTGCCTATCCTTGGCAATGATTTTTAGTAAATATTATAATTTAAATCAAAATATTATACTATTCTATTGGTATTATGCCTCATAAGTCCTAAAATATCCCTCAATTTTTTTTCTCATAAGTTGTAAGGCGTAAAATGCCTGCAAAAAGATAACGATTTTCAAACCGACCTCTCTTTGGGTCGGAGCACTGGCAACAGTGCATCAGCAAATTTGTTCTTAAAAATTCGATGGCACGTTTGTATAGTTGCTTTAAGAGAACTTTAGAAATGTTTATTGGTGCTAAAACAAAGACAAAGGTTGTTTTATCACATTTCGATAGCATACTTGCATTAAAAGATCACAAAACTCATAAAAAAATCAATTTATATGTATTTCAAGTCCTAAGTAGGTTACTAAAGTAAACTTCAGTTTCCTTTTCCAACCGTACGTGTAAACTCGGTTTGAAAGTCGGGTCGCTATTTAAAATAGCCGGCACTTGAATCGGGGTCCTGGTATTATAATGATTATTGCAAACCTGATTAATTTGAGAAAAATTGTTAATATTGTTCTTTACAAACAAAATGGATTTTAATATATAAATTGCCGGAAATGTCAAAATATTATGTTTTGTAAAGATAGGCCTACATGACTCTCGTCTAATAATCCTTTTTTGGATTATGAATATTCTCTCATTGTTTGAAGCGCCACCCCAGAAAATAATGTTATATGATATGACTGAAAAAATTTTGTGTCATTCGAAAGGTCTATTTTGCGCAATTTTGCACATCCTTCAGTACCCCACAAGAGCGTTCTCAAAAAGTTTGCCCCCCCCAGTTAATATTTTTCAAAAAATTTATGTCATTCGAGAAGCCTAATTTTGGTATGGATCTTCACAGGATGTGCTATCCACGTCCATTTGTTAAATGATATCATAGCATGTGAAAGTATAATCCGGAAATTCATAAAAATTAAAAACTTTTGATTATAGACACATATATGTAAGCATAAGCAATTATATGTAAATTTAAACAATATTTGAAGATATTACACAATCGAGGTCTCTTTATTTTGCTTATACTTCTGGGAAATTTTAGGACCAAGGTTAACCGTAACCGCTACGAAAAGAAAACAGCTCCAGAAACTAGTAGGTAGGTATATGCATCTATATCTAAATTCGGGACAGGTATCCGCGGGAGGCGGGAGGTTGTACGTGCCATAAAGAGGAATGCGTGCGTACCTACACCTACCACCCGCGAAGGCCTTTTATGTAATATATTGAAATGTCGCTTAGCAATGCCTAGTTTTATTTGTGTTCATGATTCAGCCGAAGTCAGGCTGAAGTTTCCGAAGTTTGCAACGTGTATTTTAAATGGTGGCGTTCCATTTCGGCAGGAAAGTCACTGTGAACGCCTCTATTTAAAATACATAACATTACGGATCTAAAAATGCATCACGTGATCAGCCATGCATTTGCCGATTTTTTCCGTTACGTAACGCAATTTTTAAATTATTATTGTGAAATACAACAACTTTTTGGATTTTTCGAGTGAAAAAGAAAAATCTCTGGCAGCAAAACGCTACGTTATTTTAGACTGGAGTAGTCCCAAACGTTACAAAGCGTTATATAGGGGGTTGCGGGTTGGGGTAAAAATTGGGCAAAATAAGGGTTACGTAATAAGTGCACTACCTCTCAGTTTACGCAATTACTTTGTGGTTGGCGGTAAATATAACCTAACTTTTTTGTTACTTTTTATTTTTTTTAGTCGATGATATGTACCTCATCAATCAATTTTCCAAAAATATTACGAAAAAAATAAAATAACGATAACCACAAAGTAATTCATCCGGAAATTCCGACCTCTGTTATGGAACTGCGCAGTCGCAGAAGTAACAATAATAATAAGGAAAGAGACAAAAACACTGACCAAAAAGACCTTAAGTGTGAATGGATGTTTAACTTTCTACCTATTGGTGTCATCCCATTTGCAGCAGGCGTTGTTTTCGTCTTTGGGTTGAGAATTGAGTCAAATTTACATGACATATTTTTTGAATTCGATTTGATTTTTTTTTCGATCTATAAAAGGAATAATAATTTTTTTCTTATTCGCCATTTTAAGTGCATGAAATATAAAAACAAAATGTCTAAAATGTTTATGTGTAGAAATAAATAAACGACTTCTTATAATTATAATTATTGACGGACGGAATTTTTTGATGTAAACCTAGTTAATAACAAATCAAGACGACAAACGCGTGGTGTGAACTGCAAAATCAAGGCGCGCGTCATTACCGTAGCCGCTGTCCGCAAATAGCAAGCTATCATCCCACCATTATCCAGATGAAAATTTTCGGACGCACCCATGAAATCGGAGGCGCGTTCGACCTCGGGTGCAACTTGCCCCAAAATGGGTAAAAATGGGTAAGTGCAGCCCTCTAGAAATTTGATAAGCCTTTGGTATTCTTGATATGTAAAAGAGAAAGATAGAATTGCGGCGATATAGGCGTTCTTAGTCATTTTCGGTAAGATGTGTCTGAGCTTCATAGAAAGTCACAGTTTCCTCGTCCTTCACTCCCCAAATGGACCTACCTAAATTTTTGGGTGTTCTGCACCAAATTTTGACGTTTCTTTGACCTTGGGCATCTTGTTTTTACACTTTGCAGTGTGTATTTGTGGAAGAAATGAATTTAATGGACGAGGCTGCGAATAACTATTTTTTTTTATTATTTCGCCAGAAGCACGAAACCGTCTGGGCGTGAAAAAAATTCTATTTTTTTTATAAGTTAACTATATAGGTTAAAAAAGTGTAGGTTGTATAAAAACAAGCTTACGGAACCGTGGATTGAATTAGAGCGTACCCCTATTCACTCCATGGTCCCGTAAGTATAGGTATGTTTTTATCCCATTTTTTTGAGCTGTAACTTTTATTTTGGTTTATTATTGAAGTAAAATATGCGTGCGTGAAAGTAGAAAGATCTGAAAGAAAACAAAGCGTCGTTTTCTTTTTAAAGAAAGTGTTTATTTTATCTATCTTATGTTATTATTAGAAGTGCAACAACACGCAACTACGATTTACTTACTTTCGACTAACTTGCGTGACAAAGACTTTTATGGAACTTAAAATTAACATTTTTATTTTATTAGACACTTAAAGCCAATTATCAAAGTTAACACTATCCTAAGACGTATCTCTATCGAGTGGACCAATCAACCATGTGCAGTTTTAAATATATGGGGAATACGAGACAGCTCCAGCTGATCAAAGTACGCCTGGATACCTATTCTTCAGTTTCGAGAGAAACGTTCGATAAGCTGAAAAGCTCCACGGCGCCCGCGCAGGAGAACCTGCTATCTTCCCCATAATCAGCAGATGTAAGTTGTAGGAGAGGTCTTTTGATATGCGGTAGCCCGGTAATGTCCGGCAGTCAAACTATCCTATTGGTCCAAATCACTGATGTGAGCGTTCCTATAGGAGTGTTCTCTCGAAACTGAAAAGTAGGTACCCTGTCCTGCAATACGTGTCAGGATAACACGAAAGAAGACGTGACGTTACGTAGTTTTCACCCAAGACGTTGCTCTATCAACAAAAACGTCGCGCGTCAATACACGTAATCGTTGTGTAAACTTTTGTTATGATCGGTGCAGAAGTTTTTGAGTTACAGTGGCGCATATCGAGGCGACGGACAGACAGACAGATAGACCGACCGACAGTGACGACACTAAATTATAGAGCCTGTATACGTAAACTATAAATCTACCTTATTTTGTTTGGCAACTGGTAAGCTGATGATGTTGATTGAACTGCTCACGACACCACGTACTTCTCGTTGATTTTATTAAACAAAACGTAAAATATGGCACGACGACGTGCTTTTGAGCTTTGTGCAATGTGGTCTGAGGCGCTTTCGAGCTAAAGCTGCTCCACACTTTTTTGGGCAAGTGCACTACCTTCTTAAATGAAAAGAGCCTTTTATAAGTTTGCGTTAGATAAGAAGTAAATATTATTGGATAGATAGTATATTATTCAGCTAAATATAAATAATAATCATTTAAAATATTACTAAGGATTTAAAAAGTTAAATTATTATAATTATGATTATGTATTGAAGGTGACAGTGTTAAAATTATAATAACCACACTTTCTGATTTGTTTAAAATTTTATAAACTAATGCTTACAATGTGTATCACTTGTATATGTTCAGATCCAATTTTAAATAATTCAATTATTTTAAAATAATTTTTAGTACTTATAATAAATAAAAACAAAACATGTTAATAGTTCCTTTGAAAGTTCCATAAGAAAAGTGGCACTTCACAAAATCGCAGTAAATTTTTTTTAAATTTAAAAAGGTAAACTCTGCTAGAAGAAAATTTGTGGATTTACTGTCATTAGTGGCATGTCTAAGTAATTTTAATGCAATGGAATACAACACATGTTCTGCCATGAGCGGCTACCCCCTTGATTACATGGACTGGGTTGCTTGCTACAAAAAAAGTGACATAATTTTGGGAATTGTGGTCACCTTTGAGGTAGTAGGTAACCATGATTTATAAACTAGATCATATTGTTCTGGTTTGACGTTGATTGCCATACCTCTATCTTTTCTCTGTTACTGAGCAAGAAAAAGTCAGATATGAATCAAAAACAAAAATGATACTAAATAAATCTTGATGTTCCTATATTTCCTATTAAAGGGGTTCTTTAGCAAAAATATTAGTTGTGTTATTTCTAAAGTAGAAATGATCCTAAAAATAGCGCTGTATGTGATTTGTCCATATGACTTTAAATAACCGAGATTTTAAATTTCTAAAATCAAAGCTTGGAGCTTTGATCACACCTTTCAGACAATTAATGCAGTCCTTGACTCATGTCTCTTTAACACTTACCCCTCAAATTCATTCAAGTTTTATGGATTCAAAGAAGATGAACAGATGGTTATTTCTAAATGTATGATACTGCGTTAATTTTCAAAATTAAAAATCTCCGTTATTTAAAGTCATATGAACAAATCAAACACACTGCTAGTCTTAGGATCATTTCTACTATAAAATATTCACAACTTGTTGCTGGAGATTTCTTTAATGGTCTCAGGGAATGATAGTTTGTTTTCCCGGTAATTATGCAGTATACAGTTTTTTGCCTTTTTTGATTTTTTATGAAAAACTTTTTATGGGGGCACCTACTAGGGTCCCTTGGACCACAAATCCGCCTGCGCCGGTTGGTATTTTTTTTGATTTTTTTTAAAAATTTTTTCACTAAAACAACCCAATCCAACACAGTCCAACCCAACCTAATCCAACCCAACCCAAAACAATAAAAAAAACACATTACAACCCCCTTCCGGGCACCCTTTTTTTTCTTTAAAAAAAAAGAAAAATCGGGCGCAGGCGATTTGGGGTCCTAGGCACCATAGTAGGTGCACCCATAAAGAGTTTTTCATAAAAAAAAATCAAAAATGGCAGAAAACCGTATACTGCATAATTACCGTTTTCCAATCCGGCAGTTAATGTATTAAGTGTGTACTCAAATAAATAATAATTATAATTTGCAGCATGCATGTTCATCCTTACCTCTTTATGGGTTATTTCCTTGAAATCCAGCAGGCGTTTTCTGGCTTGTTTTCATAGATTCTTTCTTTTTTAACTTATCACTAGTTATTAGATGTTAACTCTAGGTAAGTTTGTTTTTTTAAGCACTCCACACGTTGAGTATAAATTGGACTTTAAGTTTTTATCTTTTTTCTTTCAATTTTCACTATTTACATGAAAGATGAGGCATTTTTATTTACCTCTTGATACAGCAAAAGTTAACATCGAACTTCTGACGAGAATATTTTTAAAAAGCTGCGCAGAGAAAAATTAAAACTAACAAAATAAATAATAACTTTTGAGGTTATATTTCAAATTGAAGTCAGCCACAGTTAGTTTACTGTGAAGTCAGCGAAGCGAGCCGAGACGACGGTGGCCTTAACAGCGATATATATATATTGTGATATATATAATTGGTTGCCTATCCTTGGCAATGATTTTTAGTAAATATTATAATTTAAATCAAAATATTATACTATTCTATTGGTATTATGCCTCATAAGTCCTAAAATATCCCTCAATTTTTTTTCTCATAAGTTGTAAGGCGTAAAATGCCTGCAAAAAGATAACGATTTTCAAACCGACCTCTCTTTGGGTCGGAGCACTGGCAACAGTGCATCAGCAAATTTGTTCTTAAAAATTCGATGGCACGTTTGTATAGTTGCTTTAAGAGAACTTTAGAAATGTTTATTGGTGCTAAAACAAAGACAAAGGTTGTTTTATCACATTTCGATAGCATACTTGCATTAAAAGATCACAAAACTCATAAAAAAATCAATTTATATGTATTTCAAGTCCTAAGTAGGTTACTAAAGTAAACTTCAGTTTCCTTTTCCAACCGTACGTGTAAACTCGGTTTGAAAGTCGGGTCGCTATTTAAAATAGCCGGCACTTGAATCGGGGTCCTGGTATTATAATGATTATTGCAAACCTGATTAATTTGAGAAAAATTGTTAATATTGTTCTTTACAAACAAAATGGATTTTAATATATAAATTGCCGGAAATGTCAAAATATTATGTTTTGTAAAGATAGGCCTACATGACTCTCGTCTAATAATCCTTTTTTGGATTATGAATATTCTCTCATTGTTTGAAGCGCCACCCCAGAAAATAATGTTATATGATATGACTGAAAAAATTTTGTGTCATTCGAAAGGTCTATTTTGCGCAATTTTGCACATCCTTCAGTACCCCACAAGAGCGTTCTCAAAAAGTTTGCCCCCCCCAGTTAATATTTTTCAAAAAATTTATGTCATTCGAGAAGCCTAATTTTGGTATGGATCTTCACAGGATGTGCTATCCACGTCCATTTGTTAAATGATATCATAGCATGTGAAAGTATAATCCGGAAATTCATAAAAATTAAAAACTTTTGATTATAGACACATATATGTAAGCATAAGCAATTATATGTAAATTTAAACAATATTTGAAGATATTACACAATCGAGGTCTCTTTATTTTGCTTATACTTCTGGGAAATTTTAGGACCAAGGTTAACCGTAACCGCTACGAAAAGAAAACAGCTCCAGAAACTAGTAGGTAGGTATATGCATCTATATCTAAATTCGGGACAGGTATCCGCGGGAGGCGGGAGGTTGTACGTGCCATAAAGAGGAATGCGTGCGTACCTACACCTACCACCCGCGAAGGCCTTTTATGTAATATATTGAAATGTCGCTTAGCAATGCCTAGTTTTATTTGTGTTCATGATTCAGCCGAAGTCAGGCTGAAGTTTCCGAAGTTTGCAACGTGTATTTTAAATGGTGGCGTTCCATTTCGGCAGGAAAGTCACTGTGAACGCCTCTATTTAAAATACATAACATTACGGATCTAAAAATGCATCACGTGATCAGCCATGCATTTGCCGATTTTTTCCGTTACGTAACGCAATTTTTAAATTATTATTGTGAAATACAACAACTTTTTGGATTTTTCGAGTGAAAAAGAAAAATCTCTGGCAGCAAAACGCTACGTTATTTTAGACTGGAGTAGTCCCAAACGTTACAAAGCGTTATATAGGGGGTTGCGGGTTGGGGTAAAAATTGGGCAAAATAAGGGTTACGTAATAAGTGCACTACCTCTCAGTTTACGCAATTACTTTGTGGTTGGCGGTAAATATAACCTAACTTTTTTGTTACTTTTTATTTTTTTTAGTCGATGATATGTACCTCATCAATCAATTTTCCAAAAATATTACGAAAAAAATAAAATAACGATAACCACAAAGTAATTCATCCGGAAATTCCGACCTCTGTTATGGAACTGCGCAGTCGCAGAAGTAACAATAATAATAAGGAAAGAGACAAAAACACTGACCAAAAAGACCTTAAGTGTGAATGGATGTTTAACTTTCTACCTATTGGTGTCATCCCATTTGCAGCAGGCGTTGTTTTCGTCTTTGGGTTGAGAATTGAGTCAAATTTACATGACATATTTTTTGAATTCGATTTGATTTTTTTTTCGATCTATAAAAGGAATAATAATTTTTTTCTTATTCGCCATTTTAAGTGCATGAAATATAAAAACAAAATGTCTAAAATGTTTATGTGTAGAAATAAATAAACGACTTCTTATAATTATAATTATTGACGGACGGAATTTTTTGATGTAAACCTAGTTAATAACAAATCAAGACGACAAACGCGTGGTGTGAACTGCAAAATCAAGGCGCGCGTCATTACCGTAGCCGCTGTCCGCAAATAGCAAGCTATCATCCCACCATTATCCAGATGAAAATTTTCGGACGCACCCATGAAATCGGAGGCGCGTTCGACCTCGGGTGCAACTTGCCCCAAAATGGGTAAAAATGGGTAAGTGCAGCCCTCTAGAAATTTGATAAGCCTTTGGTATTCTTGATATGTAAAAGAGAAAGATAGAATTGCGGCGATATAGGCGTTCTTAGTCATTTTCGGTAAGATGTGTCTGAGCTTCATAGAAAGTCACAGTTTCCTCGTCCTTCACTCCCCAAATGGACCTACCTAAATTTTTGGGTGTTCTGCACCAAATTTTGACGTTTCTTTGACCTTGGGCATCTTGTTTTTACACTTTGCAGTGTGTATTTGTGGAAGAAATGAATTTAATGGACGAGGCTGCGAATAACTATTTTTTTTTATTATTTCGCCAGAAGCACGAAACCGTCTGGGCGTGAAAAAAATTCTATTTTTTTTATAAGTTAACTATATAGGTTAAAAAAGTGTAGGTTGTATAAAAACAAGCTTACGGAACCGTGGATTGAATTAGAGCGTACCCCTATTCACTCCATGGTCCCGTAAGTATAGGTATGTTTTTATCCCATTTTTTTGAGCTGTAACTTTTATTTTGGTTTATTATTGAAGTAAAATATGCGTGCGTGAAAGTAGAAAGATCTGAAAGAAAACAAAGCGTCGTTTTCTTTTTAAAGAAAGTGTTTATTTTATCTATCTTATGTTATTATTAGAAGTGCAACAACACGCAACTACGATTTACTTACTTTCGACTAACTTGCGTGACAAAGACTTTTATGGAACTTAAAATTAACATTTTTATTTTATTAGACACTTAAAGCCAATTATCAAAGTTAACACTATCCTAAGACGTATCTCTATCGAGTGGACCAATCAACCATGTGCAGTTTTAAATATATGGGGAATACGAGACAGCTCCAGCTGATCAAAGTACGCCTGGATACCTATTCTTCAGTTTCGAGAGAAACGTTCGATAAGCTGAAAAGCTCCACGGCGCCCGCGCAGGAGAACCTGCTATCTTCCCCATAATCAGCAGATGTAAGTTGTAGGAGAGGTCTTTTGATATGCGGTAGCCCGGTAATGTCCGGCAGTCAAACTATCCTATTGGTCCAAATCACTGATGTGAGCGTTCCTATAGGAGTGTTCTCTCGAAACTGAAAAGTAGGTACCCTGTCCTGCAATACGTGTCAGGATAACACGAAAGAAGACGTGACGTTACGTAGTTTTCACCCAAGACGTTGCTCTATCAACAAAAACGTCGCGCGTCAATACACGTAATCGTTGTGTAAACTTTTGTTATGATCGGTGCAGAAGTTTTTGAGTTACAGTGGCGCATATCGAGGCGACGGACAGACAGACAGATAGACCGACCGACAGTGACGACACTAAATTATAGAGCCTGTATACGTAAACTATAAATCTACCTTATTTTGTTTGGCAACTGGTAAGCTGATGATGTTGATTGAACTGCTCACGACACCACGTACTTCTCGTTGATTTTATTAAACAAAACGTAAAATATGGCACGACGACGTGCTTTTGAGCTTTGTGCAATGTGGTCTGAGGCGCTTTCGAGCTAAAGCTGCTCCACACTTTTTTGGGCAAGTGCACTACCTTCTTAAATGAAAAGAGCCTTTTATAAGTTTGCGTTAGATAAGAAGTACCATTTTTGAGCCAATAAAAAGACTATGCGCAATACATATTCTAAACGTACAACAAAGAGGAGAATAGTTTTTCTTACGTGATTTCTAATATAAATTTTACTTTACCTAATTTTAAAGAAAACAAAAAGAATTTCGTTGACTTTTTACTTCCCTCGCTCTAAGAGAAGGAAGTAATGTAAATGTCAAAAAATCGCATTTCGAGATTTTCAGGAAGACGAAGGAATTTGGTGGATCTGACTTCAGATGAGCACGAATCCAGACGCCGTCGCTCTGTCTATCTGTCGATCGGTCTGTCTGTCTGTCTGTCCGTCACCTCGATATGCGCCACTGTAACTCAAAAACTCCTGCACCGATCATAACGAAATTTTACACAACGATTACGTGTATTGACGCGCGGAGCTCTATTGTTTTTGAACTTTCCTCCATTTCTCCCTTCGGAAATACCCCAAAATACCTCATCCCTAAAAAAATCTTAAGACGTATCCTAAGACGTATCTCTATCTTGTCGGCGAATTAACCAAGTACACTTTTAAATTTATGGCGAATGCATGACATCTCCAGTTGATCGAAATGACACGTTTTTGTTGATAGAGCAACGTCTTGGGTGAAAACTACGTAACGTCACGTCTTCTTTCGTGTTATCCTGACACGTATTGCAGGACAGGGTACCTACTCTTCAGTTTCGAGAGAACACTCCTATAGGAACGCTCACATCAGTGATTTGGACCAATAGGATAGTTTGACTGCCGGACATTACCGGGCTACCGCATATCAAAAGACCTCTCCTACAACTTACATCTGCTGGTTATGGGGAAGAGAGCGGGTTCTCCTGCGCGGGCGCCGTGGAGCTTTTCAGCTTATCGAACGTTTCGTAACCGCATTGGAGCTTGCCTATTGGTTTAAATAAAGGATGTGATTGTTCCTACACGAAAGTTTCTCTCGAAACTGGAGAATAGGTATCCAGGCGTACTTTGACCAGCTGGAGCTGTCTCGAATTCCCCATATATTTAAAACTGCACATGGTTGATTGGTCCACTCGATAGAGATACGTCTTAGGATAGTGTTAACTTTGATAATTGGCTTTAAGTGTCTAATAAAATAAAAACGTTAATTTTAAGTTCCATAAAAGTCTTTGTCACGCAAGTTAGTCGAAAGTAAGTAAATCGTAATTGCGTGTTGTTGCACTTCTAATAATAACCTTGGTTGATAGATAAAATAAACACTTTCTTTAAAAAAAAAAGCTGTATAGTTAACTTATAAAAAAAACAGAATTTTTTTCACGCTCAGACGGTTTCGTGCTTCTAGTGAAATAATAAAAAAAATAGTTATTCCCAGCCTCGTGCATTAAATTCATTTCTTCCACAAATACACACTGCAAAGTGTAAAGACAAGATGCCCAAGGTCGAAGAAACGTCAAAATTTGGCGCAGAACATCCAAAAATTTAAGTAGTTGCATTTGGGGAGTGAAGGACGAGGAAACTGTCACTTTCTATGAAGCTCAGACACATCTTACCGAAAATGACTAAGAATGCCTATAACGCCGCATTTCTATCTTTCTCTTTTACATGTCAAGAATCCCAAAGGCTTATCAAATTTCTAGAGAGCTGCACTTACCCATTTTGGGGCAAGTTGCACCCGAGGTCCAACGCGCCTCCGATTTCATGGGTGCGTCCGAAAATTTTCATCTGGATAATGGTGGGATCACACCTTGCTATTTGCGGACAGCGGCTACGGTGATGACGCCCGCCTTGATTTTGCAGTTCACACCACGCGTTTGGCGTCTTGGTGTGTCATTAACTAGGTTTACATAAAAAAATTCCGTCCGTCAATAATTATAATTAGAAGAAGTCGTTTATTTATTTCTACACATGAACATTTTAGACATTTTGTTTTTATATTTTATGCACTTAAAATGGCCAATAAGAAAAAAATTATTACTTTTATAGATCGAAAAAAAAAATGAAATCGAATTCAAAGAATATGTCATGTAAATTTGACTCAATTCTCAACGCAAAGACGGAAACAACGCCTGCTGCAAATGGGATGACACCAATAGGTAGAAAGTTAAAGTTCCATTCACACTTAAGGTCTTTTTGGTCAGTGTTTTTGTCTCTTTCCTTATTATTATTGTTACTTCTGCGACTGCGCAGTTCCATAACAGAGTTCGGAATTTCCGGAGGAATTACTTTGTGGTTATCGTTATTTTATTTTTTTCGTAATATTTTTGGAAAATTGATTGATGAGGTACGTATCATCGACTAAAAAAAATAAAAAGTAACAAAAAAGTTACGTTATATTTACAGCCAACCACAAAGTAATTGCGTAAACGGAGAGGTAGTGCACTTATTACGTAACCCTTATTTTTCCCAATTTTGACTCCAACCCGCGACCCCCTATATAACGCTTTGTAACGTTTGGGACTACTCCAGTCTAAAATAACGTTTGTTTTGCTGCCAGAGATTTTTCTCATTCACTCGAAAAATCCAAAAAGTTGTTTTATTTCACAATAATAATTTAAAAATTGCGTTACGTAACGGAACCGCGAAACTCCGCTCACCCCTACATAACCCCTATAAGCGTTACGCCTAGTTGCCACCTATGCGTGCTTACCATGACACTAAAAACGCATCACGCGACACTTAAAAAATCGGCAAATGCATAGCTGATCACGTGATGCATTTTTAGAGTCAAGGTGAGCACGCATAGGTGAGAACCAGGCGTTACGTAATGTTATGTATTTTAAATAGAGGCGTTCACATTGACTTTCCTGCCGAAATTAAAAACTTTTCATTATATACAACTGTAAACATAAACAATTATCTGTAAATTTAAACAATATTCAAAGATATTACACAATCGAGGTCTCCTTCGTTTGCTTATACTTCTGGGAAATTTTAGGACCAAGTTTAACCGTAAACGCCACAAAAAGAAAACGGCATGGGAAGTGTGCAAAATTTGAAAATAGTTGTGCAAAATTAGGCTTCTCGAATGACATAAATTTTTTGAAAAATATTAACTGGGGGGGGGGGCAAAACTTTTTTGAGAACGCTCTTGTGGGGTACTGAAGGGTGTGCAAAATTGCGCAAAATAGACCTTTCGAATGACACAAAGTTTTTTGAAAGATATCGACGGTGGTGGGGGCAAACTTGATATTTTCAGAACCTTCGTGTGGGTTAGAGGGAGGTGTGCAAAATTTAAAAATGGGTGTGCAAAATGATGCAAAATTAGACCTTTCTAATGACTCCAAAATTTTTAAAAAATATTGACTGGGGGGCAAACTTGATATTTTCAGAACCCTCGTGTAGGTTACAGGGAGGTGTGCAAAATTTTAAAATGGTTGTGCAAAATTGTGAAAAATAAGACCTTTCTAACGACACCAAACTTTTTGAAAAATATTGACTGGGGGGGGGGGCAAACTTGATATTTTCAAAACCCTCGTGTGGGTTACAGGGAGGTGTGCAAAATTTTAAAATGGGTGTGCAAAATTGTGCAAAATAAGACCTCTCTAACGACACCAAATTTTTTGAAAAATATTGACTGGGTGGGCAAACTTGATATTTTCAGAACCCTCGTGTGGGTTACAGGGAGGTGTGCAAAATTTTAAAATGGGTGTGCAAAATTGTGCAAAATAAGACCTTTCAAATGACATCATAATTTTTGAAAAATACTGACTGGGGGGGGGGCAACGTCAAGTTTGCCCCCCCCCCCCACTGAAAATGGGCTGTACTTTCTCGTAGGAAGGTGTGCAAAATTTGATTTGTGTTGTGCAAAATATGTGCAAAATTTTGGCATACAAATTTTTGAGAAAATCGATCTGGGGGGGCAAACTTAACTGAGCCGAGAATAATAAACATTTAATAAATCCTTATTTTTAGAGTGTCTTTCAATTGTAAAATAGTAAAATATGCAGATTTTAATTTTTTGCTTACATGGTTTAAATGATCCATCCAATTTAGTCCACTATCAATTTTAATGCCCAAAAACCTTGTTTCATTGAATGTTGTTATTTTTTCATTGGACATAAATACATTTTCAATTTGATGAAAATTTTATTAAAACTGTTTTTTTTTACTATTAACAACAAGCTTATTTCTAAAACACCAGGATTGAAAGTTATGACATAGAGCATTTAATTTTGTCGTCAGTTCCTTAGACGAAACTGAAGAAACCGCACGACTTACATCATCTGCGAAAACCGCCAGACACTCTGCCTGTAACGTTTCTGGCAAATCATTAATATAAATTAAGAAAATTAAGGGACCTAATACACCTACACCTACTTCACTGCTTTCAGATGTTTCACATTCATAGGTTACACACATTTTCCAATATTTTAGGTATGATTCAAGAAGGTCTGACATTTTTCCTCTAAAGCTATAATAATCCAAAGCTGCGCTTTTATAAATTTAAGTTTGGTGGAGGGTGTTGATGTAAATTCATAACTTTTTAATCAAGGCTGCTACGAATATGCAGTTCTTGGATTTAAAATAACAAAAGACTTCGTAATATTAGAGAAAAGTGTGTCGAAACAGACTTCTATCGATTTTGCTACTCTTGCGGCTATATGCCTAATACGCCCCTAAAAATGATCAATGCGTGCGTCCACCATGCCTATGCCCCAAAAAATGTCTGGGTACCGATTCTGGAAGTCATAGGAAGTGATCGTTCGCCTGAGAGAAGAAAAGTAAATTGAACCAATAAACGCGCTTAAAAGCAGTGACGAGACCATCGAATAATCACCAAACTATTATGGGCACGCGCAGAGCTGCTTTGAACAACAATTTTTGAGCAAAGCCGTTCTCTCGACTAGACCCAGGAGTTGGGTTTTGTAGGAAACCTCGTGTGAAAAACGTCACTTATATTATTTCAGAGCACGCTGTTGGACGAACGACCGATCGATATTTTACTCGCTAATGCGCATGCTACGACAAACTTGACCGTCTTTTAGAGTAGGACTCGCACAGTGGTCGATTTTTGTAAAAACGCGGACATTAAAAAAAACTTCCACATTGTAATTTAATCGTACAAAATATTTAGTTTTAATAAACAGACAGGATGATCGTGTGAATTTTCACATTTATCTTAAGACATTTTTAAGAGGAAAAAGATATATATTTATTAATTAGCTAAATTAAAGTAAAAATGTTAGTTTAGAAAAAGAAAATATATTAAAAAGAATGCTAACCGAAACTTACAAATGAAACACCCAGTATATTATTGCATTTTTGCATTTTATTTTTAAATTCTAAGCATTTTTATATAACGTACCCTATGTCGATCTTCAACTGTTTTCGAGATATTAACAGTTGAATACTGTCATACTCTAGGTTTTCTATTTGAAATTTGATGTTGAATACTGATGCGTAATGTCACACTCCTAAAAAGCATAGTTTATTCTTTGGCCAACTCTTCGCCTAGTATCTTGACAACCATATAGTGGCAAATTTAGATACATTTTGAATTTTTTAATTTTTCCATTTATGTCCGCGTTTTCCGGAAAATCGACCACCGTGCGTCGTTCGAATGACTTTTGTGCGATCGGCCGGTCCCAGAATACGGAATTTTGGATTTTAATAAAAGTGGTCACTTCTCAGGGTATGATCGTTTTATTACGCCCAGAATCGAGCCCCAGAGCTTTTTCAGTTGAGATTTCGGATCGGTTTATAAATAAAAAAGTGCACCATTTTGAATCGGTCATATTTATTTTTTTTAAGTTTGATTCAAAAATTTCATTGAGAGATCTCAAACACGGCCAAGTCTCAAATTTAAGACAAATTTTTTAAATAGAAAGTCCGCCATTTTGATTTTTTTACAGTTTAAGTCAAAAACTGTATGTGTGACCTTAAACACCACAAACTTTCAAGTTTAGAACAAATCGGATTACAAACAATAAAATCCGCCATTTTAATTTTTTTTTTAAAGTTTGAGTCGAAAGTTGTATTAAGTGACCTTAAACAGCATAAACTTTCAAGTTTGAGAAAAATCGATTTATAAAATAGAAAGTATGTCATTTTGAATCAGCCATTTTTAGTTTTTTTAAGTAATTAAGTGACCTTAAACACCTCAAAGTTTCAAGTTTGGGACAAGATGATTAAAAACAAGAAAGATTTTTTTGTTTAAGTCATTTCGATTTTCTTAATAAGAGAGTCCGCCATTTCGATTTTTTAAAGTTTAAGTCAAAAATTGTCGAGCGACCTTTAACACCTCACAAACTTCATCTTTGAGCCAAATCTATTTATAAATAAGAATGAAGGTGCACCATTTTGGATCCGCCATTTTTAATTTTTTAAGTTTAAGGGCAATTTCAAGCTGCATTTGCTTTTTATTTTTAATAAAAAAAAAGAAAAACGCTTTAACAATCTACTGGTTTTTGTTAAAAATCTTGAAATAACTCCAAATCATAATACGACTAAAACCAAAATATACAAACAGTTTCGGTTTCGGCTCTAGTTTAGTTTGGAAAAGCTATAATAAAGCACTTTTCCAAAAAATGGAAATATATAAAAGTAAGAATTTACTAAAATTAAGTTTTAGTTTTTCTTGTCCCGTCCAACCCAAAGTTTAAACGTTCGCCCTATAAGCTCTGGTTACAAACTATTTTATTGCATAACCTATGGTTTTAGGAAATTATTAGAAAATATAGTCATAATTTTAATCACATAGAAGTCACAACTGGTATAGAAGTCACATCTGGTTTTACTAGTAATAGGTTACTTTTTTGTCCCGTTCGATCGCTTGAAATGGCCGTGTAAAAGTCAAGAATTGTATTGTAGTGACGTCTTAAACACCGCAGTTTCAAATTTGAGACAAATATGTTTATAAACAAGGAAGTCCGCCATTTTATTTTTTTTAAAAATTGGAATTAAAATTTGTATTAAGGGACCTTAAGCACCGCTATTTTAAAAAAAAATCCAATAATTTTTTTAAAATGTTTTGCCACCGGAACACTATACACCTACCAAATTTCAAATTTCTAGCTCATTGGAAAATAGTTGAAAATGCAACGATGCGCAACAAGAAAGGCAGAAGCTCTGTACAAAAAATATGCAAAATTATCATTATCAACCTGATATCACAAAAAAATTTTTAACCTGTGAGCGGAGCGCCCTGAACAGAACGCCATATATTTTTTTTTGACAATTTCGAAAAAAAATCTATTTACGCAAACTTAACTTAAATTAAATGTTGCAGTCCAAAAGTGAGGTTAGTGTGACAAAATATTTTTTTTAATCTTAACGGTTTGACCTACGATGATGAAATTTGGTAATCATATTGGCCTTCGGGCCAGATTGTATTATTAAAAAAAAAAATAACATTAAGTGCCTCTAGGAGCCGGTTGATCCTGACCGCTTGAAACTATGTGGTTTTGTAGTACATACTATTACCAATCAGCCCGATATCACAAAAAAATGTTTTACCCTGTGAGCAGAGGGCCCTGAACAAACGCCATTTTTTTGACAATTTCGAAAAAAAAATCTATTTACGCAAAAAATTAAAACCACATTTCGCCCCCTGCCGACTCCTAGAGGCACTAAATGTAATTTTTTTGTTTTTTTAATACAATCTGACCCGAAGGCCATTACCAAATTTCATCATCGTAGGTCAAAACGTTAAGATTTTAAAAAAAAATTGTCACCCTAACCTCAGATTTGGACTCCAACATTTTTGAGGCTATTCATAGGTGGAGAAATATTGAGTGGTCTATAAGTAACCGATTTATATAAATTTTCGATGCCTTTGAGTTAAGTTTGCGTAATTAGATTTTTTTTAATTGTCAAAAAAATGGAGTCTGTTCAGGGACCTCCGCTCACAGGAAATTTTTTTTTGTGATATCAGGCTGATTGTTAGTAATATGTACTACAAAACCACATAGTTTCAAGTGTGCAGGATAAGTCGTTCAGGAGATACAGGGAAAAATCTAAAAACACATTTTTCCCTCTACCGGCCCGTAGATGCACTAAATGTTATTTTTTAAATTAAATTATTTAATCTGGCCAGAAGGCCAATATGTGTAACAAATTTCATCATCATAGGTCAAACCGTTAAGATTAAAAAAAATATTTTGTCGCCCTAAACTCACTTTTTAACTGCATCACTTTTGAGGCTGTTCACAGGCAAGGTGATGTTAAGTGGTTTATTAGTAACTGGTTAAAATAGGTTTCGTAAAATCATCATTAAAAGGCCCACGGAGGCCGAATTTCGACTCTATGCCCCACGACTATTTAGTCTGGTACATTTGATGATTCATATAAAAGCGGAGGACGTTTGCTTTTGGCAATTTAAATATATACGATTCCCTTTATGTTTTAGTATTTTTTCAGCACTGATAGTATCTCCAAAATGTCAAAATTCGATTAATTTTTACATGAGTCAGTTTTCCATGTAAAAATTGTCACATTTTTTATCATTAGACACTTAAAGTAAATATTTCAACGCATCGATGTCGGTATACGTATCGCGTTCGAAATAAAGCCAAAATACACTACAGTTTTGACTTGTTTATGCGATGTTTCGAACGATTCCCGCTTTTTTTAAAGGTGCGATGACAACTGCTAACAGCAATCGATGCGTGCGTTGGGATGGACGTAACGATACGTTCATCACTTCGTACGCATCTATTGCTGTCAGCTTTTGTGTCATCGCACCCGTCAAAAAAGCCGGCATCGTTCGAAACATGGCATGAGCAAGTCAAAAATGTAGTGAGTTTTCGAACGCGATACGTATACCGATACCGATGCGTTGAAATATTTACTTTAAGTGTCTATTAGTTTGATGTTTTTTTGTGTTTTCTTTCGCGAAATTTTTCCCTAAGAAACCACTCGACTTTTGAAATTAACCAAATTTCTCTACAAATTTCAGTCCTCCAGTGCGGAGATTTTTGAAATCCAAACCAGCGCAGCGAGTACTTCCCGAAATTTAAGGGGAACGAGGTAGAAATATACAAAAGTACACAAGTAAGAAGAGGACATGGATACTCCTTTGGCGAGTACTTCTTTCTCTCACTTTCAAGAATCCCCGCACTGCGGTTTTCTGAAATTATAGGAAAAATGCATTCTTTAAAAATTTGTCTTGAAAATATTGCCCATTACCAATGGTTACCATACGATTTAGTAACCATTGCAATTACTAAGCTTTTTATATGGTCACCTGTTGCTACATTTATTGTAGTGGGATAATCAAACTGAGCCTAATTTCATTTTATTGCTTAATTTATTACTTGTAAAGGTCAAATATTTATGTACTCATTATATACTTTTTACAAACACAATCCTTTGATTTAACTGATTAAATATTACTAAAAAGTTCGTAGAGCCAGTTTCTGATGATGTAAGTTTTGGATGCGATATCGCGTGAAAATAGACTAAATTGCACAGTGTAAAAGTCACGCAATTTGAACGCCGCCGCTGCCAGCAAATCGCTCTCAAAAATATCATTATCAGGAAGGGGCTTATGTCTGTCTTTATCGTTTTACGAATAAATAATATCGTAAATGGACCTAGGCATATGTTCTGCGATGAAGGCCTTAACTTTCTCCTTTCTTGTTACAGGAGTGTATTTATTCAATGGAAAAGTTCGAATTACAGCATCTGTCAGAGCTTTTAGGACTGGAGTAAGATCAGCTTCCTGAAATTAGAAAATAACCAATACTTAGTTACAGTTGACATGCCATTATTCTGGGTGTCTATTTTGGTGTGCGTAAAAGTGTTGCCAATATTCAGAAACAAAATTAAACTGACGAGTGGCAAAGTTGCTCCTAAAAAAGTTTACTTAATCTTAACCACTTTACCGCAAAACTGAACTGGTTTTGCTGATTCAAGGCTTAACTAAAATGAAATTTTTTTCATATATCTATGCCTTTCCCATGATTGGCCATCCTGACCGCATCACGTGGTTCTTTATTGAGACAGAGTGATCACGCATAAGAAACGCATAGGTGGGAGCCAGGTGTAGTAAAGATAAGGTTCTTCATGCAAAATTTAACCTTTTTACCAGTGACTCACATAAAAAACATTTAAGTTTTGGTTTTACATTTCATTACGTTACTTAACCCAGGAACCCCTTGTAGAGTCTACAAAGTTATGTAATCACCCTCTATCTCGATTATTTATGATATTCAGATACAGTGGCGTAGCTATCATCTAGCAACCCAAGTCAAAGCCTCGGGCCTGGCGATGCAAGCCACTGCCCACTCAGTATTTCCAGTAAATAAAATTGTTTATTTATGTTACCTAACCTCTAAAACTCGATTATTAGGCCTGCGCCTTTCCTCTCTCTATATTATTAATCAGGTTACAGGTCAAATTGAGAATCGACTCAGAGATATGATGACGATATGCGATTATTTTGATTTTTTGGATCCAAGAAAAATGACTAGTTCTACTTAGGAAATTCTTCTACAAAAGTATAAACGATTTTATATGAAATATTCTGAAATTATAGAGCCTTCTATAGTAATTGAATATAATCATCTTTTACCAGTTGTAAAACACGATCTAAATAATAACATGTCGACTAGCGATTTTTTTGAGCTAATTTTTAAACAATACGGAGTTCTAGAAAGTAACTTTGCGCAATTATTTACCGCATTTTTATTGTTTTTAACACTACCTGTAACAGTGGCAACTTCTGAGTGGACGTGTAGTAAATGGGTTAAAGTAGATTAAGCAGTTTATCTTTACTTTCAAATGAAACGAAAATTGCTTACGAAATGGACTTAACGACTAATAAAATAATTTGTCAATGAAAAATCGAGGAAAAAAGACTTAAATTATTAACCTCTCAGGACTTGCCTCTGTTACAGGTAATGTTAACAATAAAATACGATAAATCAAATAAATAACAATATTATTGTTGTTAGTTACCATTATTACCAAACTAAAATAAATATTTGTTTACAATAGGAAAATATCAACTTTTGTTAGTATTTTATTTACTTCAATAAAACACAACTTTAGGTACCTAACACGTCTTTAATTTTTATTTAAAAAAATCAATAATAAATTGTGTTTCTTTCGGGGCCCCAAGTTATGGTGCTACGCCGCTGTTCGAATACACTCAAAAAATAATTTGATTCTTCAATTTGACCTGATTTGTTCTTCCTCCTCTTAACGCCTATCCTAATATTTCTATAGCAGTCAATTTTTAAAATTGAATAATTAATATAAAGTCTAGGTAAGTACTTGTACGAAGGTGTAGAAGGGCCAGACCAGTTTTATTTTTTTTTCATTTCTAAAATTTCGTAATAGTAATAGTATTTTGAAATTTTAAAATTTCGTCTTATATCTCGAAACTTTAAAATTTCGTATTACTAACACGAAATTTTAAAATTTCTTGGTAATAACACGAAATTTTGACCCAAACTTCTTAGATATTATTATTATGAATTTTAAAATTTCGAGATATTATCTCGAAATTTTAAAATTTCATGATATTAACACGTAATTTTAAAATTTCGAGTTAGTAACACGAAATTTTAGAAATGAAAAAAAATAAAACTGGTGTGGCCCTTTTACGCCTTCGTATATTTGTTTTTTTCTTCTTCCAAATTCCAGAATTTATGATCTTATTTTTTAATATTTTCAAGACAATAAACCTAAAATATTTACACACATTAAAAATTTACGTAAAAACTTGGAGTCTGCCAATATTTAAGTCAATTGTTTTGCAATTCTTACCTGTCAAGTTAATTTTTTTAGATTTATAATTAAATTTTTAAACTCAGATATATCCTATAAGCATTTAACAAAGTAAAGTCATAGATAAACGATTAGGTTCAATGAAGAAACCCGTTTTGTTTTAATTTACCCAATTATTACAATTTGTTATAGTTCACACCCAGGCTAGCCTCGTTACTCGAAACCCTATGGTTTCCACGGGGTGTGCAAAATTTTAAAATAGGTGTGTAAAATTGGACCTTTCGAATGATACCAAAATTTTCAAAAAACCTTATATTGGGGGGGGGGGCTACGATCACGTTAGCCCCCCCCCCATAGAAAAATGACCACAGTTACTCGTAGGAAGGTGTGCAAAATTTAATTTATGGTGTGCAAAATTATGGCCTAAAAATTTTTCAGAAACCGTATCTGGGATGGGGGAAAAGTTGACCGACCCAACTGCGCTTTCTTTCGCAATTTTAAGTGCTTGGTTTACTACTTTTTTCAGAAACTCCGCTTTCCATCAATATTTTTTATGTGTATAAGCCGACCATTTCCACAGCATGTCATACATGGTCATTTACGTACGCGGCATCTATTACACACATTGATATACCTACTCGAAATATATTAAATATTTTCATATTAACCTTTGGAACTCTTCCAAATCATTTGAAATTTTAGGAAACTTTCGTTTTACTACAAAATAGTTTTTTTCAAACATATCGTGACTTCCAAACAATTGCGATCCAGTATTCAAAAACCAAAATAAATAGTATTACGTATTTTTCTCTGTTGGGTTTGTTTGCTAATTATTGTGACAATTAATTATTATTAAAGTAAGTATATATATCTCTTATTTTTGGACTTAAGCCCAATGCCCTAATTCTATATTTTAAAATATATTTGTTTATGTGTATGATAGTTGATTAACTCAGTGCATGCTGCTTGCGAATGGTTATGGATATAATTCAGTAAATATCCATTGTTTGGACCTATCTTATTGGTTGGATTGCAAATTACACTTTCACAATAATACAAACATTTTGGAATTTAACCTTAATGTTATTCTTCTTGGAACATTTCATGTAAGTAACTAGTATTTTAAAATAAACCTTTCCTAGATTTTGCTGACTATTAAGTTGTAAAAGGCAAAAGTACATAAAAAAAACCTTTTAGTTACTTTTTCCTTAACTTATCTGGCCTAAGTATACGCACATAATTGTGTGTATTCAATTCGTAAGGAACGAAAAGGGTTTTTAACTTTAGTTAAATAACCTTCGTGTAACAAACTTAAAATACTGATTATTTCTTTATATAAAAAAATCCTAGTCTTCTTTAAGTTCCCTGCCAACAAAACCGCGTCAAATATCTTGGAAAAAATTTACGAGATTTTACATGGTTTTATTAGGTTTTATATACAGGCAGGGCCGGTCCTAGCTCTTTGGCCGCCCTCGTGCAAGAGCTTGTTTTGCCGTCCCCATAAGGAACTTTTTGCTTCGAAGGGGGGGGGGGGTAATTTTTTGACAATAATAATTTTCACAAATAATTTTTTTATATAATATATTATATTTAAAACAATATATACAAGGTGGATTCTTTAAACGGAACGGTGCTTCTAGCGGGTTAGAATTTGGTTGATTAATTTCTCTTCACAATCACACAATCTTATAGATATTCTAAGAAAGAAAACAATCACTTTCTTATTTAATTTACTTGGTTAGATTTGAATATAATTTAAAAACACTTGATGTTATCACTTAAAATCCGCGCGGAGAACCAAGACGATCTCAAGATTTTCTCTCAAGATTCCAGGAAGTGCAGAGGAGCTACCTTATAAAGGCGAAGTAAGCTGCCGCCAACAACACTCTCCGTTGAAATCTTCGAGTCTCAACAACTCTCAGGAGTCCGTACGTCTCTAGACTACGAAGCAACGTTCAAGAATTTTAAAAAATGTATTTTTTCATATAAATCGCAGAGACACTATCTTTTATGGGCGGCCATGGTCAACCTTAAAATATTTTAGTTAAATACTTATTAAATAATTTATTTTTAGAGATGTTACAATATTTTAAGGCATGGTCAAGTTCTTCAAAAAAAGAAGTTAATATTATAGTATATTTGTGTGCGTCCAAATTTTAAAGTGTTTTTAAAAGTCAAATGACAGGAGTAATGATTGTTGAAGTCTAATGATGGCATACTTGGCCGAAAACATGTTCCCAATTTAAAATTAAAATTTAATAAATTTGCACAAAATACGTGTGCACGCAACCACTCAACAAAAAGATAGGAAAAATTGCTTAAATACCGCTTAAATTACGCTTAATTCTTTTAGGCCTTAAATTATCATCATGGTCGTACCATTATATCTGGATTTAAATTTACAGTTTATTTGCTTTAACAAAGAAATAAAGTTCTTTCAGTGTTTTAAATAAATGTTTTGTTTTTATTGGAGAAAAAAGGACAAGATACCAGTTCAATCCAAAAACTTTACGGCCAACTCTGACATTAATAAAATTTGCCGCCCCTTTTCTAAGAAACGAAGATCTTATTTAGAGTACGCATCTCTCCGTGGGTGGTAAGTTTATTGATTATCGCTAGCAGGTGATTGGCCGGGGGCGCTCGTACTACTTTGCGGGGTGTTCTCGTACTACTTGCTCTGTAGCACGCGCCCCAACACTCGGCGGTCTGTTCGTGCAATATAATTTATCTGTTTATTTTTAAATCTGTATAAAATGCCTCCCCCTCGGGCTGCCGCCCTCGTGCTGCGCACGAGTTGCACGACCTTAATATCCGGCCCTGATGAGGGTGGATTCTTTAAATGGAACGGTGCTTCTAGCGACTTTAGGCAAGAGGTTTTGAAAAAAGCTAAAAGCGAATCTTTGATGATTTTTTACGGACTTGCCGCCCATGATAAAAAAAATAGGGCCCTCAACTGGAGGCTCAGGGCCTACCAACTATTTTTTTTTTAAAGGAGAAGGTTTTGTGGAAAGCTTGTTAAAAAAGAAATTTAACGTACTAGTTTTTTTTTGATATCTCTCAACCAATGTATCAAAAATGTAAAAAAAACTAATTTTTTTGTCATTTGTTTTAGCTTTAAAGAAACTACGTATTTCTCTATTTGCCCAGCGGAATAAAGAAAATACCACACAAAGACATTATTGGCGGCCCATTTGGGGGCCCTTACTGAAGGCCCGGAGCCTACCAAAATTTTTTTCAGGAGGATGTACCATTTGTGGCACCTTTTTGAAAAGCTTGTTAAAAAAGAAATTCGATTAAATAAATTTTTGAAACATCTGCATATCTGCATATAATATTTTTAGGTGGTAGTTTAGTCTTTTTTCCACTTAGTACATACATAAAGAATACATATTTTTTAAAGCTAAAACAATTGACAAAAAATAGTTTTTTTTAAAAATATTTGACACAGAAATAAATAATAAAAAATACGTTTATTTTAGTAAAGAAACATTTTACAATCCTAGTATAAATAAAATGCAAAAATAAACGCACAAAAATGTCTTAAAAGCATAAACATGCGTGTTGACTTACCATATTATTTAGATAAATAGTTTTTTTTTTCACAGCAGTTCGAATTGATGATAAAATTTTAGAGTAGGTAGATTTTACATATTTTAATAAATTAAAATTTAAAAAATTGAATAATAATTAATCTTAGAGAACCTTCATCTTACTTCTGATTACCTAATAAAATTTAAGTTAATTAGATTGTTACACATCTCTGTACTTTCTCTTATCCAATTTGTGACTAATTTTTTGAACACACTAAATTTTAGTATATTTTTGAAGTCAGTAGGCAAGTTATTTAATATTCTTGGCGCAAAGTATTTGATTGAACGTTGCGTTATTATTTTGGAAGCCTGAACATATTCAACATTTGAATTATTTCTGGTTTTGTATGCTAACACTTTTTCTGTAAGTTTTATTTTATTTTTGTGTATGTTTTTAAGCAGCTCCAAGCAGTATAGTTGTCTAATATCGAGAACATGGATTGACAGATGTCAAAACAGTTTATTTTATAGAATTTCTTTTTTAACGAGCTTTCTAAAAAGGTGCCACAAGTGGTACCTCCTCATTCCGCTTATTAAATAGAGAAATATTTAGTTTATTTTAAAGCTAAAACAATTGAAAAAAAATTCTTTTTTTTTTAATTTAAAAATTAAAAAAAAACTAGTGCGTTAGGTATCTTTTTTAACAAGTTTTCCAAAAAGGTGCCACAAGTGGTATCTTCTCATTAAAAAGAAATACTTGCTAGGCCCTGGGCCTCGAGTTGGGGACCCCAATTTTTTTTTAATCATTTTTTATCAGCAGAAAGTCCGTAAAAAATCATTAAAGATTTGCTTTTAGCTTTTTTTAAAACCTCTTCCCTAAAGCCCCTAGAAGCACCGTTCCATTAAAAACTCCACATTGTATATATACAAATGCGCTTCCAATAATGTCCTTCTGTTGTATTTTCTTTATTCCGCTTAGTAAATAGATTGAAGTTAAAACAATTAAAAAAAAATTAAAAAACTAGTGCGTTGAATTTATTTTTTAACATGCTTTCCAAAAAGGTGTTACAAGTGGTACCTTCTTATTAAAAAGAAAATAGTTGGGGGCCTCAAAATTTTGTTTTATCATGGGCGGAAATCCGTAAAAAATCATTAAATATTCGCTTATAGATTTTTTTAAACCTCTTTCCTAAAGCCGCTAGACACACCGTTCCATTTAAAGAATCCACCCTGTATATAAACCTAGACAAATCTTATAAAGTAAAGATTTTTTCTATCAGTTTTGATGAGAATGACAGCCTGGCTCGTAAAATCTTATAAAACTCTACAAGAAACGTAAAAACTCACCAACTATTCTAAGAATCTATGCGTTTTTTTACCTGGTTATTTTTTTCCAAGCTTTTTTCTTGTTTTACTGTAGCACCACACCACTCAATGTTCAGCGCGATCGATACATTTAGAGCAAGGGTTCAAGGTATAAAATATGATGGATAGGTAACCCTCGCCATTTTTTGATAATATGTGTATTTTCTGGTCCTGAATACGAAATGGACAATCCTGAACCTTAAAATTGTGGATAAGGGCTCGGCACACCAATCCAAAGGTGGGCAATTTTAGAGGAGGTAGGGTAACCCCCACCATTTTCACATATATGATGTAGTAGTACCCCAGACTAAAAATCAACTGGTGTGCCGGACCTCATTCATGGATAAGGGTTCGGCACACCAGGTGATTTTTGGTCTGGTGGTACTACTACATCATATATGTGAAAATGGTGGGGGTTATCTTATCCATCACGTGACCTCTAAAATTGCCGAGTCCTTATCCACAATTTTAAGGTACATGATTGTCCATTTCGTATTCAGGACCAGAATATGCACATCATATGCAATCAAAAAATGGCGAGGGTTACCTATACATCATAATTTTTACTGCGAACGCTTGTACTAATTACAAGTTTGTAAATAAAAGGGTAAGGGTAGGTAATTTAAGTTCCATTTCGATAAAAAAAAAATTAGGATTACTGGATATATGGATACAATATCACAACAAAATTAGTTAAGTTAAAAAATGTTATGTTCAGAAATTAAAAGATGTTACTCCCCGCTCTCCCCTACACTACTTTTAGAATTATTTTTAACCTAGTTATTTCTAAAATGAATTTTTATAATTTTAGACATGCATGTTTGTATTCTTGGCAAATAACGTATATTTTTACTTTTAATATATAGAGTTACAGTTCCTTATTGTTTTTTTACAAATAAATTCCATAGCAAGTTCTGTAGTTAACAATAATTTGTAGTTGTAAATTCTTATATCTAGAATATTTGGACAACCTAACTTAAATAACGAAGTACGTATTTAGCAAAACAGAATAAAAATATCTATATATATATACCATAATATATACAGGACGGCTAACTCATTTCTTAGAAATGCCCTTAAACGCCGTTTGGACGATAAGGTTTTATAAATTTATTTCGCCAAAAAAGGCAAAAGATTATTAAGAGCATTTTTGTAAGATGCTTCTTCACATATCTTCAGCATATCTTCACCATCAGTTTAAAACCAATCCTAAAAACTTTTGGAAAACTTTAAAATACATTAGTGGAGAAAATGATAGCGATCAGAGCCAATCTCCTACTGATTTAAATTGTGTAACCTTAAATAATTTTTTCATCGATAGCATACCAACCCCACCCTCTTCTACCCAGAATGATCTTCTTTTAAAGTACGACGGATTGTACAAAAACTTCCCAGATTTTTTTGAATTCAAAAAAGTTGAGTCCTCAGATGTTCAAAAATTCTTTGGAAAAATTACATCTCAAGCTGTCGGTACCGATACTATTAATCTTAGAATGCTCGGTTATATTTTTCCAATTATATTACCTTATTTGACACACATTATAAATTATTGTTTATCTCACTCACTCTTTCCTTCTCAATGGAAATCTTCGAATATTATTCCTATTCCCAAAATCTTAAACCCTACTGAGTCTTCACATTATCGGTCTATTAGTATTTTCCCAACTATGTCTAAAATATTGGAAAAAATCTTGTGCTCTCAAATAACGGAATACTTGGAAAAAAATGGTATCTTGTCTCCTATCCAATCAGGATTTCGTTCTAATCACAGCACCACAACAGCACTCCTTAATGTTAATGATGACATTCTTAAAGCACAGGATGAACGCAAACTTACTTGTCTGGTACTTCTTGATTAGAGCAAAGCTTTCGACACGCTAAATCATAAAATTTTTCTTAAAAAACTTGCTTATTTTGGTTTTAGTGAGGACGCTGTCCGCTTGGTCAGGGAGTACCTGACTTTTCGGAAACAGAGAACTTTCTTCAATAACGAGCTTTCTAGTTTTCGAGATATTGATAAGGGAGTGCACCAGGGAAGTATTATCGGCCCGATATTCTTTTCTATTTATACAGCCGATTTCTATTTGTCTCATAAACACTGTGCGAGTCATGAGTTTGCGGATGATAAACAACTCTGTCTTCCTTTTTTGAACAAGGTATTTGAGTCCGTAGTCGCGTCACAAAAAATAAATGAGGATTTGGAGGACATTGCATTGTTTTCAACAGCACATAATTTAATCCTTAATGAAGAAAAGACTAATGTCATAGTATTCGGTAAAGTTGATGAGTCATTTAGTACATACTTTAAAATAAAATTAAATAATAAAATCCTTCCCTTGAAGCAGTCGGTCAAAAATCTAGGTCTCCATATGGATAGCAACACCAAATTCACAACTCATGTTAAATTTCTTATTCAAAAAAGCTACTACAAATTAAGACTTTTATATCTTAATAAGGATATTTTTTCTACAGATATTGCACTGCGGCTCTGTGATTCATTAATACTTAGTCGACTAAGCTACTGCAGTTCTATATATTGGCCATCACTTTTAAAGGCAGATCAACGTAGTCTACAAAAAATCCAGAATTCTTGTATTCGACTCAGTTACAATCTAAAAAAATTTGATCATATAAGTGAGGCCTTTGCACAAAGTAAATGGCTAAACTTAGAAGACCGCTATCAAACTCAGTTTCTAACATTGGTATATAAAGTCTTAAAGCATAGGCAGCCCAAGTACTTACTATCTAGACTGAAGCGATGTAGTCCCCGAATGCGTAATAGCTTAAGTTTTGTCATACCCAAGCATAAAACTACTAAATTTCAGTGTTCTTTTTCTTACAAGGCGGCCAAGCTTTACAATCAATTACCCACTACAATTAAGGAACTACAATCTGTCCATACATTTAAGAAACAAGTCAAATCCCGTTTTGAATTAGCTCGTATGCAAAATCAACAACTATTACTATAGTAAACTTAGTCTAGCTCTAGCTCTACCGGTAATATTTTGTATACTTATAAATTTAACTTAGTTGCTTAATACTTTGGGTAAAATACTTAAGTACTATTTTATGTATGTATTTAATTTTTTAAGATTGCAATATTTATTTTTGCTTATATATAACACTGAAGTGGTTACGTGGAAGAGCAACCTGGTTGAACGTCGCCACTTCTGTTCTCGCTTAACCAACTATCTGTAACATTTTTTGTAAATAAAGGCACTATTTATTTATTTATTTATTTATTATTGCTAAGAAAGGTTAGATTGTTGTACTGAGGACAGGAAAACAGTATGTGCGATAAAGATTCGGGTTCCATAATTTACTTGCAAGTAAACTTGCAAAATAAGTTATAGCTAAACAGTAGTTGTGCATAATTACAAGCTTTTATTTAACTTCATTTCTGTGTATGTATGTATGTATGTATGTTCGGGTCCAATCTTACAACTCAATTTTGACTAACTTCTAGATATACGATTGAACTTAAATTTGGTATGCGCCTATAGTTCCGGTGACAATACAATAATATGGAATTTTTAGGCACCTCACTCTCCCCTACGAAGGGAGTAGAGGGGCGAAAACGGCTTTTGTCCGATTTCAACGACAATTGGTATACGGGGGTTTTTGTAGATAAGGAATATGAATTTTTGATCAGATTTTGAAAATTAAATATGGCGGATTCAAGATGGACGATTTTTGATCATATTTTGCTAACCAATTTTAACAGACTTATACACATCCGATTGTCTTCAAATATGGTACTCATTTATAGTTCCGGTGGTACCCATTCAGGTACCCACCCCCAACGTGGGAAACAGATTTAGTTTTTTCGATTTGAATCAAAATTGGCATATCATAAATTTCAATATGGCGGATTCAAAATGGACGACTTAGGGTCAGGTTTTGCCTATCAATTTTTCTTATTGACTTCTGCACAGGCAAACTCCAAAATTAAACCAGGATGAATTTATTAGGCGCAACCTGAAATAAGCGGCACATACACACACATCCAATTCAAGATAAGGCCGTGCTGAGGAATGAGTGGCATTAGGGTGTTAAAGAAAATGTACAGGAAAAATACCCTGCAATACTGATGCGCTAGCTGAAATGCGTAGACTTAAGCAAATCTAAAAATTAAAAAAAAATTTTAGCCAATGGTGCTCCCAGGGGGGGGGGCGAGGGGCGATCGACCCCCCGCCCCTTTGCTCCAGAAAAAAGTAGACAACAAAGATGCTGATGGTAACCCTGAAGTCTTGGGAGAAAAAACGAGAAATTGCAGAACGTGCCTTTAAAGACATTCTAGAAACCCTCCACAGTATTTTGGGACAGACACAACAAACGCATGACGTACTTACCGCAAAAACCACGATATTGGAAATACAGAAGTGAAGAACAGTATTATAGAGTTTCTATTTATGAACAAGTTTTAGAGAAAATCATTTCGGACATAAAATCAAGCAGTGGCGGTCCCAGGGAGGGGGCGATCGCCCCCCCCTTATCTCCAGAAAAAAGTATACAACAAAGATGCTGGTGGTTAATACTCTGAAGTATTTGGAGAAAAAACGAGAAATTGCAGAAAGTTCCTTTAAAGACATTCTAGAATCCCTCCAGAATATTTTGGGACAGTTTGACCTTTAATTCATCACACCAAGAAAACCATTGGAAATATAAAACAGTATTATAGAGTTTCTATTTATAAATAAGTTTTAGACAAAAATATTTTTGACTTGAACATATTCATACCAAGTTTTATACAACGTGAAGCCAAAATCAAGGCAAAATTAGCTAAAGTCGTTTCCAAAAACTATAAACTGTTTGATTAATCCAAAAGTACCTATTTGGACACAATATTGGTCAGAAGTAGGCAAAAGCTTAAATCAAATCATACCTGATAACGTTTGCGAGGCAACGAACAAGTGTGGCAATATTTTTTCGTTGATAAGAACATTCTTGGATGTTTGCCAATAAGTAATGCTTCGTCAGAAAGAAGCTTCTCATGCTTCAGAAGATTGAAAACATAAGTACTTAAAAACACTATGACCGAAATTCGTCTGACGGGCTTACCGTTGCTGCATATCAACAGATATATTGAAATTGACCGGTTTGTTCAAAAAAATCGGAAATGAATTTCTTTTTTTTAGGTAGACATCTTATGTTTGAGATATGCGATATAAAAGGTAATGTTCCATCAAAAACCTTTTTAGACTTAAAAAAAAGTATTTAGCTATTAAGTTCTGTTTGTGGTTTGTTTGTTATCTATGTTTTTTTATAACTGAAAAATTATTAAAAAAATTATACGTAGATACTTAAGCGCAGATTTCAGGGGGATGGGGGGTAGTTAACCCTCCCCTTCCCTGGTTTTAAATTTTTTATGAAAACATTTAGAAAACCAAAAGTAGGTCCTAAATTGCGGCGCTATAACACCTTTGATATTTACTGTTAAAAATGGCATTTGTAGTGTCATTTTCTTAAAGATTTTCGCCTGCTGCACTTTAAAACCATTGATATATTTACAATTTTAGTTTTTACTACTTTAATTATATATAATATTATATATATATTATATAATACCGTTGATATAATGTAATAAAAATAAACGACTTAAAATCTGAGTACCCCCCCTTAGATTTGAGACCACATCCGCGCTTGTAGTTGCTAACTCAGCAAACACGGTTCCCTCGGGCCTTCGTGGGTCCGATGTCGATTGCCGAATTTTTCGTTATCGGCACGACGTCGATTTACGACATCGGACCAACAGTATTTTTTGTCCGCTTTGCGATGTAGGCCCAATGTATGTTTGCCGACGCAGCGTTAGACTGTAGCCCGCCGTCGTCGGACCAATGGTAAATTTTACTTTTTGCTGACATCGGCATACCGTCGCCGTACGATTAAGGTCCGATATGGTTTAACTACATGGTACCGACCACCCGCCCATAACTGCTTAATTTGGTCGGTCTAACGTAGGCAAGCTGGTCTCGACCCGACATCGGTGAACTAATCAAGTCCGACATTGGTTTCCGAAAGCGGTCCAACGTCGGCGATTGACGGAGGTCCGTCGGTGGTAGCTTAAAGCGGCCCGACATTGGCAAACTACAAAGTTTCGATAATGCGGGTGCTTAACCAGTCGGGCTGGTTTAAGTGACAGAAGAGGTAATCCTTGTAGAGAAGTACCACCATCTTGTCAAGTCCGCATTTTAGTAATATTATCTTCCACTGTACAGGAAACATAGTGACATTAGCGCCATCTCTACATACTAGGAAGAAACTATTAAGCAGTTTAAAAATTTTAAGGTGACGTAATCGGATCATCGTCGGTTGCCGATTCTCGACCAATCAAACAAAGTTTTAATCGGATCATCGTCGGCCCTAAAGCAGATAAAGTGGTCGTCGATATAAAGTCGACTATAGTAAATAGGGCCATCGTCAGTTGCCGATTCTCGACCGATTAAAGAAAGTTCCAATCAGACCGTCGTCGGCCCTAAAGCAGATAAAGTGGGCGTCGGCATAAAGTCGACTATAGTAAATCGGGCCATCGTCAGTTGCCGATTCTTAACCGATTAAAGAAAGTTACAATCGGAACATCATCGGCCCTAAAGCAGATAAGGTTTTCGTTGGCATAATGTCGACTATAGGAAATCGAGCCATGGTCAGTTGCCGATTCTCGTCCGATTAAACAAAGTTCCAATTGGACCGTCGTCGGGCCTAAAGCAGATAAAGTAGGCGTCGGCTTAAAGTCGACTATAGTCAATCGGGCCATCGTCAGTTGCCGATTCCCGACCGATTAAAGAAAGTTCCAATCAGACCGTCGTCGGCCCTAAAGCAGATAAAGTGGGCGTCGGCATAAAGTCGACTATAGTAAATCGGGCCATCGTCAGTTGCCGATTCTCGACCGATTAAAGAAAGTTACAATCAGCCGGCTGCCGTAGCGCAGTGGGCAGCGTATCTGCCTGCCGCACGGAAGGTCCCGGGTTCGAATCCCAGCTAGGTGCATGGATATTTTGTATTTGTCTTTCCAAAAACTTCGCTAACACTGGGCATTGATCCTGTAATGCATGGAAAGTCCCAATATAAAAACAAAAAAAAAAATTATAATTATATTAGGTTATCGTTGGCATAATGTCGACTATAGGAAATCGGGCCATCGTCAGTTGTCGATTTTCGACCGATTAAACAAAGTTCCAATCGGACCATCTTCGGTCGTAAAGTGGTGTCGGCATAAAGTCGACTGTAGTAATGTGGACCTCCGTCAGTTGCCGATTATTGACCGAAAACTGAAAATTGCAATCTGACCAACATCGGGCCAGAGTGTAGTCGCCGATGCCGACATACTGCCGACGTTGTCGACATTGGTCCGATTCAATGCCGACGATTTGTGTTTGCTGGGAAGTTTTTGTTCATCATAAAAGCTATGCTTTTATTCTATTTTTTTTTGATATCGAAACCGCCCCCTCCCCCTTTTCAAATGGCTGGGACCGCCACACATTTGTGACCTGAACACACTCATACCAAGTTCTATACAACGTGAAGCCAAAACAAGGCAAATTCTTGAACTTTTAATGGGAGAAGTCAGTATTAGGAAACAATATTGGTCAGAAGTAGGCAAAAGCTTAAATCAAAACATAATGATAACGTTTTCGAGGCAATTTACAAGTGTGACGATATTTTTCCGTTGACAAAAACATTCTTGGATGTTTGCCAGTAAGTAATGCTTCTTCAGAAAGAAGCTTCTCCTGCCTCAGAAGATTGAAAACATAGGTACTTAAAAACAATATGACGGAAATTCGTCTGTGGGGCTTAGCATTGCTGCATATCAACAGACATATTGAAAATGACATTGAGCAAGTAACTGACCGGTTTACCCAAAAAAAAAACCGGAAACGACCTTTTTTTTGAGATAGGCATCTAATATTTGAGATATTTCAATATAAAAGGTAATGTTTCCACTTAAAAAGTTTCTTAGACCTCAAAAAAAAAGTATTTAGCTATTAGGTTTTGTTTGCGGTTTGTTTGTTATCTATGTTTTTTATAACTGAAATTATACGCAGTTACTCAAGAGCGGACTTCAGGGGAGTAGGGGGGTAATTACCCCCTCCCACCCTGGACTTAAATTTTTTACGAAAAAATTTACAAAATCAAAAGTGAAGCCTAAATTGAGGCGGTATTAAGTTTATTTTGTGTTAAAAATTACATTTGTAGTGACATTTTCCTAAAAATTTTTGCCTGCTATGTTTTGAAACCATTGTTATATTTAGAATTTTAGTTTAATTTTAAGTATTTCCCTAAAAATTTTCGCCTATCATCCCGTTGATATTTACGATTTTAGTTTAAATTGACTCATAAATTGCATTTTTAATGTAATTTTCTCAAAAATTTTCAGCGCATTTAAACATTTAAAAAAAAATAAAAAGTGTATGAAATAAACAACTTAAAATATGAGTACCCCTCCTAGATTTAAGGCCAAATCTGCGCTTGTAGTTACTAAGTTTTGTTTGCATATATTGATATCTTCCTCATAAAAGCTATGCTTTTATTCTAAATTTCGCCACTGTTTTATATAAAAAAAAGATTTTCAAATACAAGCTTTTCTAAAATATAAAGTGCTCTAAAAAGTAGAAAATAATTTTTATCATTCTGATATCATAATACTAAAAGCGATGGGCACATTTTAGGAAGTTTGGTCATGTTGAATCGATAAATTTATGTTATTGATTATATTATGATTATATTATGATTATTCGCAAGGATCCGAATTCACTATAAAGCAGAGAGGTGCAAGGGTAAGTAAACTCGACCCAAGCTGGCCTAACCATAATGCTAAAAATTATTTTCTACTTTTTAGTGCACTTTATATTTTATAAAAGCTTTTTTTATATAAAATTATTTTTGTTTTAATATATTATTAGCATTCGTACCAACCAAAAAATTTTTTTTGAAGTTACTAGTTATCTTCGCATTTTTAGCATTCTGATATCCTAATAAAATAAGAGCGTTTGGCCATGTGAACTCGATAAATTTATGTTATTGATTATATTATGAATATTCGCAAGAAACTGAATTCTCTTCTATATGAATGGACATTTTTAGTGACCATTTGTACTAAAAATTGTTTTCTACTTTTTAGTGCACTTTACATTTTATAAAAGCTTTTATTTGAATTTTTTACATAAAATTATTTTTTAATTTTTAGATTTGTACCATAAATCGTCCATTTTCAATCCGCCTTTATGGAAATTTTCAAATCTGATCAAAAATTCATAATCCCCTCCCCTAAAAACCCCTGTACCTATGCCAATTTTGATTGAAATCAAACAAACTAAATCTTTTTGCCCCTCCACTTGCCTCATTAGGGGGAGGTGGGTACCATATTATTTGTAGACAATCGGATGTTAAAGTTGGTTAGCAAAACAGGACCAAAAATCTCCATCTTGAATTCGCCATAGTGAATTTTTAAAATCTGATAAAAAATTCGTATTCCTTATCTAAAAAAACCCCCGTTTACCAATTTTGGTTGAAATCGGACAAACTTAGGCGTTTTACCCCCTCCACTTCCCTCGAAGGGGGGGGGGGCGTGCCTAATAATACCATACTACCGTTGTCACCGACTATAGTTCCATAATCGCATACCAAATTTGAATTTAATCGGACATCTAGAAGTTACTCAAAATTGAGTTGCAAGATTTGACCCGAGCATACATACATAGAGAGAAATAAAAGCTTGTAATTAAGGATAGTCTTAATGTTAAATGCTCTACATGTGGCGTCGTTTTATGCCTAAACAAAGGGGAAGCGAAAAGGCCGGGCATCCGGTAATCGCCGGTATTGCGAAGAGAAAATTATCTCTTTCAGCATACAGGATTGTAAACCCAGTTTTCCGAATCAGGGAAAAAACCAGAAATTAAGTTGACCTTTTAGACAATGCCATCTGGTTCACAGACGGATCTAAGCTATTGGATAAGGAATCGACAGGACCAGGGCTATCCATGGAAAACAGAGGCATAAAGAAGAGCTATACAGGGTGTCCTAAACATTTGAGTCTACCCTAATATCTTCAGAGCCAAAAAAGATAGAGAAGTAAAATTATACACAATTAGATGGTTTACAAAAAAGTATCTTTTTGGATGCTAACTGGTCCGCCATTCATTAAGGGAGATTCCCTGTATATTTTCTTAAATTTGAAAAGAGCTTTTCATTCTGGGTTCAAAAATTCCTAATATTTTTACAGTTTTAAATAAAATGACATACATTTTTAAATAAGAGCACTGATTTAGACAAGGAATCACCGAATATCTCTTTTTTTGTTTAACTTATTCTTATATAGATGATTTTCCCATTTTATTATTCCCATTTTATTTAAAAACCGTCAGAGAAAAAAGTGTCATTTTCAAAGCAGAAGGAAAAGCTCTTTAAATTTTGCAAAATATACAGGGTATCTCATTTAAAAAAAGTATCGTCGCCGTCCTAGCTCCCCCTCCTTAATGACAGGTGCGATGATTGAAATGATGAAATTTTATGAAATTTTACTTCTCTGCCTCTTTTGGTTTTGGAGATATTAGGGTCGACTCGAACTTTTGGGACACTCTGTATAGATCGCGTTGCAATAATTTTCCAAGTGGAAGTATATCACATTGGCAGCCGCAGAGGATGAAAAAATCTGGGCCGAAGCAGAAGACAGGGTTTACATATGCACGGATAGCCAAGCTGCAATAAAGACCCAGGCAACCAGTGATGTCACGTCACGTGCATTTGACATGTTATTTGGGACATTCAACGTGACGTAAGTGACGTCGAACTTACGTCGAAATTTGGGTTTCAGGAAACCGAAGACACAAGTCACACGAATTTGACGTGTTGTTTAGGATAAAAATTTGACGCGACATAAATGACGTTGAATTTTAAGCTCTCAGGCAACCGGAGATATACAAGTAACATTTTTCTTAAATGTGACGCAATGTTGTGTGTAAGTATTTTTTATTCTTTGGAAATAATTGGTATTTTATTTTATGGAAACCCACATCCCTGTCAAGAACTCGCTCACTGGGCATCGGCCACGGGAGTACCTATTGGAAGTATTCGAAGTATAACTGTTTGGCTCGAAGCTGACCACAAGGGCGTAAAAGTATCATTTTACGCCTTCATTTGCGGTAATTAATATAATGTAAATCGCCTGTTTAGACCAAACTGTCATTAATGTTACGTCAAATTCACGTAAATTAATTCACGTCAAATTCACGTGACTAAAGTCACGTCAAAAAGCGGGTCAAACCCACGTGATATAGACGTGTTTTGGTTGTCTGTGAAACTGGTCCGGGAGTGCATAGACGCCCTTCTGGGGGTTGCCGCTTTTAGATTTAGATTTTTAGATTTAGAATAATTTCATAAAATATCTCTAGAAGAGGAAATACTTTATACATGGAAGATTCTAAGTTTAAATGGAAACACATACGTTGCTAAATCATGCTTGAAGAAAAAAATAAACTAGCTTTTATTATTTAGTAACATTATTTATTATTTTTATATTTTGCATTTGTTAAAAAAAAAAACGATTTCTTATATCGGGTGAAGAATTTAAAGTCGAACCAAAGCACGTGTAATATGTGTGAAGTTGTAGTGTGACGTCATGCTAAATCGAAATCTAAATCTAAAAGCGATACAAATGACTCCCAGGACCTAACAGGAAAAAAAGCTTGAATTTGTTTTGGTACCAGGACCCATGGGAATCTTGGATAACGAAATGGCAGACGAGCTTGCAAGAAAAGGGTCTGCACAGGTAAACGTCTACTACACTATTAGGGGTACAAAATTATTTTTTTCATATTTTAAATTTATGAATATTTTGTTCAATTTATAATTGCAAATATCTAGAATGCTAGAATATATAAATATTTTTTATGGCGCTGTTAGGGTCTAGGAGCAAACAATTTTTAAATATCAATTGAGGTTTTGAAACGCTTTTATAACTTTTAAAACAGAAAAAAGTGGATCATGAATTATATAAATTTCTAACAACTTTTGAATCCCAATTTTTTTTCTCAAGTATTATGAAGATTATATTGTTTTTCAAAAATGCGTTCAATAATTTGTCCAAAAAACTTCTGGATCATATCGTAATAACACAAAAATCATAATCATCACTAACTTTTATTCTGTGTTAATTTTTTGATATACCGTCAGATAAGTTGTTTCTTACAAAATATAAAAAAACTAAGTTGCACAAGTTTGCATTTTTTGAGAAAATAGGATTTTTCTGAACATATATCTGTAGAGAGGGTCTCATTTTAAAAACGAACGAGAGCCGTTTATTTAAACGCTGGAACCAGTCACTTTTCTTTGCAAGGGAGAAATATTTTAGCTTCATTATTTGGGTTGTGGAGTACACCACTGGCGGTCATGAGGAGGGGCCTGGCCTCACGCTAAACACCTAAACACACCAAAAAATGAAGCGTGTAACAGGATAGAAAATCGTTCTTTTTTACTTTTTTCGACTGAAAGTCACCCCCCCACTCGCCTTGAGCAGATTAATATGACCACCTCTGAGGTACACCCCCTTTTTGGGATATACTCTCTCTCCTTTATGAATGGACTTTAGTTTGAAAGCCTTTTATATTCTCTTTATAAGATTTTTTTTTTAAAATTTTATTGATTCATTTTTTAGATGTTCTTTTTAACCATACAAAAAATATTAATGATTTTAAATTTGGAAAATCTGATTTAAAAAATTATAAATTTTAAGTTATTTTTAATTTATGTATTTATAAGCAAGTATTTCTTAAAATTGTTAAAATTGTATGGCCGTTAATCAGAGTCCCGCATAGATAATGGCATTGGGCTAATTTTTTAAACTGATCTTGCGGCGCAAATGAAATGATATTAAGAAAAGACAATGTTTATAATCACGTTTTGTATAGGAATTTAATTTAAAAAAAGAGTCCGTTTTGTGGCAGTAATTTATGTTTAAAAGGCGACATAATTTTGCAGACGACTGTACAATTTATTCATCTATCATTGTTTAACTCAATTTTTGAACCATACACATTATGTTTCAATGACATATTCTCAAAGAGAGAAATAATTTTGTCCCTGTAATTGGCCTTTTTCCGTATGTGCGTCCTTCGGACCGAAACTTTACCTTGGTTTTACCATAGTAGTGGAGTGGGACAAAACAAGGAACGCCAGGCAAGCCAAAGAGCTAATCCAAGAGGGACTGGTTGCTGCGCAGGAAACGTAAAGACATAGGGCCTCTGATAGAAGTCCTTACTGGATATTGCGCGCTCCAAGAGCAACTGACAAGGATGAAGGTAGAGCATGAATCAACTTGCAGAGAATGCTGGAAGGAGGATGAATCCTGAATTCCAAAAATCAGAGAGGAAGTGTTCGGGCCGGTACACCTTTTAACACTAAAATGGTCGGTCATCCAGACGTATATACAAAGGACGGGAAGGTTCGACCGTGGGAGAGTGGAAGTGTGAGGGGGGCTCTGGTGGTTGGCAAAAAACTTCTATATCTATCTATATGGTTTGATTAGAAGCTAGAACCAAAACATAAAATATTCAATATACAGAAATAATGGTCCCTCTAGGGATTTATTATATAGGGAGGGCCAAAACATTTGTCACTATTTAAACGCGCTATAACTTTGGACCAATTTTCGAAATTTTTGGCTTTTTTTATAGGCAAAAGATGAAACTTTACTGATGAGGCTCAAACAATATGCCAAAAATACAAGATGGCGGAGAGCTTTTAAAAATGAGTAAATTTTACCCCCCCCCCCTCCCTGCGAAAATTTTTTGTGAGACCCAAGACTTGATTTAGGTCAATGAGGCAAACGCCGCATACCTTCTTCGCCTACTGGGGTATCACTTATCGAAATTGGTTATGAGATAGAAAAGTTATAAACATTTTAGACCAGGAGTATTTAAATCAAAAATTGTATTGTTTTCACAAAAACTTTTGACCCAGTGCTGCAGTGAACCAATTTTAAAAATTTTAGGCTTTCAAGAGACATGAGACTTAAGATATGGCTTGAAATTTGATATTTTTCACAAATCTGGACAGATGAGTATTAATAAATTCGAATTTTTTTAGATAACTGGATGGAGATTGAAAAAAGTTAACCATTTTTTAAAACTTGCTGCCATTTTCGATTTTTGACATATGTCAAACTTTTAACAGAATTAGTGAAGATTCGTGTCTCATTTTAGCAAAGAGCTTAAAATTTTAAAAATCGGACGACTAGATCGCAAGTTATGCTAGCCTTAAACAGTGCATCTTTCTACTGACATTAAAATTTTTGGTCTAAATACTCCTGATTGAAAATGTTTAGAAGTTTTTTCATCTCATAATCAATTTAGATAAATAATACCTCGGTAGGCGAAGAAAGTATGGGGCTTTTGTCTCATTGACAAAAATCAAGTTCAGGATCGCTCACAAATTTTTCACAGACGCGTGAAATTTACCCATTTTTTAAACCTCTCCGCAGTCTCCTCCATCTTAGATTTTTGACATATGTTATATTTTGAGCCAGATTAGTAAGAACTCATATCTTGTCTTATCAACAAGCCTAAACTTTTGAAAATCGGACGGCGAAGTCGCAAGTTATGCTAGCTAACTTTCTTATCTTATAACCAATTTAGATAAGTGATTCCTTGGTAGACGAACAAAGTATGGGGCCTTTGCTTCATTGACAAAAATCAAGTTTAGGGTCGAAATTTTTTAAAGCTCTGTATTTTTGATATATGTCAAATTTTGAGTCGCATCGGTAAAAATTCAACTTTTGAGTATAAAAACAAACAAAAAGTGAAAAATGTTTTGGCCCACCCCACATAACAATTAAACATTACTGTAATATAATAGTCATATACCTAGAGAATAAAGAATGTGATGGGAATGTTTTATTTTTCCATTGGGAATATTACTAACACATGTCGGCAATAAGTTACGTTCTAACTCATACAGGTGATATAAATGTGATAGAAACGTTAGAACGTTTTTTTTTTAAATTATAGTAATATACCTGGGCACTGACTATAATATCCCACATAGCAAATATATATTCCTATTGAATATTGCATGGATATGATTTTCTGATTCAAAACATGTCGACATGGCCACGAAATAGGTATCCTAAAATATGCAGTGGATATATATATCGACATGAATATTCACCAAATATGCATTTGTCTTCCACTAAAGTACAATAACGGAGTAGCCTATGGATATAGGTATATCAATGTATCACCATTTTTTTCATGTACTACTTGAGGTTAGTTTTCATGAGATTACCTAAATAACTTTTTGCTGTCTTATATGTATAATAATATTATCTGCTAAATAGAGAACATATTGATTCCAGTGCCATCTACCTACAATAGATGACATTAAACTAAATTATAATTATAAATCATGTAAATCGCGTTCTTTTCACAAGATAGTAATATTTTCAGCCAAACATGACACAATCCTGACAAAAATATTTCTTTTGGGAACATTAATAAAAATAACTTTATTATCATGTTATCATGGGAATATTATTATCTTATTACCAAAGAAATATAACTATCACAAACTCTTAAAGAATATTGAACAAAAAATAGGTCTGGAACATTCCTGTCATATTCGCAATAGAATATTCCAAAAATCACTTTGAGGGAATATTCCCACAATATGAATATTCCTCCAATGCTATGTGGGACCATATATATATAGATAGTTTAATAAAGATAGATTTTCATAAAGTAACTTTACTATATACTGTTTTAATGCCGTCCTCAAAGGGTTAAAGAAAAAAAAATCCAATTTAAAAAAAAACTTTAACAACACTTACTTGGCTTATAATTTCAGCCAAAAAACCACACCGGTGAATTACGAAAAGAAAGAAGGAAATTCTAGGGGAGTTTTATCAATCAAGACGTAAACTGAGAATCCATTTTATAGATTAACCAAAAGCGTTGCAAGTAAAAGAAAATATAGATGTAATTCTTACATACAGTGTCTCAAAAGACTGAAATAATGGATTTTTTTGAGAAATTTATAGCTTTAAAAAACTTATAAAAAGAGTTTTAAAAAAATGCTGGGGCTTCTAAAAATAAGATATGACACAAAATTACCTTTTTTTAAATTGGACACAATGCATGTATATTATGTCATTTTCTAATCTAAAGCCTTAAAAAATAAAAAATACTAAATACTGCTATTTTTCGTCTTTATGAAGATAGTCAAGTTTAAATTTGTGTGGCAGAAATGGGAATATCGAAATTAACTACCCAGTGTTAATAGATAAAAGATACACGTGTTTGGTATTTTTGAAAAACTTATAATTTTAAGGATTCAGAAAATGAAATAATGTACAAGGTTTCCAAAAAAAGTATAAAATGGAAATTTTGAATGGCTTGTTTTAGCTAAAATGATGATTTTTTGAGAGCCTAGAGGCGTTTTCTCGCGTTGAAATTGTTAACTTTTTTTTAAGTTTGAAAGATTCAATTTGTCGAAACGGTGACGTCACATTTAAACTGCTTAAAAATATTTCGAAACGGAATCCATTTCTGTTTCAAAACCGATGCCTGCGCAGAAGTTACGTCAAAATTTTGCCTTTTTAGATTTTGTTTTTTTTTTCTAAAACACTGTTTATACTTGTTTAACAGTAACTAGAAGGAAGACGATCAACGGAACGTTACATTTAACAAATTTGTGAACCGTGATATAGAAGTTATCAAAAAGGATAATAATGAAGGTTCCACACCAAAGTTTAATCAAAGTAAATGTTCACAAACAAAAAAGTTACAAAGAATGAAATGTCAGCGACGTCACTGTTTCGAACGATTCATTTTTTAGCGTTTTGAACTAATGACGTCGTGGTGGCAATTGTTTTAAAAAATATTTCAAAACAAGTTTAACGCGAGAATACGGCTTAGAGTTCCCTCAAAAAATCCATTATTCCAGATTTTTGGGAAACATTGTATGTGACTAAAAAAGCTGTAGGTAAATGCTCTTTAAAATACTTCACCAGTCATCCCAATCATATAAATACTTTCTTAAATATTGTTTTAAAATTGCAGCGATGTTTAGAAATGGCCACCTGATACTATCCTCCTTACCGGTTTGGGGGGACTAAATAAAACTTTTACCGCGTATTTATGAGTTTCATTCTAAGGAGCTAGCTTTTAAATATAGCTAGAGGCAGTTTAAAAGGGACTGGAATCTTTGAACTGTTGTTTGAAGGTGGTAGTAAATATTGAAGTTGGGAGTAAGTTAGAGCTTCGAATTTGCATTGTCTTTTTTTCTCTGGAAAAATAAGAAAATTGTCAGCTCTCTTTTCTCGACGTTCTAGTCACCAAATAATTCAACCATACCCACTTCCATATATCGCAAACCATCTCATACTGGACAATATCTAAACCTCAAATCAAACCACTCCACGTCAACCAAATGGGGAATCGCAAATTCTCTCATAGATCGAGCCACCTACAACTGCAATACGGAAGAAGCTTTAAATAAAGAAAACGCACAAATTCGATTCAATATCCGAAGGAACGGTTTCTCCAACTACAAGATCAATAAAACTCTTCAGACCACACCAACACAAAGGACGACGGACGTAAATAATGAAAGGAAGCCGACGCTTATAATTCCATACATCAAAGGAATCTCAGAAAAGATAAGAAGAATAGGCAACCAATACGATCCTCGAACTGTCTTTAAAACGACCTGCACAACAATAAGAAGTCAATTAACAAAAAACTAAACCACAACGCCACGACACCCAGAACTGCATCTACGACAAGGGGATACAACGGGATCAAAAATAGCTCAAAATTGCTGGAACAATGAACATCATATAGAAGCGAAAGAGGCAAAAATCATCGCCAAGGAGGAGAATCTATTCAAGCGGGAGTTCAAAAGAATAGATGTGCGTTCAGATTGGCCGTCGTGTAACGCTCCAGCGCGACCTGACGCGATTTTCAGCGTGGAATGATTCTTATCTGGTATTTACCAATACATTTCCCCGATTTTGGTTTTAACCAAAGTAGGGGAAATTGTGACGTAACGGATCAGCTAATTTACTTTTGGTATTTACCATTTATAACCACACTCTGGACTTGGGTTCATCTTTTGGTTATTGCTAAGGGTATGTTTTTTTTTGTGAGAAGTTTTTTTGGGTTTAGGAAACAGGAGAAAAGTGGTAAACTATGAAGGATAAGGAATGTTGATCAAGGTCAACGACCTCTAAACAGCAAGTCTTCTGCTTAATTATATGTATTTGTAATACGAGCTCACAAACTGGCCTTTTTAGCAGTCTTATGGGCAAAAAACTTTAAAATAAACACTATTCCATATTTATCGCAAATGTCTCAGAAAACAAAAACATAACTCTACGTTCCTTTACTCTTTAACCAATGCATTTCAGCGAGCCATTTAATTCACTTATGAATTTTGAGTGGTGGGGGGATATGACGTCATAGTTACTGTCAAAGTTGTCAACCGAAAGAATAACCGCGGTATATACCGAAGATAAATCATTCCAGGCTGAAAATCGCCTCTGGCCGTTCAGATTGTCGGTAGATTTTTATCGGACGCTACCCGAACGCGCACATTCGCACTCCACGAAATAGCTTGATAAAATTTGTTCCGCATGTGCAGATCAAATGCACAACCATTTCTACCTTATTTCAGCGACAATACTTTTTGTATTTGTGTTTTTTAAATTTGAAGTCTAGTTTTTCGCAACGGAAAGAATTAGTATACATTCCCACAATTTGGTTTTGGACGGGGAAGGCAATTTTGTTCTAGATAATGATCCTTATCATCATCTATTCTATTAAGAAAATTGTGGTTTCTTTCCTTTTTTTGTTTGGCTTGTGCCACTAAACTGGTAGCAAACACTAGCACGTTCTCGTCTTCGGAAGATGAATCATCCTAATCGAGTAGTTAGTAGTACTTTTACCATAATTAGTGATGGGCACAAAACATCGATGTTTCAAGAACATCGGTGTTTTTAACATCGTTATTTATAAAATATCATCGCTGTTAAAAAATCAATACTTTTTTTAAACATCGGAACCATCCAACATGAATCCAAAAAAAATTATAGGAAATAATGTGTCTGAGAAGTTTGCACTTATACTATATACCTACTGCGGCTCAAAAGACAGAAATTGCCTATAGGTGTTGCCATATAATATATAGTTTCTTTTGAATGTACTACTTATATTTTTTGTGTTTTTTTTTACCGTAGATATTGAAGAGCTTTTGTATATCCTCTAACGATTATTTTTATAAATCTCCTATATGCATGCTTATTATAAGTATTGTGTAAAATTAACAATAAGTCTTAAATAAAATAGTTTCTTTAATCAACATCGATGTTTTTTTGATGTGCCCATCACTATCCATAATCACAAAAAATTTTAAATCTTAAGAGTGAGGTTATGATAATCCGTCTTGTTCGTTCAGATTGGACGAATCGCCGGGCACACTCGAAGTGCATTCTCTATCGGGTAACGCACTGCGCCGGACTTCATCCGGACGTGCCAATCCGAATGCACCCCAGCATTTATACAGATAAACCATATAACAAATTTTTGTGAGGTTACTATAGTTACTATTGTTCTCTTTTTCTAAATGCATTCGGCTGAGAGAGATCCAACTTACTACAACATACCACAAAAATGGCCTGTCAGACTCGACTGTACACCCTTTGACCCCGTATATCTGTCAATGATAACTATATCAAGGAGATAGTTATGTTTTATGGGCAGAGGGGTGCAGAGGGAGCATTTTCTGGAAAGCTTGATCTCTCTCAGACCGATGCAATTAAAAGAAGAGAACAAAAGTAACTATAGCAAGTACACAAAAAATTGCTAATAGTGTATTTTCTCAACAAAGCGTCACCATCAAGGATATTTGGAAACCGATACTTTTCAGAGGTAACAGATGTCAACTGCGAAAGGGCGGAGCCAACCAAGTGTAAACGTCATGGTTCACTGAACAAAAAAATAAAGACAATGCAAGTTCGAAACTCTAACCTACTCTCATGGAATCTTTGAGTTTACCTTCACGCATCAAAATGTACTCAACTTAATTAAAGGCGAGCCACAAGTAAATGATAAATTATTAAACTTTCTATTTGGCTTAATGCAATTTTTATAATTTTGCTTTTGCGGCAAAAAATTAAGTTTCAAGATGGAAATAAAAATTATTTCTACGACCTTTTGCCTCCGACAGAAAACCGCAAAATATTACACAATTTAAGATGCAATTTTAAGAAAATTTCCCATCTGGGTACAGAAAAATAACGGAAATTGTAAAAAAATACAGGATCTTTTAATATTTTCGTTCGTAGGCCATTCTCCTTAGCAAATTCCAACAAAAAAACCTGACCTAATAGTTTATGAAACATTTCAGTTTTAAGTAATTTAGTAAACTTGAGGATCGTTTATAATGGGCATAGGCTTAGTCACTTGATTAGTATTTGGTTTCGTTATAGTGTTAGTTATAGTTCCAGTCTTAAAAATTACTCACTGTTCATACTTGTCTTGGTTATAGTCATAACAATCACTAAGCAAGTACATCTAACCTCACTTAAAATTTCGAATTCGCGCATGTGCAATTATATTTTTTATAGTAATGATCGTAATTTTAGTTATAAAAGTTGAAAGTTGCAAACTTTTCCTTAGGACTGTGACTAAACCTATGACAAAGCATAATCAAGCACTTAAGAAGCAGTGGTTTTAACTTTTTTATGATTAAGACTGTAACAAAAATTACACCAAAGACTAACACTATGCGAAAATTTAAGCAATATATTACGTCAATGTCTTCAACAATTTGTGAGGAGGTGCACCGTCATGTTGAAAGTATTATTTTGCTGAAGTGGCAAATTGTCGATAAATTTGTTGGTATCTTTCGGCATTTAAATTTCCATCAAAAATATATGGCCCAATAATTTGTCCTCTTTAGATGCCTACCCATACCTTAAAACTGAACCTTCTCCGATTCGCTTGTTCCACCCTAATATGGGGTTTTGCTGTTTCCAGTAATAGCAGTTATATCTGGTGAATATTCCATCACTAGAAATCGTTGCCTCATCCGTCCAAATAACTTTTCTGGCAAAATCGGGGTCTTCTTGGCTTTTATTTAGGTACCACCTGCAAAATGCACGTATTGGAGCAAAATCTCGTTGCCGTAATTGGTGCACTCGTCGGGGTCGATAGGGCCTAAACTTGAGTTTTTTAAGCACCCGAACGGCATTGCTGCGTGGAACTCCAGTGTTTCTCCCCATAGCCCTGGTGGAACCGTTAGTTCTTCCAACTCTCTATCTCTGGCTAGGCTTCTATACGTCCTAGGCCGCGGTTTTGTAAAGGATCCGTATTCTTGTAGATGACGTTTTAACTTCAGAAATATTTTTGAGCTAGGTTGCCTTCTTTCCGGATATCTCTGGAAATATAGATTTAACGCCGTCTGTCGATTTTCGTTACTTTCAATATAACATTTTATCATGTCGTACTTTTCAAAGTTTTCAAACATTTTTATATCTTGACGAAGACGCCACTTTTGACACTTGGGCTCGTTTATCATGGGGCTTTTATTTGAACATAGCACTACAAAACTAAGTTTTTTAAAAAAATTGGGGTATTCCATTTAAAAAAATGTAACTTTGTGTTATATCTCGTGAACTAAAGGCTTTAGGACAAAATCGGTGAAACAAATAAAAAAGTTGTAGAGGGTTTTTAGAAACGCACATTTTTGAGAATCACCCTGTAGCTCAGAAACGCTTTGACATATCGCAATGGGGTTTTTAGTTTTCCACTTTTCTTGAAAATCTAGCCCGTAATATGTATATTAGTTTTGTGTTAACTATGCTGCAAAAGGCCAAAGCTGTAGATGTCCCTCGAATTTGGACCACCCTGTACATTCAACGGGCCCCATATAAATAAATAGATTATTTATGCGTTTATTTGTTTTATGCTTTAGTCAAACATAAGTTTTCTGCTGCTGAAAAAATTAAAAACAAGTGGTTTTTGCTTTTAGGGTCCAGCCTAGAGCCACCAATATGTTAGAAATTCACCACGATAAATACGGTCACATGTATTATACCTATCCAGATCATTCGAAACTGTATTACGATTATAACATCAAGGGGCCCCATTTTTTTTGTGAGCCAGCAAGGACTAGATGGCTTTATCACTGCTACTGGCCTAAGGAGGCCTGGGAGTTTGTTTCAGCTGAGGATAAAATGCGTAGACTAAACGTAAGTAAAACTAAGGTTTAAAAAATTAGTACATAAATGTTGTGCCAACGACTCTGACGGACAGTGGATTTATGTGTTACAAATTTGAGAACGAAGAGGCCGCAGAGATTCCTTTAAATATGTTTTGGATTTTACCAATTTTTTTACCAATTGCTATATTCACCTAAATCTGCAGCTGCTATCTTTATTTTTTCAGAACAAGAGGAGTAAAATACCACCCATTATAAGAACGAGGAATTAGCTTCTTTTCTAAATTAAGCAGAAGGAGTAAAATACCGTCTAGGTATTCAATATTACGAAACAGGAATTAATCCATTTATTGCTTGGCAGAACACGACACTAAATATATTTAATTATTTTAGACGATTTAAAAATGTATTGATGTCCAAAGTATTTTTAAATAAATCTTGTTGACCATCTGAAGTTTGTTTTTCATTGCGTTTCTCTAGTTTCAAAGGTGTGTTTCTTTTTTTAAATAATACTGGTAAACAAAAATCTTTTTTTTTTACACCTTCATCAAAAACATGATTTTAGTAACTGTCTGTAGATAACTAAAGTATGGCTTTTTTGGTTACCGGCGCAAAAAAACTTTTTTTTTGGTCACAGGTGCAAAAAAAGATTTCTGTCCGTTGTTTACCCAAAGTTAAAGAGAAATAACGGAAAATACTAATATTGAAGAAAAGTAATTATTCCTGCCTAAGAATTAAGTCATTTTCGCCAGTTTTTACAAAGTATTTACGAAAAAATCATTTAAAAATATTGTCAAAATATCAAATTGTCAAAGATTAAAATGTCGCAACAATGAACGTCACCGAGTAAAAAGACACATCGCTATGGAAACGATTGTTATTTCATTTACCAGCCACCTTGATTTATAGTGTAAAGATGGTGTGTTGCGAGAAGTTCTCTTCGTTCGAGATTTTTAAAAGTAGTTTCCTTTTATTCTTGGATTTTTTGATAAAGCTATTAAAAAAAAATAGTGTTAACAACTCGTGGCCAAACTGTGCTTTTTTTTACTCACGTTTTTAAACGCCTCGCTGCGCTCGTTATTTAAACCAACGCTTGTAAAAAAAGCATTATTTTAGCCACTGGTTGGTAAAACTACTATTTTGGTGGTATCTTAAAGCTGAATAGCATACTGTAGTAGCATAAACCTTTTTTCTTATACCTTTATCAAAAACATGATTTTAGTAACTGTCTGCAGATAACTAAGGTATGGCTTTTTTGGTTATCGATGCAAAAAACTTTTTTTTACCCAAAATTAAAGAGAAATAGCGGAAAATAGCAATATTTCGCCAGTTTTCACCAAGTATTTACGAAAAAAATCATTTAAAAACATCGTCAAAATATCAAACTGTCAAAGATTAAATTGGCGTAACAATGAACGTCACCGAGTAAACCATGGTTATTTCATTTACCAGCCGCCTTGATTTATAGTGAAGAGATGGTGTGTTGCGAGAAATGCCCTTCGTTCGAGATTTTTATTAGTAGTTTTCACAACTAGTGGCTAAAATAGTGTTTTTTTTACAAGCGTTGCTTTAAATAACGAGAGCAGCGAGGTATTTAAAAACGCGAGTAAAAAATGCACAGTTTAGCCGCGAGTTGTTAACAGTATTTTTTAATACCCTTATCAGAAAATAAAAGAAAAACAGGAAAATACTTTTAAAAATCTAGAACGAAGAGCACTTCTTGTAACACATCATTTTTACACTATAAATCAAGGCGGCTGGTAAATGAAATAACAATGGTTTCTATGGCGATGTGCCTTTTTACTCGGTGACGTTCATTGTTGCGACGTTTTGCGATTAAAAAAAAAAATGCCAAGCTTTAGTCATCTGCACACAGTTACTAAAATCGTGTTTTTGATAAAGGTATAAAAAAAAGTATTTTCCTGTTTTTCTTGGATTTTTTGATAAAGATATTAAAAAAAAATAGTATTAACAACTCGCGGCCAAACTGCGCTTTTTTTTACTCGCGTTTTTAAATACCTCGCAAAGCTCGCTATTTAAACCAACGCTTGTAAAAAAAGCACTATTTTAGCCACTAGTTGTGAAATAGTAGTTTTCAAATGGCGGAAATGGCTTAATTTTTATTCTACGTCTCTTTAATTTTGGATAAAAAATGAACAGAAATCCTTTTTTGCACCCGTGATCAAAAAAAAAGTTTTTTTGCATCGGTAACCAAAAAAGTCATGCTTTAGTTATCTGCAGAGAGTTACTAAAATCATGTTTTATTTGTTCAGATATTTTGCCATATTAAGCAGAACACATGAATTACGTAACGCTTTTGAGAGAGTGGGGGACAGCGAAAACGTTATTAAGCGTTACAAATGGATGAAGGGGATGTGTCGTGTCGCTTTACGTATCGCCCAAACCGAACAGCGACCTTTTTGTAAGTCAAATTTTATGATAAAAGAACCAATGTTTTTTTTTCAAATACCTGATAAATGTTTTCTGTTTTTACTTGATATATTTAACTAAAGGGATGAGGGGGTGGTAGCCAGCGTTACATTATTTTATATGGAAGTCTAAGTTTCCATTATAAATGCGTTATAAGGGGGATAGGGGCATCAAATTTTCCGAATTTTTGCGTTTTCTAAATTATGAATATTTTTTCTATTATTAAAAAGGTATTATTAGCATTGAAAAAATAATGTCCTGAACTGTGATACAAAAATCGTGTAATCATTGCGATCAAAATTATTGGTATTTTTTTAGGGAATTGGCAGAAATACAACTGTTTTTAAATAGGTATGTCAGAAATATCAGATTATTAATTGGTTATTTAGTTAAACATGTGTTTATCTAAAATTTGCCTGGGTAAATTAATGGGTTTCAAATAAATATTTTTTTTTATTGAAACTTCCACCAAAATATATGTCCGAAACTGAATGTGATTCAAGAGCTTTGACGCCTTTAATTTTTTTTTATAAAACTTACCAACCATCAGAAACTAAAACATAAAAATCGTAAAGTCAATCAAATAAGCGAATTCTTAGTTTATAAAAAGCAAAACGTTAAAGGTAAAACCGTACAACGTAGTACTGGTTGCACTGTTGTGGTTTATCTATGCACAGAGCTGTGTGAGTTAGAAGTGCAGAGCAGAAAACCGTAATATTATTCGACACGTTAAACTTTACAGATTTTTATGTTATCTTGCGACATCATATTTATACAGGATATGTCAAAAAATCAATATCAATGAAAATTAATCTAAATTAAAAACCAACACTTTTTGGGTTACTTAACTTGCTACATGTAAAGCTTTACTATTTAGTTAAAATATATTATTTAATATTTATTTATAAGTTACAATGCACAGTTATACAATATTAGATAAATTTTCTTATTTATTTAAAATAGTATTATTTAACTGTAGGAAAATAATCTTTTTATTTCCTTTTTTATTCTTTTATTCTAAATAGACTAAAAGTTCCTTTTTCAACCAAGGATTTTGTATGAGCACTTAGTTCATTAACTGTGGAGCCTTTTAATTACATTAAAGTAGTTTTTCCAGAAACCTTTGGCAAAATAACTTATTTTCCTAAATAACGTTCTCAAAAATTATTTAAATCCTATAATCAGGAATTTCAAATTACGTTTTTTTTTCAACCTTTATTCACGATTTATAGCTCTGTACATACTGAAGGATCCACCGCGAACAAAACATTTGTTCTTACAAAATTGTGTGCAAAATTTCAAAAACAGCTTTAGCTGGGATTTCAATAAATACGGTTTTGTGGTCATAGAAGAGTCTTTATTCAAAAAGTACAATTAGTATTTGTAGTTTTATTTGACCTATACCTCATTCAGGAGCACTCAGTGAACGAATATGAACTGTTTTGAGTGGTTTTTAAACTGCGTTGGTAAGGATTCGCTTTATTTTTCTTCGTTTAATTAGGTAAGGTTTATTACCCACTTGGCGCAAATATTTTCATAGTGAAAAAAATGCTTAATAACCCGCTTTATGACGTTTTTGTTTTTTTTTTTTTAAAAACGTTATTTGAACGTTATTTTTAGCGGGTTACTAAGCGTCTTTTTCGCTACGAAAATAATGTTTTTTTATTTGCGCCAACTGGGATGTAGCAGTTGTGTCAATTAATTCGTATTTGTTTGGGTTGTTTGAGAACTCTTTGATTAAAAAGCGCTTCTTATTGCTTTCTTCTTCTATATCAACTGACTACAAACCATAAGTGAAACCGTAACCAACCATTATTATGTTGAATGGTTCTTACCTGTTACATTATGACTTAGTGTTTTTTTTTTAAATTCCGGTTATTGTAATTTGCATTTTTTATAAAATGCCTTTTTAACAATGTTACATTTTGCTTTTGTGCATATCTCGAAAATATCAATTTTTTTTATCAATCTTACAGATAAGCGACTCTTATGCATTTGTTACTTACTTGAGTTTTAGTATACTTTTCCAGACTCCTAACAGCAGCTTCGAAATATTTCTCTCCATATTCACTTCTCTGTTCCTGGCAAAGTTGTTTCCACATGTCTTTTGCTTGGTCTAAAATCAGTTGATCGGATATCCAAGAATTTCCAGACGTAAACTCTCCGGGAGCCACAATAACTACGTCTACGCAACGGGATCTAAAATAACACCATAACATCTCAACATCAGGGAGTATGATAATAAATATCTAGATAAGTTTGCCATTGATTTGATAAGTTACAAGGCATTTCAAAAACAGCTTTAGTTCTTTTAAAAATGCTTATTTTCTCCCCCAAAGCCCGAAACCTGAAAAAATTAAAATGAAAAGCAAACAACGAAAATTTGTCTTCTACCATATCCACAAAACAAGAAAACGAAACTCTCGGGTTAGGCCTAAAATTTGCCCCAAAAAAGGAAATATAGGATTCTTTTATTTTCACGATTAAATTTGATGTCATATTGGAAAACAACTAAAACAACAACAAACACAAACAAACAGCTTAACAACAACATCACAACAAGCAGCAATAACAACATACAATAAAACATAAAACAAAAACAACAACATGCACGACAGCAATAACACGACACCACGAATAACAACAATATATATCATATACACATCATACACATAATTTCATCGATAATATAACAGGATCGAGAAGCAACAACACAATTAACATGATCACATTAAAATCACTTAATAATATACTTAACCACGTGACATTATTAAAAAAAGATATAACAAGTAACAAGGCTTACTTATTCACTAAGAACGATCGAATAAGAAATAAAACGATTCAACAAATTAAAGAGAAAATAAAAACATACAACCTTATGATAACAAAGATAGACAAGGGCAACTGTCTAGTAATTCTCGACAAAGAAATGTACAGGGTGGTCCGAATTCGAGGGGCCTCTATAGCTTTGGGCTTTTGCAGCATAGTTAGCTCAAAACTAATATACATGTTAAAGGCTCGATTTTCAAGAGAAGTCGAAAACTAAAAACTGCATTGCAAAAGCCCTAAGTTCACGAGATATAACACAAAGTTACATTTTTTTAAATGGAATACCCCAATTAAAAAAAAAATAGTTTTGTAATAAAATTTCCTGTTAAACGAAGGCAACCTAGCTCAAAAATAGTTTTGAAGTTAAGACGTTATCTACAAGAATACGGATCCTTTACAAAACCGCGGTCTAGGACGTATAGAAGCCTAGCCAAAGATAGAGACTTGGAAGAACTAACGGTTCTAGGAGAAATAGAAATTAACCCGAATACTTCCACCAGGGCTATGGAGAGAAACACTGGAATTCCACGCAGCAATGCCATTCGAGTGCTTAAAAAACACAAGTTTAGGCCCTATCGACCCTGACGGGTGCACCAATTACGGCAACGAGATTTTGCTCCAAGACGTGCATTTTGCAGGTGGTACCTAAATAAAAGAATATATACCAGATATAACTGCTGCAGAGGACAAATTATTGGGCCATATATTTTTGATGGAAATTTTGATGCCGAAAGATACCAACAAATTTTAGAAGAGCAGGTGATTCCGTTTATCGACAATTTGCCACTTCACCAAAATAAAAAGCTATACTTTCAACATGACGGTGCACCTCCTCACAATGCACGAGACATTACTAATTTGCTAAATGTTGTGTTGGCCGAAAACTGGATCGCAAATAAAGGTCCTATATATTGACCCCCCAGGTCTCTAGACCTGACCCCTTGCGACTTCTTTTTGTGGGGGAGAGTCAAAGACCTTGTATTTCGAAATCGCCCAATTACTAGAAGGGAATTGGAAGAGGCACTTCGTACTGCATTCAGGCAGCTTCGTGCGGTAGAACCTCTTAATGCAGAAAATAGCGTCAAGAGAAGATGTAGGATATGTTGACAAGAAAACGGCCGTCAATTTGAGCATTTGTTTTAGAATTAAAGAAAATTGTTAGATGTAGATTTTATGTGTTAGATAGTGTAATTAATAAAAATTTTAAATAAAAACTTTTAATAATTTTATTTTTGTTTATTATTTTAGGGTTGGTACTTATAGTAAACTAGAAGTTAAAGTTCAAGGTTGCTGTGTCCCCTCGTGTCGTAGCCAACTTGATTTTATATGAAAAAAAAACAATAAAATTTAATTTACACATTTGGGGCGCACACGGCGCCTACTATGGTAAATATCAAAGTATGCAAATATCTTTTAAACTATTTAATAAAAATAGGTGTATGGCACATCGTTCAACAGGAAATTTTATTATAAAACTGATTTTTTAGAAAAATTGGGGGTATCCCCTTTAAAGAAATATATCTTTGTGTGATATCTCGGGAACTAAAAGCTTTAAGAGAAAATCGGTGAAACAGGTAGATCGTTAAAAAATCTTCAAAAAATATTTTTAATAAATATCTCTATATTTACAAATAAAAAAGTTGTAGAAGGCCTTTAAAGTCGCACATTTTTAAGAATCACCCTGTACCTGAGAAACGCTCTGACATATCGCAATGCGGTTTTTAGTTTTCGACTTCTCTGGAAAATCGAGCCCGTAACATGTATATTAGTTTAGGGCTAACTATGCTGCAAAAGCCCAAAGCTATAGATGTCCCCCGAATTTTGACCACCCTGTACAGCAAAAAGTCAAATCCTTTCTAAATATGAATAGTTTTCCAATTATTACCACAATCAAAGCATGTAAAAATATACTACAAGCTCTAAATGCATCCCCAGTAATCCATCCATGTCCAAGCTCTACGGCCTACCCAACCTCCCAACTAACAATTTTTATGTACTACAGGGCAGTTCTGGCAGCGCCTTATAAATGTCACCAGATTACCAGTTTGCTGTGTTACGGTTTCGAAAAACTCATCTAGGTGTTAAAAGCAATTTAGCGATGATTATATTGTTGTAAGAATGTTCTTACAGCAACAGTTTACTCGAATATCCTATAAAAGCTCTGCTTCTTTCTGTAAGAACACTTATACGGTGTTACTATAGAGAAGAATTGCCGCAAAGTACTTTTTTAAAGTATTGTATAAGAGTGTTTCAGCCCCAATAATATAACAATTTGAAATCAAAAGGGTTCTATACTTGTAATTTTGCTTTCTGTGAGAATTTTCTTCTAGTAAAAATTAAAGGAATGTCCTATAAAAGCTCTGCTTATTTCTATAAGAATATTTATACGGTTTTACTATAGAGCAGTTCTGGCATGTAAGCGCCTTATAAATGTCACCAGATTACCAGTTTGCTGTGTTATGGTTTCGAAAAACTCATCTAGGTGTTAAAAGCAATTTACTCGAATATCCTATAAAAGCTCTGCTTCTTTCTGTAAAAACATTTATACGTTATTACTACAGAGCAGAATTGCCGCAAAGCACATTAGGCTCTTAAAATATTGTATAAGAGTATTTCAGCCGCAATAATATAACAATTTTAAATCAAAAGGGTTCTATACTTGTAATTTTGCTTTCTGTGAGAATGTTCTTCTAGTAAAAATTAAAGGAATGTCCTATAAAAGCTCTGCTTCTTTCTGTAAGAATATTTATACGTTTTTACCATAGAGAAGACAGTGGCGGCTCGTGACTTATAAAACTGATGAGGCACCAAGATCAAATATTTAAAACCCATTTGGTTGAAAAAAAAACTATTATTTAAATGGCTTTCAATATTTTTTGGAAAAGTAGAAAAAGACGCACAATAAACTCAAAATTCGCAATTAAGCAAGGAAGTGTCTCTGTACCTATCTCTGTCGCACCTGTGTAATTACACTCTCAAATGAGATAGCGCAACTGTCTATCTTCAAACCGATCTGGCCCGATCTTCAGGCTGAACTACCTACTCACACTGTGCAAGTGAGAGAGAGATAAAAATACATGACATTGTCTCTTTAAACTGCGAATTTTGGGTTTATTTCCAAGATTTCGGCCAAATGCTTGTTTCTTCCCGATTCAGAAAAGATTAGTCTATAGAATAGTGACTTTGTTTAAGCTGCATCTTTTTAAACAGTTCCCAAAATTTTTATTTTTATTAGCATTACGTCTTATGGAAAATCGCTTTGTTTACCCTACACCCACTATTTTTAAAGGGTCATCACGTGATTAATGGATGACTTTGACAATTTGTTAGAAATCCCTATTTATTTCCGCCACACCCAGCACTGCGTCAGGCGATTCAGTAGATCATCCATTACTAGGCACCACAAGTGGGGAAACAAGCTGCTACTCTGGGCGCAGCCTCCCGTCACATCCACCTTCACCTTGGACTCTCCTAAGCTGGCCTGTTCTTCCCTCTTTATTAACGCGGATTTGACCCATTTAGTCAAACTTGTTTCCGCTCCGCTTTCCTGAAGGATAGATGTTATAATCCGCGTTCTTGCTTGTCGAAGGCTCCTTCTACATCGAAAAACACCATTAGTGCATACTGTTTGTGCTGAAATACCTTTTCTGCCTTTTGCACTACTGCGTGAAGGCAGGCAGTAGAGCAAAAGGCAGTAAGACTTATCGCTCTGAAGGATTTAGCCGTGGTGTAGTCTTTTGTTTCCGGTTTCGGGACAAAGATTAAGTAGGCCTTCCTCCATGAGTTAGGAACGTATCCCAGGGCTACTGGCTCTGAACACCCTCCTCGTGTGAGGAAGTAGTGTTTCTAGGCCCCCCTGGGAAGATTCCTTCTGGACCGGGTGACTTGTAGGGACTACCAGCTCCCAATTTGGTGCAACCTCGTTAAATATGGCCGGCATTGGCTCACCATGTCCCCTAGGAAATGTACCTTTAGGAGGTGTCTAAGTGACTCTTCCACAGAGGTGGTCCATCTTCCGTTTCCTTGCTTAAGATTTTTAAGAGTCTAGAGGCCTCCGGCAGTGAGTTGATTTGACCACAGTATGTTCTCCAGCGCTTCCTTTTGCTACATCTTACCTCTTTTTTTAAACGCTCTTCTTGCCTCATTGTAATCTTCCCAAGTTGCCTCGTCTTTTTCTGCCGTTGCTTTGTTGAGAGCTCGCTTGGTTTTCTTACGAAGTCTTTCGACCTCGTTGTTTCACCAAGGTACCCTCCGTAGGGGCTCTGGCTTTAAGAGACAGGCTTCTTCGAAGCTGGTCAGAATCACCTGCTCCAGATTTTTCACCTCTTTTCCTAGGTCCTTCTTCGCGGTCTTGGTCTAGTTCTGCTTGGAAAGTACCACATTAACCCCTAAAGTTTTACTTTATTACCCGCGGGCGGAAAAGTGATCCTAGGGCGTTAAAGTAACACATTAACCCATAAAACATGCAAAATAGTTACTAATGTATCTAGGTCATAGGTGAAATGTTTAACGCCCGAAGCGTTGAAATCACGAGCTGTAGGTGAGGGTTTTCACACGTTGAGGGCGTTAAACGTACTTTGCATACAATGATTTATGTACGACAATATTTTTAAGGAGAAAAGAATTTAAAATTAGTATAAGTATTCCTATAGGCTAAGCTACATAGCAAGAATAGAGGAAAAATTAGAACCTAATTTTTTTTCATTAACAAGCTTAGAAATGTTCACCGTTTAACATACTAGAAGTCCCCATTCCTCGGGGACTGTACTTTCTAACCTCCAAAAAAACTCAAAAAAGCGTTTTTCTTGGATAATAAACGGTGACACACTGTCAAAAGTGATAAATATGAACAATGTTGGAAATTAACCACTCCTTCTACCAGAAAAAAACTAAAGCAAAAATGATGTCAATCAAAACAATTTCTTGCATATCCCTTTTTAGCATTTTCATCAAGATTTCTTAACTTACGAGTACCAAACTTGGCTGGATTGATCTAAATACAATGGCCTAAAATAATATCTAAAAATTAAATTGTTTCCAGTGGCGTAGTCCGATTTTCTAGACTAGAAAATTTCAAATTGTACCAAAACTCTTTGATACGCCACTGCTACTGACACATACAAAATAAGGTTTCAATTTTCACTGGTCTTATACTAGGTAAAATTGCCTTTTCAACGGCATCTTCTGCTTATATCTGCTGCTTCTAGTAATGCAATAAGAATTTTTCGTAATTATTTTTTTTGTTGAATTTCATAAATCGAAGAACCAAGGTCCCTAATCATCTAATAATTTTGTATAATGCCAATTACTATCTATCTACATCTAGGGATTGGTTTTTTTTTAAAATCTGATTAGATTAAATTAGTGGATTGAGAAATCTTGATAAAAATGCTAAAAAGGAATGAAATGAAAAAAGGAAGTGTTTTTTTTAATTTTTCTGATAGAAGGAGTGGTTTAAGCTACACTATCGCTTATTGATAGAGAATTAAATTTGCAATTGCATTTGTCACTTTTGATAGTCTGTCACCGTTTAGGAGTTATCCAAGAAAAACACTTTATTAGAGTTTTTTGGAGGTTAGAAATGACAGTTTCCGAGGGGGTAGGAATGGGGAGTTTCAGTATGTTAAATGGTGGACCTCCCTAAACATTTTAAGAAAAAAAAAATAAGTTCTAATTGTTTCCTCTATTCAGAAAATTTATATCTAAATTGCCTATTCTAGTATGTCTAAAACCCATTTTGATGCCAATTTTGACAATATACAAATCATCAGTGACAAGACTTTTAAAGTAATCCATAGACAGGCACGACCGAGTTTATTATTAACCATTTAATTTAATATCCGCGGGCAGAAAAGTGGCCCTAGGGCGTTAAAGTACCACAATAAGCCCTAAAACACGGGCGTTGCAGTTACACTTTCCTGAGCGGTAGTGCATGAAATTACAAAAAATTATCAAATATTTTTTAGTGCCAGCCAGATAAAAAGACAAACCGCACCTTTAAAAGGCTTAGTAACAATCGAAATATTCCAATAGATCTACTACCCGCTCTATTTTAAAGATATTTTTCAAAATACCGCCAGTTTTTTAAAAAACCCGCCGTAATGTTTAAAAATCGAAATATACAGTATTGAATAGGTCCCACCACAGACCTAAAAACCATAGACCCTGAATCCCATTCATAAATTCTTATTTGTTTTGCCCCCAAGCTAGCCTGGGTGCCAAAAAAGGACAGTATGATTTTCAGAACGTTGCTCGGTAAAACATGTATATGTTTGTAGACGTATGTCCTAGATACATCCATTTGTTTTACATACTCTACCAGTAGCGGCGAAAAATGAATAAATATGTAAAAAAATGGGTTAATTTCACAAAAGCAGTAATTTGTAGTTTTCACAATTAGCGGTTAAAAGAACGTTTTTTTTTACGAGCGTGCTAATGGTGAGTAAAAGCGATTAAGGTAGGTGATAATTTTAATAATTATTGTAAAATTTGCTGGTGCAATACCAACAAAAAAATAAAAATTAGAAGATAACTTTAATACAAGGTTGAGGGCAACAGTTGTTTAATATATAGTCTTTTCTATCAACTGAAGGAAAAAGGCAAAACGTGATGTTTAAATTAAACCCCTGATGAAATCTACTAAATCACTTGCACAATTATAAGTTTTAATATGTCATATAAAATATGTTAAGATAAAAGTAAAAATATAATAAAATACCTACTCTTTTTTTAAAACTACTATTCAATTAAAGCTTTGAAAATTAAAATATTTTACTATACTTAACAATTTCGTTTTACCCATTGTTATTTTACATAGGTGAGGTACACAGAACTTGAAACCCTTAGGTCTGTGGTCAGGTATCTGCTTTTCTAAATCAAAATACCAGAATAAACAGATAATAAAACATAATAATATTTTTATGGTATATATTATTTTTGCCTTTGTTAAGAAATTATAGCCTTGAGCACACCTGCACAGAGGGTAACAGGGTGCTGCATATTAAAAAAAAAACAGCGTAAATATGCAGTACACGGTTTTCTGCCATTTTTGTTTTTTATGAAAAATTCTTTATGGGGGCACCTACTAGAGGATCCCTAGGACCCCAAATCCGCCGGCGCCTGTTGTTTTTTTTATGTTTTTTGTAAGGGGTTATCTACCCCTTCAAAATATGTACACCTACTGCCAAAATTATAGGGATTTATTGTCAGTATTTCCCAATACTGCCAGTACTGCCAGATACTGCAATAGTGCGAGTGCTGCCAAATACTGCCAGTACTGCCAAAAATTTGTACACCTACTGCCAAGGTGGACAACCCCTTGGTTTTTTGTTTTTTTTTTCATTAAAATAACCCAATCCAAAACAGCCCAACTTAACCTAACCCAACCCTAAAATACATTACAGCAACCCCCCGGTACCCTTTTTTCTCTTAAAAAAAAACCAGCGCAGGCGGATTTGGGGTCCTAGTAGGTGCCTCTATAAAGAATTTTTCATAGAAAATCAAAAATGGTAGAAAACCGTATACTTCATAATTACCAAAAACAGTAATACCAATAAATGAAAATAGGTAAAGGACGACACTGATCGGTAATTATCACAACAAAACTACAGCTGATTTTGACATTTACCTTTGAAACGAAATCCCTTGATTTGGGTGTTCCAATCGTTTAAACACGATGCACTCCCGCACCATCCTATAGTTTTTAACTTCACAAGTTTATAAAAAAACACAAAAACCACACAAATCGTTTCGAAATCAGAAATATTTGGACACGGTCGGTATGCAACGCTGCAAAGCATATACAGACCGCTTCAAGCTACTGCGAACATAGGGCGGAAGAAGTCTAATTTGCCAGTGTACGTACATGCAGAGACACCGCACGCCTATCAGTGAAGCAACCAATACTCAGGTTTGCGATCACCACTTGCATGACTTTCCTTTAGTATTTAGTACGCCTCTAACCACGGTGCTGTGTGGAGCGTAGTCAATGAAACCGGAATTTGGTCAATAAATACGCAAATTTTTATAACGTAATTTTCTTATTTTTTGTCACTGATAAATAAGAGCGTTTTATTGTCAACTGCTCAGATTTATCAGTGACAACGTGTTACAATGAAAATAATAAGGAGAAACAAAATAAAAGCAAGTTCTCAAAATAAAATAATACATTCTAAAAACCAAAAAGATTCTCCCAGTCAAAAAAAAATTAAAGCAAATGTTCAAAAAGTCCTCCTTGCTCGGCTAGACAATATCCGAGCCTACTATAAAAACCCCTTCTAACGTTTCCAAGCATGTTAGGGGTGATAATTTGAAAAGCTTCTTCAAAAACAGATAGAAGTCATTAGGAGCAAGATCGGGAGATCGAGCTGGCCATAAAATAGTTCCCCGTGTACTTATAACCCGATTAGGAAATACATTATCAAGATATTCCCTAACAAGGCCAACATTGTGAGCGGAACAACCATCTTGTTGAAACCATGTTTCACCAAATCTTACACCTAACAACTGCCTAGCAGTTGGAATAATGTGCTGCTGCAGTAGATCCAAGTATCTAGGACCATTCAAATTGCAATTGCCGTTAATAAAAAATGGCCCAATTACGTGTTCCCCTATAATACCCCCCCCCCCCCAAACATTTAGTTTTTGGGGATACTGTGTTCTTACGTCAAAATACAAATGCAAATTTTCCCTCGACCAATATCGAACGTGTGTTGGGTTATGACGATTTGACCATTTGACCATCTGCACTTTTTCGGCAACTTCGTAGACATCCATTTTTGGTTTTAAAAATGTATTATTTCAATTAAGAACTTACCCATCTGTTTCTCGAGCAAGGCAGAAATAAAACAAAATAATAAAAACAAAATTAATTTCCAAAAGATAACACTGCAGCGTGCTTCGAATCCACCTCGGTCGTACGGCACGGAGAGTAAATTGGACTTGATTCCCCCTATGTTCGCAGTAGCTTGAAGCGGTCTGTATAATGAATGCAAACCACCAGGTAGTGCGCAGAAGACGGCAAGGTATTGCGACTTGCCAGTTCTTGTTTAGGGATTGTTGGGAGTATTGGAAAAAATATGGGCTTTTTATTTTTTATCTTTTGTTTTGTAATTATAGTTTTTAAATAAATGAACATTGCTTACATGATATTTTTGAATGTAGCTGCTTATAGTGGTAAAAAAGCACCAAGATTTTCATGAAATTTCAGAACCAACAAGAAAGTGACCTCAAGTTAGCAACAAGGCTTCATCCTACTATTCACTCATAATTTGGGGAACATGAGCTTTATATACTACATAATGTAATCATTTTCACATCGCATACTGGCTCAGATACATTGTATCTTTTTTTCTCCTGCATTTTGAGGAAAAGATATTGTATAAAGTGCGAGTTAGGATGACTACAAATATTTTTTTGAATTTATATAAAGAGAAACGATAACACCTATTTCCGGCGATACTTTTTGCGAGATACATTGTTATTGTAGGAGCCAGGGCATTAGCATAGCATTCAGGGTCTAATGGTGTAGGTCTGTGGGTCCCACGGTGGATCTGAAGCCCGGCAGTATTGCCAGATCTTGCGGGCGTCGTCTCCAGCGTGGAACCTATTGAATACTGTATATTCTCGCGTTCGACTGCTGCGCCATCTACAGTTAGAACCCTGGAACTACTGGTGTATATTTTGATATATATTCCGACTTTATGAAGCCCACCTTTTTTTCGGCAAACGCTAAGGATGAGCATGCCCATCACTATGGCAAAAATATACACGGTGTTTTTAGGAAGCCCGAACTCGGGCATCGTAAGTCGGTAGTGGGCTTAGTATAACCGTCAGATGTACCGTTTTGGGCTTCATAAGGTCGGATTGCATATATATATATATATATATATATATAGATGACTGTTTTGTAATTGTAAAATTGCCATTGCCACCGAATCACCGCCAACAATTTTCTTCACAAAATTAACGCAATACACCCCAATAACAAATTTACTATTGAAATAGAAGAAAACATATCAATTAACTTCTTAAACCTAATATACAGCATTATAAATTTGACTACAAAATATACAGAAAATCAACACGAACAGACCACATTATAACAAACAACTCACACATACCTCACCAACACAAAATGTCAGCTCTCAATGGTTATTGTTGTTTGAAGGTGGTAGACAGTCAGGTGCACAATAAGCCAGTAATGGCTGCATTGCAGTGACTGTGGCTTGCCACCTGGCAGGTTGGAGTCACAATCGAGGGGTTTTAGTCGGTAGGAATCCGACACTACCCGGGCTCTCCTGGTAGAGGAGAAATGACTCTGCCAGGAAAGTAGTTCGGGCGTCTTATGCAAGATTTCCCCAAAAAAGGTGGTAGACAATGTCGACAATCGTCGTCAGGTGAATACAAAGAAAAAGTTAGACTACCTAATCTTATACTAGCATGTGTTGAATGAACCATAAAGTTTACACTTCGTTGGCTCCGCCCTTTTACAGTTGGAATCTGTTGCCTCCGAAAAGTATGGGTATGGGTTTTCAAATATCCTTGATGGTGGAGCTTTTTTGAGAAAATACAGATGATAAGACAATGGAAGTTGGAAACCACAGTATACTCTCAATTATTATGTTCATTCCCTATTCAAGACAATTAGGTACTTGTACGAACTAAATATCATAAATTAAATCGCATCAAACAACGGTTACAATTCTCAAACAGTTCATAAACTCATTTCGAAACCCGAATACAAAATACTTAAAACATTAGCACACCGAAAAACACCGAAAATCAATGACCACTACTCCCAAAAAATCTCAATATCGATACAAAACATTTAAAAACAGGCAGCTTGGGCTCATTACTAGTTAAAAAAAAGCCTAATGCGATGCCACTTACATAGGAAGGACAACGAAGTAACTAAATATGAAAATAAAAAAACACCTAACAGACCCTACAAATCCGCATTCGGTGAACACATAAAAAGAACAACACATAAATTTAGCCCCCACCCTAACTCAAAAATTATCCACCAAACACAAAGGAGAAATTTTACATGGTTAGACTTCACAGAAGAGTACCACATAAACAAAGAAATAAAATTAAACTCGAAATGTCTTAAGAAACAAATGAGCTTAAATAAAAATTATATACCCCTCCACATACTGTTACCTACCCTTAAACATCAGCTCTCATACCCAGACCCTACCTAATTCACCCTTCCTTCCCATTTCATCCACCACCATTAACATTTACGTACCAGCACATATCAAACTCGCCAACACATCAACCCTCAACTACACCAAACTACAACAACACAATGAACTCCACCTCGGAACATAACAAATACTGCACCGTCTCAAAACACGGACGAATAAACAAAAACATCCACCAAAATCTACAAATGGTCAACCGGCCATCTGTATTAATAAAAAAAGAGAAAAAATATCAAAATTAAAAACAAGAAAAATTACATATCCATTACATCCAATTTTGAATTTTCGTTCTTTCCTCCCAAGATCTTTTGATCTTCTCTTCTTTTTTTTTTAAAGAAAAATTACGTTAATAAAATCAAAATTTTTTAAATAAGCTGTGATATTGTTGTAACTTTATTGTATTGTAAATATTTTTTTTAAATAAGTCTCGTGTTGTTCAATTGTACCGCTTAATGTTTTTTTATTATTTTAAACTTTTTAATTATGTTTATCCTTATTTATGTGCAAAGAAAACTTCAATGAGTGTCCTCGAAAGACCATTCCTACAGTAAGTTACACAAAAACAAATCTTGTTTCTTATTTCAGAAATAGCTCTGATGATGTCGAAATACGAAAGATCTTAGCCACCGCTGATATATAAATAAATTTATGTGCTTAGTACAAAACACCTTTTTCCTTTACCTAAGTCGTTTTTTGGCGTAGAACAGGGTGCTTGCGTGATTTCGAAATGCGACGTCACCGATTTAACCTCAACGTCATCGGTTCTTCTTATCGTCAAAATGCACTTCGCAGTGACAGTTTTATGAACCTAACCTAACTTATGCTATAAAATATTTATTATAGCGTTTTTTTTCAAGCGTAAGTTACTTACATGGATTTATCGGATTCAACTCAATGGCAGTGTCCGAATCTACCTTTAGAGGGATTCTCCCAATTGAATTTGACACATTACCAAACTAGACTCCATAATTTTATTATTGAAAAAATTTAAAAAATAGCCGACACTACCTACGTATTTTGACAAATGACAACCCCCGCTATATTGGAATCGTGATTAAAGCACTTTGGAAACAGTCCGAGGAGCGATTTTGAAATCCTTTAAAATGTGTTGTACCGTGACGTCCCAGTTCAACGCCAAAATGACAAATGGTTTCGAAATCTTCCCACTAGTGAAGGGGCATGTGTAAGTTCGTGGGATTTTGAATGAAGGAGTTTTGTGACTATGTGGGATTGATAGTTCTTTATGGCCACTTGCACCAACGTTTTTAGGATATACCTAGCCCTAGGTATCCCCTAAATTTAAGTAGGTGTCAGTTTTCACTTGCTGAAGCGTTTAGGTGAGTCCTAAACATGTTAGGTTAGCCCTAATCTTGGGTCCCTAGCTCCCACCTTAGCTTTACCTATTGATAATATAACCTCAAAATTCAACTAACTACAATCTTTTTTTTGTGGCTGTGTTGTAAAAATGGATGTTTTGGATATGTCAAGTTTATAACAGGTCCAATCATTTTGAGGATATGGACAACATAACTTTTTTCAAAAGGTTTGAGTTAACGAAACCAACCGTGATGTTAATTTTGGAGCAGATTGAAAATCAGCTGGAGTATCCCCATGACCGGTAAGCCCTGCGGATTTATAAACTCAACGGTCAAGATTATATACTTACACTATAAATATGTCTCTTTTTCCCTTAGCAAAAGAAAAAGGGTCAGGGTTGCATCACCGTCGAACAGTAAAGGCCCATTAACTCAATTTTTAATGCTTTATGTGTATTAACTTTATATCTCCATCTGTTTCCAGCTTACTAAAAGACAGAGGTCAAAAATGAAGCATTATGCATTAAAATGAGATAACAAATCTATTTTAGCAGATGCAAACAAAAGATTTCGACCTAGCATTTGCACTTGATCTATTACAGAACTGTGACAATATATTTAAGGATCTTCGATCGGAAAACTTCTTCAATTTTTGATGGAAGAAAACTAGCTGACGAATTCGACGAGAGCTAATTTCGAATCAACAATGCCATTACACCGTGTAAGAAGAAAAAAACTAATCTCTCCGAACCGATCAAAAATCCAAAAGAAAAATATAAAAAATATTTTTTTTTATTTTACAATTGATCAAGCACTAAATGCACTAGATGCTACATTTAAACAACTTAATCACCATTTACCATTCACCTTTTACATAATATACATATACGATTTAAAAGCCATGCCTAAAGAAACGATATTAAAACACTGTAAGGATTTAGAAATAAATTTAACTGCTGGTGATTCTGTTGAAATAAATGATGTAGAGCTAGCAGAGGAAATTTCTGCAGGATTTGTGCTTATGAATGAAGAAGAAAGCACAAACAATGTACTAAAAATAACAACAACATTACATTTTGCCCCAAACTTTGGTATTACCTTAAGAATATTGTTCACTCTAAAACTAACTGATGCTGCAAATGGAAAAGGAGTTTCTTTAAGCTAAAATTAATAAAGAACTTTTTACGTTCTAAAACCGCACAAGATCGTCTTAACGGTTTAGCCATTTTGGTAATTGATCATAAAATTTCTGATTAATTAAACTTAAAAGACATATTAAGAAAAATTGCAGAAATAAAAGTGAGAAAGAAAAATGTTGTTTAGTTTATATATGATTTTAATTAAAAATTTTAGTAATAGCGTTAAAAATGCATTTTGTTACTAGTTACAGGCGCTTTTTAATTTTAAATGTTTCGTCTTGCTTGAGGGTTTATTACGTTACATCTTTCAAATATATGTTTTCATTATAATTAAACCATTTGATTTTTATTTTATGTCAAAGATAACGCTAACTTCTGACATTGTGAAAAGAAAATAACATTATCAAAAATGTCCTTACCCATCACTAAAACAAAAAAAATAAAGCAATTCCTTACTAATCCGGTAATGTGCCTAAGTATATAGATTAACAATTTTTTTAAATGTCAGCATTTCGTTGAGACTAAACGTCATCGGGCCGAAACGTCCCGCTTCGAAAGGTTCGCGCGACGAACTGTTGCATCTCCATAAATCTGAGAATTTTCAACGTTACTTAAATATTTTTTTTAGCTGCAAATAATATTTCTGATCCAATAAGATTCTTGTTTTTTTTTATAACCAAGACAATAAGCGTTGTGTTAGGTTGGGAGAACATTACGCATTATGTATCGTCTCATATTTAACCAACAAAGGAACGGGGCCGCCGTAGACTAGTGAACAGCGCCTTAGCCTGCAGAACAGGTATCGTAGGATCGGATCTCGGCAAGTACACATTGCTTAACACAACACCGAATGCGACTCGAGACGACGGGCGGCCCCACTCAGCAGCTCTGCAGTCGACGTTGTGCATAGAATAACAACAAACGAGGTTGAAGTAGGCGGCACGATTGACACTGCACCTAAAACTTTGCGGGACTCAAAGGTGGACGGCTGAGGACCCCACCAAACTGGGTAGATGAGACTAGCCGGTGACCCAAAAAAAAGGACGACCTGGACTTCTCCGAGATCGGGACTTCATAGGACACGACTGGACTCCGACAGATTTGGTAGCGGGAGTCGACAGAAGGTGACTTGGAAGAGGCGGTAGCACCTTCGGTATCAGGACCACTCCAGGAAATGTGTCTGAAGACTCTGACGGCGACCTCGACCAGCGAAACCGGGACCTCGATTTTCGGGTCAACCGATATGGCGGCGGGCTGTTTGGGAGAAAAAAGTTCTGCTGGGACGGTAGCGATGTTAAATAGATGCAAGTCTAACATGTAGCAGGACCACCCTTCGGAGGGGATGTAAAACCGGCGGGCGGTCCACTGTGTATACTTGCTACGCTGTCTAAAGATCCCTGCCCTCGACAAAGAGGTGTCGGGCAAAAATTAAGTCCTCTTAGAGAAAGAAAACTTGCATCCTAAGAGGCACGTGCATCAGTCGGGGGGTATGGCACAAAAGGTTCATTATGCGGCCTAATTGCTCGGCCTACGGACGCCCATCTACTACTACTACTAAACAACAAAGATGCCCCTAGTCAAGAAGAGCTGCAGTAATTGTGAATAGAATAAAAAAATATTTAAAAGTAAATCATAATTTGTACTTCCGCCTTTGCCGCCTTTGCCGTCTGTGCTCGCCGTTCGAAATGATTTTTAAAAAATATATTTCGCATGCCTTAGCTGTTTCAGTTTTGAATATTTGAATGGGATTTTTATGGCCTAGGAAGCCATTCTTGACATGTACGTGTTTTCTGTGAAAGGCGAACGGAAAAGATAAAAATAAAATCTATAACAGCAGGGTATATTTTTGGTCAGTATAGGTACAAATAACGTCGAAGTTCCATTTTTATTATTTTAATTGAATTACTGAGGATAAAGGCGAAGATAAGCACATTTTTATGTATGTACGGACCACTAAGAGATTTCGTTTTTCTATGGATTTTCTGATTTACTCAAAGGCCTTTGAGTCAAAAATATTTCAGTAAAAATTAAGTGAAAATCATTCAAAATAGTGTAACACCCAGTTCCTACCTACGACTTTCTCGTGAGTGCTCATTCTCGCGTCACATGATGTCAATATGAAATGTTATGACACTCATGTGACGCGTAGGCGGTCACGCAAGAAAAAGTCGTAGGTGGGAACCGGGTGTGAGGTAACTCAGGATTTTGTAAAAAGTTTATGACATTGACAAGTTCAAACATTGTGTCAATGGTCTTGACATAAATTCAGTTTAAATGTCAAAAAATTTAAGTCAATATTTCGTGGACTTATTTAAACGAAATTTTTTGTTAAAACGAGTCCATGAGTTGAGTTTTTTGACATTTTAACAGTATTTTTGTGAACACCATTGACACAATGTTTGAACTTGTCAATTGTGAGTGACTTTCACTCTATTTTGAGTGAGATATATTTTCACTCAATCATCATTGAGAGATCAGAAATTTCATGTTTTAAGCTGGTTTTATAAGGAAAAAAATAAAATAAGTGATTGACCAATAGAAATCACTTTCATCATCGTTAGTCAGCCAATTGGTTGATCGATACTCATGTTTGCACACGTAAATATTCGCATAAAATGAAATAAGAAAATTAAAAGTTGGACAAGTTTTCTTTTATTCTATTTTACTTCCCATTTTTATTTTTACTAAAAACTCCATATTTGTGATTTCTGATTTTACTTACAAACGCAGCTTTAGATACTATATCATTCAAAACCTGATGCCTTCCCCACAAACAATGCCGGCATGGCAAAGTGCCTTACAAATATTGGCATCTATTGGCAATGAGAATTTGACGCACGGCAATCTGTGCGTTATAAATACCTTAAACACTCCTGTGTGAGCCACCGGCCGAGCGACGGCAACGAATACGTTTAAAATGATAGCAAATACACACTTAGCATGGTTTAAATGTAGAGGAGCACTGCATACTAAATACCGGCATTGGAGGCAATATTGGCAAAAAATGTATGGGGTGATTCACCATATTTTTCCCACTACATAGCTCATTTATTATTAGAGATAGAAAAATAGTTTAAATACAAAAGTTGATTAGTTCTTCACAAATTTTAAGAAAATTCAATAAAAATTTTCAAAATGTCAAATTTAGACTTAGACATCAACTTTCTTATTTTAAATTGAACACCCTGTATATTTTTTAAAATTTCGGTAGATCTTTTTTTCCTGATTCTTAAAATATACCATATGTAGGGTTTATCTTTAGCGGTTCTCGAGTGAAATAAAAAATAATTTGCCATAAGGGCGATGTGTTAGCCAAGGAAAAATAGTCTAGGTGTTTTTTTGTTCAACACATTGCTCTTAAGGCAACGTTTTTCTTGAAAAATATACAGGGTGTTCCATTTGAAATAAGAAAGTTGATGTCGAAATTTGACATTTTGAAAATTTTGGTTAAATTTTCTTAAAATTTGTGAAAATCTAAGCAACTTTTGTAATAATTTTTTTTCTATCTTTAAGAATAAATGAGTTATGTAGTTAGAAAAATTTGGTGAATCACTCTGTACCACTAAGTGCCAAAACCACACAAAAATTAAAAGTTTAAAAGTGCACCTCCTTGATTGGTCGGCTCAATAGAGATACAGATGCAAATTCCGATACCACTGATAATTGGCTTTTTCTCCCTATTTAAAGTATTTATGCACAAAATAAAAATTGTAATAATTGTGGATTAAAAATAAAATAATGCAAATAATTTACGAATGCACATTTATTTTATTTTATCCTTAAACGAACAAAAATTCCTAGAAAAACCAATTGTTATAAATAAATAAATGTTACTATAAACAAAAACTTATACACTTATATTTATATCCTAGCATGAAAACAGGAATGGAAACCATATGAATAATATTTGTCGTCTTGGTCATGCCAAAGATAGAGGAAAATTCTTTCATAAATTGTTTTAAATATTTATTAAGATGAGGTTTTCCATTCCACAGTAAATTGCAACAGGGAAAATTTTATTTAGAATCTCTTTGATTGTGAATCAAAACAATAAGGTTTGCTTCAGTTGCTTTATATAATAATTCCTTGGCCAAAATTTAAAAACTTAGTACTTCCTTCTTCTTGTTCTAAGATAAGATGAAGATCTTTGCAGCATCTTTTGTCCTGGATGTTCTGCCCCCTTTCCAGTCACAGGCATCCCATAACCAAGCCTTAATAGCATTTTCAATGACAAAATGAGGAGAAGTTGGTTGACTTCTTAAAGGATTTTTCTTTACAGAATCTCAAAAAGTTTAAATTGTGGTAAGTATAGCTGTAAATTATTTTCTTTTTGATAAACCAGTATTTTGTTTTAGGAAAAAGTAGCCCTTTTTGCTTTAAAAGTGACAAAATATCAGTTTCTCAAAAAAGAAAAATAAAAATTTTAATCTAGTTGTTTTATTGGCAAGTTTACGTTAAAATAAAAAAATAGTACCACAGACGAGTTTTTTCAAATTAATTTTCTCAGCTCGGTTTCACAAAAAATTTGAGTCTCTGGGTCACCAAGAGAAATTTCAGTGTCAGAAAATTACTTGGACATAGACTGAATTGATGATTCTTTAGATGGCTCGATTCAACACTTCAACTAAAAAGCCAGTTAACTCTTTTTTGATATAGTATCCTTTAGCCTACTATAGAGGCCATAGTGACACCAAACTAAGAGAAAATTCATGTTTTACCTGTCAATTTGGTTATAAAAATGGCGGCAACAGTAAGCTAAACGGCACTGAAGAAGTAGGAGTTAACTGGCTTTTTAGTTGAGAGGTTTTGCTCGATTACAAAAGAAATTTGTAAACTGTCAGTCTCAGTATCGCTTAAGCATAGTAGATCATGATGTGAACTTTGATTTTCTTGTAAAGTGGCGTCTAGATCACGATTTAATGCTGGGTTTATACAGGCAAATCGAAATAAAAATAATAATTAAAATTAAAATAAAAGTTGAATGAGCTTATGGGGAACAGTGTAGGCATTTATACAGCAGAAATAAAAAGATTGGTAACTTTTAACTTTTATTTTTATCTTAAAACGGATTTGAGCATGCCCCTTTGACCCACATAACCGCACTTTCATTTGTTGTTATAATTTAAATGTGGGTTTTTTTGCATTTTTTGGTTTGTTTTTAACAGATATTATTAAGGAAAACAGCATGATGGAGTTTAGTTTAATTATTTCAACTATTGGTGTCATTCACTTTTGTATACATGTGCAGAAACTGTGTGCTAATCGGTTCACAGTTATTTTTATTTGGCTGTATAAACCATAATTATTTTTTATTTTAATTTTTATATGCCTTTATAAACCCAGCATAAATGACGATTTTTGGTCGCTTTACTGGTAGAACATTTTTAAATCTACTCTAGGCCGACCTTATTTAGGAACAAAAGAATATGAGTACTTACGCAGTATTGGCTTCCACATCCATGGTGACTTGAAACTCAAACTAAATTTAAGCCAATTTTAAAAGAAAACTTTCAAAATACAAAAAATAAACCACGAAATGGGAAGAATCCGCAAAATATTATTAAAATGGCGTCGGCAAGTACGTCAAGTTGTCAACCGCACGTCAGATGTCAATCGCGCGGGAAATTTAAAAAATACGGCGTTCAAAAGACACGATATCCGGCAATGCGTTTGATCGGACCGGAAAGGTGGTTTAGAAATGCATGCAATTTTCACGGGTTTTACTTGGTATGTAAAACACGTTTTTCAGTTATTGGCAAAATAACATAAATTTGCCAATACATCAGCACTAGTAAATAATCATTGGCAAAGTAGCGCAATTTTGCCAATAATACTACTGTAGTAAATAACTAATGGCATCCACTTGCCAATAATGCCAATAAAGCAAATACACCTACCACCTTTCATTTGCTATGTTTTCATGGGAATTGAGTTCGTTCTGAAAACGATTTGAATGCAATACCGTCCATGAAAACGCCTGTTTTTCCAGTATTCAAATCGATTTCAATCTAGATCCGACCCTGAACATTTTTAGGGTTGGATCAAGATCGTATTGAGATCGAAATACCGATTTTCCATGAAAACGGGGATTGAGTTTGCACATGCGTATTGCGTCGGATTACCAGACAGCCGCCAAATTATATTTTAAGATTTGTTTTTTTTAAAGACATTAAAAAAATTTATTATGGAAAATAAAAGAAATATTTGACTCGAAAGTGTATGTGCTATGCACATATACCAGTCCAGCATTTCTTTCTTCACTTCCACATGCAAACAGAGTAGTAATTAAAATTAAAAAAAATGTGTGGCAAGGGCCAACATCATCTTTTGAATAAAATACATTTTTAAAAAAAAAGTACCAAAACTCAAGAATGAATATTTGACTATGACATATGTCAGTTGCCAAATATCAAAATTTGAAAACCGTTTTCAAATGGATTCAAAATCGATTTGAAAACCTGTTATGAAAACTCATGAAAAAAAAGTTTTCAAAACATATTGAAAACGAATTCAATATCCATGAAAACATAGCAATTGTTTGTGGGGTTAATATTACTGTCGGAGGGCTTGCAGTTTACGAGATATAAGCGTTCAAAGTGGTTATTATTTATTGTATTAATGGATTTGGAGAGTACCTAACATTAAAAAAAAATTGAGAGACCATGCAATAAAAAAAATAGCGGTTATCTTTTTGTACTAAAAGTAAATCACCCATTGAGTAAGACAGTAGCCTAGCAAGAAATGGGCTCTGGGGAGAAGGGGGGGGGTCGTCATTTAATAAAAATCAACTATTTACCTATTGCAATTTTTTTTAAATTCCGTGGTTGGATGCCAACAAGGGATTGATTGCCGTGGTATATATATAGCAGCCCCTTCCACCTGGCTACGCCACTGGAGTAGGAATGCATTTTTTATATTACGTAATAAGGTCGAGTTTTTGCTTGTTTTGAATTGATTCTCGCAGTTTCATTCCTACCTAAATTTAATTATAAGGATCACTACACCTTGCTTACTCATATCCATTTCGCGCCATCACATTATGAGTTTTTATAGCCAAGTGGGCAAGCATGGGAAATGCGGATATGAGAACCGGACTTATTGCCAAGTTTCTTTGATAAAGTACTGAAAAGAAAAGCATTTGTTACCGACAGTAGATCTTTTGCACCGCAATGCACCACCATTAAAACCTTTTGCACCTCCTCCCTTCCTCCGCTATGGCTATTTAAATGGATATAACTTGGCCCCCAATCGTTTTTCTCCAAAACATTTTTTTGCACTGTAGGGTAGATCTTTTCCACCGCAATGCACCATCATTAACACCTTTTGCATCTCCTTCCTTTCTCCGCGACGGTCATTTAAATAGATATTATTTGCCCCCTTCCAAATCGTTCTTTTCCAAAAAAATTTTTTGCACCATTGTAAATTCTGACAGTTTGTTACAGTTGATTCCAAATTAAAACGAGCCAGTTTTTTGACAATGACAGTGACATTTTTATTTAGTTTCCTTGTTTGAATGTCAATCCGCTATATTGAATTCGTATCCGAATAATTTAGAATAAACAGTACCTATGTTGTCGTATTTTTAAAATGATTGTTTTGCAAAAAATTGAGGAATGGCTTAATTTTTAATTTAAATTTTTTGACATTTTTACCATGGTCAATCGTAATGGTAAAAAAATCCATAACTTAACTAAAATTGTTGCTTGGGAAAGGTTTCTGGACTCCTCATTAGATCTTGGAGGTCTGTTCATAATGAATTTAAAAGAAAAATTTGTCCGACATACCACCAAACCATTCTTTTAGAATAATCAAATTTGCTTAAATATCAACATTTTGTACTCTTTTTCTTAAATTTGCATGGGTAAAAAATGGATGGGGATTTTGCACCCGTGATCAAAAAAAGTTTTTTCTTGGCATCGGAAACCGTAAAAGCCATAGTTTGTTTATTTACGGATAGTTACTTAAAACGTGCGTTTGATGAAAGTATAAAGCAAAAATAATTACTGTTCATTTGGGTAGAAATTTGAATTTTTATAATAATAAAAGTATACAAAATGTAACAAAAAGCGCATACCTATAGTAAAAAAACTAAAGAGTCTACAAGAAAACTTGAATTCTCACTTCTTTTGAGAAGAAAGGGTAGCTTTTTGATTGTAAACTATCATACGGTTCCAACAACCCATAATGGCGATGCGAATAGGTCACAAAATAGCCTACTTGATGGTCAGGCCCCACATAAACAACGGCACCTCTTAAACATATTCAATTGCTTCGGAATTTTAAACAGAGCACGTTTAATTTTAACTGTTTTTTCTGCAGGATTTATTTATTAATTTAAATGCCTATGCCGAAGAATGGGAGTAGGTTCAAAAGGTTTTAATGGTGGTGCATTGTGGTGCTAAATATCTACTATCCGGTGCAAACTTTTTTTCCATTTATCCGTCCATTTACATGGCTGTATTGGAGGAAGGGACGGGGTGCAAAAGGTTTTAATGGGGGCTTATTGCGGTGCAAAAGATCTACTATACGGTGAAAAAATTTTTTTTTGAAAAAAACGATTGTGGGGAGCCAAGTTATAACCATTTAAATGCCCATAAAGGGGGAAGGGAGGGGGTGAAAAATGTTTTAATGGTGGTGCATTGCGGTGCAAAAGATCTACTATACGGTGCAACAAAAAATAGAAAAAAACGATTGGGGGGGCGGGGCAAGTTATATCCATTTAAATGGCCATAGCGGTGGAAGAGAGGGGGAGCAAAAGTTTGAATGGTGGTGCATTGCGGTGCAAAATATCTACTATACGGTGCAAAAAGAATTATTGGAAAAAAAGGATTGGGGGGGGGGAGGGGCAAGTTATATCCATTTAAATGGCTATAGCGGAGGAAGGAAGGAGGCGCAAAAGGTTTTAATGGTGGTGCATTGCGGTGCAAAAGATCTAGTATACGGTGCACGGTAGTGGGTATAGTATATTCCAGTAAAAAAAATTGCAATAATAAAAGATTATATATCTCTTAAACTGTAAGCTCTGTAAGGTTTAGAATGATAGTATTTAAGATATAAAAAATTTAAGAAAATTCATAGCAAAATGAAATCTCTCTGGTCCTCCTTTAGCAATTTTAAATGTGCGTTTATAAAAATATTGCGAAAAAAAATAAACAAAATTGGAATTACATTTGGGAAATCTGCAGTCATAGAAATACCCACAGCAATAACGAAGAGACAAAAACCCTAAGATTTTGGCCCAGCGAATATAAGATCAAATTTGAGACTAGCTATTGCCGCCGCGACTTCGTTCGCGCATTTGTAGCTGTTGGGGACTATTTCATGTAGTCTCAGAAATCCAAGGAATGCAGCAGCGAAAGTCCCATAAAAATCGTTCTAGTAGTTTTTGAGTGACGCTGGAACAAACAGACAGATAGACAGACAAAAATTATTTTTTCTTATCTATATCATTTGGTTAGAACCAAGAACTTTTAAAAAAATATTCAATGTACATGGTGATTGTTTATAAAGTTTCACCTGGGAAAAGTTTTTTATTATTCATCATAAAAAGATAATCAAAAAAGTGACTTACTCATGAAATTATGTAGATTTCTATTACAGTTTCATGCAGGATGAGGTCCTTTTTTTAATAGAACTCCATGTATATTTCTTAAAATTTCGTTAGATTTTTTTTAATGATCAAAATCACAGAAAAGTTGCCATAAGAGTAATGTGTTGAACAAAGAACCTTCCTTGTCTAACACATTGCCCTTGGGGCAAATTTTTTTTGATTTTACTCGAGAAATGCCAAAGATAAACCCTACATAAGATATATTTTTTGAATCAGTCTTTGAAAATGTTACAGAAATCTACCTTCATTGTGTCACTTTTTGAATTATCTTCTTGTCACAAATAACAAAAAAGTTTTCCCAAGGGAAACTTTATAAACGGTAACCCTGTACAGACATGACCTTTCTAGATATTTATTTGATAGATAGATAAGGATAACAATAGGCACATTTTAAGAGATTTTAGGCTCGCCAAAAATATTAAAAATAACGCGTTGTTATTTCACACATAAAATTTAAAACAAAGACTTTTTTTACTCAGCGCATTTACTTATTTTATTTATTATGCAGAGCGCTTTCGACCATTAAGGGCATCTTAATTCAAAAGCTCAGGTAGCTAACAAATCTGTGACTTAATCGTCTCGTCGTTTTTTCTTTTCTTAAAATTAGGACAAACATTTATAAAAAAAACACACTTTAAAAAGCTTGGAAGAACCGAGAGAACATTCTTAGGTCAAAAACTGCAGAAATAAATACCTGTAAGGCCGGTTAAAAGTGCAAAATGGGCACCACCATATAGAGCAACTTACTTCTATTGATACCCCCATAAAAACTGAATAAAAATCTGCGCAACCCTTATGTGGTATTTATAGAATACTTTCAACACCTAAATCCATACTATAAGGGGTGCAAAAGATTTGTTTTTTGTTTTTGTTTTATACTAGGTACTACTCTTCTTCTAGAAACAATTATTTACTTCTATTGATAGAACCTGAACTCCTAAGGTAAGAGAAGAAATGTTTTTTTAATGTCGTTTGAATAAATATTTAAATAACAAAATGGGAATTTAACGAACGCCTATGGTGTATCAAACCAGGAATTTTTCAGAAAGATTCAGCATAAAAACTGCAATTTGTTAAACCAATTTTTTATTCAAACCTTATTTCTTCAAACCCATTCAATAACAAATTCGAGATTTATAAGACCTGTTTTTAATGGAACCATTGCTCATCAAACTCGCTCAATACTAAACTCGTAATTTGTAAAAACTATTATTTTTCAAAACCGGAATTCGTAAAACCCGTTGTTTTAGAAAATTTTTGCTAAATTGATTGTGCATTCGCCAATAATACATGAACGCAGGTGGCGCTGCAGCGCGGTGTTTCGATGCAGTTGTCGTTCTATGTGCGCACAGTTAGTATTCACAGGTAGTGTTTTATCTCTTTATAAAATTGGAAATCGCTCAGGTTTGGGTGCAACTCCTCCGAGTGTCACCTGCATGTTGTAGGTACTCGACACCTTGTAGATTATTGTGATAATATAGATGAAATTGTTAATTAGATATTGAATATAATAACTACCCTTGTAATTATTGGTCATATGTATGTATGTATGTATTATTTTCCTTTTTAAGTGTTTAAGTGATATTATACCTGCAACATCCCGACAAGTCACTTGTGACTTAGGGAGGCGGTATAATTCAATTGTGATATCTTAAGGCTTGTTCGATAAGAATAAACGGACTTGAATTTGAACTTTGTGTATGGATGTCACTCTCTTGTTCTTAACTGGAATGCAACCACAGAGTACCGAGATGATCCGTGATACAACCACTTAAGTGCATTTTTGTTTTATTTGAAAGATCGGATATGTCGGTTATCTACTATCATTAAAGTATGGTTAAGGTTCAACCTAAATAAAATACGGTTTTCTCTTATTATGGTAGAATCTTATAGAGGATTCGCCAATAAGTCCCTATTCTTATACAATACTTTAAGAGCCTAAAGTACCTACTATGCAGCAATTCTGGTCTATAGTAACACGGTATAAATGTTCTTACAGGAAAAATCAGAGCTTTTATAGGATATTCCTGTAAATTGTTGCTGTAATAACATTCTTACAGTATTTTTTTATAAGCAATGTAAGCAGAATCCTGGAATCTAAAGAAGTTGATAAAGGAAATTTGGTCTATAGTATTTTCTAAAATTCAAGTCCCATCCTTAGGAAAATATGTTTAAATGTATCTCTTTATTTTTAATATTTACCTTAATTCTTTTCTTAAACATTCCGCCTGAGCTTCAATGGCTGCCAATAAGCCACAATGAATTCCTCTAACCGGGGATGCCACTCTACAAAGTCCAGATGTCATGTAGATAATTCTTCCCCTTGCACGCCTTACTAAAGGTAGCATAATTTGAGTCACTCTTAATGGGCCTAGAAAGTTGATGTCTGTTGCTTTTTTGATGACCTATAATAACGTATAATAATACATTAAGCTTTAGCTGTAGGTATCCTATTCAAAAGTTTTAACATTTTTATTTCTAATAACTTTTTAAAAGCTTTTCATTAAGCTATTAGCGCATGTGAATTTAAACATTTTCTTTACAATATAAATGTTTAAAGCGAAAGTTCTTCTTTAAAAAACCATTATTGTGTGGGGACAACCGCCGCCTATCCAGCCCATGCATCTGGGGGTAGTTTATGGCCCGGGGTAGACGGAAAAAAAGGTGGAAAGATAATAGTATAAAGAAAATGAGCACTACATGTACCTGACATTTTTGAGTTTAAATCAGTTGGTATTAACAAAATCCGTAACTCTGTGGCTAACAATAAAAAGGGGTTTCGCACAGCACTTATGAAAGGTAAAAAACTAGTTAAACAAAAATTATATATTACATAACGATAGAAGAAAGTAACATATTTTACACGTGCGTGAATGTCGTGAACGAGGCGCTAGCCGAGTGAAACAACACGCGAGTGTAAGAAAGTTACTTTCTATCGAGTTGTGTACGCTATTTTTCCTACGACCACTTTAGGATTTAATTCGTATTGTTTAATATTATTAAATTTTTTTCATTTTCATTTCAAGAGAAGAAAGTATTTTCTTCTCTAGGGACGAAAATGGTTTCGGTCTATTTCCGACGCTTCTACAAATCATAGCCTACTAGATACCTACATTGTTTGGATGGTTTTCTGTCATTCATTTTCGTCACTAGAGAAGAGAACATTTTGGTCTCTAGGCGTTATAGAGTGCAGATTTGGTTACTTTCTTGTGGGGTCGTAGGAAAACACTATTTTTAGCAAAAACAGGCAAAAAGGCCGAAAACACTTCACTTTCGGATTGGTGCAAACAAATGTGTGGTTAAGAAAACTAAGCAAATATGTATCCTATTTACAGGCGGGCTTGAAATACGTCTTAAAATGATATAACTTGACTTTTTCAATAAAAAAAAATAAAAAAGCAAAATAATTATATATTACGAAAAAGCGTATATTAAAAAAGTACCATTTACTGATTGTGGAAGCGAAACTTAAAAAAAAATATGTGTAATGTCAAGTCGATTCGATATAGGGCTGTCATTTTCGAGAAATTTATCAGGGGGAAATAAGTTTCTACTTTTGTTACTTCCGTGCAACACCATCTCAACTAAAAAGCTAGTTAACTGGCTCTTAATATTTTAGTATCCTTTGACCTAGAATTGCGGTCATATTGACATCAAACTGACAGAAAATTCATGTTTTATCTGTCAATTTGATTATAAAAATGGTGGCAAAAATAGGCTAAAAGGACACTAATAGTCTGGTGTCTTAGCCCCAAGAAAGATAAAAAAACTTCAAACTTGCATGCATCTGAGATTTTTAGTTTTGCTGAAAGAGGAATCCCTATGCTTTAAAAAAAGCCCGACATGTAAGCTCTATGTCATCCAAATATGACGTCATAAAGATTAACGTTATCAGATATTCGCCAAACTATGATAATTTTAGATTTATTTGTTTTTAAAGAAAATTTATGTGTGTATGAAAAAACCCTAATGAAGCATTTTACAATCAATAAAATTTCCTTTTAAATTATATGTCACTTGTCATTTTTCGGCTTTTCGTTGGAGTTCCAAAACCGTATTAAACGGAAAATTATTGATAAATCCGTAGAAAAATACTGCGGTTTAATTTTTTTTTTCTGATCAATATTAAAAATTTAGATCTTTTTATTGTTGTGTTTTTGCAACTAAGGTTATAAAAAACACGAAAGATGTCATAACGACGTCATAATATTCAAATTCTGTTAGGCATTTTAATCAATTTAATTTTGTTTTTTAGCTAAATCTTATTTTATGAAAGGATTTAGGGAAAAACTAATACACGACCTTTGCTACCTCCCCCCCCACTTTTCCAACGTTTTGAAGTAATTATTTAATAAGGCAGTACAAATAATAATACTTATTATTTTTTAATCAAAAATTCATTTAAAAAAAAATTAAACTTTATTTTACCTCACAAAAATTTATTTTACCTAAAAAAATGCAATTACACGCACATAATTTAGTATATTTTAATTTATTTTTTGTACATTTGCACAATTTGAAAAAACGCTTACAAGCACACCTTATGAACTGTTGTTAACCGCCGTTAGCGATAGTTGGAACACTTGACCACAGTAGGACAAATCCATTGTTAATTTTTTTCCATCCCCACATTTTAATCAATTTAATTTTGTTTTTTAGTCAAATCTTATTTTACGAAAGGATTTCGGAAAAAACTAATACACGACTTTTCCAACGTGTTCAAATAATTAACTAATGAGGCACTACATACAATAATACTTATTGTTTTCTAATCAAAAATTTATTTAAAAAAAATTAACTTTATTTTACATCAGAAAATTTACTTAAAAAAAATACATTTTAATTTATTTTTTGCACATTTGCACAATTTGCAAAAACGCTTACAAGCACACCTTAGTAACTCCTGTTCACCCTTAGCGACAGTTAGAAGAGTTGACCACAGGAGAACAAATCCATTGTTAATTTTTTTCCATTCCCACAACTCAGGTTCCGGAAAGCTAAAGATTTTATCTAAAGACCTGGCATACTGAGTCATATAAAAGTACAAAAAACTTTTTTAGTTCTTGTGTTTCTTAAAAGCCTCCTTTTTGCCAGGAACTATTTGAAATGTTTCCCAAAACTTTTTTTGCTAATTCTAAAAGGCTACGATACTGTATCGCATCCTGAAATAGTATGTAGCCAGTACCCTCTCCAGATAGGCCGATCAACTCATACCGATTTAGTGTCCTTTTATCCACCTTCGCCGCCATTTTCACTCAAAAGTGACAGATAATCCATTAGGTTTCTGTCAAAATGGCGGCGAAGGTGGATAAAAGGACACTAAAACGATAAGAGCTGATCGGCCTATGTGGAGAGGGTAATGATGTAGCATTGCCAAATGAAACAAAATATCGGGTGGCAAATTTTGATAAATATTCTAAGAAAAATATTCTGCACAAAATTTTAAAATAAAAAAAAATAAAAATAGTAACAAATAACAAACTAGACAAATTTTTACTTTTGAGTATTCGGCTTACTTACACCGTGTTAAATTATCAAGATAATTTGGTCTTATTTTATAGAGAATTTGTCAGGCCATAATTTGTGGTTTAATAGTTTTTGTAAACGTGTGCCACATAAGTCAGTAATTAAGTTCAGATGGACTGCTACATTTATATGCTTGTTTGTAGAAAATTTAATGGTTCTAATTGTGGTGCAGATTAATTTAATTTGTCATGTATATGTCAGATGTTAGAAAAGAAAAATGGCGAAAAAAAGTGGCAAAATTTTAATACATCATGTACAAACCAGCGGTAGCTCCGTATTTGCGATATTTTTTAAGCTTTGATTTACTACTTTGCACGTTTTGTGTCAGATAACTCTAAAATGACGTTTCTAGCAGATTTGTGAAAAAGTACACTTTTTCCAGTATATTTTGCATGTAAAAATATAAAAATATTATGGTATGATGTTTTTTGAAAAGTTTCAATTTAATTTATTCCTAAGATGCCAGTTAGTACTGTAGTAGTGATATCAATAGTTATTTACCTAACAAGTGTGGAAAGTTATACTTACCGCAATATTTTCCGCGCGCGTTAGGTACGAAATTTTTCCTACGAGCGTGCGGAATATCAAAATATTTTGTCATTATTTTAGTTAAACCTAGCAGACTAAAAATGTAAAAATAGTCAAAACTACGAATTTTATGTTTTATTCAGAACTAAACTTTAACAAGTTTAAAAAAATAATTTTTATGGTAATTGTTAATTACGGTAACATTAAAAGTACCACTGCTCATGTTGCTTAACGCCATCGTGGACTTAAAGTCTTCCTGATTCATCACTGAGCAACAGCGTGCTCAACAACAAGCGTGCTTAACAGCGTAGGTGAAAATTTTTTTTTGCTCAACAGCGTGCGTGAAAATTTTTTTTGCTCAACAGCGTGTGTAAATTTTTTTCACGCACGGCGTGCGGAATTTTTTTTCAGGCACGACGTGCGGAAAAGTGGCACTTTCAGCACGGAAATGAGTGCGAGAAAAGCGTTTTTCCGCACGCTCGTAGGAAAAAAATATTTCATGGTCCTTGGGGTCCGATGTAGAGCGATGTAGATTGTGTCTCGGGCGTTTTTAAAGCTCCAGGGTGCTGCTTTTAGACAAAAAAAATCTATAAGACACCGGACTATAAAGAGATAGAAGTTAACTGGTTTTTTAGTTAAGTTCACATTTTGTTGGCCGGTCCAACTAAAAATTAACGAACGCTCAAGCTGCGATTGTAAATGTATTGGTTTGATAGTTAGACCAGCTAACAAAATATAAACTGTACTATCTAGTATCTAATGTATATTTTAAAAATAAAATTTAACTATTATACATTTAACTAATTTTACAGATGTAAAAAAAAGATTAAAATACCTAAAACATACAAAACATCAAACGAACAAAAAGTAAATTAGTTTTAGGTGTATATTTTTAATTTGCGTATTTTGCAGTGTGATTTTTTATTAAATACCTGAGCTCTTAAAGCAGTGGCAGTCCCAGGGTTTTTATGGTTTTTTATGGTTTTCTTTTTATATTACTTATACAGATTGTAGTTCTTCTTTAAAATTAGGACTTATTTTCGTGATCGTTTATCAACTATAAAATACGATATACAAATAGGTGGAATACAGAAATCGACAGTTTGGTTGTTTGTTAATAAATCAAAGTAGTTTTGGTTTAGTTTGACCAGCGCTTTATGCGAATGCGATGTTCGTATCATATTTTCTTATTGTAAACAAACCTAAAGAAAATTATTTTTGTAGTTTGTGTATTTACTACACTGTAAGTAGCTGCTTACTTAGTATGATATGATAGTATACGATTCAGGTTTTCGTTTTTTCTAGTTTATTAAATCTAAACCATTTTTTTAAACACGAAAATGCCTAAGAGTAGCGGTGAAAAGAGTGTTTCAGAATGGACTGAGGTTTTAGAATCCAGTAATAAAAGTAGAGTTTGCAAATATTGAACCAGAATCGTTTTTTTTTATAATTTGCATTGTTGCCCAGCTAGTGCAGCATCCATTGAAAGACATTTCAACTGGCGGGCTTATTTGGAATAATAAAATAAGAAATTGTTTGGGATTAGAAAAAGCTTTGCAACACAAGTTTATGGAACCTTACGATTTATTTATTTTATTAATAATGAAAAAAACCCACTTTTAAGAAAGCCCTACGTGTTTTTTTAAGTGGTTTTTACCCAAAAACCCAGTGGGCTTTTTTGGGTTATCCACGGGGCAGCCAACCCTGCTTTAAAGACATTCTATCTAGAATCCCTCCACAGTATTTTGGGACAGTTTGACCTTCAATTCGTCACACCAAGAATAAACAAACGCATGAAGTACTTACCGCGAAAATCATGATATTGGAAATATGGAACAGTATTATAGAGTTTCTGTTTATAAAACAGTTTTAGACAAAATCATTTCTGGATATAAAAAAGTATTTTTGACCTGAACATATTCATACCAAGTTTTATACAACGTGAAGCCAAAATCAAGGCAAAATTAACGTAAAGTCGTTTCCCAAATACTATAAACTGTTTGATGAATCCAAAACACAAATTCTTGAACTATTATTGGGAGAAGTCAGTATTTGGAAACAATATTGTTCAGAAGTCGGCAAAAGCTTATATCAAAACATACTGATAACATTTTCGAGCAGTGAAAAATTGCGTGGCTATAATACCTTTGATTTAAGGTATTAGTTTAATTTCGTGTTAAAAGTGGTATTTGTAGTATCATTTTCTTAAAAAATTTTCGCCTGCTGCGCTTTGAAACCATTGATATATTTTTATTTAATTAGTTTAATTTTAAATAAAAAAATGCAGTCTTTATTGCAATTTTCTTAAAAAATTTCGCCTGCGGCGCTATGATACTGATGATATTCACGATTGTAGTTTAATTTCACTCAAAAATTGCATTTTTAATGTATTTTTCTCAAAAATTTTCGGCGCATTTAAACATTTTTTAAAATAAAAAATGTATGAAATAAAAAACTTAATATCTGAGTAGCCCCCCCCCCTAGATTTGAGGCCAAATCGGCGTTTGTAGTAACTAAGTTTTGTTTGCATATATTGATATATTCCTCATAAAAGCTATGCTTCTATCCTAGTTTTTTTTGTATCGAAACCGCCCCCCCTTTTCAAATGACTGGGACCGCCACTGCTTAAAGGGGTAATCACCCGCCTTATAAACGCTGGTGGCGGACAATTTTGTTAATTTTAGGAACGTATTAAACGCGATATAGAGTTTTTCCTCATTATGGTAGTACTTAATTACTGTGAAACCAACGCGTGCGTATTTGCGAATAAAATGGTCATCTGGACTATTCCGTTGTTCAAGCCCCCTCAGGAACAATTTTCGTTTACGCCACTCTAAATATATATTTAAAAATTTACAGATTTCGAACTACAGTTTTGGTAGGCTTGTTATAATTTTTTTTAAGAGGAAAATTTTCCATTTAAAAATTAAAACGTTGTATCCTTAGCTGGTATATGGTTCGTTCGGTTTAGCGGCTTTTGAGTTAACGTGACTCGCACAGAGAGACAAACACCATTTCTAAATCTTGTATTAACGAAATTTTATTCCAATAGCCCCCATACAGGGCGGGTGTTCTTGTACCCAAATGACTGGGAGTACACTATCGGCATCATAAAAGTGGTACGTGATAAATATAGGTATTTTTTAAATTGTATGGTTAACTACCGGATTATATTTTATGACAGACTTGATTGAAGATTGCTTTCAAAAATAATTTTTATATTACAATAATACGCTAACGCTAAAACAACTGTAACAAAAATTAAAAAACACAACTGTAACGCAAATTATAAAACAATAGAAACAAATTATTAGGTATATAAATTTTATTATCTAGTCATTGCGCCATTCACCTCAATTATACCGTTTAAACTTCTTGTCAGAGAATCAGCCAAAATTTCAAAAATCAGCCAAAATTTCAAAAATCACCAATTACTTCTTCATAAGCATTATTAACTGGACCAATTGATGTTGATTTCCCGGCACAATATTAAAACTTTTCAGCTTTTTTGAAATTAAACCCCAGATATTTTTCATAGGATTGGCGTCTGGGGTTTTTGCAGGCCAAGAAAGAACTTCAATATTTTGCTCCCGAAACCAAGTTTGGCAAATTCTGGCCGTATGAGCAGGGCAGTTGTCTTGTTGAAAAATAAACTGGTCTTGATAAAGTTCTGTGACGGCTGGAAGCATGGTGTTCTCTAAAATGTCCACGTAAAGCTGTGCTGTGAGCCTTCCATTGATTCGAAATAGAGCACCATGACCTCTAACAGAAATCCAACCCAACATATTTACCGAAAATCTTCCAGCGCGATCGTTGTTACCAGCAATATATCTTCCCTTATAGCGCATTCTTGGTGGACGATACACCCAAATTTATTTTCTGTCACTACAGGACTGGAAAACTTTGTCATTGGAAAATATTACCTTTCGCCAAAACTCTGGTTCCTTTAGAGAGTAATTAAGGGCAAAAAGTAACCTGGTCTGTTTTTGTTCAATTCGTAAATTTAATTTTTTTAGAAGCTACACGACATCTTAAATTGGAACCTTTCCTTACGCGATTTCGTGCCACTCTTAAACATCCTGGAAATTGGGTTAATCTTTTTGCCTGGGTAACAGATGCAACAGGATTTTCTTCCTTAAAAGCGATAAGGTCATAATCTTGTTCATCAGTTGAAACTTTCAATAAACCAATCCCTCTCTCTATTGTCTGATCTTCTTCCCATCGTTTTTTAATTTTTATAATCGTGGTTTTACTGCGTCCATAATGTCTAGCCACGTCCCTAATTGACCATCCTAGTTGTAGTTTTGCCAAGAGTTGGGCTTTATCAAATAAAGAAATTTGTGGAGGCATTTTTACTTATTCGTCAGCCTGAAATACAGAATGACATACTTTGACAGTTTAAGAAAAATACAATAATGGGTGACTTTGCTTGTAAAAATAGACCAAGGTATTACAACAAAAAGTATTGTGTACCACTTTTATGATGTTGATAGTGTACATAGAATATTGGCTCTGATATACATGGCATTAATATGCAGCATTTGTACGTTTTGGTGTTTTAGCCTAAACCGCTATAAAAACCAGAGGAAAATGTCTCGCATATTTTCTAATTAAAATAACGCGCGGTAACGGCATTTTCGAGCTGCCACGGACAAATAAGCGGCTTTCGAATAATTTCTCATCTCTTTACTATCATTTCACACAAAATAAAAAAAAAATAAATGAACAAAATACCCTCACAACCGTGAAATGCCGCTTTTCGACGGAAGAAAATTGCAGAAAAATTTTAATTTGGTGCAAATCCTCATATTTTAAAAGGCCAATCAGAGCACTAAAATTTACAAAATTACGGATTTTGTGCTGTCCGTCAGCCTACTATTTTTTACCGTTAAATATTTTTATTCTTTAAATAATGTTTTATACAAAATTTATATGCATCAATAAATGCAAAATGCATAGCTATTTCTGACTATTTTTTATAACGAACCTCATAACAAAATTAAATTATTTTTAAACCTACGTGTACTATTTTAAAGTTTCGGCTGTTAAACTTGAGCTACTATACAGTCACAAAAATCTATAAAAACAGGTCTGGTTGTGCTTCTGCCAAAACAAATTTATCATTCGAAAATATTTGTGAGATGTATTTATTCCAGCTTTTAGTTAAGTCTTTAATATAAACCGATTTGGCCAAGATATACATATTAAATTCCAGTATTGACAAGCAAATATCAAACCTAATTCACTTAGCTCCTATTACCAAATCACTTCTTTTTACAAGCTTTTATTTAACTTGAAATGTATCCATGTAATTATGCTTGTTCGGGTGGAATCTTGCAACTTAATTTTGACCAACTTCCCGACATCCGATCGGCTTCAAATTTGGCATGCTTATATAGTTGCGGTGACAACACAAGAATATGTCAAAACTACTTTTTTGGGGGTTTTCGCCACTAAGTTACACACACGCAAATCCTAACTAGAATCTAAGTACTTATCTGACGTTTCGGCAGAAATTCTACTGCCGTTATCAAAGAACTTTATTCTTTTCAAAAACTGTTTTCGATTCTTTTTTAATATATCTATCTGTTGTCATACAACTGACTGACTTTGACTGATGGCAGTATGACACCAGACAGATATTTTAAAAAAGAATCGAAAAAAGTTTTTGAAAAGAATAAAGTTCTTTTATAACGGCAGTAGAATTTCTGCCGAAACGTCAGATAAGTACTTAGATTCTAGTTAGGATTTGCGTGTGTTTAGGCAAATTTTTTATCTTATTTAAAAACCACTGACAAACGAACACATTTTAGGAATTTACGCAGTGGGTTTTAACATATTTTTGAAAAAATTTCCTTAACTTAGTGGCGAAAAACCCAAAAAAAGTAGTTTCGACATTATGAATCCGCTACAAACATATAGATTTTATTTAACACAAGAATATAGTGTGATGAAGTTGACGGCTCCCCCCTACTCGAAGGAGGTGGAGGAGGGTACTGTTGAAATACGCCCGATTTTTAACCAATTTTAACTAACTTATACACATCCGATTGCCTTCAAATTTGGCATGGATTTATAGTTCCGGTAACAATACAATAATATGTCATTATTAGGCACCCCAAACCCTAAGAGGGGAGTGGAGGGGGAAAAACACCTAAGTTTGTCCGATGTCAACCAAAATTCGTATACGGGGACTTTTGGGGATAAGAAATACGAATATTTTGATCAGATTTTGAAAATTCAATATAGCGGATTCAAAATGGACGATTTTCGGTCATGTTTTGCTAATTTTAACTGACTTATCCACATCCGCTTGTGTTCAAATTTGGTATGCGTTTATAGCTCCGGTGAAAATACAAAAATATGGTATTCTCAGGTACACACCTCCCTCTAACAAGGAAAGTGGAGGGGAAAAAAATTTAGTTTTTTTATTTTCAATCAAAATTGGCATACAGGGGTTTTTAAGGAGGGGGATTATGAATTTTTGATCAGATTTGAAAATTTCAATATGGCAGATTCAAAATGGACGATTAAGGGTACAAATCTAAAAATTACAATACAATAATATGGTATTATGAGGTACATACTTCCCTCTAACGAGGGAAGTGGAGGGGGGGAAATATTTAGTTTGTTTGATTTAAATTAAAATTGGCATACAGGGGTTTTTCGGGATGGGGATATGATTTTTTGATTAGATTTTAAAATTTCAATATTTAGCATACAAATATAAAAATTAAAATAAATTTTTATTAAAAAAAAAACTTCTAAAGAACAGGCTTTTAATAAATGCACTCAAAAGGAGAAAATTATTTTTTATCTCTCTTATACCATAACAAAAGCGATGGGCGCAAATTAAAAATTTTAACTTTACTGTGACAAAGAGAGAACTACAAAAGAAGAACTAAATTCTTCTTCTATTCGAATGATAAACATAATGCTTTCATTTAAAGAAGCTGAGATTCCCGTGCTTGCGAAGCTTTTGAAAATGTCCTTAGGTAATAGAGTAATACAAGTGTTTTTTAGGTGAATCGTCCATGTGACCGATATACAATACCAAAAGTCAAAATTTTTAATTTGCGCCTATGGCTTTTTTATGTTATAAGAAAGACAAAAAATTATTTTCTACTTTTGAGTGCATTTAATAAAAGCTTGTTCTTTAAAAGTTTTTTTTAGTAATTTTTTTTTAAAAAAGGTGGGAAGAGAGACGATAGAGATGAGGGCGCGCGGCGGCGGTTGAACGTTTTTATTACCATTCAACCTAAACTGCTGAAAACCTGCTGAACATTTAAGGGCGATATTTACTAAGGACTATAGTTTAAGGAAAGTTTGGTTTGAAGGCTGACATATACATGGGTATCTAAAAATTGATTTTAAGCCGAACTATACCGAAATTCATAAGATGTGTTTACCTTAATGGACGTCAAAATGCACTGGAACGAGATGCGTAACGCCATTGTTCCTTAAAACAGATCAAATAATCCGCAAACATTAATAAAATCGGGGTAAACAGAAAATCTGAGAACTGTCAAAGTGACACAGGATGTTGTATTTTTTTTTAAACAAAATCATCGTTTATTATAGACCACCGCCAAGACGTGGTTTATCTGCTTTAAATTCAAAACTATCACGTTTTGGTTGATTTTTTTTGTTCAAAATAGATTTTTTTTGCTTCAATTGGTTGTTCCAGCGCGTTTTTTAAGTTATACGTACAAATAATTTTTAAGTTGATTCAGGGAGATAACCCCTCTCTTAAATCAAGAAAAAAGCCTTTTACATATAACTTTAAAATTAATTTTCAATAATTAATTGAAAACAAAAATTTCTTACATACAACCATCTGGTTTGCTTAGGCGTTTGGACACCTTGTCAAAGGCGATTAACTACGCGCCTTTTTTTTTGTTTTGATGTTCTTGCGCGGGTTTGTTTTGTGCAGTGCTGTCATATTACGCGCCGGTAAAAGTATTTAACGGTAAATTCTTGTGCGTTAGGGGCCGGAAGAGTAACGTGTGGTTTTAGCAATTTTACTAATTTTTTATGAACATTCGGAGATTTTTTTGCAGAAGCTGGGAAAAAGGAGATCAATTTCCCACTCTCCTTCCTCCCTGCATTTTTCCCAGACCTTGGTGGCATTCATAAATTAAGTTAAGATGCGGGGGAGTAGGTAAAAAATGTTACGAGGGGAGGAGGGCAGAGTTCGCAACTGCTTTTTTTCACCATTTGTAACTGAAAATGACAAACAAATAACTAAATATTTCACAATTAAACATATTTGTTACTTTATTTAAAGAGGGGGGGGGGGAAGAATAAAAATATAGAAAATTTTATAAAGATGGACAAAATTAATATTTGGCAAAATTGGTGGTTCACGCGTGGCTTTCATTTACTTCAGAAGGTACGATTCTCGTTCAAAACGAGCAAAACGTCAGCGAGCAAAACGTCAGTTTAGTGTTTTGACAGTTTTCAATTGATAAAAATACGGGGATAGATCCACCGTCAATTTTCTTTTTTTCCATTTTTTTCACGAAATTTTGGAAAACCTGTGTTTTTTCTTGCGAAATCATTTATATGATTATAGGAAATCCAAAATTCCAATAAGTTTTACTCAAATTTAAAGAAAAACCCGCAAAATTAGATTAAAAACCGCATGCGCCCTATGGTCCTAAACCCTAACCCATCTTAGTAAATATCGCCCTTAGGGTGATATTTAAGGATTTAAGGTTACTATGGGACGCATGTCGTTTTTAATCTAATTATGCAGGTTTTTCTTTAAACTTGAGTGAAACTTGTTGGAATTTTAGGTAAGATAAATTTTTGAGTACGATAAAAACACAGGTTTTTCTCAGTATTTCAAGAAAAAAATGAAAGAAAAAAGAAGATTGGTGATGGGTTTGTCCCTGTATAATAGGCATTGTAACTAAAAATGCTCTCTTAATTGAATGACTTACTCAGAGTTTTGTATCTCTTTTTATTCCTAAATTTGCAAAAAAATATCCATACACATATTTCTTCACACTACTGAGAAATCAAAATTGAATTTTTTTATTTATATTTTTATCGAAGGAGAATTAAAAAGTGTGAAAATAATCTTAACTAACGTTTGAAAGAAAGCACTAACTTCTTAAGCAAAAAAAAGCCTATTACATCTCAGTTAACCAGTCTTACACCAAGTTTATCAAATTGTAATTTCTCTCTTCTTCTCGAAACCTCCCCCCCCCCTAGTATTAGTTATTTTATTCTTTCCTTTATCATTTTTCACATATAAATGGTAACCGAACGCAATTGCGAACTTCCCCCGCCCCCTCGTAACACTTCACCTAGTCCTACGCCGCATTTAATCCAGGCAAATTATAATTTTTCTAGGAATTAAAAGCGAGCAAGCTGAAATTTTGCATGAGTGTAGGGTACCCCTAAGAAAACTTAACTCTAGATTTGGGGGCCGCCGTAGACCTGTGAACAGCGTCTTAGCCTGCAGAACAGAGATCGCAGGATCAGATCTCTGCAAGTACACACTGCTTCACATAACACGGAATGCGACTCGAGACGATGACGGGAGGCCCCACTTCACAGCAGCAGGATCGAATCTCGGCAAGTACACATTGCTTCACACAACACCGAATGCGACTCGAGACGACGACGGGCGGCCCCACTTCTCAGAAGCTCCGCACGCAGTTGACGTTGTGCATAGAATAAAAACAAACGAGTTAGAAGTAGGCGGCACGGTTGACACTGCACCGAAAACTTTGCGGGACTCAAAGGTGGACGGTTGAGGACCCCACCAAACTGGGTAGAGGAGACTAGCCGGTGACCCAAAAAAAAGGACGACCTGGACTTCTCCGAGATCGCAGCAGGACCACTCCAAGGAATGCGTCTGAAGACTCCGACGGCGACCTCGACCAGCGAAACCGGGACCTCGATTTTCGGATCAACCTATATGACGGCGGGCTGCTGGGGAGAAAAGTCTACCGGCAACCAAGTTCTGCTGGGACGGTAGCGATGTTAGATAGATGCAAGTCTAACATGTAGCAGGACCGCACTTCGAAGGGGGTGTAAAACCGGCGGGAAGTCCACTGTGTATACGTGCTACGCTGTCTAAAGATCCCCGCCATCGACAAAGAGGTGTCAGGCAAAAATTAAGTCCTCTTAGAGAAAGAAAACTTGCATTTATGGGGTACGTGCATCAGTCGGGGGTGCAAGGGGGTTATGACGGTCTAATTGCCAGGCCTACGGCCGCCCATCTACTACTACCACTACTAACTATAGCTTTGAACCATGCTCACCCCTTTAACTTCGTCGCCGTCTTGAATCAAAGGGTTAAGTCGGTTTTTCGCTTATAATTTCTGTTAGTTTTGCACCAGAATAAAAATCAAAAAAGCATTTTGTAGGGAAAAACAATACCAACAACAAAAAACAACGACTCCTTTTTCTATTTTCCTGTTAATATGAGACTTATGTAAACAAATAACGAATCCTCGTCCTCCAGCGATTTTTAAATAGTGCGTAGAGTGACTGCAGGATCGTTGAACACAACAACAACCACAAAAAGAACAGTGGCGGTCCCAGGAGGGGGGGGTGGTAGGGGGGGTGCGATTGCCTCCCCCCCTTTGCTCTACAAAAAAGTAGACAAGAAAGATGCTGATGGTAACCCTGAAATCTTTGGAGAAAAAACGAGAAATTCGGAACGTTCCTTTAAAGACATTCTAGAATCCCTCCACAGTATTTTGGGACAGTTTAAAAGAGACGAAAACTACGATATTAGAAATACAGAACAGTATTATAGAGTTTCAGTTTTTAAACTTTAGACAAAATCATTTCGGACATAAAATCAAGGTTCAATAACGAGACTCTAAGTATTTTTGATCTGAACATATTCATACCAAGTTTTATACAATGTGAAGCCAAAATAATAACAATAACAATAATGGTCAGAAGTATGCAAAAGCTTAAATCAAAACATATATGATAACGTTTTCGAGGCAATGAACAAGTGTGGCGATATTTTTGCGTTGATAAGAACATTCTTGGATGTTTGTCAGTAAATAATGCTTCGTCAGAAAAAAGCTTCTCCTGCCTCAGAAGATTGAAATCATAAGTACTTAAAAACACTATGACCGAAATTCTTCTGACGGGCTTAAGGCTCATTTAGAATAGCACGCAGCAGCTTACGCTGACAGGTGTCAATGTTTTTATTTTTTCATTTATAGGTGACGAGTGCAAATTTTTGGAAGGACGGGCTCAGATTTTGAAGATGCCTCGTAAATAGGACTTTACTTTAGGTCGGTGATGGGCTGTACACTTAAAATACCGAAATAAAAATTTGACAACTATTAGCCGAAGCTGACAGGTGTCAAGTTTTGTGCTATTCTTGATGACCCTTTAGTGTTGCTGCATATCAACAGACATATTAAAATAGACATTGAGCGAATCATTGATCGGTTTGTCCAAAAAAACCGGAAACAATTTTTTTTTTCTGATACAGGCATCTAATGTCTGAGATATGCAATATAAAAACAGATAATGTTTCAACTTAGAAATCTTTTTAGACCTCAAAAAAAAGTATTTAGATATTCGGTTTTTTTTCAAAAATACTATATACTATATATGAAAAATAAAAATTGATTAAATTAACAATAAAATGCAAGAAATAAATAAAACTGTGAAGCTCAAAACTTCCTCTAAACAAGTATCTCTGGGATTGTTTGTGGTTTCTTTGTTATCTATGTTTTTTATAAATGAAAAAATTATACGTATAGTTACTCAAGCGCGGATTTCGGCGCGGCGAATCGTTAATCCCCCTACCTTGGCTTTAAATTTTTTACGAAAACATTTAGAAAATCAAAAGTAGGGCATAAATTACGGCGCTATAACACTTTTGATATTTACGGTATTAGTTTAATTTTGTGTTAAAAATGGCATTTGTAGTGTCATTTTTAAAAAAATTTCGACTGCTGCGATTTGAAACCGTTGATATATTCACAATTTTAGTTTAATTTTAAATAAAAACAGCATTTTTTAGTGCAATTTTCTTAAAAATTTTCGGCTGCGGCGCTATGATATCGTTGATATTTACGATTTTAGTTTAATTTGACTCAAAAATTACATTTTTAATGTAATTTTCTCAAAAATTTTCGGCGCATCTAAACATTTTTTTAAATAAAAGTGTATGAAATAAAAAACTTAAAATCTGAGTACCCCCCCCTTTAATTTGAGGCCAAATCCGCGTCGTTACTAAGTTTTGTTTGCATATATTTTTCTTTTATTATAGTTATTTTTTTCGTATCGAAACCGCCCCCCTTTTTCACATGGCTGGGACCACCACTGAAAAGAATTAGTTTAAGAAAAAAAAAAATTGAACATAAAATGTAGAGAATTTGCTGTTCTACAATGTTTGTTAAAAAAAAAATTCATTCAGAGTGACAGGAAATTAGAAATAGCGAAAAAACTGATATCATTATGCTCATTTTGTTTAAATAATGGAATCCTGAGTATGAACAAAAAAGTTACTATAATTTTAAAAAATTTCGTTTTGCAGGTACTGTTTTTTCCGACAAATTTTTTGTTTAATTTTTTTCCTAGTGCAAAATTAAGAGAAGTTATGAGCGAAAAACTTATTTAACCCTTTGATTTAAGATGGCGTCGAAGTTAAAGGGGTGAGAATAGTGCAAATCTATAGTTGACCTTTCTCATTAGTTCCCAGAAATGCATTGTAAAAAGTACAGTTTGCCTGGACTCCCACCAAAAAAATTGTAATCTATAGGTATAATGCAAAGTCTGCGAGAAATGCAGGAAAGGGAGGAGAGTGTCCTTCTTTTATCGCTTTTGCGAAAAATCTTCGAAATTTATTAAAATTGCTAAAATCACGTTACTTTTCCGGCTTGTAGCGCGCAAGAATTTATTGCGAAAGACTTTTACTGCGCAAGACCACCAAAACAAAAAACAGATGAGGCAAAAAATAACCGTCCACTCATTTACTACTACTGCATTTAAATGAGGCGAATCAAAAGAAATTAAAATAAACGGCGATTCCTAACAGCCCAAAAATACATTTTTTTTTACAGGCGCGGTTAAAGTTAAAATTTTGTAAATGCGCTCCTTAATTTGCGCTGTATCTTTATGTACCCTAAATTATTTAGGCGGAGATGGTCACGTTTGCGTTGTAATGACATACGCGGTTTTTGCTTTTAAACAGCACAAGTATTCATGGTATGTACCGAAAAAAAATTACCATTTACCGCGAATTAATTTTAAACTTATAGTTTCCCAATTTGATGCATTATATGCTAAAGGCTTTTTTCGTGATTTAAGAGGGCAGTGATCTCCTTGAATCAGTTTAAAGTGAGCTGTCACATGTTTATACATATTTTAACTTAAAGAACGGACCGAAACAGTCAATTAAAGCAGAACAAAGCCTAAAATTTGATTTTTGAAAAAAACAAGCAACAAAATCTTGATTCTTTTAAAATTTAAAGTAGATAATTTTGGCGATGGTTTACAATATACGATGATTTTACTCAAAATAAGACAGTGGTTCCCAAACTTTTTTAGTTTGCGGCGCACTTACAGGTTTAGTATTTTGTCAGGGCGCCCCTACTCGCAATATACATATATTTGTGTCCAACAAAGTGTTGCATATGTATAATGTATAAAATATATGCTTTGCAACTGCCCACTATATAGTAGCAAAGCGCAAGCGTTGTACAACACTTTACTTAACACCATTGTAAATATATTGGTACTAGTTACAAAACACATGAATGAAAACAACTCCAATCTAACGCTCATATAGATTTATTATTAAACTAACACACAAGAATACATTATTATTGAAGGAAAAAAAAATCAGTGTGATGGGTGAGCTTGGTGATCTGCACACATTTTTTCAAAGTGGGGAATAAGGCTTGACACTGCCACTAACATTTCTTGCTCCACGTTGATCTTTGAACGATATTTGCTCTTTATCAGAACTACAGCTGAAAATCCAGCGTCGCATAAATAGGATGTTGCAAAGGGGATTAGAATCCTCAAAGCTTTTAAACTTAGAGCCGGATATTCATTTTTGATGGCTACCCAAAACTCCACCAAATCAGAAAAAGCGAATTTTGATTTTAGGTTGTTGTCGCAAGAGAGTTCAATAAGACTCTCTTCTTCTAGTGAAGTGAATTCTGGTGGAGATTGTGCATGGAAAGGATCTTGAATCCATGCAAATTTTTCGACATTTTCTTCTGTAAAGTATTTTGCAAACCTTTCCGAGAGTTTCGAAAGGTGTTCAGTGAAAAAGGGACAGCAACTCTTGAGAGAAAACGAGGTCATTAGAGGCTAAGAATTTATGCAATTTTGGAAAACAATCTTGACCGCCATCTTCATTAATTTTTCTTATCCACAACTGCAGTTTTTTCTTAAATGCTGCAATTTTCTCTGATAGTTTCAAGATGTGTATGTTATTGCCTTGGAGAGACCGATTTAAGGCATTCATTTTGTCAAATATATCGCACAAATATGCTAGTTTTAGCAACAAGTCGGGATCCTTAAAGTATCTGGAGCTTGCATGACCTTCCTCTTCCAGGAAAATGTAGATTTCTTGATGTAGCGCGAATGTACGGGATAAGACGTTTCCACGTGAAAGACATCGTGCACTGGAGTAATATAGCAGCTTTTAGCAGCCTAGTTTTTATGTAGTTAACTACTACTATGATACGTTCCAACTCACAGCTCAACGACTTCGATGCAAGGGCTTCCCTATGAATGATGCAATGGGTCCACATGGCATACGGTGCTTTACTGCGAATAAGTGCTTGCAATCCACCATACCGGGCAGACATTTATCGAGCGCCATCAGTACAAACTCCAATACACTTCTACCAATCTAATGCTATGTTTTCATGGGTATTGAGTTCGTTTTCAAAACTCATTGTATCTTTTTCTTTTATATAGCTTGTTCTTTATCAAGACCAAGAACACGCTATATAAAAGAAAAAGATAGAATGAGTTTTGAAAACGAACTCAATACCCATGAAAACATAGCATAAATTATTCTCTGTTATAAACTTATCAAGAATTTGAAACAAATCTTGAGCCTTTCCGCTTTCATCGATACTTTTGCAGAAAAGAAGAACAATAATATTTCTTGCCTTTCATTTTCTCTATCAATTGATCATTAAGATCCTCAGCAATATGATGGATTCTTCGACTAATAGTGTTGTTAGATAAAGGTGCCTTTGAAATTAGTTTTCCCGCCGATTCTCCTATCATAATGTTAACCATGTCGACAGCAGCCGGTAAAATAAGTTCTTCTGCGATGGTGTGAGGTTTTTTGCACTTCGCCACCCTGTATGCCACTTTGAAAGAGGACAGCAGTGCGTTGCTAGGTACTGAAGTTTGTTGAGTAAACACGTTCTTTTGTTTTTGTACATTCTGCAACTTTCCTGTGAAAAATTCGCGTGACTTTCCAACCATCGTAGGATGAATGGTTTCGAGATGGCGTTTTAGCTTAGTTGGGAGCATATTTGACAACGGTTCTAAAATAATGACGTGATTTATGATATTGTAAAGATATCTTTGATTTTACTCAAAAAAAGACTACCTATAATTTTGCAAAATTGTAGGGATTATGTTTGCAACCAAAGGGCCGAACCAACCTTCCAGGCTGGTTCTAAAATTTCATAACCGGGTTGCAACTGTGACGTCATTGTTTTAAATCGAAAGGATCGGTTTCGGTTCTGGTTCAACCAGAACCAGGACCAATTGTAAATCGAAAATTCATAAGCGCTCGCTATCATGGCATATTGCGAGCGTTAAAGACGCCTCCACGCCGATAGCAGAGCCTTAGGAAATAAATGGCTTTGAAAAAATGTTTAGGTTATAAATAATGCCTATTGCAGAACCGCTATGGGTGATTTTGGTCAGAACATTTAACAGCAAATTTCTATTATTATACTATTTATCATAAATAACGGTAACGCCAAGAAGCTAAAAATACTGATGACTGACTGATACTTGATGTTTTTCCTTTCTTCATTGTAAAATCTTTCGGTGGGATTTCCTAAAAAGGTTTAGTCCTAAGTTTAAGTGAAATTTTTGGTTTGAAGCATTTTAAACCAACCCTCCTTGAGTTTTGGACATACTTTGATTAATAAGAACTTTAATAAATTTGTTTATTGAATAATTATCTTAAAACAATCTTTTATTAGATTTAAAAGAAAATTTTCAATTTAGAAGAAAAGGAAATTAAAAAATTTAAACTCACGCGGGGTTTAGTAAATTAACATTGGGGCTATATGTCACTCTAATTAAAACTTACCCTTGTTAATTATTTTTTCCAATTAATACCTGATGTCATGGTAATAATGAAATAAGTAGTAGATTAATTTTGTATTTATTTAGAAGGTGTTTTTATTTATGAAATGTATAAAAAAACTTAAATGCAAGTTTTTTTTACATTTCTGTCACTGTCGAAATGTCAGATTAAAAATATTAGCGCTGAGTTCAATCACAAACAGCGAGTTCTGCTGTTATTTGCACCTTGGCTTGCACCAACCTCTACTGATGAAAGATACAGCTTTAAAATGAGTGCGCTTTGAGTAAGGAAAGCTTTTTGACTGAGCTTTTAGATAAATGTTTTAGTTTTAGTTTGTAAATAAATTAATATAGTTGTTTTGGGTTTTTTGTTTGGTATATTTTTCGTTCATAATCAGTGACCTTCACTTATGTTTGTTTTGCCTCGTAGTGCCCTCATAAATATATTTGTTTCTGCTGAAAACGGGTTCAAAATATGACGTCTTTGTGGACAAAATTAGAGTTGTTTTATTGGTTAATGAACAACTTGGGATATTAAATAGGGTAAACTAATCCTTGTAAAAATGGTTACTTAGGGAAATTATAAACGAACTTATTACCAATTGCCACAAAAGAATCCTTTCTGAGTGCTATAAATTTAAACCACCACTCTGAGGTGGTCTAAAAATCACCAACTTTATAACCTCAAACACAAATAATGAAGCTGTTATGTGCCAAATTTTTGCCGTATTCACCATTTGCCATTTTGAAACCTGTCAAAAAAAATTAGTTTTAGGGCACTGTCTCCTAAAATATGGTGTATTTTGAGAAAAAAAGCAGTTTTTCAGTGGTATTTTTGCAATAACAATACAAAATCATCAAAAACTTTGTATCTTTTCTGTATGGGTAAGTGTTTTTTGAAAATTGGTTTTAAAACTTAGTACCGTAGATAGAAAATACTTCCTCTATCTACGTTAGTACCCCCTATAGATGTAAATATTTAGACCTGTGTGGGGTACTATTTTAGATGTTAGTAAATCTCACTGTTTGTGTTTAATCATATAAACTCCAGACACTACTAATCATATAAAAATAAAGTAAAAATCAAAAACTAACAAATATTTGTAAATTAAACAATCAATCACACCAAGTTTGGTTGGTTGGCTTTTTAACGGTTAAGGTAGTCGCTATAGTAGAGCGTTCATAGACCATCAAAATGGGTGATACCGTAGGCAAAATCTGTTATTTTTCTCCCGTATCCAAAAATTACTGAACCGAAATACTTTACTTACGGAGGCTTAACGGGACCCGCTCTGTTATTTTTTGCCACTAATCAAATTTATTTCTGTGCAAAAGCTGCAACTGGTAGGTGATAATTCGTTTTTTTGTTTAGTTAACTTATAATTTCTTTTTTTGAAAGTGAATTTGCAAAAACAGGAATTGTTGTTTTCTTTTCTATTCTATTTACGTTGGCAGTTTGTATGTGAACAATTTGTGTTTGTGGTTTAAAAACTCTTTTTAGCATCTCATCAATTACGGTAATATGTAAGCAAATAAGGTCACGATAAATTAGTGGTCTATTACCTCTCTAGCGGTTACCTTTAATAAAGGTAACAGTATGACAAAGCTCTACCCTGCCAAAAAACCTCATAAAATATAACAGATAAAACATCATAAGTTTTTATAATCTATGCTCATATAAACTTATGATGATTTATAATATTTGACTCGGGAAAGTGAAACACAAATCCCGCGTAGGAGTTCATCATATTTCAAGATATTACAAGATTTCATAAGCCAAAAACCACAGAGGATGTGATTATAGTTTTTTTTATAAGATTGTGTAAATTCCGGTGGGTGCCGACTTAATATATTCGTTTCAAAGGGCATATAAAGCAGGTAAAATCTGATTACTTTGATAAGTTTCTATGAGATTTTGTAATATTTTATAAGATTTCCTCATACAGCCACGGTCCGTACACGTACGTAATGGTAAGTACTCTGTACGTACCGATGACTTACATTTTCCAACGGTTTGTACGTCCTCGATACGTCCCTGGGATGTGGCACAGTACGTACTATGTATATAACTGACAGGTACGTACATTTTATTTCCCATGAAGGACCAAAATTGGACGTAAAATGGTCGTAAGTAATTATACTAAGTAGCTTTTTTAATTAGTTTTCACGTGGTCGAAAAAACTGATAAAAATCAGGGTGGACAAATAAAAATCTATAAATGAGGTAAGTTTGTCTGACTATAAAATCTATTTAAAGACTTAAAGAAATTGTTTTTGCCAACTCATAGAAAATTATAATTGTTCATAAAAATTTGTCAAATTTTATGAGTTGGTTTGATCATAAAATATCCCAAAATCTCATAAAAAAAGTTTTTTATAAACTCTTTAAGACATTATAAAAGAACAAGGGTGTAATCATAAAAACCCAAAAAATGTTATGAGTTGTTTTGATTATAAAATCTCTCATAAAACTCATAAAAACATCGGTTTGTATAATCAAATAATACATTATAAAAGAAAAATAATGTAATTATCGAAACTCGTAAAAGTGGATGTGTCCATTTGATTAAAAAATATCTGACATACCTCATAAATCATTACAAACTTTTATAATTCTAAAATTTTGCCTTACAAAAGCTTATAAACCTTATTAAAACCGATAAAAATCAGGTGTGGTTTTTATGAGGTTTAATGCGTTTTTTTTGGCAGAGTACTGCGCCCACGCGCAATAAAGGTAAAGGTAACAGACCGGTCAAAAACTTGACGAAAATCACCCCAGTAACTGTTTTTTTAAAAGCCACTCATAAGGTCTTATCCAATGGGTTCCGTTTGGGTAAAAAAACTTAAACCAAATTTGAAATTTACCTGTGGCGGGATCCATTCTATTTCTCCTAAAGCCACCCAAGACGCCGCATGTATTACACTCCAAAGACCGGGCGCGCCATCTGGCAGGTTCTCCACAATTTGCAACGACGCAGCCAATATTTGAGTTTCCGAAGTTACATCCAGCTGTAAAATATGGAGTCTAGCTGTGCAGACTTCTTTCAACTCCGCAGCTGTGACGCTTTCAGTTGCGTTTTGAAATCCAGCGAACACTGTAAAACCTTGCTCATCGAGGTGACGTGCGAGAGCGCTGGCTATTCTGGAATCACAGCCGGTTATCAGGACTGCCTTACCAGCTGCTGTTACCTAAAAATTTTATATCAAAAAACTAAAACCCTCTCTCATTATTTTTTGTCACACGCAAAATGGTCGTTAAAGGTTCAATAAACATCAGTTTTTACATTTTAAAGAATAATTTACTTCTGCCAAGTAGTAGTTAGGTCGCGATTTTTCAAAAACAGTAAGAAAATCTCGCCCAAACAAAAAATCTGACGATTTTTAAACACAAGTTTACACTTAATACTTTTTTGTCAGGACTCCGCTAATATTCCTTAAAATTTAGTTTATTAATACTGTTCTAGTAAATAAACAATATGTCAGATTTAATTTTTGTAGGCTGTTTTTCTGGAAACCCTGTTTTTCATTTAAAAATGTATGTTATTAAGTTTATTCTTATGTGTAAACAAACCCTTAAAACTTGTAACGTACAAAACCATAGGTAGCCATGGAATATTTCGCTGTCACTGTTCAGAAAAGTCACACAAATTCTATCTTTCCTTCTACATGGTGAGAATTTTCGACACTTTTTGACGTGTATTGGTACGCGTAGTAACAATTTAGCTCCGCCATAAACTAGTCCTGCAGAATATCTTTAAAATATTAAATTTACAAAATGTTATTTAAAAAATGATGCAGTTTCTCTTATAACATTAGGATAAATATGAAGGACGCTGTGTTTTTATTTTAAATGAAGCGATAAGTAAAAATCGCCACTTTCCAGAATTCTGACAGGTGAGATTTTCTGTCGTTTCTGAAGAATCGCGATCTTAGGGCGAATTTGTAAGTTCATCAGATTTTTTTCACCGGTTCATGAAATATGACATTTATCTGACATTCCATATCTTTGAGTTCGATGAGCCATCGAAAGTTAGAAAAATGCGAGAAAATTCAGTCAGAATTTAGCTATGTAGCTGAATATTAATTTTTTTTAAAATTGAGATGAACGAAAAATTTTCGTAGGGCTTCAGGATGATATGGCGAGGATAAAACTTTATATCTATCTTATGCTTATACCAGCCCAAATTAAAGATTTATTTATCTCCTTATGCTGGCTTTATACAGCAAATAAAATAAATCAATAAGGAAAGAAAATCCTGTATGCTTCACAAATATTTTGAGCCGGTTGTTCAATCATGATTCACCTGCGGGTTCAAGTGAACTTGGTTCAAGGATGAATCTGGTTCAGCTTGAGTCTCCGGTGGTTCAATCAACCTTTGAACTGAGTTCAGTTAACTGAAGTTTAACTTTCGACCTACTTTATTGAAAGCAATAATGAACTGGTCAACTGTAATATTTTGTGCAGAATACAACACAATTCTTATGGCGTTTTTCCTTTTGATGCACTGGTGCGCACTAAATGTTTCTCTATCCTTTTCTGTCTTGTATCAAAATAAAGAATAGAGATACACTGAGTGGAAAGAGGAAAAAAGAATGAAAGAAGGAAAACGCTTTTAATATTTTGTTTTATTTTGTATTGGTTAAAAGAGCTGTTGATTTTTTTAAGTTTATAGTCTCTCTTCTTCGGTTCTAGCTGAGTGGATGAAACTTGGATATAGTAAGCAGATTGCTGGAAAGACTCTCCACACTACTCTGTTGATTGGTATACGCATGTAGCACAATACTTGAGTTTTAAAAGCACCATCTATGTTGGAGTCAAAAGCACGATTTCAGAAAGAAAAAAAAACTATTGAATAATGCATAGGCTTTTGTAGCATTAACTTTTCACATGTCCTAGACATACATGTGATAAATGAAACTTGTTATGGTGATGAAATTATGAATTGCATGCAAGTTGTTTCATCCCATTTAAGCGAAAGCTCGACCTTTTTGTAAAAGAGTTTTACAATAAAAAGCATTTAACTAACACCCTGTAAATTTTAGCTGGTCTAAAAAAACCTCCCACGGTCATTAAAGAAAAAACTAAACATAAATTCATTCATACAGAAGTTTTAGGAAAGGTTACACAAAATCGACAGAAAAAAAACATCACCCTCTCTTTCGTAAAGCGTTACTATCACTCTTCCATAAAAAAATTATCTGGCCTCGGCTTCAAATATCTCCCTGAATCATCATAATAATCTCCACAAAGTCTTCATTATCTGTTAGTTGGTCCATTTTATAAAAGTTAAAAATTGACCTCAACCAGCAGTTTGAACTGGCACATATGTCAAACAATACATGAAATAACACATTTTTTTGAAACGCTAACATTTTTTTAATAAACAAAAGAAAAACTGTTTCTTTTAGACTGAACTTCCGCTTGAACTCTCAAAAATGAGCGTTCAAGTAAACCAGGTTCAAGAGTACGGAAAAATTCCGTTTAAGTTCTGAACCAACATTGAACAACTCTTCATTTTCCTTAAACCAGCTCCGAACACTGAACTGGCTTTAAACGGCCATTGAACAACCGGGCCATAATGTAGTGCGAGAGACTAACTTTTAGTTTGGAAAATAATTTTAAAATATTACATGACGCTAGCAATAATTTTAAATAGTTTTCTTGTTTTGTATCTTTGTTTCGTCTCGACAGTTTTATTTATATTTTTGAATTAGGTTTCAAATTGTTAAATGCCGCCCGTTGTTTGGTTTTGAATTTTATTTATTATTCTCGTTTCTTTTTTCTTTTTTAAAATTTGTTGTTAGTGTATGTTTGACTAAGGTGTTTTTAATTGTCCGACATGTTTTGTTTATTAATTTAATTATATCTAGTTTGTGTCCTGAATTTTACCCTTAATGACGGATTTTTGACGTTCTGTAAGTACCCTTTTTAATTTTTTTATTTAAATATAATTTTGAAACATTTGTTTTTATTGTATTACAAAATGCACACTTGAAAATGATTTTTTAAAGAAAAAGTCGAAACGCGTCATGTTTAATGAAATAAAATATTTGTGAAGCATACAGGACTTTCTTACCTTCTACCTACTATGATTCACCTGCTTCACCCTGGAGAAATCTACGATTCTATTAAACAAGAATTAGTCATGCGATTGGTCAAACGTAATCATGTGATCAGAAATATGGGTTTTGTTGGGTATTCTTGTTCTTATATTATTTTATTTTGCTGAATGACCCCTCCCCCCTTCGAAAACTGTTTTTCAAATAGTTTTAACGCGACTTCTTATCAAGTCGGCAATCATTACTAAAAAAAACATCAAATAATTAAGAAACAAAATAATAACAACAAAAAACAGCTGATTCAATGACGTTAGTGACATTCATCGGGAAGGCTCACCAGAGTCGCTGAGCATCGATGCCATCAATTGATGAATTGGTGGAATCAAGCGGGAAATTTAACAACTCAATGAATGTCACCAAGAATCCTAGATGAGTTGTTTTCGTCGGTGAATTTATAAACTCGCCCTTACTTATGCATGAAGTTCGTAGAACTTTATTACACCCGCTTCCTGGGGGCGAGTTTTCAAAGTCAGACGAAAACAGTATTCCTGTCTATCTCTTTCTTTACCGTGTAGAATGGGAGGCTGACTGAACTTTTTATTTAGCGGTTTTTTAAAAAACTGCGTATGATTTAAGATTATATAATTAAATAGGTTAGAAAATCAAAAAATTAAACACTTTTGAACGTGTTTTTGTTCAAAAATTAAAAAAGTAACAAAATTATACACGTTTTAAATTTGCTATTACTATTCACCTGATTGTTTAATTAAAAAAAAATTGCTTGACATTTTTTTAAAATCCAAAAAAATCTAATTCACTATACTACAACCCAACAAACACAACGTGGCTCAAAACGAAACATCATTTAATAATTTCTCTTTTTGCTTTGGTGCTTTGTGTGTTCCTTGTGGGATGCTCATCCAAGTTTGAATTTTCGTTTTTTCCACCCAAGATCTTTTGATCTTTTTTTTTTTTAAACACAACGTGGTCTGGACGCTAGCGCATCTCTTAAAATTTTTCGGAAACCAGCAGCGGCTGGCGGCTCGACAGCTTGAGGTGCCTCGGCATGTATACCGCCCATGTCGGCTTGGGCTCGTATCGGCCGACAGGTGGGTGGGCGCGAGTATTTTATCTGTAATTAAAAAAAAAGTGGTGGACGCACTAAGCCACGAATTTTTTTTATTTCCCGCCACCCATGCTGTGCTTGATGGGGAAAAAAATTCCAAAATCATAGGGCTGATATTCTTTCAATCGTTGCGAACCCGCCATGAGAAACGAGGTTGCGTAGAGCTTGCGCCTATAAAGCGACACGGTCAGGCGTTTTTCAGCGAGCAAAGAACCTATATTCGTTAGAAAGCGCATTTTGGTGGAGTTAAACCAACCTTGGAATGAATTCGAATTAGCGAGCGCCAAATAGTGACCGCTTAACGTGGCCGCTTAAGCTTGGATTTTTAGAAAATGTGAAATTTTTAACTAAATAACGAAATTCCCATATTTTTTCTCTTCAAATAATCATGTCAAAAGTTGTAGCAAATAAGACGTAAAATAAAATGTTTAAAATCAAGCAATGAAGTGAAAACCAATTAGAAAGTACGAAATTACGATGTCTTAACTTAAAAAAGCCCCCTCCCCGAAGTGCTGGGAAGATGATTCTAGCCGATTTACTCGTCTGTGAGGGAACTCCAGAAGGACCCTCCGACAACCAGGAGGTAACACAGGGAACCAAACAGGTACCCAGTGGAATCTCTAAAGATAAGGATCAACAAGGAACTGTTCAAGAACCCAGTAGATCTTCTTCAACACAAAAGGCTCGACAGGGAACTGTACAAGTACCCATTGGACACTCTACAAACGCATCAGGGGTGCCTAAGAACGCCGCTGATTTAAACAAAATGGCCAAGGACCTCAGGAAACTCCAGGTCAAAATCGTGGTCAGCCTGGACGGTCCAACCGAAACAGAGCTGACTGAAGAGCACCTGCTCGAAGTCCTTGCTACAGGGCTCCATGCCACAACAAGCACCTAGAGACGCTGGGGATCGCCGGAGACTCAGAGAGTGGATGGTGCATGGAGGACGAAGAATGGTCCTTGCATGTCCTGCTGGAATGTCCGGCTCTGGATAGGTCAGGAAAGTCGCACCTTGGGAACTATCTGTTGGTCCCAGGCGATGTAAAAGGTTGCAACCCAGAAAAATCTGTTATTTTATGAAAGTGGCAGACTTCCAGGGCAAAACCATAGATAGTGGGCGTGCAACGGGACCAGAAATGTGGCCTACGTACATGGGAATGGTCCCGCCCGCACTTCTACATTCATTTATTCATATAACTTAAAAATGAATTGCTATCCCTCCCGAAAACTGGAAAGGAAAATCCGTGTTGTCACTTTTTTTGGTGGTAACACTTAGAGGCCCTATCCCTATATACAATTTTTGACAGTAATTGTTTTACCAGAGGTGAGCAACTGGATTTGGCAATTATTAGGGAGATGTTGACAATTTTTTTATGTGTTGGCAGTGATAGTTGGCAAACATTGACATTAAATAATTTTGTCACTGTCAAATTTTTGATTAAACGTACACCAAATTTTAAATTTAATTATTTACATGCGTTTTAAAAATACTTGTGCAGAAGACTTTGTATTATTCCATTTTCTAATGGAAAAAGAAACGCAAGAAAAATGGAAACAAATCATGCATTTTTTAATCTGGAAAATTAATAAATATAGTCGAATTTGCGAGGTAAGTAAGATTAGTTTAATAACATGGTTTTGCGTTTTATTTTAAGAAAAATAGTACACCTAACAAAAATATAGATCAATAAGATTCTTTATATTTTTTACCTAGTATTAAAATTTTTATAATATCTTAATAAAATCGTTTACATGCAAATATGAAAAAAAATAGAAAAAGAGGACAATATAAGGTCCATCTCTGATAAAACAACAACAGTCCAATATATAGAGGGCCTCTAGTAACATTGAGTTAAAAAAAATGATTAGGTTGAATCATCTATTAGTCTGTCAAGCATCTTTTTGACATTGCGCCATTTTATGTCTGATTTACTTTTTGGACTTTTTGAATGTTTTGTCATTTGTAAAGTGACTTGCTTACAATCAACCTTCCGTTTGCGTTCGCGTTTGCGTCCGCCGACACCGCACCGTGGGCGTCATAAAATCAAGAAAAATGAGAGTCTAAACACGTATTGCAAAGAGGATTAATTAATCCGTTTTAGCCAAAAAAATTAAGACAAATGTGTTACACAGTAAACAAATGATTTTTCTTGTAGGTAGTTGTGTATATAACCCTGGATTTATAAACTGGACTATATCGGCGAACGACGACGTTGTCGGCAGCGGTGTCGGTGTGGTTAAGCTTTCCATTCATAAACTGGTCGACGACGGCAGAATCAGACAGAGATAGGGACAAAAAAAAGAGGACAATTGTACCTAACCTAAAATTGGTTTTCATTCAGTGTTTGTTTTTTTTTAATTTTTTTGGAAAAAAGAGAAAATATGGATACTGAAACCCAGATGTTGGGTTTAATGAGTGTTTTTTTGTGTTTATCCATGGCTTACATGCTAACAAAGAAAAAAAGAAGATTTAAAACCAGCCCTATTAACAGAGAAAGGATTAAAAAAAAACAAAAATAGCAGAAAACCGTTTAAATAATTACCAAAGAAAGTAACCAAAGTACTTACAAATGGGAAAAAAATCGGAAAAAATTTATTGAAAAACAAACCAAAAACAAACAAAGCCCTTGTTAAAATGAAACGTCAAAACAGGCGACGCCATAGTATGATATCACGTGGTAAAAACCGCGACGTTTCATTGGTCGGATATCTGAACGCGCTCCCGACGTTGTCGGCGAAGATAAAGTTGGTTCATCTCGGCCTACCGATACCGTCGTACCGATAACGGCAAAAACTTTATGAATGGTATGATGGCATTTCCATTGTTGATCTTCTAGCGATAACAGTAACGTCACCGTTCGCCGATATAGTCCAGTTTATAAATCCAGGGTAAATGTAAATAATGTAGTAATATTCAAATATAATAGAGGATTTTGGTCCAACAATTTTTGTTATTGTTTGTACAAAGTATAGCTGATTTTTATATAAATAAAACGCACGGCACAGACGAACTTTAAGTACCAGTATATTTTCAACGTTAGCACATCTTTGTCCCTTTTTTTAGCAAAATGACATAGATATACATATGTCAACGTCGAGCAGCAATATCAAGTTTATATATATACTAAGGGAATATAGGGAAAATTTTCTGAAGCAGAAAGAGACAAAAGAAGGAGAATGATATTCTATAATACAGGCTTCTGAAACGAATCCTTAGGGTGCCAAACAGCCGTTTACAAGACGAAAACAAACGGAAAAACACATTAGATAGAGAAAAATGTTGTCACTACATCTTACATGTAGTAAATCCATTCCAGGTTATCATTCGTTTTCTAAGGTTTTTCATATTTATACGTTTAGGACTGGAATAAAAATTGTTTTTGCTCGATTTTAATAATAAACTGATAAAGACTATCGTAAAAAATCGACGAACCAATAGCACAGAGTGACGCCTTAACGAAGGTCCGCACCGTGTTTCGCACCTTGACACGAAATTGAAAGGGAGAGGACAGTCAATGGTAGTCCCAAGGGGGAAGTGCGATGAAAACTGATAATTTTTGCTTTTCTATCAAATATTTTGCTCACGGCGCTGTTTTCACCTGTAACTCTACATTTTTCTAAAATTTTTACCTGCGGCGCTATTTTGTTCTCTAAATCACCTAATTTGTGAAAAAAATTTGCCTGCGGCACCATTTTTATCCCTTGCTTAATTTTTCTAAGATTTTTGCGTGCGGCGCTATTTTGCACCTTAATTTAGTTGCAAAATGTTCGCCTGCGGCGCCCTTGGTTTTTATACTTCAAATATTTTTTCGAAAAAATAATAAAACCTGACCAATTCAAATTTCGAGAAAGTTGAAGAAAAAAATAAAGAAAAATAAATTAAACAAAAGTGACAGAGCTTAATTTTTTCGTAATAAAATCGTTTTCTGTAACGAAATAGAGCCAAATAAAGGCACTTTTCCACTTTTGCTTGCTCCTTTTATTTTTCGTTTTTACCCTTCCGCTACCTTTTAACAATTGGTTCCCTACGTATTTCCATATCAGGACATAAAACTCCTCGTAATACACACATGAAGTTTTTCAAGAAAAGTGATTTAAAAGCAACGACCAGCGAAAATCGTCCGTGTAGCAAAGTAAAACGCTCTACACGAAAAAGAGTGGTGTTTATAGATTTCTTTGGTCGTGTAACAAAGCGAATGCCCTTTTCAAGAAAGATGGCGCTAGTAGTAACAGAACGGAACGAAATTTGAATTTAGAGCAAAGATATTTAATTTTCCTATTAACAACAAAAATTTTTTCCCGGGTGTAACGCATTTTTAAAACACCAAAACTACGTAACCTGATGCGACCCCGAAAGGAAATAAAAATGCAACGCTGGTTTAGTTAACAGATTTTTATAAATTTTCCTCACCGTTATATAAATTTTTTTGAGAATATACCTTGGGCATATTAATAAATGGAAATTTTTTTTTCGCATCTTATATCTTTATATTAGAGTTTCTAATGTTTAAAAAAAAATTGTCCTCTGACGGAAATACGTAGTTTCGCTCGGTATATTCTCTATCAAAATATAACGCGGGTATGTCAGATTTCCTTCTCGGTAATTTTTGAAAATTTCGTTTTCAGCCAGTTTTTTTTTACAAAAGCTTTCGTGCCTGACGCCAGAAAAAATCACTCACCCTACGGGTTCCGGATTTTTTCATATCGCATGCCCTCAAGCTTTTGTTAAAAAATTGGCTTCAAACAAAATTTCCAAAAATTTCCTGGAAATCTGACATGCATTAGTTATGTTACTACTGAGAATACTTTCCTGGGTTATGGTCTTAAATAAATTATTTATGGGTAAATAGTTTCGTGTCGGTTTATAACAACCATTATCAGACAAATCTATCTAAAAATTTCTAGAAAATATAAAAAGTGACAGTTTAAAAAAAAATAAATATTTTTTTTTTCATACATATAAAAAGCATACAGAACTAAAAAAATTATGTTAGATTAAAGAAAAAACTTTTTAATTTTTTTTAGATGTTATGAACCGTAAATTTTTTGTTTATATAAAATAAATCTTACGGAAAACAAAGAAAATATCAACAGTGACTTACTTTACTTTATTATTATATTAAAATATATGTATATGCTTTTCGTTATTTCGATGTTAATTCTTTTGTTGCTTTGCATGGATTAATTTTGTATTCTGATATTGTTTTTTTTTAATGTTCGCAGAGATAATTTTGAGTGTTTTAATTTTGTTGTGTTTTATTTACTATTTAATAAGATGTTTGTAAATGTTACTTAGATTGTCAGGGTCGGATCTAAAGTTTACTGCTCTTGAGTATTTTGTGTTTGCATGGATTAATTTTGTATTCTAATATTGTTGTTTAAAAAAAAATTCGCAGAGATAAATTTTGCGATTATTGTTTTTTTTTTAATTTTTAGTTTAAACAGAGTGTTCTTGTTTATTTATTATTTGATAAGATGTTTGTAAATGTTACTTAGATTGTCAGTATCGGATCTAAAGTTTATTGCTTTTGGGTGTTTTACATTTGTATAATTTCCTGTATTCTTCTTTTATGATAATTATTTTCTTTGACGAAAATATCAGCATTTTGAAAGTCAAAAATTATGAGGTTTTTGATGTGTATGATAGGCGCCTGCCATTTTGTGTTCATCGTTACATCTTAGACTGTATTTATGTTCATAAATTCGTTTTTTGAAATACTGTTTTGTTTGACCATTATATGTTTTATCACATTCTAAGGAAGACTAAATTAGAGAAGTTGTTGGTAGGTTTTTCCGCTATAGTTACGTTGTGTGCTTTTATTACTTTTGATACTTTATTATTTATTTCAGGTATGTATGGAATTGATATAAATTTGTTATCCTTTTTATGCTTTGGGATTGTAACAACGCCTTTTTTTATATTTTTTGATTTGTATGAATTGTAATTTAAATATCGACGCGACCAGACTTTTTTTTTGTACGAATTCGTTTTTATTAAGGTTTGTTTTTTTTTTTATACAAATGTGAGATCGAAGAAATTTATAGAGTTGTTTTTATCAAGTTCACTTGTAAATTTAAGGGTGTTATGACATTTATGGTAACCATATTAAACAATCCTTTTTTTTTAAATTTTTTTTGTACCAGGATGTTATTAGTCAAAAAAAGTTACCGAAAGATTCTAACCTGAAAATAGTTAGTAAAAATTTATTTTTGGTAAAAAAACTGTAAGTATTTAGGTAAATCCCTATGATCGATGATTTTATTTTTGATCAACTGCAGGAAGAAGATGATGACGAAATTATTGACATTGTCGAAGCACTAAGAAGACCAAAAATTATTCGTCCTAGAACAAAACCTTTGGAGTACGAAGTACGACGATGTAGATTTTAAAAAGAGGTTTAGATTATTTAAAGAGACATGTGAAATTGTGCACGAGGAAATTCGACAAGAGTTGGAACATCCCACAGATCAATAAGTTTTATTCTCACACCAAGCTCACACGTATATACCTACTGTATATCTTTCTGACAATTCTGAACATTTTTTGTTGTGGCGTCTGGCTGTTTGTCTGTCAGTAACCAACGCTGATATCTAAAAAGTTACTTGACTGATTTTTATCAAATTTGGTGACTATGCTGGGTTTGGTTCTAGTTGGTGCCAGTTTAAAGATATGGTTAAAATAATTAAATTTATATGCCAAGAAAATGTAAACTAGAAAAAAACTTGTTGTGTTCCTCATCCTGTAGCTAATCCACTAGCTCTTCTTTTCTTCCTGGCTGTGTTTTAACTGCGACTTATAAAATTGAGCAAATTGTGTATCAATGGTTTAATCCAAAGATTAAACTGAAGTTTAAACTACGGTTTAAACTGGAGTTTTATCTTTGATTGTAAAATAAGCCCTTAGACATTTAATGTTGTTGTGGTTTATTTAACATGGTAATTTATCATGGGTGCAGGTAAAATTTCAAAAATTAGAGACCCCTAGCAAGCTTTAATTTTTTTTGGGTTGTATTTATTTTTTTTTATACTGGGACTTTTCCATCCAGTCTAGGATCAATGCCCAGTGTTACCAAAGTGAGAGCCAAGTGTAATTTTTTTTTGGGACAAACACAAAATATTCGAACCCGGAACCTTCCGTGCGGCGCGCAGATACGCTGCCCACTGCGCTATGGCGGCCGGATTGTATACATTTTTTAGGTATTTCCCAACTTTAACCATTGACATACGAAATATTTAGTTCCCCTTTAATTTTTTTTATAACATAATTGCATTTCAGACATAAATAAATCAAAAATTACAAAGTCAAAATTAAAATATTTGTTTAGTAAATAAAGATCAGAAAAAATTATAATTATTATTAGGAACAACAGAACGCTCAGCACAAACAAACATACAGCAAAATTAATTACGAGTTGGTCCCCCTCTGGCCCTAATTACCGCTCTACAACGTCTCGGCATACTTCTTATAAATTCATCAATTTTCTCCTGAAGTATGCACACTGGAATATTAAAATAAAAAGAAAAACATTAGATCATACATAGTCATAAAAAGTTTATTAAATATTGACGTGTGATAGAAAATAGTTTGGCACTACTTTTGTGAAAACGAGATTGAAATTCACCGAATTTTTTTAGGCAAGGAGAATAGTCTAATCTAAAAAAAATATTTTCTTATGAACTCCTTTAAGTTACCCAAACCAAACCTATTTTCCTTACCCACAAATAATTAAAATTAAAATGTCATGGCTCTTTTTTTGGGCCTTCAGATTGTCGAAAAAGCTTAAAACACAAATTCAGAAATTAGCAAAAATGACTGTGCCCCGTATAAAAAAGCATCCGCCAACAATAATAATAGACCCTTGCGTACAGCTTGTCTTCTGTTTAGCAATTTTTTTCATTTATTCTAGAAAAATCCTTATTTTTTTAATTGAAACAGAACAGTGTATGGCTATTTGTATAACTTGATAGCAAATATCTCAGAAACTAGTCATAGAAATGACATAAAAATTACCTATTTTTTTAAATAGTACTAGTTCTACAAAATATCCAAAATTAGTCGAAATCGACTGAGATATGTTTTATAGGCGGAGCGTCCAGTGTAGTGCGTTGATCTTTCTGATGGTGCGTTCGTTTATCTGCTCAGAGAGCGGAGCGTGCAGAGCGCAGAGCTTGATCGAGCGTGGATCGAGCTCACGGTGCGATAAACAAAAACGAACGCCTTTTTTCCACACAAAGTTTTTTTTTATTTAACCTAACCTTTTTTTTTGCAAAGTTTGTGTTTTCATTTTTCGCTCGCAGGCGCTGACGTTTTCCATCACGAAGACTGTCTTTGCCACATCAATGAGCCAAAAATAATTTTACTTACTTTGTTGCACAATAATATTGTTCGGCGCTTACGCTTATGTTGTATAAAACATTTTCTTCGTCGAAAATTTGAACGAACGGCATTGTGGAAACTAATCAAACGTTAAAAAAAATAAACTCGGCACTACGCGGTAAATAAACAAAAATTTTTAGGCTATAATTTCCCGAGGAATATCCGCAGTTTGACAGGCCTCGATATACTCGCTCAAAATGCATCGAGCTAATCGAGGAGCCCTTTTCGCTCGCTCGGTCTAAAAACGAAAGCGAAAAAGTGCGCACGGTTTGCTCGATTTTGAATAAAAGAACGGGAATTTGCCATTTTGGAGCACACGGTGCGCATCGATCAGATAAAAGAACCCACCATGTGAAAACTCAACCAAATAACCTGCTTAATATTTATAAGATGGGTTTAGGGAGATCCCTAAACTCGGGTCATTCCATATCAAATCAACCAAAAAATCACAAAAATTTTACGCGACCAATTCCAATTTTGATGATTTTTGGTATATATTTTCTTCTTACCATAAAAGTTGAAAATGCAAATTTTTAGATTTTTTTGATTCGTAGTTTTTTTTTTTAATTTTTCAAAATAAAAAAGTCAGCATTTTGACCTTAACAAGAATGTACAAAACTAGCAATATCTCGAGAACCACTTACACCAGGAAAGTAATAAATGGCTCATTTTAAAGTCATTTTGAAGCTCTTTTTTATGAAATATCACAACATAATTTTAACAAAAAAAAAAATTGAAAATAAAAAATTGAAAAAAAAAATTGAAAAATTCAAAAAGGCCATTTTTAATTTTTTTGAAAAAAATATATAATTTTGGTCAAAGTGTTACTTAATTATCCACAAAATTTTATGATGGAGAAATGATGGGTTCAATGTCAAAAAAAATATCAAAAATATTAAGTAAATTAAAAATCATGCATTTAAAAAAATAAACATATTTTAGGAGCACCAATAGTGCACTGGATATTAAAATAAATAAATTTGTTGGATGGATACAGGTTTTAAAAAATACCCAGAGGCTTTATCTACAAATTATTTTATTTTAAACTCGCAAAAGAAATAAACAAACTTTTCTACTTCGTTGATAAAAATTAGACAGAAAACACTAAGACTAACTATATACCTTAAATTTATGTTTTTAACTTTCTTTTAAGAATTTCTGATGAATCTGACATTTCTTTTTTGCTGACATTGTAAGTTCTGCCAGTAGCAGTGTTGGGTTCAACTTTTTTTATAAGACTTTCTGGTTTAATAATTAAAATATCTTGAGGTGTTGGGTAAAAAAATGATGAGGCAGGTCCTCGTGGATGAAGAAAGCTTACTTTCAGTTCTCCGCTCTCATTATTTTTCCCCAAGACACAAGCCAGCCACCAAGCACTGTCATATTCTACAGTGACAAACCCTGACTCGATATTTTGCAAAATAATGCTTCCACCTTTAAAAAGATTATGTGTTTCGACCTCTAAGCATGTAGAAAACTGTTTTGCCAAAAACGTGCTTTCTGTAAGAGGAATTACAGCATGAATTTTTTGTGTCCCCGGTATTGTTAAGACTTCCGCAAATCTTTTATTCAAAATTATTTCATGATTTGTATAATCTGCTTCTGTGCAATATTTAAAATCAATGCCAGATATGTTTTCTTCACACCAAGTAAACAATTGTAGAGGTGTCATTATTTGATTGTCATAGGGCCTCTGCAAACTGGCTTTGGCAGCAAGTCTTTTAACAGTTCCTCCCAAGCCATCGCAGGCACTTTTGCCATGCGAGGTGGCAAAATAATGCCACTCTGCTTCAACACCAAAATCTTTTTTATGCAGGCATATATTCAGAAAATTCTTTTTGTTTTTGTACTGCGCAGCACATCCATCCGAAAAATAAAAAATTTTGTTAAGTCCTGGTATTTTGATTTTTAAATCAGGCATTAATTTTTTTAAAAATAAATGAAATGCAATTGTATTATGTGTCAAGCTTTCCGAAATAAACACATAATTCAGGTTGTGCAGTTTACCATCACTTAGAAAATAAATGGCAAAAGGGTGGAGGGTTGCCTGGCTGTTATTCCAATGATAAGACTGGACTTCATCTTGCATAACAAAGGAATAATTTTCCGCAAAGTCGCAAGTGATCAAAGACTCTCCAGGTTTAAGGTTAATTTTTATTTCATTGTATCTATCTTTTTGCATTTTTGCAATAAAAGAATGTGATTTAAGTTTTACAAGATCATCAGTAAATTCCTGGACAAAATCATCACTTTTCTTAACAACGGTTTCCATAGTACACCTATCTACTGAGACCCACTTTTTAAATGAGACCTCATCAATTAATTATTCCTCAAATTTTTCTATTAACGTATTTTTAAACTGTTCTACTCCAGGACATTGCTTGCATCTATTGCTTAAAAAACAGTTCACTGAAGGTGGATTACACATTAGTTTATAAAGGCAATCATGATAAGATATTGCAAGAGGCCTGTTATTTTCATCATATAGCTTATTTAATTTGAAATTGAGCATTAGTTTTATATTTTGATGTATAGTACATACACATACAGTATGAGTCCCACTTTTTCCTGCCAGTATACAGTTTTTGGATCGCAGTTCACAACATTTTGAAAACCCAATTTTTTCATTGGGGTACTCAGTTTTAAACAATGCATACATTTCTTTTAAATTAGCTAAGACTAATTTTTTTTGTACATATTCTTTTTCAGCACATAATCAACAACAACATAATCTTTTTTACCTGGCATGGTCCTGCTAATGTCATCCCTTTGGTAAAAATCTACCACTATTTGGGCCACTCTATCACTGAGGGTCTTTCCCGGTTTGGGGTTAGGAGAACATAATATCCCATTGTCCTTAACTAACTGTTTTACAGCTCTGGCCAAATATTGAGAAACTCCAAATTCTTCTTCAATCTTCTTTCTACTCCAACTTTGAGGTAAACATGATAAAACTAGTATTTTCTCACTCCTCTTTTCGGTTTTTAAAAATTTGTCCTTTAACTGCTTAATCATTTCACTTTCGTCACTCTGGCATTCCTTTACTAGCGTTGAATCTGATTCCTTTGTAAATGCTTTCGCAATTGTATGCTGTATAATATCAATTTTTTCTTTGTATACATTTTTTCTTTTAATCGGCGACACACCAAGAAGCTCCAATGACTTGTTTAAAAGAGTAAATGATTCAGCAGGATCTTGAAAATCTGGATCATTTTCTGGAACTTGACTGGGTCTAAAAAAATTTAAAAAGTTAGTTTTTTATAAGAACTTAAAAAGGGGGTAACAGCTGACCCAAAATGTGTACATAATGCCAAGAAATTTGTACATAATGTCTGTATTCTCAAAATGCCATGCAAAATAATGCCATGCAAAATAATGCCATGAGATTTTTCCACTCCGTACTTGACGCAATTGGTTTAGTTTATTAATTTTATATTAAAAAATACTATTTGTTACTTACCCTGCCTCATCTTCTTCAGATGCCTTAAACTCCTTTGAAAGCTTTAGTCTACAACCATCACAGATTTTCATTCCCATTTTGACATTTTTGTAACTGCACATCCACTTGGTCACATTTCTTAATTTCCCAAAATGCTTGATTTTTAACTCTAGTGGATCACAGCACTTTACTTTATATTTAGTCCATCCACTTGCCTCACCCATAGTTGAAACTTTTAAAATTACACAGAGATGACTTCTGATAAACCTTCAGTCGAACTATTATGTATCGATTATTTGGAGCTGTATCAGGAAGATACTTGCCAAAAATTTAAAATCAATTTATTCAGGAATTTTCATGTCAGAAAATCCCCACAATGTACCTAAACAGACCCATAAAATGAAGTGGTGTGTCCTTAATGTTAAACAGGAATAAACAGGCAGTATTTCACAAAAGTATTGGCAGGTTTATACAGGCATATTTTCCTAAGAATTGGAACATCCAATAGTACGTCTCCGGTGGAAAAGAGGTTTTGTAAGTAAATATTACAATGGGGGGCAATGTTAATCTGATTACTGATACAGAATGAAACGTAGGATATAATTTTTTATTAAATAAAATATTGTTAAATATTTTTATAATATCGCTTTAAACCCCATTATATTCTTCTAATTACCAAAATGCATTGTCTATTTATAGGCGATTTTTCATGCATGTGACATTTTTAATAAATTTTTTCACATTGAACCCATTATTTGTCCACCTCAAAATTTTGTGAATAGTTTAATAACACTTTAAAGAAAATAATATAATTTTTGGAAAAAATTAAAAATGGCCTTTTTGAAATTTAAAAAAAAAAAACAAAAATTTTTTTTTTTATTTTTTTTTTCAATATATGTTATGCAATATTCTCATATGAAAGGTCTTTATAAGAGCTTTAAAATGAACCTTCACCTACTTTTCTATTATAAGTGGTTCTTTGGATATTCCTAATTTTGTGCGCACATGTTAAGGACAAATAAGTGACTTTTTCGATTTTCAAAAATTAATTCAAAATAAACAACTGATCAAAAAAGTCTGAAATTTTGGATTTTCCAGTTTTTTGGTAGGAAAAACATGTATACTAAAAATCATCAACATCGGAGATGGTGTGGTAAAATACCCTGGTTGACTTGATATGGACTGACCTGATCTTAAAATAATGAAACGTCCCTTTGCAATAAAACTAGGATGTATTTTTAACTGTGTTACTATTTTTATAGTATGTTTAATATTTTACCCCTGAAGAAGCCCAATTTTTTTAAAACTTGTTTGGCATTTTTAATATAAATGACAATTTATTATTTTAGGAATCCTAAACCCATTAAACCGAACTTCTAAAATTGATAATAGGAACGTCAAACTATTCCGTAGACTACTACTATTTGTTGTTGATTTGTGTTCTTATTTTAATGTTTCTTTTGTAACTGTTTAGTATTATTTTTTTCATTTGTTTTATAGCCTATTCTATTAACAACTTTTTACCAAAATAATGTTAAATTTAATACTCATCTTTTATTAGCTAATTTAAATAATCCAAGACGTGACTATATAAAAACCAATTACTGTTCAATATTTATTTTTAGTTAATAACAATAGATAGCCTGATCTTACTTTTTAACTTTTTATATACTAATATTTTTGTAGTTATAGTAAGCTTTGTCCACAAAACGACTTGTACTGTTTTTTATGACAATAAAGCACATTATCTATCTATCTATCAATCTATCTATCTATTTACTTTGTACTAGAAGCTTTGACATATATTTTGGTAATTGTGTCATTTTAAATAATATTACCTTTAAATTGTGGTAAAAGAACACAGCTCCTATAGTTGCCATCGTGAACCAGATAAACAAAGTCAGTGTACTCACTTCACATATTTGAAACAAACTTAGTACGTTACTTAATGTTATTGCAGCTGCGTGACAAAACAGTACGGGCAGAAGACATCTATCTAGAACATCCCACGGTACCTCTTGAGTTTGCGGTGCACTACCAGTAATAATTTTACCTGGCAGTGCAACAGAAGATTGCCGACGTCCTGTTAATGAAGCTCTGCGAACCGCCAATGTCCCAACTGGCGGTAAGGCCTTAATAGAGGAGCGACGTTTAAAAGGACCACTCATATTTTTCAAGTCTCACTGAAACTCAGACTATGCGAGGAGAATCTGCAGACTTTGAGAAACCGGCGAAATCAACTAAAAATATTTGCCGGTTCGTAACCTACCTGACAAGAGTCAAATGCTTAGGATCGCATGCGGTTTTATTTTTAACCAGATGAAAATGTGATGAAGATTTAGAAAATTAAATATCAACAGAATACATAGTTACTAAAACTATATAGGGTGGTCTCGTAATAACCAAATCGTTTTTGTTTTTTAATAACTCTTTGAATATATACCTCAGCAACATAGGAATAAGTTTTTGTTAAACTTAGTAAAACCACTTTTATGTAAATTAAAAAAAGAAGTGAAATCTAGAATTGCTTTTTTGTTTGAACTCTGACACCATTTAAAGCAAGTTGGTTTTTTTTTGTGCGCTGTATATTTTTTACAAGAAGTTAAAAATTCTGTTGCCTGTAAATGGGCTGATACATCAATTTTTTAAAACGATAAAAGATGTTAAAAATATGCACCATTTTATTAGCATCCCCCCCTCTCGCTCTCTCAAATTACTTTTTAACCACCATTGCATGTTTTTTTCTGTATATGTATGTATTCGTCTAGTGGTTCGGTTTCTTATACAAAAGATGAACCATGCACTGCGGCCTCAAGTTTCTCAGGAATCTACTTAGATGCGTAATTTATTATAATAGTGTTTATTCGTTCATTTTTAACCACAATATACATTGAATCTACACTGAGAATAAACACAAGACAATCTTTTTATATCTATCTAGAATTATTTTTAAAACATCTGATACTGGTTTAATTGGTTTTAAACCCTAAAATAAAGGGTCCTACACAATATGAAACATATTACGACGCATGTATGGATTCTTCTCTTTCAAAATTCAATATTTTCATTTAAAATTTTTGGTTTTCCAAACCAAAAAAAAATGCAAAAAGTTTTACACCGATTTTGAGGAAACGAGCTCCATTGAATAGGTTAAAGCAATAATTGGCGGTAGTCCTTTACCATCAATTTTGGTTCTAGCCTGGCTAGCTTTAACGTCAAGCACAATTCTAGGTTAGAAAATATCCTGCCAGCTTCTTTCGATCTTCTTCAGGAGCCACCGAACCTTGTGCTGGTACTGCCAGCCGCTTCGCACTTCCACCCTTTTCTAAAAACTTATCAAAAGGTGCCTCACATAAGCTACGCATATTTTACTAAAAAGTTTAAAACATTTGGAGCTCCTCATCTATATAGATGTGATTTGTCCTGCAACTTGTCAATACCCTGTTGTCAATACCCTGAGCTGCGTTCGAGCTTAGGTGCAACTAGCCCCAAAAGGGTAAATTGCGTCGTTCTTAAATTTTAAAATAACTCAAATAAACACAAAACAAAATAAATTTTTTGGTAAAAAATACATTAAACAAGAACAAAATGCTATAGAAAATGTCTTTCAAACAATAAAAAAAGTCTAACGATAAGCAAATCTGCAACTCAAAAAACAAATCAAAGACATTAGGGAACATCTTTAACACTGAACCTAACAACAAGAAAGACAAAGAGGTTAACAAAATTAAACTAAGTATGGGTGGAAACATACAAGATCCATCCACATGTAATCTCAAATCTATTTCTTCAACAATTTTCAGTTTCTAACAACACAATTCAAAATAAAACAGTTCCAATCACAAAAACGACAAAAATAAAAGAGGTAAATCACTTTTTTTTTTTAAACATAATTAGCTCTCTTCAAAACAATTTTTTATTTGGAATAGATGAAATACCTTTCTACATCATTAAACAAGCAGGAAACCTCCACTATCGGAATGAATTAACAACACTTTTCAAACTGGAAAGTTTTCTTCAAAACTAAAGGTTGCAAAAGTCATACCAATACATAAGTGGGGTCATCGAGATCAAATACAAAACTACAGATCAATGTAACTACTGCCAGCAGTGTCGAAGGTTTTTAAGCGAGCAATAAATAATCGTTTAATTAAATTTATTGAAGACAATAAAATTCTTACTGAATTTTAGTATTAATTCAGACCAAAAAAATCAACTGAACAAGCAATTTTTTCAATGCTAGATTTTATTTATAAAGAGTTGGAAAACGGAAACAAAGTGGCAAGGCTCTTCGACGCGCTGGATTATGATCTACTTAGGGGTTACCTGGAGGTGAGTGGTATGAAGGGTGTTGCCTTGGAATTGTCGACTTCATATTTAGACGAAAGAAAGCAGACAGTGTCTATCAGTAAAGATGGAAGAGAATACTTTTCAAACTGGTGAAATTTAACTACAGGCGTCCCGCAAGGCTCCATTCTAGGACCTATTCTCTTCTTTGTTTATGTGAACCAGCTTCGTGAGGCGATCATCCCACCAGCACTTTCCACTGGGCTCCCAGCACAATTTGCCGATGACATTTCTTATGCATTGGTAGGCAAAACTAACATATATCTCTCCAAGGGATGCTGCCAAGTTGCAGAAATGATATCTGAGTGGTGCAGGAACAACTCACTGGTATTTAATAAAAGAATGGAATATTATTTTGCGGCTCTTCACAGTATGCAAAACATATATTTAGACCTAAAAAAAAACTCCTTAGAAGTATGCTAGGTTTAAGTCCTCGAAATTCTTGCAAGTAACACTTTAAAAATTTAATAATATTAACAACTCCAGCCCTCTACTTTCTTCAACTAGTACTTTTTGTAAAAAATAATCCAGAAATGTCTCCCTTAAATAGAAGCAATCACTCAGTAAATATGGCAATAAGAACTAGACTGGAATCAGAATTGGCTATTCCCCATCATAACTCAACTTTTTTTGAGAGAGTAGCTTTTTATGAAGCCATAAAAGCATACAGACATCTACCTTCCTATATAAAACAAATTTCCATAGTTTTTCAATTTAAAAAAGCAGCAAAATCATATGCTCTAGAAAAATGTTTTTGTGCATTTGATTTTTTTTTAAGTTATTTTTTTTTACATTTATGTTTTAACGTTGCTAAGTCTCCGTAATTGTAAGATATTGATGGCAATAGACGATTTATTTATAAACAAAAAAAACAAAAAGGCTTAGACCTAATCACTAATTTAATGGATTATTGGGTAACGGCAATGCCTTATTGCCGCAAATTCGTCAACTAGTTTGTCCAGGTCAAACTCATGTTAAATGTTTGACTGATTTTGGGCTGCGAATACTCAGGAGGCGCCCCTGTCCCCCCACTAATTGACGTCCCTTCAACATTTCTACAAATTTGACTTCTTGCGCGGCTATATCAAATGGTTTGACAAGTTAGTGAAAGGAAAGTATGTTAGTTTTTAAAACGTTTAGGCAAAGACATTAGACACTTAAAGTTAATTTTTATTTTTTAAGGTAAGTTTTATCAGCATTCGTATCCTTATCTCTATCAAGTCGACCAATCAAGCAGGTGCACTTTTAAAATCATGGCGAATGCGTGACAGCACCATCTGATCACGAAAACCTCGTTAGTTACTATAAGGGAGTCGTAACGTTAGGACCATACCTGTGTACGAAACGAAGTTTTCACGCATTTGATCAGCTGGAGCTGTAACGCATTCGCCATTAGTTTAAAAGTACACCTGCTCGATAGGTCGACTCGATAGAGATAGGGATACGAATGCTGATAAAACCGAAAATTAACTTTAAGTGTCTAGTTACTGTTGCACTTATCTTTAATAAGTTTTATGTCTTTAGAAATAACAGTTGGAGGGAGTAATTTTGGACGTCGCCATAAACGTGTAGTATAATATTAAACCGTTTAATTGTACATATGCATACACAGGTAGCGAAGTAAAAACCTCCACAGAGATAGTAAACAAAAATGTGCCTAAAACCGATCCCTGGACAAGGCATTTTGGCAACAATATTCTGTGATCTAGGCAATTAAAAGCTTACAAGAAATCTCAGATACGGGGTGTTTCAAATTCGATGCTCACCATGAGGATCTCCTAAACGGTATGAGATACGAAAAGCTTTAAATTAGGGCAAAATTGCGCAATTTGATGTTTTGCTCAAAACTAAAAAAAAGTTTACAAATTCCGGATAGTTCCGGAGATAGGTGGAAAAAACCGAAATCTTCATTTTTAGTTTTTATTTTTCTGCGCTCTTATTCTTAAAACCGTCAAAAAACGCTTAAAAATTTCTACAGGCACTTTTTTAAGATCTACCTAGTGAGAGGTCCGTTTTCGAGACGTTACCTGTCAGTGTGACAGGAGCATTGTCAAGTTCATTTTTTCTTATGGACACATCCTTTTTGTTCTCCTGCCGTTTGATTCACAAAGGATGACAGATAACATTTTGCAACCTTATTTTGACAAGTCGCCTTACTGAAGTTTTGGGTTTATTGACCATCATCAGCACAAATTTAATTTTTGCTTTTAACTTAGTCAATATATTTTGGAAACCTGATAGCAGTACTTTTTTTAAAATATTTGTCATCCTTTATGAACCAAACGTCAGGAGAAAAAAAGCATGTGACCATAAGAAAAAATGAACTTGACAGTGCTCCTGTCACACTGAAATGTTATGGACCTCTCATTAGATAGATCTTAAAAAAGTACCTGTAGAAAGTTTTAAGCGTTTTTTGACAGCTTTAAGAATAAGGGTGCAGAAAAATAAAAATTAAAAATAAAGATTTCGTTTTTTTTCGCCTATGGAACACCCTGTATACTTGTTCTGAAAGATTAAGAATCGCGTCAGTTTTATTTTTGCCCTGTTTAAAACCAAATTGCCTCTCAGATATTATGTTATGCCACGTAAGCATTTTAGATTTCATTAATTTTGCCATGATTTTTAAAAGAGTTAACAGTAGATTTGACGTTGACGTATAATTAGAATGTCACCATCCTTGAGGATGCGAATCACTAAAAAAGTGTTGGAGAGTATTCCGTAAGCGAGATTTCAAGAATACTGGCCCTGGGTGCCGATTCTGTGTTTCGTAGGATGGGATCGCTCGATTAAGAGGAGAGAAGTAGTTTTAACCAACTAACGCCCTTTAAAGCAGTGACGAGACGATCGAAAAATCGCTAATTATGGGCCAATTATGGGCATGCGCAGAGCTGCTGCGAACAACGATTTTTGAGCAAAGCCGTTCTCTAGGGTTAGATCTAGAAGATGTCACTTTTTAGAGAGGTCACGTCGCTCGGATGATTTTTGTCCATGCATTTCCGAGTATCAGATATCTTCGTAGTATTTCAGAGCACGCTACTAAATGAAACCATTTTTTTTTGCCTTACCTTGTAGACAAAAGGACATAAAAAAATCCAAGATTAAAGAAAATTAAAAATCTCAGTTGACGTGTTTTTGGATTTTTTTATAAAACCAAATTCTAACCCACTAGAAGCACCGTTCCGTTTAAAAAGTCCACCCTGTACACAGGGTGTTTCAAATTCGATGCTCACCATGGGGATACGAAAAGGTTTAAATTAGGGCAAAGTTGTGCAATTTGATGCTTTGCTCAAAACTAATAATCATGTGCTTGACCGATATTTTAGCCTTTAATGCGCGTACTAGGCAAAATTGATCATCTATCAGCAGTAAAACGTCGTTCAAACGACTCGTTAGCCGATATGGAATTTTTGGATTTTAGTAAAAGTTGTCACTTCTCAGAGTATGATCGGGCCCAGCTTAAATATACGCCCTTGCAATGCTTTCGGCGTGCTCAACTTTGTAAGCAGGATGTCCTATATATACGCCTATACCTTTCTCTTTTATGACTCTTATTGTCTCTTTTTGGTGTCAAAGCTTAGCGGTTCTGCAGTTGTCAAAAATTTTCTATTTGTTTACGTTTTAGAAAATCAGTATTTTCTATTTTTAAATAAAGAAGGATCGTCAAATTATTATGGACACGCCCAGAGCTGCCTCGTACAACGATTTTTGAGCGAAGTCGTACTTTCGATTGGATGTTATCTTCGTATTATTTCAGAGCACTCTATTGGACGAGACCATCACGTGCCCTATCAATATTCTAGTCGCTAATGCACATAGTATGCCCGATCGATATTTTAGTCGGTAATGCGCATGCTACGGCAAACTTAACCGACTTTTAGAGTAGGACGTCGCGACGTCGTTCGAACGACTTTTGTGCGATGTGGATAGTTATAGTAGGACAGAAGTGGTCACTTCTCAGGGTACGATCGTTCTATTACGCCCAGAATCATCAAGTGCACTAGCATTTTTATTTTTTATTGCTAATAGAGTTTCTTGTAATTCTCTTAGGATAGTTGGATTAGAATAAAAATCTAATCTAGCTGGATATTGTATGAACATTATTTTTGCTATATAAGTTTAAGGTACAATAGCCAACTTTAAAGCACGTCGATAAATAGTCCTATACACATATACAATGTGGATTCTTTAAACGGAACGATGCTTCCAGCGGGTTAGAATTTGGTTGAATAAAAAAATCTAAAAGCACGTCAACTGAGATTTTTAATTTCTTTAATCGTGTTATCTTGGATTTTGTCTATGTCATTTAGTTCACGAGTTATGGCAATTTTTTATTTATTTTTTAAATAGGACACCCTGCATATTTTGCAATTTTTGAAATCTGCAAAAATTCTCTCTTCAGCAGTACCACACAGTAAGATCTATCTTTTACGATAACCAAGATATTTTTATCTAAATCTGTATGGAAAACTTCGATATTTATCTCTCTATATTGGAAACCATAAGAGATAGATTATTAGTGTGTGGTATTTTTAAAAAAATATTTTTATTTTAGAATTCAAAAATGTCAAACTATACAGGGTGTCCTATTTAAAAAAAAAAATTTGCCTTACCTCGTAGACAAAACGACATAAAAAATCCAAGATTAAAGAAAATTAAAAATCTCAGTTGACGTGTTTTTGGATTTTTTTATAAAACCAAATTCTAACCCAGTAGAAGCACCGTTCCGTTTAAAGAGTCCACCCTGTATACAGGATGTTTCAAATTCGATGCTCACCATGGGAATCTCTTAAACGGTAGGAGATACGAAAAGGTTTAAATTAGGGCAAAGTTGTGCAATTTGATGCTTTGCTCAAAACTAAATAAAAAGTTTACAAATTCCGGATAGCTCCGGAGATAGGCGGAAAAAATCGAAAGCTGCATTTTTAGGTTTTATTTTTCTGCACCCTTATACTTAAAGCTGTCAAAAAACGCTTAAAACTTTCTACAGGCACTTTTTTAGGATCTACCTAGTGGGAGGTCCGTTTTTGAGACTGGACATTTCAGTGTCACAGGAGCACTGTCAAGTTCGTTTTTTGTTATGGACACATCCTTTTTTTCTCCTGCCGTTTGGTTCATAAAGGATGACAGATAACATTTTGCAGGCTTATTTTGACAAGTCACCTGAAGTTTTGGGTTTATTGACTATCATCAACACAAATTTAGTTTTTACTTTTAACTCAAGATATTTTGGAAACCCGATTTCAGAACTTTTTTTAACATTTTAAAAATGACAGTTTTTTTGACATTTTGTTATAACAAAATAAATTTACTTAATATTTTAAAAATCCTTTTTTTTCTTTGTTTTTTAATCTTTGAATTTGGGCTGATCATGGTCAATTACGTCAAAACGTCAAGTACTTATCAAAATGAGGTTGTAAAATATCTGTCATCCTTTATGAACCAAACAGCAGGCGAAAAAAAGTATGAGTCCATAAGAAAAAAACGAACTTGACAGTGCTCCGGTAACACTGAAATGTCAAATCTCGAAAACGGACCTTTCATTAGGTAGATTTTTAAAAAGTCCCTATAGAAAGTTTTAAGTGTTTTTTGACAGCTTTAAGAATGAGGCCGCAGAAAATAAAAACTGAAAATAAAGATTCCGTTTTTTCCGCCTATCTCCGGAACTACTCGGAATTTTTTTTTTGGTTTTAACCTAAGCGTCAAATTGCACAACTTTGCCCTAATTTAAACCTTTTCGTATCTCCTACCGTTTAGGAGATCCCCATGGTGAGCATCGAATTTGGAACACCCTGTATAGAAGTATAATTAAAATATACGGTGAAGAGTTTACGCCAAAAACCATAAAAATCTTAAATTTTTTATGACATCTGGATACTTTTAGTTAACCCATGACCACAGTGTAATATAAATATCATGAGTAGACTGTGCCATGACCTTCTCTTTTTAGATAAAAATAATATAACTGCATAAAAGGATCAGTGCTCGGACAAAGATATTAGGGACTTATCGGTACATAAAGTCGGCATATCCTGACTCGGCCCTATTTCTGACAGTTCCACATGAATGCTGAAAGGTTTCTGACATTTTTGTCATATAAACATGTCATCTAAACATGCTCATATTGTGCCGTTCTTAAAGTTGACAAAGTAAAGTTAATGCCGTCATTTATTAAAGGCAGGCACAAACATTATGATTATATACATTATTTTGATAGAAAAGATGACATGTTTAGACAAAAACAATGTCAGAATCGCTTTAAACTTCGTGCGGAATTGTCAAAAATAGTGCCGTCTTTATTAAAAACAGGCTATGCCGAATTAATGTACCGATAAGTCCCTATTACCTAAATAGCAATTAGAATGTTTTAAAATTCTGCCAACTGTAACTAAACCGAATTAGCATTTGGACGTCGTTTCGACGTTGGCGTAGGCAACCTGACGTCAGGAAGCTACGTCAGATCGACCAGGAACTAAGTCAAATTTATATCAAAATGGGGAATATAAATCCGGGCTGTATCAACGTCGCCATAGGTGGGTTCCATAGAAGGAATAAAGAAATTTGTACCACAAACTAAGTCGTGCGTATTGAAAATAGCTCAACGCCTGGACAACAAATTCAGTTAATATTTTTGTCCAAATTTAGGAAATCCCTACGCTTTGATTGGAAATAACAACCAAAGGTCCAAAAATATTCCTAGATTTTTATACTTGCAGCGTTTGCAGACATAAATAAGATGCCGTCCGTGTTTCATGTCAAAATACATACATACATACATACCCCATAAGAAAATTGAGAGTTGTAACTTGTGCGAGCTTAAAAACCAGGCTGTACACCAAAAATTACCAACGCACTTCACTTTACTGACACACATGACCAATACAATGCAAATACACGATCGCCATGAATATTCCAACTTTTTCAATCAAAAATAAGATTTTATTTAAAAGAAAACTTCACCATTTCTTTTAAAATATGCCTAAGTGACGTATTTGGACATATCAACAATATTCAATTGCAAAGTTCTTAGGATTTCATGTCATTTCACATAAAAATACAAAACTACAAGTAAGGAAAAGATGGCTGCGTCAGAGAATTCCAATAAACTTCCCCGATTTCTACTGAAACTCTAGTTTATTTTTTAAATCTGACTGGTCCTGACCCCTAGTTAATTTTTGTTTACTTAATCGGTCGCCCATTCTGGCGAAACGTTAGTTTCATCTACAGTGACGCCACTGCAAGATCCTAAATATTGCCAGCCGTGTAAGTTCGGCTCAGTCTGGTGGGTCTAACCTCTGATAGTGATTCCCCCATGCACTACGTCTGTCCGACATCGGAAACAGAACCAGAAAGGTAGCAGTAGTGAGTTTTAACGGAATGCCAATAATTCTTACCTGCAAAATTTAGTGACAATTTTTGCGCCTTTTCCAACTGCCTTTCATTTTTTTCCGTTTTATGTTTTGCAACCACGTTCATATAAGACGCCAAGTGATCAACACAAGTGATACACAAAACACAAAATACAAAAAAAAAGTCTAATTTTTACTACTTTGAGTTGGATTCCAAACCCAAACGTTGAAAAACCATGAGGTGTAGGTCAAATATGATAACCACATACATACAGACGTGGGACAGACGTCATAGTTTTTAATGAATGCAACGTTGGCAGCACAGACGTTAAACCGTCACGTCAGAAAACTTTACTAACATAAGTACTACAAGTTGATACGTCGGGCTAACGTCTTACTCTGCACTACATGCCAACGTTCTCCTTAACGGCGTCGAAGTGTTGTCTGGAATCTGCACTGGACTACACACAATGGATCCAAACGTAATCTCGACGACTTACGTCCGTAATACCAGCTAAGACGTCGTTACAACGAAAGATAAAGTATAATTTAAACCACTAAAGTCGTCAACTGACTATATTTTATACTCCCTCTGACGTTAAGACGGAAAAATGCTATTTGGGAATATTTATTTTTTGTTTCAAAAACTGTAGCGGTCATTAGAATGAACTTATGTTTGCCCAGTCCTGGTTGATTACTGTGACAATCTATTTCAAAATCTAAATTAAAGCAGAATATAATCAATCTTTTTTGCAGATGTAGCCGTCACTCTTGTGAAGTCATTGTTATTTATGCACTTCCGGGGATAAATGCACCCATTTAATCCCGTTTAATGCGGGAATAAAGTGGATCATTTATTCCCTAGGGAAATAAAGTAAAATTTATTGACATAGCGACGCATATGTTTCTGCGTTTCGGCATACTGGATGTTATCGTGTGACATAAAGACAGAGCGAAGGTACATGTGGTGGTTTATCTACAGAGTGAGATTTTTTGAAAAATAAATAAAAAAATAGTTATTTTTTTTACTTTTCTGTTTATTGTAAAGTGCATAAAATAGTATATAAACCTCAGGAGTAAAGTGATGCTTAATCTCTCGACAAGGATAAACTTTTTGCCTCGGGATTAAATGTATCACTTTACTCCCTAGGTTTATAATGTACTATTAAAGTTAAAGGAATTAAATACATTTTCCAATAAACTGCTTTTGTGCAACTGCTCTTAAAGTCGACAATCAGGTCTCCACCAAGAATATACCAGAGGTTGCATGGAGCGAGGCGAAGTTTGTAAAGAAATTAGAGAAAACTTACTTAAAACTAAAGAAAGTTGGATGGAACTTTTTCCTTATCATAAATTCAACTTTATTAACCGGCTCAAAATCAAGTTTGTTATATAACTCCTTTTTATCATTATTTACTCTCTTAGGAACTGTTTTCAGCATATTTTTGAAGCTACGCTGTAACCTTCAATATAGCAATTTTCTCCGGTGTTCGCACAAAGCATAATATTAGGAAAGTTTAAAGAATTTCCTGACAATTAAATACTAAAAAGGTAGTTATTGTTGGAAAAGCAAAGACATTTCTAAAAAAAAAGCATTTGTTGAAATCTGAGTATCGTCGTTTTGAATATCACTTTCTTGACTTTCTAAATTAATTATATTAATGAAAGAATTTGGATTAATTAGATGTAAATTTGTATTCACTTGAATTCAATTTGATTAAAAAAAAGACATTATCGTTTTAAAATGACCGATATTTCCTCACACATACGGAAGGGGTAATATTTGCAAAGAATACACGCATGACAAAAAATTATTTGGTTAATTTACTAAATTAAATTATTTTGCATCAAAAACAAAAAATTCATTATTTACGGACAGTTACTAAAAGCTTGTTTCTGGAAAAGAATAAAATAGTAGTTTTTAAAAATAGTGGCTAAAATAGTGTTTTATTATAAGCGTGGTTTTAAGGAACTATTAAAACGAATCAAACAAAAAAAGTCGGTCATCAGTGATATTGGGAACAATTAAAAATTCACGAAAATTTGTTGTTATCAAACAGTTTTTGCATTAGGCATATCTGTTAGGCAAAAGGTTTAAGCATGTTTCAGGTTCTTCAACGTTTTCTTATTCTGCTGCTGATGTTATTTATATTGCTGGCAATAAACAGGTCATTGCAATTAAATTTTATGTATTTTAAGTAGTGTTTTAGTTTTATTTAATATTATCTAATTGTGCTATGAGGTGACACAACTAAAACAAATTCACTTTATAGCTCATGAAATATAAGATAATTTTATAAAAAAGTAAAGCCCAAATTCTTCTATGTACGACCATGTATTTACAAAATGACCTGAGATCAGGAATTTTCTAAATTTGGGCAATTTAAGCCTATTTAAAATTAAAACTATAATGTGGTTGCCCTACGAACCGACACAATGTGGCTGGCTTTCTTTTCTTAATTCAGAGAAAGTAATCACCCAGACAACACTGTGCATTGTCCGCATTGACTATGGAGCAATTAAGGACATGACAAAAACTTGGTTTGAACAACTTCAGTTTGTGGTCCAAAAGTAAGTGGTGTTTTTCCATATGTTCTGGATGGCTAATGGGCCCGGATTTTTCTTATCCCAGTCGATTAAAAATAAATTATAGGATGTGGACGTCCATTTTATGTCCTGTAACTTAATTTCTTTAACAGATTATTAAAAGGATGTGTATTGGATATGTCCTGTTTTTTTATGTATTTTTTAAAATATATTTTATCCAATACCGTCTTCATAAAAGTGCCTCATATAATGGTGGTTTATAATATTTTTAACATAAAGATTATTTTTTATATCATCGCAACTAACTACCGCCGTGAAAACGGATTTTAAATATTAACCATTTAGCGATGCATGCGACCCTGACCAGCTGCCTCCCTGTCTGGAGTTCTTGTTATTACGGGGCCATCGAAAAAGTTCAAACATCGTTTTTTAAAACTCTTCTATCACTAAAACCTAAAAAATTACCTGGAAGAGATGGGCTAACATCAGAAACTTTAAAAGAAATTTGTGACTTTATAGTGGATCCACTAACATTTATCATCAATAAATCAATTAGTGATGGTGTTTATCCCGATGTTTTTAAAGAAGCTATTATAAAGCCACTATTTAAATCTGGAAATCCCACAGACGTTAAAAACTATCGACCAATCTCTGTGATCAGCAATTTATCCAAAGTATATGAAAAAATATTAAAAGAACGTATCATACAACATCTGGATGCCAACAATATATTGTCCAAAAATCAATATGGTTTCCGAAAAGGTAGATCAACAGACGATGCATTGGCGGAACTTATTTCAAGAGTATACGAAACAGTAGATAAGAGTACTCCATCAATATGCATTTTTGATGATCTAGCCCAGGCATTTGATACGATACCTCATAAACTGATGATCGACAAACTTGGAAATATTGGGTTTGATCAAATCGCGGTAAAACTATTTCAGAGTTATCTGGACAAAAGAGAGCAGTCAGTGGAAGTAAATGGAGTCCTCAGTGATCTCTTAACAGTGACCTGCGGCGTTCCTCGGGGAACTGTCATCGGCGTATATTGTTTAATATATATATAAATCATCTTTACCAGATTGACAGTAGGGCCGAGTTGACAAGTTTTGCTGATAACACTGGGGTTCAGTATAAGGCTGACACGTGGGAGGGCCTCTACAATTTAATAGTTGATGACTTTCCCAAGATAATACAGTGCTTTAATAATAATCTCTTGAGTATAAACTTCAAAAAAACCTTATTTATGCCTTTTAGCAGTTACACAAATGGGTTGCCAGATTATAAAGCACTTACTTTCCAAGTTGGCTCTGAACAGTTTAAAATCGAACAGCGTACAAGTTTTAAATACTTGTCTACGTGGATAGTCATCTTAAATGGGATTTTCACGTAGACTATGTAACTAAAAAACTCAGATCCCTTTTATCACTTTTTCGTTTTTATAGAAAAATATTTTCCTTACAGCAAATGCTGGTTTTGTACTATGCATTGGCACAATCACATTTGACGTATGGTTTAATTGTATGGGGGGCGTTACAAAAACTTATCTTAAAAAACTAGATGTTGTTCAAAAGTGGCTTCTCAAAATTATATTCAACAAGAACAGACTTTACCCGTCAGAAGCGCTATTTGCAGATACAGGCATTTTTGATGTTAGGCTGTTGTTTTTTCAAGTCATTTCTAACAGACTTTTTTAGAAAACAATTATTGTACAAAGCACACAACATAACTATAACACAAGACACAAACAAAACGCGGCGGTCAAACCACATATGAAAAAAACCATTGGTCAACGGTGTTTTCTTTATTTAAGCACAAATGTGTACGAAAAAAATGCCTTTTATTTAAGAACCTGTCCATCGTTTTTAATTTTCCAAAAAGAAATTAAAAAAATGTTATTGTCGACTGATAATCGTTACGTTATTTAGTATTTTTCATGTTCAAAAATTCTTCAGTCTTCTAATTAGTAGGTTTCTTATCATAGAAATAAGTAGGGCTGTGGTATAAATTTAAAAGTATTGTTACCTAGGTTTTTATTTTCTTGCATTAGTAGGTATAAATTATGTACGTTTAGGTACTTAGACCCACGCGCGAGATTACTCTTGTGGGTAAGTGTATTTATTGTCATAGTTTTATATTATATTGATGTAAGCATTGTATTTTTTTGCAATAAATGCTATATAATAATAATAATAACTACCTCAAACTACATCATCTTCCATAGTTAGACTGGAAACGGGTTCTACCGATCTAACGTTCTTTATATTTAAAGTAACACCTATTTTTTTAAATAAACTCCTCTCTATGACTAATAGTCGGTTACCAAAAATTTTTCTTAACCGGCAGATCGCCCTATTCGACTCCAACCCATAACCCAGATTTAATTGGGCCTATAACCTTAAAAAATAATTCAAAATTTAAACCTTTTAGATTTCTGGTCACTTAACCCAACATAATCGCACTGCATCTTGCTGAACAATGCTAATTATACAATTTTTTTATAGCGTCTTAAAAAAAGGGTTTCTACAAAATTTGTTTGCCGCTTTTCTTATAAAGGAATTTTCTAGCGAATAAACCAAGACGAGCTGTGTAAAGTTTGTAACATGCTCACAGATGAGACATTCTTTCATAAGCTCTTTATTTGCCTAGGAAATTTTACCATATGATTACCAGATATGCAAAGCCCTTTTGAATACACTTAAATTACGTGCATTTCTTAGAAATGAGTAAGTAACTCGGTAACTTATTTTTTTTAGGTTTTTTTAGGCGTATACAGTATACCTACCTACTTATGTATTAATTTTTGGGCTTGCTTTTATTTGGAAGTTTTTTTTCTTCTTCATGACACCGTATAAAACAATGTAATTAACTTAACTATTATTAATTTAGTTAAATTTTGCCTTATACTGTAGCATTAGTCCAGTGGTGGTGCCAGGGGGGAGGGGAGGGCCGATCGCTCTCCCCCTGCTTCTTTTTCTCCAGAAAAAAGTAGACAACAAAGATGCTGACGGTAACCCTGAAGTCTTTGGAGAAAAAACGATAAATTGCAGAAAGTTCCTTTAAGGACATTCTAGAATCCCTCTACAATATTTTTAGACAGTTTGATCTTAAATTCGTCACATCAAGAATAAACAAACGCACGACGTACTTACCGCGAAAACCATTGGAAATACTATTATGTACGTTTAGCAACTTAGACAGTATTATAGAGTTTCTAATTATAAACAAGTTTTAGACAAAATGATACCAAGTTTTATACAACGTGAAGCCAAAATCAAGGCAAAATGAACTAAAGTCGTTTCTAAATATTACAAACTGTTTGATTAATCCAAACACACAAATTCTTAAACTTTTATTGGGACAAGTCAGTAGTCAGTATTTGGAAACAATATTGGTCAGAAGTAAGCAAAGGCTTAAAACAAAACATATCTGATAACGATTTCGAGGCAGTTAACAAGTGTGGCGATACTTTTCCGTTGATAAAAACATTCTTGGATGTTTGCCAGTAAGTAATGCTTTGTAAGAAAGAAGCTTCTCATGCTTCGGAAGATTGAAAACATGCATAAGCACTTAAAAACACTATGACGAAAATTCGTCTGACGGGCTTAGCGTTAGATTAATCTAAAATACAAATTCCTGAACTTTGGTCAGAAGTAGGCAAAAGCTTAAATCAAAACATATTTGATAACGTTTTCGAGGCAATTAACAAGTGTGGCGATACTTGTCCGTTGATAAAAACATTCTTGGATGTTTGCTAGTAAGTAATACTTCGTTAGACAGAAGCTTCTTATGTCTCAGAAGATTGAAAATGTAAGTACTTAAAAACACTATTATGACGGAAGTTAGTCTGACGAGCCTAGCGTTGCTGCATATCAATATACATATTGAAATTGACATTGACCGGTTTGTCAAAAAAAATCGCAAATTATTTTTTTTTAGATAGGCATCTTATGTTTGGGATATGCAATATAAAAGGTAATGTTTTCCTCAAAAGCTTTTTAGACCTCAAAAAAAAGTATTTAGCTATTGGGTTTTAAAAGTGAAAAAATTATACGTAGTTACTCAGGCGCGGTTTTCAGGGGGATAGGAGGTTAGTTAACCCACTTTACCCTTAATTTAAATTTTTTATGAAAACATTTAGAAAATCAAAAGTTGGGCATAAATTGCGGCGCTATAACACCACGGTACCTATTAATTTATTTTTGTGTTAGAAATGGCATTTGTAGTGTCATTTTCTTAAAAATTTTCGCCTGCTGCGCTTTGAAACCATCGATATATTTACAATTTTAGTTTAATTTTAAATAAGAAAATGCAAATTTTAGTGCAAATATCTTTAAAATTTTCGCCTGCGTCGCTATGATACCGTTGATATTTACGATTTTAATTCAATTCGACTCAAAAATTGCATTTTTAATGTAATTTTTTCAAAAATTTTCGGTGAATTTAAACATTTTTTAAAATAAAAAATATATGGAATCATCGTCTTAAAATCTGAGTACCCCCTCTAGATTTGAGACCAAATCCGCGCTTGTAGTTACGTTTTGTTTTCATATATTGATATGTTCCTCATAAAAGCTATGCTTTTATTCCAGTTTTTTTGTATCGAATCCGCCCCCCCCCCCTTTCAAATGGGTGGGACCACCACTGCATTAGTGGAACTCTATTGTAATCAAAATGTTATATTTTTCGAAAACAAGTCCAGTTCAGTTCATTACGAAACGACTGTCACTCAGGGTTGCCAGTTTTGGCGGGATTGTCCAGCTTTTGATTAATGTGTCCCGCCAAAAATCGCACCGTTTAAATATCCCGATTTCCTGTCCTGATTTTTCATTTTTAGCTTGTTCACAATATTGTGGGGCTATGCTTTAAAGGCTTATGTGTCAGCTTATGCTGACAGGTGTCAAATTTTTTATTTGTTAGTTTATAGTGAATTTATAGTTGAACAGTGCAAATTTTTGTGAGGACGGGCTCTGATTTTGAAGATGCCTTGTAAGTAAAACTTTACTTTTGGTTGGTGATGGGCTGTGCACAAAATACTCATATAAAAAATTTGACACCTATGAGCTTAAGCTGACAGGTGTAAGTTTTGTCCTATTCTAAATGACTCTTTAAGCTACATTTATATTGAATTCGATCTCCAATTTAATATTGAATTTTGACAGCTTACCATATGGCAAACGTATGTTACCATTTACATTGGATTCAATTCAAAGTCAAATTCGAATGTAAATGATTCTGTAGGTTCCCATATGGTAAGCTGTCAAATTCAACAATTAAATTGGAGATCGAATTCAATGTAAATGTAACCTAACTCGACGCTCGCCGCGGCAGCATTTCTCGTGAAGCGATAGAAGGATTACCGTATCCGCGACGAGTCTGGTGTGACAAAGAAAAGTGTGTATCGTTTTTTATGGTGTGAGAATCTATCGCCTCCGTATTTGCAAGGCGTCTGTCCTACTACGCCTGATGACGTAGTATGACGTGTATCTTTTTTAGATATATAATCTAGATAAAGATAGACTATGAAAAATATTTAACATGTGTAAAGTTATTCAAGTATGAGAGCGTCATAATAATAGGTATTCAGTTGTTTATGTTTTGTTTTCCAAGCAAGCGTGAAGGTTTTTGTATTTTGTATGAAATTCTAAAGCAACAGGTCCATAGTTTTAGATTTATTTAGTAAAGCACCAACCACTCAGGGCCGAATTATAGGCGGGCCAACCGGGGCAGCCGCCCCGGGACCCCCACAGTTTGGTGGCCCCACAAATCTGACCGCAACAACCTACTTAACATTATCTCAAACAACAACCAAAAATCTGCCTTTAAAAAACTATTTTTTCAGAAAAACCGCTATAACTTAAAAAAAGTAAACCGATTTTAACAAGTGTTTTTTGAAGGTAATAGCAAGACCAACAAACGTGATTTTTTTATTTTTGTCTATTTCGATTTTTAAACGCCAAAAAACCAAAATTGCAAAAATTAAAAAAAAACAAAAACATGAAATTGTACGTCACGCTAATCTCAAAACCGATACACGCTAGTGGCCTGTTTATGCCGCACTTTTTAAAGCCAATGAATCAAACGGCTGCTGTTAAGTGTTGCCATCTTTCAGTTTCGTTTCGTTTTCGAGATATTAATTTTTAAAATAATAACTTTAAACGCTTATAACTCAAAAACGGCTGCACCGATTTTAATGAGGTAAAGTGTTTTCTCAATAAGAACAAAATTTCTAATAAGTTCATAAGTTAGAATTTCAAAATTGTTGTTTTTGAAAAAAGTGGAGGGGGTGGTATCTTAAAACACAAAATAATATACGACTCTGTGGAAACTGCAACGAAAGAACTCTCTTTCTACAAAATTAAGAATCTATGGCAAACGATCTTTTCCTTAAATGAAATTTATTAAAAATAGGGCGCGTACAACGATCAACTAGCAAGTTTGGTATTTTCGTCTTTGCTCAAGATATTAGGGAAATTTTGGAACGCTTAAACTTTTGACAATTTTGACAGCCGCTGTGGTAGTGTTTAACAATCACTACCACTACCACGCAACGATTTTACCAGAGTTTGGGCTTAATTTTACAAAATAAGTGTTTTATATGTTGGAACCTGGTAATATTTTATTATTTTTAAAATTAATTGCGGAAAATGTAAAATTAACCAGAAAAATAACCACAACGTTTAGCTATTGCGCAGGTGCAGCAATTAACACAACCACTACAAAGTGTCAAATAAGCGTGCCAAAATATCCCTATTATTAATTATTTTGCTGCAAAAAAGCACATACTTAGAGTCTTGTATATAAATTGTTACTACCTTTTATTTGACTTTGTAAGTACGTTTGTAGTGTTTAATAGAATTTTGGTTTGAGATTATAAAAATTAAAAAATTCATTTTTTATTCGTTGTGTTGCCAGAAGGGCCCCCACTTTCTCAGTTGCCCCTGGGCCTCCAGACCCTGTAATCTGGACCTGCAATCAGAATCTGAAGAAATTGATTCGCTGGGCAAAAATTGTGGAGTTTTTAAAGACATCGACATCCAAACCTGCATTTGATTGCATTTTTTTAAAACGGTGAGACTGATTTATGTTTTATGTAGACCCAGAGAGCACTTGAATGCTCGAAGTTGTATAAATGCAGTCTCTTACTTTAAGGTGATAGCCCATTAGTTAAAGCAGGATGGACTGTTTCCAGGAGATTGGATAGGTTAGATTGAGAGAGATGTTTTGCGCGAAATTTCACTAATAAAAAATGTTCCAAGGGAGAGTCATTTAGAGAAAAAAAATAATCCCGTGTAAATAGTTCGAAATATGGTGGCTTACCAGTTACTGAAGTCCGTCGGTGCACACAGGGTCCTGTTCTTCATCCAGTTCTAAGACAACCACTTATCCAACACCACCACCTTAGAGTTTGTACCGTTAGGGTGCCCGTCAAGGCAGTGAAAGTTATTAAAGTAAAAGTTTTAGAGGCTAATTAACATATCAACAAATGCTTGAGTGTGCTCGAGTGTAATTTAGCACATTTATTTTAGTTTTATAAATCACTACTTTTGAGTTTAATTCAAAGGAATTTTTGCCACTTATCGCATTAATTCTTATTAATTTAAATTTTAATGCACGGGTGGCGCTACCCAGTCTAAAAATATCTTTTTTTATTCCAATTCCCCCAAAAAAAGAAAACTGACCGCTGAAACGTGATAACGAAAAGAGAGACGTTCTCTTTTCGTTATCACGTTTCAGCGGTCAGTTTTCTTTTTTTGGGGGAATTGGAATAAAAAAAGATATTCGAGAGACGTTCTCTTTTCGTTATCACGTTTCAGCGGTCAGTTTTCTTTTTTTGGGGGAATTGGAATAAAAAAGATATTTTTAGACTGGGTAGCGACACCTGTGCATTAAAATTTAAATTAATAAGAATTAATGCGATAAATGGCAAAAATTCCTTTGAATTAAACTCAAAAGTAGTGATTTATAAAACTAAAATAAATGTGCTAAATTACACTTTTCTCAAAAGAGGGCATCGTATGCTAAATATTGAATAAGAATAAAAAATAAATTAATCGAATTAAATTGTTTCGTAAGAACTAAACATACCGCCCACCAAAAAGGCACGAATTCTTCCCTTTTTCAATTAAGAAAGAAAGTAAAGTTATTAATACAACGAAAAATGCTATAATTAAATAACAAATTTAGTTTAGGGGCAAATGACACGATTCAACAACTGGCCTTTCCATAACACCTTGTGCAGTTTTTAGTGTGACAGCTCGACTTATACGACCTTGACCGGGATGACATTTAATAACTCGACCTAAACCCCACTTATCCCATTTAAAACGTTCTTGCAGGGTTTGTAAATATTCGTTGTGCCAACGCTTCCAGTCATCCTGCTGTATACGTTGTACAAGTTGCCACCTAGATAAGCGGGAGAGGTGAAGATCAGTAAGATCATTATCAGGGGCTGCTGTAAGTGGCTCAAGTACCAAAAAATGGTCGAGAGTTAAGCATAGCTTCTACCTGCACTAACACTGTATAGCATTCTCCATAGGTCAACACTTGGAGACTTATGACTTTAATCGAATGAGTTTTGACTGATTTTACCACAGCCTCCCAAATGCCTCCAAAGTGTGGAGTCGAAGGGGGGTTAAAAGACCAATAAATTTGTTGGGATTCCGATGCCTTTTGCATGTAAGAATGAAGTTCTCTTTTAGCGCCAATAAAATTGGAGCCTCAGTCGCTGAAAAGTTTGGAAATTGGCCCTCGTCTGGCTATAAAGCGAGGAAGACAAGCGACAAAGCAGTCAGAAGTCAATTTAAATGCCTTCGTAGTGAAACAAATAAAAAGGCATATGTATGCCTTTTGTGATTTAACACCTCTAGCTTTACCTAACGTTACATTAAATGGTCCAGCATAGTCGACGCCAGCATATTTAAAAGCTCTGACTTGATTTATGCGACTAGTAGGAAGGTTACCCATCCATGGGTTATATGAAATGGGTTTACATTTAAAACAAGTAATGCACTTTGATAGAACACTGCGAATTGTTCTTTTAGGAGAGAGAATCCAAAACTGCTGAGTTATTAAAAATTGAAGTGCTTGTAGCCCTGGGTGGAGATAAATCTTATGAAACTATTCAATAATCAGCTAAGTTAAGCGATGTCTTGAGGACAAAAGTACAGGATGTTTGTGGTCATATGAAAGGCTTGAGAGAAGCAAACGCCCACCCACTCTGAGCTTATCAATAAAAGGATGCAATTTTCGAAAGAGCTTAGGCAAAAACTGATCTTTTTTAAGTTTAAAAATTTTGTCAGCAAATTCCATGTATTGAACGTGTTTAACTAGAAGTAATAAAGCCTTGTAAAGCTCATTTTTGGTTAAATGACCAACAATTTTTTCCTAATGTTCACGATGAGTTATGTTATTTATAAATCTAAAGATTAATTTAAACAAAATAAATTGTTTTTATAATAATAAATATCAAACAAAGATCAAACAAAAAATAAAATAAATAAAGATCAAACAAAATAATACGCTTTATTTTTTTGGAGCAAAACCTCCAAGAAGACAAATATTACGTTCTTCCTCAGAAACTTCAGGGGATACTTTAAGGGAAATGGTTCTGAGGGTAAGTATAAGAAATTTGGGCCATTCCACCATAACGCATGATGGATTAAATCTTCAGGGAGTAACCCACGCGAAGCGCAGTCGCTAGGGTTTTCTTTAGATGGAACATGACGCCATAAATCAGGGGATACTTTGTGTCTATTTGCAACCAATGTTTTCCATTTGTGTCGAGAGGATTTTATCCAACTTAAAGCTACCATAGAATCAGACCACGCATATATGCGAGTTAATTTTAAATAATTTGAAATTATATCAGTGACATGACAAAGCAAATTAGCTAAGACTACAGCGCCACAAAGCTCCAATCGAGCTAGGGATATTCTTTTTAGTGGGGCAACTTTTGATTTTCCACACAGCAAGCAAACTTCTACGGAGCTTTCAGATATAGACCTCCTATACACACAACAGGCATATTCCTTTTCACTACTATCACAAAAGTTGAATTGGGACAAGATACAACATAGCGAGTAATGGATATTTTAGAAATCATTGGAAGTTGGCTTTTATATTGAAACCAAATTTTTTGTATATTTTCGGGAACAGAGTCGTCCCAACCAACTCCCAGCGCCCAGAAATGTTCTATTAGATGTTTTGCCAAGAAAGAAAGCGGTGTAAGAAATCCTAAGGGATCGTAAATTTTTGCAATTTCTGACAATACTGTACGTTTGTTACACGGTCTATCTAATGTGGATACTTAATAAGAAAATGCATCGGTAGAGGGGTGCCATTTTAGGCCTAGTATTTTAAGGGTAGAGTCTTGATCATCAAAAGTGAGGTAGTTTAATAATGCTAGATTATACCAAAACTATTACGGTTTTTTGCGGATTACTCGAGAACCGCGAAACCTAGAGCTGAAGTAGTACCCACCGTAAATACATCTTAAAAATGCGCATGTTTTTTGTGGAAAATATTTTTTGTAAAACCCGTAGTTTTTTAAAAAATCAGAAAAAAATATTCGAAGAAAAGGCGAATTTCAGAAAATAATTTATTTTCGTGATAGAAAAATCGCAAAGTCAAAGTATTAATATTACTTACAAAAGTGTATTTCAGCACTAGCTATACAAAATTTATTTAAAGAAAATCGGTTAAATAATAAAAATGTTAGGTTTAAAATACCCCTTTCCGCCCTGTTTGATCCAACATGGAGGACGAACGCAGCAGAATTTTTGTCTGATGATTACAAAATGTACTAAGAATGTTCTGCGAAGTAATATGTCAAAACGTCAGATGGAGGTAAGATGGATAAATTTTCAACAAAAAATGACAACTTTGACAGCGTCTGACACCCTTTTAGCAGAGGCCTAAGTAACTGACGATTTGCATAGTTCGTCTGTGACCTCTAGGCAACTACTATGCAAATTTTCAGACGGAGGTAAGATCGTTTTTTTATCAATTTTTTGCAACTTTGAGGCGTATGACGTCACTTACGCAGAAGCTTTGAGCCAAATCCTTGTAGATGACCCTTCCTGATGGTTTCCCCAACCACCTTACAAAGTTTCAGCCGGAGGTCTTATCGTTGAATTTTCGAGCCCAACAGCTTTCGGTCTATTATATTTGCAACGCGATTTTAAATAGTTACTATATTTTTCATGCAATAAATAAACAAATATAGTATAGAGTATTTATTTAAATTAAACCGACATTTTAAAAATTTTCGTATATTTTAGAACTTTAAAAAATACATACATGTTGTCAGTTTATAGATTCTTTGGTACATAGTCAAAGAAAATGGTTAGTTCCATTAGTTCAAATTTTTAAGGTTAACGAAAAAAAATTATAGATAATAGGGAGTAAAAGCCAAACCACCGAGTAAACGTAACGTAGCTCTGAAATCCAGCGCTCTAATTGGTGAAAACCGCCAAAGATGGGCGTTTCCACTTCGACTAAGGCGATTTCAGCTACCGTATCACGCGACGCGACGTAACGAGATGCCACCCTAGCGCGGCTAGCACCCGTATCTCATGAAAATCAGTTTCGGTACGATTGACAACTTCTGTTGGATCTGAGCAATGAGAGCGCTGGATTTCAGAGCTACGTTATGTTTATGCGGTGGTTTGGCTTTTACTCCCTAATTATTGAAATACGGCCGCACTGGATAATGGCGATAATGCCTATGTAGCGCTGACTTTAACACAGGCTATGTCTGGCCCTAAAAGGACGTCGTTGAAGTTGGATTTGGATTCAGATTTAGATTTGTAAATATTACAGTGGACCAAATAAATCAAGAATAAATATTTTAAACGCGTTTATCTCTGCAATAAACTGCCTGATTTTGACGAAATTTGCAGGATAGTCTCCAAATACCTCCCTCCTCATAAATGACGAGTGTAAGGTTGATGCGAGTTCGCGTACGAGCAGCAGGCGAGTAACAACTTTAACTGGATTTTAGGCTTACGGGACACAAAATTTTGACTTATATATATCCGATCGGCTTCAAATTTGTCATGCTTATATAGTTGCGATGACAACACAATATTATAGTGTAATGAACTTGATAGCTCCCCCCACTCGAAGGGGATGCAGGGGGGTATAGTTGAAGTACGCCCGATTTTGTTGAAATTTGGTATGTGGGGGCATTTGGGGATGGCGATGACAAATTTCTAATCAGATTTTAAAAATTCGATATGGCGGATTCAAGATGGACGATTTTTGGTCATGTTTTGCTAACTAATTTTAACTGACTTATACACATCCGATTGCCTTTAAATTTGGCATGCATTTATAGTTCCGGTGAAAATACAATCATAATTATGGTATTATAAGGCAGCCCTTCCCTTTCCACGAGGGGAGGGGAGGGGGGAAAACACTTACGTTTGTCTGATTTCAATCAAAATTGGTACAAGGGGGTTTTTGGGGATAAGGAATACAAATTTTTGGTCATGTTTTGCTAATCAATTTCATTTCTGGCCTTTTTAGATACTTTAAAGACCTTTCAAACGAGGTACAAAATGACCCCCCAGCAACAGTCCTTAATCCCAAAAAATGACCTTAAATTGGAAAATGGGACAATTTTGAAAAAAATGCATTTTTCAATCTCGACGTTGTCCATAGAATTTGATTTTTTGGTTTGATAGACGCTTTAAGGAGCTTTCTAATGACGTATGACATGACCCTCCAGCAACCGTCCTTCACCACAGAAAACGACTTTGATTTTTGGCTTTGATAGATACTTCAAAGACCTTTCAAATGACGTACGATATCGCCCCCCAGTTACCGTCCTTAACTCCAAAAAATGACATTATATTGTAAAATAATAAATTTTGAAAACAACATGCATTTTTCAATCTCGACGTTGTCCATAGAATTTGATTTTTGGCTTTGACAGACACTTTAAAGAACTTTCAAATGACGTACGATATCGCCCCCCAGCGACCGTCCTTAACCCCAAAAAATGACATTATATTGTAAAATAATAAATTTTGAAAACAAAATGCATTTTTCAATCTCGACGTTGTCCATAGAATTTGATTTTTGGCTTTGACAGACACTTTAAAGACCTTTCAAATGACGTACGATATGACCCCCCAGCGACCGTCGTTATCCCCAAAAAATAAACTTATATAGGAAATTAGGACAATTTTGAAAAAAATGAATTTTTCAATCTCGACGTTGTCCATAGAATTTGATTTTTGGCTTTGATAGATACTTTAAAGACCTTTTAAATGACGTACGATATCACCCCCCAGCAACCGTCGTTAACCCCAAAAAATGACATTATTTTGTAAAATAATAAATTTTGAAAACAACATGCATTTTTCAATCTAGAGGTTGTCCATAGAATTTGATTTTTGGCTTTGATAGATACTTTAAAGACCTTTTAAATGACGTACGATATCACTCCCCAGCAACCGTCCTTAACCCCAAAAAATGACATTATATTGTAAAATAATAAATTTTGAAAAAAGCATGCATTTTTCAATCTCGACGTTGTCCATAAAATTTGATTTTTTGCTTTGACAGATACTTTAAAGACTTTTCAAACGACGTACGATATGGCCCCCCAGAAACCGTCGTTAACCCCAAAAAATGAACTTATATTGGAAATTAGGACAATTTTGAAAAAAATGAATTTTTCAAACTCGACGTTGTCCATAGAATTTGATTTTTGTGTTTGATAGATAATTTAAATACCTTTTAAACGACGTACGATATCACTCCCCAGCGACCGTCCTTAACACCAAAAAATGACATTATATTGTAAAATAATAAATTTTGAAAAAAACATGCATTTTTCAATCTCGACGTTGTCCATAGAATTTGATTTTTGGCTTTGATAGATACTTTAAAGACCTTTTAAATGACGTACGATATCACTCCCCAGCAACCGTCGTTAACCCCAAAAAATGACATTATTTTGTAAAATAATAAATTTTGAAAACAACATGCATTTTTCAATCTCGACGTTGTCCATAGAATTTGATTTTTGTGTTTGATAGATACTTTAAAGACCTTTCAAATGACGTACGATATGACCCCCCAGCAACCGTCGTTAACCCCAAAAAATGAACTTATATTGGAAATTAGGACAATTTTAAAGAAAATGAATTTTTCAAACTCGACGTTGTCCATAGAATTTGATTTTTGGCTTTGATAGATAATTTAAATACCTTTTAAATGACGTACGATATGACCCCCCAGCAACCGTCGTTAACAGCAAAAAATTACATTATATTGTAAAATAATAAATTTTGAAAAAAATCATGCATTTTTCAATCTCGACGTTGTCCATAGAATTTGATTTTTGTGTTTGATACATATTTTAAAGACCTTTCAAATGACATGCGACATGACCCCCCAGCAACCGTCCTTAACCCCAAAAAATGACATTATTTTGTAAAATAATAAATTTTGAAAACAACATGCATTTTTCAATCTCGACGTTGTCCATAGAATTTGATTTTTGTTTTTGATAGATACTTTAAAGACCTTTCAAATGACGTACGATATGACCCCACAGCAACCGTCGTTAACCCCAAAAAATGAACTTATATTGGAAATTAGGACAATTTTGAAAAAAATTAATTTTACAATCTCGACGTTGTCCATAGAATTTGATTTTTGTCTTTAATAGATACTTTAAAGATCTTTTAAATGACGTACGATATCACCTCCCAGCAATCGTCCTTAACCCCAAAAAATGACATTATTTTGTAAAATAATAAATTTTGAAAAAAACATGCATTTTTCAATCTCGACGTTGTCCATAGAATTTGCTTTTTCGGTTTGATAGATACTTTAAAGAACTTTCAAATGACGTACGATATGGCCCCCCAGCGACCGTCGTTAACCCCAAAAAATGAACTTATATTGGAAATTAGGACAAATTTGAAAAAAATTAATTTTTTAAACTCGACGTTGTCCATAGAATTTGATTTTTGTGTTTGATAGATAATTTAAATACCTTTTAAATGACGTACGACATCACCTCCCAGCGACCGTCCTTAACCCCAAAAAAAGACATTATATTGTAAAATAATAAATTTTGAAAAAAACATGCATTTTTCAATCTCGACGTTGTCTATAGAATTTGATTTATGGCTTTGATAGATACTTTAAAGACCTTCTAAATGACGTACGATATCACCCCCCAGCAACCGTCCTTAACCCCAAAAAATGACATTATATTGTAAAATAATAAATTTTGAAAAAAGCATGAATTTTTTAATCTCGACGTTGTCCATAGAATTTGATTTTTTGCTTTGACAGATACTTTAAAGACTTTTCAAACGACGTACGATATGACCCCCCAGCAACCGTCCTTAACCCCAAAAAATGACATTATTTTGTAAAATAATAAATTTTGAAAACAACATGCATTTTTCAATCTCGACGTTGTCCATAGAATTTGATTTTTGTGTTTGATAGATACTTTAAAGACCTTTCAAATGACGTACGATATGACCCCCCAGCAACCGTCGTTAACCCCAAAAAATGACATTATTTTGTAAAATAATAAATTTTGAAAACAACATGCATTTTTCAATCTCGACGTTGTCCATAGAATTTGATTTTTGTGTTTGATACATATTTTAAAGACCTTTCAAATGACATGCGACATGACCCCCCAGCAACCGTCCTTAACCCCAAAAAATGACATTATTTTGTAAAATAATAAATTTTGAAAACAACATGCATTTTTCAATCTCGACGTTGTCCATAGAATTTGATTTTTGTGTTTGATACATATTTTAAAGACCTTTCAAATGACATGCGACATGACCCCCCAGCAACCGTCCTTAACCCCAAAAAATGACATTATTTTGTAAAATAATAAATTTTGAAAACAACATGCATTTTTCAATCTCGACGTTGTCCATAGAATTTGATTTTTGTGTTTGACACATATTTTAAAGACCTTTCAAATGACATGCGACATGACCCCCCAGCAACCGTCCTTAACCCCAAAAAATGACATTATTTTGTAAAATAATAAATTTGGAAAACAACATGCATTTTTCAATCTCGACGTTGTCCATAGAATTTGATTTTTGTGTTTGATAGATACTTTAAAGACCTTTCAAATGACGTACGATATGACCCCCCAGCAACCGTCGTTAACCCCAAAAAATGAACTTATATTGGAAATTAGGACAATTTTGAAAAAAATTAATTTTACAATCTCGACGTTGTCCATAGAATTTGATTATTGGCTTTGATAGATAATTTAAATACCTTCCAAATGACGTACGATATGACCCCCTAGCAACCGTCGTTAACCCCAAAAAATGAACTTATATTGGAAATTAGGACAAATTTGAAAAAAATTAATTTTTTAAACTCGACGTTGTCCATAGAATTCAAAATTGTCCTAATTTCCAATATAAGTTCATTTTTTGGGGTTTTGTTTTCAAAATTTATTATTTTACAAAATAATGTAATTTTTTGGGGTTAAGGACGGTTGCTGGGGGGTGATATCGTACGTCATTTAAAAGGTCTTTAAAGTATCTATCAAAGCCAAAAATCAAATTCTATGGACAACGTCGAGATTGAAAAATTCATTTTTTTCAAAATTGTCCTAATTTCCAATATAAGTTTATTTTTTGGGGTTAACGACGGTTTCTGGGGGGCCATATCGTACGTCGTTTGAAAAGTCTTTAAAGTATCTGTCAAAGCAAAAAATCAAATTCTATGGACAACGTCGAGATTAAAAAATGCATGCTTTTTTCAAAATTTATTATTTTACAATATAATGTCATTTTTTGGGGTTAAGGACGGTTGCTGGGGGGTGATATCGTACGTCATTTAGAAGGTCTTTAAAGTATCTATCAAAGCCATAAATCAAATTCTATGGACAACGTCAAGATTGAAAAATGCATGTTTTTTTCAAAATTTATTATTTTACAATATAATGTCATTTTTTGGGGTTAAGGACGGTCGCTGGGGGGTGATGTCGTACTTCATTTAAAAGGTATTTAAATTATCTATCAAACACAAAAATCAAATTCTATGGACAACGTCGAGTTTAAAAAATTATTTTTTTTTCAAAATTGTCCTAATTTCCAATATAAGTTCATTTTTTGGGGTTAACGACGGTTTCTGGGGGGCCATATCGTACGTCGTTTGAAAAGTCTTTAAATTATCTGTCAAAGCAAAAAATCAAATTCTATGGACAACGTCGAGATTAAAAAATGCATGCTTTTTTCAAAATTTATTATTTTACAATATAATGTCATTTTTTGGGGTTAAGGACGGTTGCTGGGGGGTGATGTCGTACGTCATTTAGAAGGCCTTTAAAGTATCTATCAAAGCCATAAATCAAATTCTATGGACAACGTCAAGATTGAAAAATGCATGTTTTTTTCAAAATTTATTATTTTACAATATAATGTCATTTTTTGGGGTTAAGGACGGTTGCTGGGGGGTGATATCGTACGTCATTTAAAAGGTCTTTAAAGTATCTATCAAAGCCAAAAATCAAATTCTATGGACAACGTCGAGATTGAAAAATGCATGTTTTTTTCAAAATTTATTATTTTACAATATAATGTCATTTTTTGGTGTTAAGGACGGTCGCTGGGGAGTGATATCGTACGTCGTTTAAAAGGTATTTAAATTATCTATCAAACACAAAAATCAAATTCTATGGACAACGTCGAGTTTAAAAAATTAATTTTTTTCAAAATTGTCCTAATTTCCAATATAAGTTCATTTTTTGGGGTTAACGACGGTTGCTGGGGCGTCATATCGTACGTCGTTTGAAAGGTCTTTAAAGTATCTATCAAACGCAAAAATCAAATTCTATGGACAACGTCGAGATTGAAAAATGCATGTTTTTTTTCAAAATTTATTATTTTACAATATAATGTAATTTTTTGGGGTTAACGACGGTCGCTGGGGGGTCATATCGTACGTCATTTGGAAGGTATTTAAATTATCTATCAAAGCCAATAATCAAATTCTATGGACAACGTCGAGATTGAAAAATGCATTTTTTTCAAAATTGTCCTAATTTTCAATATAAGTTCATTTTTTGGGGTTAACGACGGTTGCTGGGGGGTCATATCGTACGTCATTTGAAAGGTCTTTAAAGTATCTATCAAACACAAAAATCAAATTCTATGGACAACGTTGAGATTGAAAAATGCATGTTGTTTTCAAAATTTATTATTTTACAAACTAATGTCTTTTTTTGGGGTTAAGGACGGTTGCTGGGGGGTCATGTCGCATGTCATTTAAAAGGTCTTTAAAGTATCTATCAAAGCCAAAAATCAAATTCTATGGACAACGTCGAGATTGAAAAATGCATGTTTTTTTCAAAATTTATTATTTTACAATATAATGTAATTTTTTGGGGTTAAGGACGGTCGCTGGGGAGTGATATCGTACGTCATTTAAAAGGTATTTAAATTATCTATCAAACACAAAAATCAAATTCTATGGACAACGTCGAGTTTAAAAAATTAATTTTTTTCAAAATTGTCCTAATTTCCAATATAAGTTCATTTTTTGGGGTTAACGACGGTTGCTGGGGGGTCATATCGTACGTCATTTGAAAGGTCTTTAAAGTATCTATCAAACGCAAAAATCAAATTCTATAGACAACGTCGAGATTGAAAAATGCATGTTGTTTTCAAAATTTATTATTTTACAAAATAATGTAGTTTTTTGGGGTTAAGGACGGTTGCTGGGGGGTGATATCGTACGTCATTTAAAAGGTCTTTAAAGTATCTATCAAAGCCAAAAATCAAATTCTATGGACAACGTCGAGATTGAAAAATTCATTTTTTTCAAAATTGTCCTAATTTCCAATATAAGTTTATTTTTTGGGGATAACGACGGTCGCTGGGGGGTCATATCGTACGTCATTTGAAAGGTCTTTAAAGTGTCTGTCAAAGCCAAAAATCAAATTCTATGGACAACGTCGAGATTGAAAAATGCATGTTGTTTTCAAAATTTATTATTTTACAATATAATGTCATTTTTTGGGGTTAAGGACGGTCGCTGGGGGGCGATATCGTACGTCATTTGAAAGTTCTTTAAAGTGTCTGTCAAAGCCAAAAATCAAATTCTATGGACAACGTCGAGATTGAAAAATTCATTTTTTTCAAAATTGTCCTAATTTCCAATATAAGTTCATTTTTTGGGGTTAACGACGGTTGCTGGGGGGTCATATCGTACGTCATTTGAAAGGTCTTTAAAGTATCTATCAAACGCAAAAATCAAATTCTATAGACAACGTCGAGATTGAAAAATGCATGTTGTTTTCAAAATTTATTATTTTACAAAATAATGTCATTTTTTGGGGTTAAGGACGGTTGCTGGGGGGTCATGTCGCATGTCATTTGAAAGGTCTTTAAAATATTTATCAAACACAAAAATCAAATTCTATGGACAACGTCGAGATTGAAAAATGCATGTTTTTTTTTCAAAATTTATTATTTTACAATATAATGTAATTTTTTGGGGTTAACGACGGTTGCTGGGGGGTCATATCGTACGTCATTTGGAAGGTATTTAAATTATCTATCAAAGCCAATAATCAAATTCTATGGACAACGTCGAGATTGAAAAATGCATTTTTTTCAAAATTGTCCTAATTTCCAATATAAGTTCATTTTTTGGGGTTAACGACGGTTGCTGGGGGGTCATATCGTACGTCATTTGAAAGGTCTTTAAAGTATCTATCAAACACAAAAATCAAATTCTATGGACAACGTCGAGATTGAAAAATGCATGTTGTTTTCAAAATTTATTATTTTACAAAATAATGTCATTTTTTGGGGTTAAGGACGGTTGCTGGGGGGTCATATCGTACATCATTTGAAAGGTCTTTAAAGTATCTATCAAACACAAAAATCAAATTCTATGGACAACGTCGAGATTGAAAAATGCATGTTGTTTTCAAAATTTATTATTTTACAAAATAATGTCATTTTTTGGGGTTAACGACGGTTGCTGGGGGGTCATATCGTACGTCATTTGAAAGGCCTTTAAAGTATCTATCAAAGCCAAAAATCAAATTCTATGGACAACGTCGAGATTGAAAAATTCATTTTTTTCAAAATTGTCCTAATTTCCAATATAAGTTTATTTTTTGGGGTTAACGATGGTTGCTGGGGGGTCATATCGTACGTCATTTGAAAGGTCTTTAAAGTATCTATCAAACACAAAAATCAAATTCTATGGACAACGTCGAGATTGAAAAATGCATGTTGTTTTCAAAATTTATTATTTTACAAAATAATGTCATTTTTTGGGGTTAAGGACGGTTGCTGGGGGGTCATATCGTACATCATTTGAAAGGTCTTTAAAGTATCTATCAAACACAAAAATCAAATTTTATGGACAACGTCGAGATTGAAAAATGCATGTTGTTTTCAAAATTTATTATTTTACAAAATAATGTCATTTTTTGGGGTTAACGACGGTTGCTGGGGGGTCATATCGTACGTCATTTGAAAGGCCTTTAAAGTATCTATCAAAGCCAAAAATCAAATTCTATGGACAACGTCGAGATTGAAAAATTCATTTTTTTCAAAATTGTCCTAATTTCCAATATAAGTTTATTTTTTGGGGTTAACGATGGTTGCTGGGGGGTCATATCGTACGTCATTTGAAAGGTCTTTAAAGTATCTATCAAACACAAAAATCAAATTCTATGGACAACGTCGAGATTGAAAAATGCATGTTGTTTTCAAAATTTATTATTTTACAATATAATGTCATTTTTTGGGGTTAAGGACGGTCGCTGGGGGGCGATATCGTACGTCATTTGAAAGTTCTTTAAAGTGTCTGTCAAAGCCAAAAATCAAATTCTATGGACAACGTCGAGATTGAAAAATGCATGTTGTTTTCAAAATTTATTATTTTACAATATAATGTCATTTTTTGGAGTTAAGGACGGTAACTGGGGGGCGATATCGTACGTCATTTGAAAGGTCTTTGAAGTATCTATCAAAGCCAAAAATCAAATTCGTTTTCTGTGGTGAAGGACGGTTGCTGGAGGGTCATGTCATACGTCATTAGAAAGCTCCTTAAAGCGTCTATCAAACCAAAAAATCAAATTCTATGGACAACGTCGAGATTGAAAAATGCATTTTTTTCAAAATTGTCCCATTTTCCAATTTAAGGTCATTTTTTAGGATTAAGGACTGTTGCTGGGGGGTCATTTTGTACCTCGTTTGAAAGGTCTTTAAAGTATCTATCAAAGCCAAAAATCAAATTTTATGGACAACGTCGAGATTGAAAAATTCATTTTTTTCAAAATTGTCCTAATTTCCGACATAAGTTCATTTTTTGGGGTTAACGACGGTCGCTGGGGGGGTCATATCGTACGTCATTTGAAAGTTCTTTAAAGTGTCTGTCAAAGCCAAAAATCAAATTCTATGGACAACGTCGAGATTGAAAAATGCATGTTGTTTTCAAAATTTATTATTTTACAATATAATGTCATTTTTTGGAGTTAAGGACGGTTACTGGGGGGCGATATCGTACGTCATTTGAAAGGTCTTTGAAGTATCTATCAAAGCCAAAAATCAAATTCGTTTTCTGTGGTGAAGGACGGTTGCTGGAGGGTCATGTCATACGTCATTAGAAAGCTCCTTAAAGCGTCTATCAAACCAAAAAATCAAATTCTATGAACAACGTCGAGATTGAAAAATGCATTTTTTTCAAAATTGTCCCATTTTCCAATTTAAGGTCATTTGTTGGGATTAAGGACTGTTGCTGGGGGGTCATTTTGTACCTCGTTTGAAAGGTCTTTAAAGTATCTAAAAAGGCCAGAAATGAAATTGATTAGCAAAACATGACCAAAAATTTGTATTCCTTATCCCCAAAAACCCCCTTGTACCAATTTTGATTGAAATCAGACAAACGTAAGTGTTTTCCCCCCTCCACTCCCCTCGTGGAAAGGGAAGGGCTGCCTTATAATACCATAATTATGATTGTATTGTCACCGGAACTATAAATGTATGCCAAATTTAAAGGCAATCGGATGTGTATAAGTCAGTTAAAATTGGTTAGCAAAACATGACCAAAAATCGTCCATCTTGAATCCGCCATATCGAATTTTTAAAATCTGATTAGAAATTTGTCATCGCCATCCCCAAATGCCCCCACATACCAAATTTCAACAAAATCGGGCGTACTTCAACTATACCCCCCTGCATCCCCTTCGAGTGGGGGGAGCTATCAAGTTCATTACACTATAATATTGTGTTGTCATCGCAACTATATAAGCATGACAAATTTGAAGCCGATCGGATATATATAAGTCAAAATTTTGTGTCCCGTAAGCCTAAAATCCAGTTAAAGTTGTTACTCGTCATTTGTGAGAAGGGAGGTATTTGGAGACTATCCTGCAAATTTCGTCAAAATCAGGCAGTTTATTGCAGAGATAAACGCGTTTAAAATATTTATTCTTGATTTATTTGGTCCACTGTAATATTTACAAATCTAAATCTGAATCCAAATCCAACTTCAACGACGTCCTAAAAGGTGAAAACTGTAGATTTATTGAACGGGTCTCTTGCGAAACGGTGACGATACAACTTTGTTTCTAACCTATAAAACATGTTTTTGAAATTCTGTGCTGTTTTTCACATTTTCATATTTAAAAGTGTTTTTGAGTGATTGAAAAGAATGGAAGATGTGTTGCAAGCAGTGCTGGTCTTTTTGAATTTAAATAATATTTTTAAATGTGAAAACAGCTGCATTTGGGGTTCTGAAGGGATTTTGTTAAACTACTTCTCGTAGCAAACAAATATTGTCCTCATCGGTAAAACGAAGTCTTTGAGCCTTGCTTTTTTCATTTTCTTCCGCCATGTCACTCGATTTTATAAAAAATAACTATTTTGTGCCCATTTCTTTCTTGGGCGTCACAATAAAAAAAAATCCCGAAAGTAGGGTTAAAGTAAAAAAATTGGCGAATAGTTGTCAAAAACGACAAATACCGCAGACACAGCTAAAATACGACTCAGTATAATTCATCTACAAATAACAGCAGGCCTTAACATTATTAGTGTCGGCACTAAATGTGGTCGTTCTTGCGTATGCGTTTCTGTCAACAGCGTCAAAATAGTGCCTGGCCTTATTAGTGCCGGGCCCTAACTGCATTTCAATAATTCCCTAATAAATCATGTGACAAAATAATAACAAGGTCATGTGACCCAAAATACACCAAAATATTGCTAACTTAACGATGTTCAAAATAAGTGCCTACAGCTCGGCCAACCTGACCATGTGATCGACCCAGAATACTGTTTGACTTTAAATAAAAATTCTAAAGGGCTAACATGGTCAATTTATCAAAGCTACGTAAAAAACAGCAATAAAGTTATACAAATCATAAAACAAAATATGTTATGTAACATATAAATATTCTAGAAAAAGTTAACAATACCTCAGAAATGTGCGCCTCCCTGCCGAAAAAACCGCGTCTAATCTCTTAGAAAAGTTTGATTTTATAATGTTTTATCAGGTTTGATATGTTTTCTATGCGGTATGTGAAACTAACTTGTAAAAACCAAGCCAAATCTCATAAACTACAAATATTTTATATCAGTTTTTACCAGCAAAACACCCTGCTCGTAGAATATTATAAAACCCTGTAAAATAGCATAAAACCTTACATTTAAAAATACCTATACTGCTATGTTAATCCTTTAATAAGCCAAATTGTTGGTAAACCACAGATTTTTTCTGCCTTTTCCTTATACCTAGTTGAACCTAAAATTTTTATAAGAAATTGAAAGAAGCCATTATAATTAAAATATTTAATATATATTTTTTTAAATTATTCGAAACATAAAAAAGATTGCCTACTTACCTAAAAACAAATATTACAGTTATATGATTGTAACCCAATGGAAAATTTAAAAAAAAGTTCTAAATCGAAAGGCAAATATTATTAAAGTTAATATATGAGTCAAGCTCCACAGGCTACAATTATTATCACAAACAAATTACCAAAAAATAGAACGAATCTAGTTCATCATCAGTGTAACAAGCAAAAATGAACAATATAAAATTTTACTTAAAGCAGATTTTTCCCTATGCCTATCTAGTCAAACTTACACAAAATAAATTGCTTGCTCTTTTTCTGTTAATTGAAAAATTTGCGATTTTAAAATTTATTTAATCATGCTTTCAGTCTCGCTTTTTCATACTTACAGGCATACCGACAAAATACATACTTAGAGAAAGACCCCTAGCTTACAGAGCTGTCAAGCATCAAAGAGCCACCTTTTCATTCTATCTGCTGAACTGAATATGCCCTCAAAAGGTATTTGAGTCAGTTGGAAAACGTCAACATCTGCGACAACATATCTGTCATCTTCTGGTACTCGGACTCATAAATTTAGGTAATACTTAAGAATTTACTCCTGCCCGCCTAATAATATTTTTTATTACTATCCGCCACTATCACTGTACTCCTTGTACACGGTGCTTTTTTTGGTGCTCTTTGTCATAATTTTCTTTATTTTTAGCTTTAGCTCATCAAATCTCAAACCTATTAAATCATTATTTTGCCCATTTTGATGAATTCCAAAAAGAAGCTTGCTAGGAGCTTCCCCCGTTGAACGATTTACTGTGTTATTGAGAGCAAATTTACAATCTGACAACGCTTTATTCCACTTTTCGGGGCTGCTAAGCTTAGAGAACATTAGAAACAGAGTCTCATTCATTATGTCCACCTGACCATTAGCCCTATGAGTGGCACTGGCAACTGACACATGCGAAATGTCATTCTTTTGACAATAATCAGTAGAAAATTTGGAGGTAAAGCAACTTCCTCTATCTGAAATTATTCTGAGACGTTTGCTATACTGTTTCGAGCAAAATTCTAAATAGTTTACTACCTCATTTACCCCCGTTGACTTACATGAAAAAAGTTTGGTGAACCCATCGATTATTAACAAAATGTGTTTGTTATGACAAGTACTCTTTTGTAAAGGACTCAAATGATCAACATAAACGGCTTTAAATGGTAAATTGCTCTTCTCAATTTTATGTAAAAATCCCTCCTTTTTCCTAGACAAAGGAAAAAAAGCTATGAACTTCAAATAGTTTTTAATGTAGTTTTTCATTTTGTCTTTTGGAAACCAATAACTCCGAGTCAATTGTTCAAAAATCTTGTCAACTCCCAAATGGCCCAAATTGTCGTGAGACTCCCTAATAACATTATTTTTCAGAGCTTCGTCGGAGGGCAAGATTTTGTACTAAAGGATTCTCCGCTAAAATAAAAATATGACACCGGAGCCGCGTTCGAGCTGAGATGCAACTAGCCTCAAAAGGGTAAACTGCATCCTTCTAAAATTTTAATAAGGCTTTAGTGACTATATAAAAAAAGAGATAGCAACAGAAGCGGCATGCATTGAGTGTGACGGGGGTCTAAGCTTTATAGAAAAAGCCGCAAGGAAGAAACCGAATATTCACGATCTTTAAACTATCTGGTGAGAAGGCGGGGTTAGAAAGCTCCAAAAATTGGGTAGGGGCAGTTGCGGGGACCAGGCGGAAGTAACTGTGGCACATGTTTTCGCGCGCGTAATCAAAGATTGATCCAAAACGGACATCTACTGCATGTCTCAGACATACGGCGTTTGTGACCGCGATCAAAATAATGTTTTTTCTTATTATTTGTTGTAAATTTTGTTTATAAAATAGTTAAAAAATGTTATTTTTGCAATGCAGATTGCGAAAATGTAAGAAATTCTTAATTTTTTAGTTAAATTACTTTAATTTATATGTATAAAGTCTACTTCATTTAAGGGGGTTGTGTCCTTGCCCAAAAAGAGCGTGACTGTACTAGCTCGAACGCGACTCTGGAAAGTGCGTCTACATGCTTCATAGCACTTCCTTTCCGATGCCGATGTTGCAAAGTGTATTCGTAATTGGACAGAATAAGCGACCATCTCTGAATTTTTCGATTTATTTCTTTTTGTTTAGGGCTATTACAGTGTGTAAAAATTTTAAAAGGGATGCCCTGAAGGTAAATTCGAAAAAGGGGTGATTCGTTTACTGAACAAAAATATAGGGTGAAACTTCCTGTATTCTTGTTTTAGCATCAAACAATTGCCAAATTCTGTAGAGTTTGCGTCGCAGTGCAATTCTTTCTCTGCTGTAGGGGAGTAGATTTCAAAAATAGGCTCGCTGAGTAGCAAGGATTTTACCTCATTAAAACTATCCAAATGTTCAGAGGTAAAATTAAAATTACTTTATTAGAGAGACCAAAGAAGAAATGCATTAATATATTTAAAATTTTGGGGGACAGGAAACTCACTGTCAGATTTAGTGCTCTCCGGACATCACCTCTTCTAAATCTACTAAATATCTTAAGTAAACAATAAAAGTTTTTAGAAAAAAACACTTGTCTAACCTTAATTCCAAGCAATTTCTCCTAATCAAATCAAAAACTTCTCTGAATATTTTCCTCCACTGAGCTCGTAGCTGTTAAAGCGTCATCCAAAAATAACAATACCTTACCCTGATAATTTAAATATTTAAAAATGGTAGTTATTAATCTCATGAAAACTGCTGGCGCATTTGAAAACCCAAAAGGCAACTTGTTATATTTAAATTGTCGAAAAGGTGTAACAAAAGAAGAAAACTTATAAGAACTTTTCTCAAGGTTTACATGAAAAAACCCATCTTTCAAGTCTAATTTTGAAAAATACCTTTTCCCTCTCAAACTCTCAATTTGATGTTTAATTACAGGCAAAAAAAACCGATCTTTGACAATTAATTTGTTAAAATGTCTCGTATCAAGGTACATTATGTATTTTGGGGGGTTTCCCTTTTTTTTAATAATAATAATTGGTGAGCCATACTCAGAATTATTATTCCTAATTATACCTTTACTCATCACAGATGTCTTGAGCCACCTTCCTCTACTGATTTTTAATAGAATGGCTGGTCATGTTTGAGTAATATCTTCATGTTGTACTCTGTCTCCGGCTTCTCTGCTCTAACGCCAATAACGTAGTAGTTCCTGAAAAGAATTATAAATAATGTCACGACCCAATAATGCTTTGTAATACCTGGAAGTCAACGGAACTTCAAAAAAAGTAATTTTAACCTGTAAAGTGTTGTTTAACATTACTTCTTTGCAAAAAACACCCAAAATATTTAATTTAGAATGGTTTGTTCCGGAAAACTGAAGTTCTTCTGTATATTTTTGGTAAGTAATTACCGAGGAGACAACAGAATCAACCACTATTTTTACTGAAAAATAATTATTGGTCGGTAGCTGCCTGATGGCTCTTTCGTTTGTTGGTGGCTAGACAGAACCATGGTGGCATTTCGGGAATGAATTTGTGGACAGTCCTTTACCAAATGTGTTGCGGAATGACAGTGTTAACAGGAATTACGTGGTCTGGCGGGCTGAGAACAACTGAAGGCAACATGTTCCAATAAGTTGCAAGTGTAACATTTTGGTCTAGCTACATTTGCTAATGCTGGTCTCTTGCTATGTCGAGGTACTGCATGATGTCGTCTGGAAGTGGGCGGGTGGTACTGGTCTCTAGGTTGGGTACGGGTTGGAGCTAAGCAACTGCTGTCTGCCAAAGTGATGGAGCTCATTGTTCTTAGGAAGGTTCTGAGGCTAGAGGACCCCTGCATTCTCGCTTGTCTCTGCAGAACAGGATTGCCCAGTCCGTCAATCATATAGCTTACCATATCCGCCTCGTTTAAACTCATTAAATTGCCCATAACCATCTTCTCATGAAAGTAAATAGAAAAAGCTTTACATTTTTCCATTTTCTGGCTTGAAATATTCCTAATAACTGAACTCGATCTTCTCTTACTAGGAACGTCTCGAAAAGCATCAGATGTAGGTCATGGTATTACAGCATGACATACTCAGCTTTGGAATAGAACCAGTTTTTCGTTTGACCTTGTATTTTATTGATCATAATAATTGACATAAATTCTTCGCTTACTCGGTAAGTTCTTTCTGCTCCAGTCTTCGTATCCAAATATCTGCTGGTTCAGAACCATCAAACAATGGAATAATTGTGGCTACTTCGGTATGGGGATATCTCGACAGTGATTTTGTTGAAGTTTAGGCTGCATGCGGTGGTCTGCAGTTTATGTTTGTTGGTGGTTGTTGATAATTAAACTGCGTTTGAGGTGATTGACGTACAGGGTATAAGTTCCAGTTGGGAAAATTTTTTTGTTATTTGTCACAAGAAGATATATCAAAAAGTAAATGACTTAGGAAATTAGGGAGATTTCTTTACCATTTTCAGTTTTTTTCTTAATCACACTCTACATGCAGAGCGGCCATGAGGTTCTGTTTTTTTAATTGAATACCCTGTATATTTTATAAAATTTTAATAGATTCTGATTCCAAAAATATTGATTTTTTTTAGAAATTAATTCCCAAATTCCCACAGCAACAATACAGACCTATTTGTATTATTATTAGTATGCGACAAATTTACAGGTGGCTAAAGAAAAAGCTGCTAAAGATTGATTGCCCTTCAACAGTCCAAGCAAGTGTAATAAAACCTAATAAATCAATAATAATCTACCAATAATATTTTGATTTCTTGTAGAAAAGTCTATTGCAACCGATACCTTCAAGAGGTCAATGAACCTTTTGCGCAGTATTGCGCAACCACTTTTATCTTTTGCGCATCAACCGTCTGGAAACTGTGGGTATTTCTTTGTGGGTGGGGCCAACTTCACGCTAGCCCCCCCCCACTTAATTTTTCTAAGTTTTTATCACTCAATTGGATTGAACACGTTTTGCGCAGTAATGCGCAGTCATTAAAACATTTTGCGCAGCACCCCCTCAAAAGATATAGACATTGCAAGAGAGTGAAGTTGGCCCCTCCACTTATCATTTTTTAAAACCAAATATTGTATTCACTAGTATTCCTTTGGCGCAGGCAATTTAAGTTTTTGCAGCTGTTTTAGTGGTTGAGCAGTAAGTATGTTAATTTGACCTTGCTAAATAATATTCACAACTGACATTTAGCTTAGTAAGACGACTCGTGTTCCTCTGCTGCTCTGAGTCGAGGTTTGAGTGTTTAACGTAAAAGGGGCGAGGGGTAGGGGGTGCGAGAAAGCTGAAAAATATCATAAGTTGGATACAGGAAATATGAGTGGCGATTCTCCATAACTTGCGGTCAAGGAACTCAAAAAAACTGTAATTTTTTACAAATGCTGTAATAATAAAGCCCTAGTAACTTAATTAGAGTATTATATGTATTAATATGTAATCTATGTAAATATGTATGTTTGTTAGAGTGGAATCTTGCAACTTAATTTTGATCAACTTCCCGACATCCGATCGGCTTCAAATTTGTAATGCTTATATAGTTGCGGTGATAATACAAGAATGTAGTGTGATGAAATTGACAGCTCCCCCCTACTCGAAGGGGGTGGAGGGGGGATATAGTTGAAGTATGCCCGATTTCGTTAAAATTTGGTGTGTTGGGGCACTTGGGGATGGAGATAAGGAATTTCCGATTTAGAAAATTCAATATTGCGGATTCAAGACGGACGATATTTGGTCTTCTTTTGCTAACCAATTTTAACAAACTTATACACATCCAATTGCCTTCAAATTTGGCATGCATTTATAGTTCCGGTGACCATACAATAATATGACATTATTAGGTACCCCACCCCCTTACGAGAGGAGTGGAGGGGGAAAACACCTAAGTTTGTCCTAATTCAACCAAAATTGTTATACGGAAGCTTTTAGAGATAAGGAATACGAATTTTTGATCAGATTTTGAAAATTCAATATGGCGCATTCAAGATGCACGCTTTTCGGTCATGTTTTGCTAACCAATTTTAACTGACTTATCCACATCCGATTGCCTTTAAATTGGGCATGCATTTATAGTTTCGGTGACCATACAAAAATATGTCATTATTAGGCACCCCACCCCCTTACGAGGGGAGTGGAGGGGGAAAACACCTAAGTTTGTCCTACTTCAACCCAAATTGGTATACGGCGGCTTTTAGGGATAAGGAATGCGAATTTTAACTGACTTATCCACATCTAATTGTGTTGAAATTTGGTATGCGTTTACAGTTTCGGTGAAAATACAATAATATGGTATTCTCAGGAAACCACATCCCTCTAACGAGGGAAGTGGAGGAGGGAAAAAGGTTTAGTTGTTTGATTTCAATCAATCAAAATTTTTATTACAAAATTTTTTTAAAGAACAAGGTTTTATTAAATATACTAAAAGCGACTAAATTTTTCTTCTATTCCTATGATAAACGTAATGCTTTCATCTAAAGCTGTGCCCGGGTGAGATTGCCGTGCTTGCCAATCCTTTGAAAATGTCCTTTGTCCGTTTATTTCTTTAAGATTTTCAAAAAATGTGTAAGATTGTTTAAACTTTTATGACATGACACCATGACTATATCATAAACAAAAGTCAAATAATTTTGTCCTACGTCCTTTGCGGGGGCGGTTACCGAATTTTTAATAGAAAAGAGGAAAATTTAAGCGTTACTCAAGTTTTTCATGAATATCTGAAAAACTAAGAATCCTACTTAAGAGCGGTTTTCATTCCAGAAAGTTCAATTACTGGTTTATTTAAGAAAATGTTCATTTTTGTTTAAAAGTAAGTGGTACGAAAACAGTAGTGGCTCGTTTTGGAAAAATGTTAAAATTTCAGCTTTTTCAACTTCTTTGCAAGTTACTCTCCTTTGTTCTGGTTTTTAGGTTTGAATTCTGAAATTATGTTTATTGTCTTTAAAAATTGACCCATTATCTTATCTTTCTTTTACTGCTTTTTAAAATATTTTCCGGTACATATTACGCTACCCGTGGCCTTTTTAGCACAAAGGGTAACGAAATAATTGTTTGTCTTTTTTAATCTGCAGCATCTGGGACTTTCTTTTTCCTAGAGATATGGTGCCATTTTTGTTGCTCTGTATATTTTTCGAATAACGTTCAAATATGCCTTTTAATTTTGTCACATTCTGTTCAATATTTTTTCAGTAGCGTCCTCACCAAGGGTTAAATTTGAAAAATCCACTAATTCAAAATTGTAAAAATTTTCCTCAAAAAATATAAACGCAATATCTCTCGTTGGCATTTCTACAAACTTTGCGAGATTTTCATAAGACTTTATTTTTTTTGTAGCTCTATTTACACCCTTTTAGGGCTGCTATTACAGATGCAAAAAAAAATTGGGGTGGGGCTATGCTAGAGAGGTTCTTCTATACCCATGCTAGTCAAAAGTTCATATGAAAATCGCATATTAGTCTGGAACATGAGAGAGAACTATCAGATTAAGCACAATTTTGGAAGTTTAAAAAAAACAACATTAAATATCACCCAAAGCATAACGATAGAATCATGGAATTTGGTACAAATGATCACTGGGTCCCTTAGTACCAAATGTTCTAGGACCATTCTAAGTCTAATTTTCTATGGATACAAAATTACGGGAAACACTAGCAAACTCTTTTCCAAAAGTAAACATAAACCTAAATTTTCGCTGTCAAATGGTTGTCAGTTGCTTTCACTACTGACTCAATCGACGCGCTTGACCGGTAGACTCCTCGTCTCTGGATTATTTCCAGACTAACTTGACTGGGATAGTTATTATCGGTACGCATTTTTCTCGGGAAATGCAAGGGCAGGGCCGTTATATCATCTCATAGTTATATGGGTTATAGAATCAACTATGGGGGCACTGGTATTTTTATTAATTAAATTAGATTCGTCTAGATTTGAAAATGGACAAAACAAGATTGGAAAACAAAAAGCAGGATTTAAAAAAGGATTTAGCGAGGGTGAATAAATAACAAACTCAATGAATAGCGAGCTTTCCCTCAAAAAAGGTAATGGTACCCGTAGATCCGGTTTCGCACTTGTGGTGCTCATCAGTACGGTGCTAGAAATTAGGAGATTAAATGATGATGAAAAAATGTGACACAGGATTCATGTAAAAGAAAACTATCTGTCAAATTGCAGAATCGGCAGAATTACCTTCAATTTCAAAGAAAATTAAGCGTCTCTACAGAGACAGATATAATTATCTTTAGAGATATCCTAAGCTCTGGAGTTGATAAATTTAAAAGAGGATTTAGCGAGGGTGAATAAATAACAAATAAACATGCGAAAAGTGCGAAACCCGGATCTACGGTTACCATTACCTTTTTTGAGGGAAAGCTCGCTATTCATTGATTTTGTTAAAAAGCAGGATCTTTGAGGATTAATTCAAACTTCTTTCAAAAATAGGGAGCCTTTGTTGAGGACTTTAAAATGACAGTATACAACAAATAATGTTTACTTTTCTACTAAAACACGACCTGTTAGTTTGCTGTTTTTTGACGTTAAACGTAAATTTTCTAAAACTAACTTCGGGAGTAAGGGTCCTTTGCAAATGGTCTTAGAACATTTGATACTAAGGGATCCAGTGATCATCGTTATGCTTTAGGTGATATTTAATGTTGTTTTTTTTAAACTTAAAAAATTGTTCTTAATCTGATAGTTCTGAGCATAGTTCTGTTACTTTTTGGATTCATATTTTCCTATTTTTTGTTTAACGTCGAGAATTTAAGTTCTAGATAAGAGATCTCGAATAAGTAACACACGAAGAAAAAATTAAATATTGTGTCAAGTTTCATCGATCCACCATAATTTCTAAAACCTTTAACAATTTTTATGTTATTTTCGGAAATAGGGGCCCTTTTCAGAAAACTTTATAAAAATAACATTTATCAAAAATTATCTAAGGTTCTACTTATTATGCATGCCAAGTTTCACTGCTTAATTATTATTTTTTCTTAATTAAACTTCTCATCTTCCAGACTAATATGCGATTTTCGTACGAACTTTTGAATAGCATCGGTATAGAAGAACCTCTCTAGCATATCCCCACCCCATTTTTTTTTGCATCTGTAATAGCAGTCCTAAAAGGGAATGAATAGAGCTACAAAAAAAATATAGCCTTATGAAAATCTCATAAAGTTTGTAGAAATGCCAACGAGAGATATTGCGTTTATATTTTTTGAGGAAAATTTTCACAATTTTGAATTAGTGGATTTTTAAAATTTAACTCTTGGTGAGGACGCTACTGAAAAAAAAAGTGAACAAACTTCGACAAGATTTAAAGGCATATTTGAAAGTTATTCGAAAAATATACGTAACAACAAAAATGGCAACATATCTCTAGGCAAAAAAAAATCCCTGATGCTGCAGATTAAAAAAAAAACAATTATTTCGGTACCCTTCGTGCTAAAAAGGCCACGGGTAGCGTATTCTGTACCAGAAAATATTTTAAAAAGCAGCAAAAGAAAGGTGAGATCATGGGTCAATTTTTAAAGTCAATAAATGTAATTTGGGAATTCAAACCTAAAAACCAGAACAAAGGAAGGTAACTTGCAAAGAGGTTAAAAAAGCTGAAATTTTAACATTTTTCCAAAACGAGCCGCTACTGTTTTCGTACCAATTACTTTTAGGTTAAACAATCTAACACATTTTTTGAAAATCTTAAAGAAATAAACGGACTAAAGGACATTTTCAAAGGCTTGGCAAGCACGGCAATCTACCCAGTTCACAGCTTTAAATGAAAGCATTGTGTTTATAATTCGAATAGAAGAAAAATTTACTTCTTCTTTTGTAGTTCTCTCTTTGTCACCGTAAAGTTAGAATTTTTAATTTGCGCCCGTCGTTTTTATTATAAAGATAAAAAATTATTTTATACTTTTGAGTGCATTTAATAAAAGCTTGTTCTTTAAAAGTTTTTTGTAATAAAAATTTTGATTGAAATCGAACAAACTAAATCATTTTCCGCCTCCACTTTCCTCGTTAGAGGGAGGTGGGTTCTTAAGAATATCATATTATTGTATTTTCACCGGAACTTTAAACGCATACCAAATTTGAACACAATCACACAATTACAGATTTTGAACAGGAGACGTCTCACTAAGCTAAATGTCAGGTGTGAATATTATTTAGCAAGGTCAAATTAACATACTCACTGCGCAACCACTAAAACAGCTATAACTTTTTTGGAGTTGCTGGGCAAAAACTTAAATTGGCTGCGCAAAAGGAATACTAGTGAATACAATATTTGGTTTTAAAAAATGATAAGTGGGGGAGGGGCAACTTCACTTTCCTGCAAATCTCAATCTAATTGAGTGATAAAAACTTGGAAAAATTAAGTGGGGGGTGCTAGCGTGAAGTTGACCCCACCCACAAAGAAATTCCCACAGTTTCCAGACGGTTGCTGCACAAGAGATAAAAGTGGTTGCGCAATACTGCGCAAAAGGTGGGCAAATAAGTTCATTATATAAGTGGGGGGGCCAGCTTCACTGGCTACTTAGTATTAAAATAAAACAAGAGTATAACAAACCTACTCGCGACAGCTTGGGTACACTTTCCGGAGGCCTTGTGCGAAATAAAGTTCAATAAAATCTCCTCTATTTGGTCCGGGAGTTGATGACTTTTTTTATTTTCTAGCAGTCGAACAGAAAACTAGCGTAGTAGGCCGGGAGTTAGGCGTTAAGTTACTAATAGGTTTAAATATAGGTTTTGTTAATTGATTTATTTTATGTGTGATTTTATAATCTTTGTTCTTTTTATTGATTTCTTTCTTACTAAAAAATTTAAAAAGCCCTTTGACAGAAGCGACTACTAAATAAAAGTTCTTAATGACTCGCTGCAGTTTTTAAGTAAGTTAAATTTTTATGATCAAAAGAACAAAGAAGTGAGTAAAAGACTTAAGTTCATTTAATGTTGGCAAGTAACAATAAGGAGTCTGATTAAATTCTGGGATAAACTATTTAAAGTTGGCTACAAATATCTTAAAACGAGAAGATTAAATACTGATTGTTTGGAAAATTATTTTGGTAGAGTTCGTCAACAAAGCTAAAGCGGGAATTGTATAAGCCCGAATATAAAACCTACTCCGATCCAATTTCAACCAGCTTTTCAAAAATTATTTGTACAGAATTATTTTCACTCCAAAAACATGAACTGCAGAGATGATTTAGACCACATTTTAATAAATTTAAAATCGACGGTAATTGACCAACTATAGAAGCGAAAGCATTCTAATGCAAAATGCCTTCTCCTATGTTTGTGGATACTTTATGCGTAGGTGCCTAAAGGTTCATGAATGTGACATTTACAATGCTTTTAGCAGAGAATGTACGGCGCTCAATATAAAAAATTTATTAAATAACTTGAAAGCCTTTGATTTATCAAAAGGCACTTTGGGGGATTATTATCACCATCAGAAAGATGAATAGAGTATATATATATAATCTCTACGGGAAACCCAATTTCCTATCAAATTTTAATTAATATTAATTATGAATGTCCAAACTATCCCAAACTATTTTGATTGATTGATTAAATAATTTTTAAGGACGAAATTTTTTTATAGCAATTGGTAAATTTTACCAATTGGGTATTAAAAAATAAAATATGTGACCGAAAAGCTCCTAGAAAATTAAAAGTTTTATCCCATATTTGGTATAATGTTTTTATTTGTACTATAGTAAATAGTTTCCTTCTAAATATTCTCATACCCATTTTGACCATTACGTTTCGTTCGGGGGACACTTTTTCTTTTTTGTTTGAGTATGACATTTATTTTAAATTTATCATAGAAGGGGCAGTTAGATTTCACTTTTTTTTAAATGATATGTTTCTTAAAATATAAAAGTCAACTTTTCTTCCAAAAACCTACATGGTAAATGTCAAAATCTACTTCTTAAATTATTTTTTTTTAGTGCGAAAATTAATAATCAAAATGGATGGGAAAACTAGTGAAACACCCTGTCCCTAAACATACGTACCTTATTTGTAATATATATACGTACCATAATTATAATAAAATGGGCATATCTATTAATAATAATATAAGTACCCTATTTACAAAATAGTTTAATTCCAATCATAGAAAAAAATTGGGTTCGGTCTGTACTGTGCTACAGAACTAATTATGACCTTGGCGCCCGACATAGAAATAGTTCAGTGAAATACGAATAGATGGAGCACCACATATGATAACCAAAAAAATTAATACTACAAAAGAATATTGATTAATAAATAAAAAATCAATATTACTTTACACATGTAATGTAATATTGATTTTTCTTGGCATAGCAAGAAGGACCGTCACAATGAGTCCAAAAAATAACAAAAAAGTTTAAAAGATAAATCAAAAATTGCTGTTCTTGTGAATTTTTTAAATTTTTTTGTCTTTGGGCGCACTGAACTTAAAAGATAAATGTGTTTATGTACTTTTGACTCAAATGAAATGTTATGAAAACAATTTGCCTTTTAACTTATAAAACGTTGGGTAAAAAGATAAATACAGATAATAAATAAGTATGTGTAGTTAAAAAAAAATGGAGGTACATTTCCCAAATACAGGTTTAAAAACAATACAAGGGTTCATTATAGTTTTCACTCCCTTAACTCATTATTGGAGTGTTGAATACAAGAGTTCTTTTCTTTTTGTTACAAAGTTTAACATTTGCTATCCCTTCAATGCTAAGGAAGTAAAGAGGAGGTGAAAAATATAATGAATCACCTGGTAAAATAAGTGAAAACATAAAATATCACCTAAAATCGAGGTAAAAATTATATCAAAGAAAATAAATTTATTTTAAAGAAAATAAATTACCTAGAAATAATTATTCACATTGTATTTTGTATCTACCTTTATTTTGCATAAAGTTATTTCAAATTCATAAAAAAGGGTCGAACCCGCAGCAAGGCCAAAAAATATAACCTTTTACCTTTGACTTTTGTATATTTATCTGTTTTTTAGTTGTTTAGGGCAGTCACACACAGACTTGCATAAGATCACATTCTTGCTTGCTTTGTGTGGATTATAGTTTAACTTTGAATCGAGTCCTTAACTGCGTAAAAATTACCGTGCACGGCAAAACCATACCATAACGGTACAATTTTATAACGGTACAAGACTAATACCGCGCAAACCAATACCGCACAATACGTTTACCGCTATGCTAATGAAAAATACATTTTTCTTATTAAACCTTAGCTACTAAAACAAAAAAAAACAAATATTTGGGTGATCTTCGCGGTTTATGTCAGATTGCACTACAAAACACGTGCGCGGTGTATATTGCGCGGTAAAGACAGCGATTCTTTATCTATGAATGGTAAAATATTGACGTTCCATTAAAAAGTATACGTTTTTTAGGAGAATTTAAAATACACTTTTAAAACGAATACATATTTCGTCGTATGTCTTCAAGAGTTGTCAAAAAGAAATGAATAGAAGTGATATTTCGTTGAAAATAAATAAAAGTCAATAAAAGTTTCTGGATTGTTTCATGTATCGTATGCCTTGACAGAAAAACCAACAGGAGAATAGAGAGCACGTGCCAGTGCAGAACTAGCGGAGTTTCCCTAAATTTAAACACGCGTCGGATACATAACTATAAAAATGCTGTCACTTTTTGTAAGTTGAACAAAAACCCTGATGAAAACCAAAAAAGTTTTCCAAAAACTGTTATATTAAACACTAAAACCAAATTAGTTCTGACCGATGGGAAACTAGTTCCTATAAGTTGAAAACGCCACTACACGGTTTCTTAAAACGTTAATTTTATTACAGACAATATACAGGGTTCCTAAGCAAATCCTTAGGGGGCCAAGCAGCCCTGTATAAGACGCAGACAAACGGAAAAGCACATTAGGCAGAAAAGAATGGGCATGGGGCGATGTTGTCACTACATCTTACACGTAGTAAATCCATTCCAGGTTGTTCTTTTCTAATGTTTTCCATTTTCATACCTTTACGACTGGAATAAAAATTGTTTTTGCTCGACTTTAATACGAAACTGATGAAAGATATCATAAAAAAAATATTTTTTGGCTTTTCATTTTGTAACCATTGTCTTTACGCACTGTTTACAGGCTGGGGACTCAGATACATGCAAATGCCTAACCGAAAGCGTTCATACACGGCCGGAGAAATCGACTGAGATATTTCCGTAGAAACTTTATCAAGCAAATAGGACGGGTTGACGCCTTCGAACGTCCAACCCGGGTCTTGCACTTTGATTCGAAATCAAAAAGGAGGAACAGTCAGATGTGGGGCCGTGCACAAATTACGTAACGGTGATTTTACCAATTTTTGACCCCCTCCCTATGTAATGTATTGTAACGGTTTGGCACGCCACTCCCCTAATATTACGTAACGATATCAAGACCACTACCCCCCCCAAAAAAAAAAACTTTTCACTTATTTTCCAAATTTTCTTAGTTTCACACAAATGCAAACGTTGTCGAAAACCCCCCTCCCCCCTACGTAACGTTTTGTAACCCCCCTCCCCCCTATGACCATTACGTAATTTGTGCACGGCCCCTGTAGTCCCAGTGCGTTCCCGAAATTACGTAATTTTTGAAAAAAAATTATAAGCGGCGCCATTTTTATTTCGTGCTTTGTTTTTCTAACATTTTTGTGTTCGGCTAATTTAATTGAAAAATTTTTTCCTGCAGCGCCCTTTATCTTCTCACTCGAAACCAAGATCCCCCGTTTTAGGAAAACTGATCCCGTCTCTGTTTCTAAATTTTTTCGAATAAAAGTAGAGTATGACCATGGGGGAAATAATTTTTTTTTACGGTATGACGAAAATTTCGAGAAAGTTGAAGAAAAAAATAAAAAAAGTGGCAGAGCTCAAGTTTTTCGTAAAAAAAACGTTTTTTGTAAGGAAGCAGAGCAAAATAAATCTTTTCACCCCTTTTTGGGTGTTACAAATATTGGCAGCCCCTTATTTTTCGCTTTTACCCACCCGCTAGTTTTGAAGAATTGGTTCGCTACATGTTTCGAGATCATGTCATAAAACACCTCGAAAATATTAAATGTAGTGTAGGGCCAGCTTTATTTAAAATCAATAGTATGACAAGCAAAAAGCTCTGCAGGAAAAACAGCGCCGTTTATTGATTTCTTTGGCTGCTAGTGCTAGCTGCATGGTTTGGCCGTTTCCGGATAGATGTCACTAGTAGAACAGAATGAAAAGGAATTTAATTAAAAGCGAAGATATTTCTTTCTAATGTTAACAACCTCACGAGTTTATCGCTCAGTATCGTAAATAATGGACCGTGCCGCCTCCTTTAAGCAAGAAAAAGCTGTGGTTTGAACCTGAAAACATCTAGTTTTTCCTCGATCATCTCATGGTGTGGCCGCCATCTAGCGGAATTTGCAGACATCTTGTCAACGGTTATTATTGCAACTATGATTAATGCTCACAATGAAAGAGTGGCAATAATTTTTTCTCATGAAAGCAGTCCGGAGATAATAACAAACTGGCACCATTGCTCAATATATCTGTTTCTTTTGTGCGCGCAGAACTTTCTATGCCATTTCTGTTTGATTTATTGAAATCCTATCCCTAAGGAAAATCTTAGGAACCCTGTATATATATAATATAATATTATACCTGCTCTATTCTCTGTGATTTTATCAAGATTTAGGTGATTTTTAAAACCTGTCGAAATTTTATAATGAATTGTAGTTTTTATAAAAAAAAAACTTGCCAGAAAATATATTCAAATTTTAAAAACTAATTCAAAAATTAGAGTATGGTTTTTGAATAGTTACCCTAATAACAAAAAAATGGTTTTGGAAGAGAACAAAAAACAACTTAAATTTTTGTAATTTTCTTAAAAGTAATCTTGGTGAATTTTTTTGAGAAAATCCCGGAAAAGGATCTCTAAGGAAAAATTATTTTAGCTTGCCCAAAACCGTGCACCGTGCAGCTAAAAGAGCCGAAACGACTCCCTTTTGCAATCTACAATTTACCCAAAACCAACCGAAGCTACTACTCAACCCAAACCAAAATAATATTTTTGATTTTGACGTTTTTTAATACTTATGTAACAATCAATTTTTATTTTAAGTTTCTTTTCCTGGGTTTTCGAAGCTACAAAAAGCCCCCGGTAATAAAAAAACCTGGAAAAAAGCCACGGAAAAAACTGCCCGGAAAAATGCCCAAGAAAAAGAAACAGGAAAAATTGATTGTTACATATTAAAGAATAAGTTAAAATACATGAAAATCAGAATAGTAATTTACGTAACTAGTGCGGAAAGTGCCACTTTTCCGCACACGATTGCAGATGGCCGAACGACGCGTCAGCGAAGTTCGGCCAGCAATTAAGTGCGGAAAAGTCACTTTACGCGCGAGTTAGGTACAATATTTTTTCTACTCGCTTGACTGAAGTATTAAATTAACTCTTTATTTATCGTGACTAAAATGTTTACCTAAGACAAAAAAGAAAATTTTTTAAAATATAGCAATATATTAATTTTTTTATTTTTGGTTGAGTGCGGAAAATTACCATGAAGTTAACTTTTCCGCACTAGTGCGGAAAAGTGAATTTTGCGCACGAAAAACAGTGCGGAAAAGTAAATTTTCCGCACGCTAGTAGAAAAAATATTATTTTGGTTTAGATTGAGTGGGACTAGCTTGAGTTGGGTTGGGTTTGGGTCAGTTAGAATAATATTTTATTGGTTTTTTTTTTTTCGGGAAAAAACACCCAGAAAAATTTTCCAAAAAATCTTAGTTGTTAAAAATTGCACTTTTAAGCAGCACGACTATGATAGGAGTGGTGAGGAGGGGGATTTTTTCAAAAATATTTTTGCAATTTTACTTTGCTTTCATTGTTTTTTTATCAATATGGTGAAAATATATCCACGAAGGAAAATGAAGAGATATTTTTGTAAATGTGAACAACTTGATTTTTTAAGGGTTGATTTGAGGTTAAATAAGAGGACTTACCTGTACTTGATACCTCAAATGAAAGATAATTTTATTGCCTACAAAAAGTATTATAACAATTTTTTTAATAAAATGTTCTAGTTTTTGAGATATTGACAAAAAATGAAAAATTGTACCTTTAAGACGTGATTTTACCCCTACCGCACGGAATGGATTATGGCATCCCTTACCTCAAATGATCGAGGGTTCCCAATATACAATCTCATAAAGTAACAGTGACTTTCGCTCAGGAAATGTGGAAGTGACGTTCAAAACTTGTCATGTGATATCCTTACTTTTTGACGTCAAATATACATTAGAATTGGCTGAAATTTGAATGAAAGCACATTTTGTAAAAACTAAGACACGGATCGGAGCCTTTTTTGATTTTTTGCCGAATAAGTTGAAATTTGTTTGCAAGAGCACCGATTCAAATGTTTGAATATTTCGAAATGGTGGCCTTAAAAAAAAATTTTACCTTATTTGGCAAAAAATTTAAAAAAAGCTCGGAACCGTGTTTTGTAATAAATAAAATCCAACCGCGACAACCCCTAAGATACATAAAATGATAAAAGTATCATAAGTCTTTTTATTAAGGAAGGCACTCTGATTGCGTTGGTAATTGCAAATAAATACAATTGCGTGCCTTGTTAAAAGCAAGATGAGCCTTTTGGTTTAAGAGTTATAACCAGAATGTCTCATCAGTTTGAATGTTAAAAATAGAATCGTTCTCCAACTTAATCTACATATTATCTTTAAAAACATATCCCCTCTCTATGCAAAAGTCCCAATGTAATAGTGATTGCAAAATATTCCATTCGCTTCCTACCTAATCGTTTAGCGAAATGTACCATTTTTAGTGATTAGATGTTTATTGTCTTATTCACATGTTATAAGCAAAAATCTAAAAAATCATCAACAATAACTAAATCAAGAATGTGTCTATTAACAGATATCGTTGGATGGTAGATACGCATTTTTGCTCTGTTTCTATTATGAGTCTCCCTAAACTGTACTCACTCCCTTATTAATTTTTTCAACTAAACATCGTAAAGCTGATCATTAGTTATATAGCTTATAATACCAGACACGGTATTAGGTGATGCTGAATGTGGGCGTCTTCGTAATATAGAAATATGGCTCCTTGGTTTATGACAAAGATTTTACGAGTAAATTAAACTGTTCGGCAATTTTGCTTGAAAAATAGGAGTGTAAAATATTATAGAGGGAAAACTTTTCCCTTAAAATCTTATCATCAAATTCTCCCAATTTGCTTACAGAGACCAAATAGGACTGTTTAACTTAAATCTAAGAAAACGGCCGGAGTAACCCTTTTCTTTATCGAAATGCGATGAGATCTATCGCATGAGATCTATCACCTGCCACGATCGCAAAGCAATTTAGAAAGCAATACATTAAAAAAAACCTCTTTATTGCGCAAGCGTCACTAAATTCGAGACTGTTCCCTGGTTCCAGAATATGCGATCGGGATAGACTCTAGATCTGTGCATCGGGAACGTATGATTTTCATGAGATCCGTAAGATCAGATCATCGCCGCTCCCTGTTCAAGAATACACGTCCTGAAAGTTCGGTATTTGCATCTCAGATCAGACGAATTTTTGATCACGTATCTGATTGGTTAAATTACACAACGTGGTACACGCGTTAACGAATCAAAATGCGTAGTGAGTCGTTTTCAGATTATTACCTTAAAAAATGGTGAATGCGCAAGCTATTTTAACGAGACTTGACATTTTATTTCTCTCAGTTTTTTTATTGTGGGTTAAAAACTGCAAAACACGAAGTATAAAAGGGTAAAAAAAAGTTGCTATTGGTTCTTCTGAAAACCATTAAGTAAGATATAAATTTTCAAAACTCCCGCTTTTTGACAATAAAAATATGGCAACCCTAACCCCAAAGCTAGAAAGTAGCTGTGTCTAGTGAAAAAAAGAATTAAATAGTAATTTATTTCCTTAGGAGACAAAGTAGAACTTTGTCTGCGAGGCAGCACATAGACAGCCGAGCTGAAAACGAGTCTGACTAGATGGCGAGCAAGACAAAGTTTTTTTTTGCCTCCGAATGGAATATGCTATTTTTTTAAAATGAAATGTGTTCTGACATTCCTTTATTATTTAAATAAGATTTTGTGAAAGCTATGAGTAATATGTTTGATGATTTATTTTTTTTTATTATTTGGTAATTTCCACAGCTTGCTTTATTTTTTTTTCATTTTCTAAATCTAAATTACTTGAACAAACAGAACAGTATTCCATGAGTTTTTAAAATAAACCACATTTTTATAAAGCCAATAGCCAAATTTACGTAATTTTACAATTTTGTAAAATAGGGAAGTTTTAACATTTTTTAGAATTTTCTTACTTTGATGATTTTTACGTGTTTTTATATGAAATTTTAAAGACTAAGGATAGCTATGTTTTTTGCTGCTACTCAAGTAAAGAATCAAGTTGGCAGGCATTCAATATTCCTTAAAAATTACAATCAAGAATGTCATGAAATGTATTTTAGATAGGTATATCTAGAGGCCCTGTATACAATTTTTGAGAGTTATTGTTTTACCAGAAGTGAGCAACTGGATTTGACAGTTGTTAGGGAAATGTTTGAAATTGTGTGTTGGTAATGATAGTTGGTAACCCCTGACAATAAATAACTTTATCACTGTCAGATTTTTGATTAAGAAACGTCAGGTTTAATAAAAATACGTGCCTCGACGAATTTGTATTATTCCGTTAGCCAACGGAGAAAGAAACTCAGAAAAAGTGAAAAGAAAGCATGCATTTACCAAGCTGAAAAATTAATAAAAATAGCCGAATTAATATATAACACATTATGTTTCCATGTTTTATTGTAAGAAAAAGAGTAACAAAAATTTAGATTATAGGAATCTTTAATATTAATATCTATCATGTGTATTCACTGTTTGTTTTTTTTGTCAAAGCTTGACATATTTTACTAACCAAAAAAAAATCAATCATTTAAAAACTGTCTGGGGAAATTATAAAAAGAGACAACAAAATATCAGTCGATTTCATAAAATCCGTTTGAGAGGGCAATATGAGTTGCCCACCTCTAGGGCCTCTAGGTATATCTAGTTTCAAACATTTCTCCAACACCTACCGTAATGTTTAAAATAAAACCGTTTGCTATTTGTAGCTGTAATTTTGTTGGAAACATTAATATTATATTATTGTCTCCACCTTAAGCCCAAGTAACACATACAAAAATATTAGTGATGAGCGTATCTATGATTTTTAGGTCAACGGCATACCGGTGATGGTGACTTATAAGTCATTATTTCTTTTAACAGTGACTGAGGTCGCTGTTTTACTGTATTAACAACAACAGTCATTGCCCAGCAGGCAGTCAAACAGCGGTTAGATTAACACCCAATAACAAAGCAGTAAGGGTATAATTTTTGGTCAACTGTGACTGCACAAAGATTAAACATAGACGTCGTCCGTCGATAAGTTTACGACTATACTTTAATAGTGACCCAGGGCGCTGTTTTAAAAAATAGGTCACCGGTAGTAACCGTGGTGACCATCTAAGTCACCGGTATAGAAATATCGCCCATCACTAAAAAATATAGACTTTAAAGCCAATTCAATGCTGCAAAAACGTTAGTATATACAGGTCTCCTTTTGCCTAAAAATAGAGCTTCATTTAATCTGTAATAAAAACAGTTCGTGTATATAAACAGATAAACCGCATATCAAAAATTACCAAATTTTGCACAGCGGAGGCTTCTGCTAGCCCCCACAGACCATTCGCGTGGTTTTTCAAATATATATATATATATATATATTGTTTTTATTTAGTTTTTTTAAATAATCGATAATTTTTACCGTGAATTAAACGTTATTAGGATACATAAAATTATGTAAAAAACTTAAAATTATGCAAAATCCGAGAAATGGTTCCGGAATAATGCTTTAAACTTTCCCCGTACAAAGTTACATTATTTACAAATTTGATTAACAGTTTTTTTAAATTAAGTAGTTGGAAGAAGCGCATTTTTTATTCAAATTCATCCTTAAAATTATTTTCCCACTAAATTTACATTCAAAATAACTTCTATAGTTAAATCATCTAGCTAATCAATTTTTTAAACGTAAAACTTATACCTAAAAATATGCTAAAACTTAACTAACAAAATAGTTTCAATATTATTAACTTTTTTTTCTTAAAATACAATTGAAAAAATTCCAAGATGGCAACGGCAGTTATTTGTTAACCTTATGTAAACTGCATAAATCACTTTTATTTACCAACCAAGAGTTTAGACTACATACGTTATCTATAAAACAATAAAGGATATTAGATTATAGGCTAATTATACAAAGATTTACAAACAAAGCTAACTACAGATGCAATGCCTGATGGGTGATCAAAAATGGCGGCCTCGAAAAAGGGACGTTTTCCGAACTTTCGGTAGTTTACAAGAAATCCAGTAATTGTTCTGTAGATTAATTTACCGTAGAGTTTAAAACATAGTTCATCGAAAACTTTCGCACACTATCACAGAAAAACTACTTCTACTTCTCAGTGATTTGCCGATTCCAAAAAAACATGGCGAACAACAAGCAGGACGGCCACTGCGACTCGAAATAAAAGCGCGGCGAGGAGCATGCCAAACTGAGCTGCGTTCGAGCTAGGGCAGCCACGCTCTTTTTGGGCAAGGACACAACTCCCTTAAATTAAGTAGGCCTTTTATATATAAATTAAGGTCATTTAAATAAGAAACCACCAATTTTCTACGTTTTCGTAATCTGCGTTGCACCAATAACCATTTTTAACTATTTTATAAACAAAATTTACGAAAAATAATTTAAAGAAAACGTTATTTTGATCGCGGGTATAAACGCCGTATGTCTGAGACATGCAGTAGACGTTCATCTTTGCTCAATCCTTGATAACGCGCGCGAAAACATGTGACACAGTTACTTCTGCCTGTTCCCCGCTACTACCCCTACCTAATTTTTGGAGCTTTAGAACACCGGTTTCCAAACAGTTGTTAAACGTATATATATACCACAATTAATCTAGTAAAAAAGTGGAAAAAAATAACACATCTTTAATTTTTGGAACAGAGCTTTAGAATACATTTATAAACAACATACCGAAAGTCCCTTAAAATCCCCCGGATCTGAGGTCTGCCATATTGAAAAGATAACAGTTTTTTGACATACATTTTTTAGTATCTTTGTTTATCAGCGTCATCAGCTAAAATTCGGTATGTATTGTTAAGTTGAATTCTGACAGTTTTGACAGCCCCTATCTCAGAAAATATTAAAAATAGGTCTATAGTGTGGAGCATTTTCAAAAAGCATATTTTAAGGACAATTATTTATGTTTATAATAATTTCATTGAAAATTTATTTCAGAAAAAGTTCGTCAATAGGGGGGGGGGGCTGAGAGGGGTAGGTGTAAAAGTAAATATATTTGCGACCAGTCTTATATCGGCTTGTACATATGTTATTATTACTTTTTTTGTAAAAAAATCTGTCATTTTTTCAATGTAGTGGACCTCGGAGCCAGGGGATTTTAGAGGACTTTCGGTGTTGTTTATGAAGGTATTTTAAAGCTCTATGCCAAAAATCAAAGATGTGTTATTTTTTTTCACTTTTTTTACTAGATTGACTGGAGTAATAAAGATCGAGAATATTCGGTACCTTCCATGCGGCCTTTTTAATAAAGCTGAGAAATGTCGTGCCGCTCATATTCTATCTATTTTTTTTTTATGGCAAAAGTCAATAAAGCTTTATCAATATTTTAGAAGGATGCAGTTTACCCTTTTGGGGCTAGTTGCACCTAATCTCGAACGCGGCTCAGGGTGGCCGACCACAGCGCCCCCTCGCGACTTTCGTGCATATCGACAGCAAGTGGCATAAAAACGCGGTAAATGACAAATATACACTTAGGACGCACCAGTGCATCAGAAGGAAAACGCCCAAAGAAATGAAAACGGTATGGTAGCAATTACCCCATTAAATTTTTATTTATTAGTCAAAATATAATATCACTAAAATTACGTGCAAACCACATAACAAAAACATTTCGGCAGCAATTACCACTGTGTCTTTTGGTCACAAGTCTGTGTTTTATAATGAAGCGAAAATACATCACACTTTGTCTACATTTTAAAGATGTGTTTTTTACATTCTTATCAGATACTCAATTTAATGCGAGATAGATGGTTAGCATGTGCCATCGATACCTTTAGGAATATATATTACTTTTTCTTGTCGTTAGCATATACGTAGAATTTCCTCAAAAAAATTAGGATATGCTAAGAATATTTTAAATGATTATCATATATTCAAAAACTGTAAAGAATTGGGGAAAACACATCGATTTTGTTTATAAGGGGGAGACTTTTTGGCTTCTGGACATTCTTGGAATGTTCTTTTTTGACATTTTAGGGATGTCTATATTTTACAGACAGATTAGATAGTACACTTTATTTTAAAAAAACGCATACATGCAGTCAAAAAATTGACGTTTCTAAAGTGTATAATATATACGGACTACCAGCTAAAATGTCTAAAAACTTCAAAAGTACGACAATTTGTCATATTGTTTAAAAAAGGTCTCTAAAACTGAAAATATTTTTTTACTTAAATTAAAGGCAACCTTATTATTATATTAAATTTTGCATAGTACTAAAAAATCAGCAAAAATAAAGTTTTAGTAAAGTCTTTATTAAACAATATCAAATTATCACTCGAGTAACGGACAAAGGCTGTTCTATAAAGAGGGCGGTAACCCATTTTGGGGTTGATAAAATAACAATAATGCGATGGAAACAGCGCTGGATTAAAAACAATTCGACGAATAGGAAACTTGGATTAGGACAAAAACGATTAACTTAAAAAAGAACTAAACTAAATAATTTAGTATTTAAAAGGATCACCATTTTTCTCTATTACAAGCTGCAAACGTCTGGACATTGAAAAGGTTGAATTTTGAAAATACTGATGGTCTTCTGAGAGCTGATCCAATGCGCGATAAATAGCATCGCTTAACTCTTCAGCATTTCGTGGTCTCCAATTTCTTTGGTATATTATTTTAACGATTCGACCCCATATATTTTCCATTGGATTAAGGTCAGGGCTGTTGGCTGTTTCTATATTATTATTCTGAAACCATTGGCGAACAACATTAGTCCTGCTGATAAACGAATTCATTATTTTCATGTAAAGCCTGTACAGATGGCAGCATAACGTTTTCAAGGATTTCAATATATCGTTCGATTCTCCAAAAAAAAAACCAAACCTCTAGCACTAAACCAGCCTCACATGTGTACAGAAAAATGTCCAGCTTTTTTAATTTGGTTTGTATATTCGGGTTTAAATGTAGAATTTGGTAGACGATAAACTAAAATTCTCCTGCTGCTTGAAGATGATTGAAAATTTTTTTCTGTCAGTGAAAACCACCCTCTCCCAGAAATCATAATCACGAAGAACGTTGTTCAGTGCAAAAATCACTCTGGCCTATTTTTGTTCTTTTTTTAGAAAAGGCTTCTTTGCAGCAACTCGACAAGAGACTTCTGATTTCGTTACTCTTCTATTTACTGTTGCTAAGGAACCCGGAAATAATGTTACATTAGCTGCTTCAACCGACGTTGAAAAAGGATTTTGTCTGAGATGGTCAATAAGTCTCTCATCTTGCACTTCAGAACTTACTTTTGGTCGTCCTGATCCATCTTTCCTATCCGTAGAATTATTTTCAATCCAGCGCTATTTCCATCGCATTATCGTCATTTTATCAGCTCCAAAATGGATGGCCGCTCTTCTTATAGACCATCCGTCTTCTATAACTCGAGTGATAATTTGAACTTTTGTGTGGCATTTTTAAGGATGCCACACTGAATTTTAAGCTGTCAGGCATACTATGCCGGTGATGCCTTATAATAGTAAACGCTAATGGAAAGCTAAATTTTGTGGCATAGGAAAAAATGCATGTATGAGTTTTTTTTGAAATCAAGTGTATGTATGTTGGCCATTTAATAGGGTTCACCTGGATTCAAAAACTGTTATTAATTGGAGAAAATGCTGAAACACGTCGATTTTGTTTGCAAAGTTTGAGGGTTAAACTTTACCCCTATATTTTGAATAGGGAAAGTGGGTCGAGTAATACCTTGTTTTGAAGGTTTCCCGAATGTTTTGATAATCGTGTAAAAATTTCGAAAATCTATCAATTTGTTTTTGAGATATTTAATTTCAAAGTAAGCTCAAATTGTACAGGTAAATTTCACCTCTCCTATAAATGTATCCTCAAAGAAAAAATGCAATGATAACATGTACTATTAACAAAAACAAAGTCGACGTGTCTCGGGATTTCTCAAAAAAAAAATCTTTAAAAAACTAGTTTTGCATTTGTCCATGCAATTGTGAAAGCAAATATCTATGGATAGATTTTCGAAATTTTAACACCAATGTCAAGACATTCAGGAGACCTTCAAAACAAGGTATCACTCGACTTACTTTCACTATTCAAAATATAGGGGTAAAGTTTACCTCTCAAAAGGGATCGACGAAAATCGACGTGTTTCAGCATTTTCTCCAATTCATAACAGTTTTTGAAAAAATCCAGGTGAACCCTTTTAAATGGCCAACCCTGGATGTATGTAATTCTTTGCATGTACTATCCAATCTGTCAGGATGGCCATGTGTCTGCAAAATATAGACATCCCTAAAATGTCAAAAAAGAACACTCCAAGAATGTTCAGAAAGGACATGTCTGGGATGTCCAATGAGGACATTCTTAGAATATTTAAGTAAAGACATCTGAGTATATCCCGAAAAATAATGATATGGATGTCATAAGAGAATAATCTTGCATAGATGTATCACCATCATCATCATATAATTCTTGATAACAATTTAACTATTCAGTTCACAGTTTAAATAATTTTGCTGTCTACATCTATAAAAATAGTATCTTCAGTGAAGAAAAAATCATCAAACTATCGTCATCTACCCACAATTACTCTAAAGGCGGACGGATTTGTTAAAGTGCAGGTGCCCGGACAGTTCCAAAGAAGACGTTTCCAGAACGTCCAGAAAGGATATCCCTGGGATGTTTTAAAAAGACGTTCCCAGAATGTCCAAATGCGGATATTCGGATATTATATCTATATTCCTACATCTTATGTAATATATTCTTCTTTTATTCTTAAAATATTTCAATGATGGTGAAATGAAATGCTATTAGGGATATTGATGTTCTTTTGTAGTTGCTAATTAGAATAATAAGCGCCAAATATAAAAAATAATGTTGTAACATGTACTAAGGATGTACTCAAAAGATAATACTATTGATCTCTTTTGACAGAATTTTGTGCACATGCAAATGAATGTTCTTCCTTATTGGTTTATTCTTGCCATGTACCATGCACTTCTTTATAAGTACAACCTTAAATGGTATATTGTTATATCTTGGACCCCAAACAAAAAATTAATTTGCTTTTATTTTTAAATTATTCTAATAAACCTCTACATAATGAATTAAGATGTGGTACTCCTAAAATATTTTTAAAAGGAAGGAAAATGGGATTAAATAATTAATTACTTAAGATTTGTTCCGTCAGTATAACATGAAATTGCTCGTTTGTGCTAATTTTTACAAGCTTTTATTTAACTTGCAATGTATGTCTGTATATAACTATGTAACTAGATATATTTGTTCGGGTGGAATCTTGCAACTTAATTTTGACCCGAATTTGAACTTCCCGACATGCGATCGGCTTCAAATATGGCATCCTCATATAGTTGCGGTGAGAATACAAGAATATAGTGTGATGAAATTGCCCACCTACTCGAAAGGGATGGAGGGGAGTACAGGGCACTTGAGGATGGAGATAACGAATCAGATTTTGAAAATTTAATATAGCGGATCGATGCTTCCGATATTTAATAGGCCTTCAACCTATTCGAGTTTTAGTGAGCTTTGAACGTATGTGGCGGCCATTTTGACAATTAACTAATGTAATAACTGTCAACAGTGTAAAAAATGGCGGCGGCATACGTGTAAGGGTACTAAAACGGGAGGTGTTGGCCGGCCTCCATGTCGGAGGTATCGAGCGGATTCAAGATGAACGATTTTGGTCTCCTTTTGCTAACCAATTTTAACTAACCTATACACATCCGATTGCCTTCAAATTTGGCATGCATTTATAGTTCCAGTGACAATACAATAATATATCATTATTAGGCACCCCTCCCCCTTACGAAGGGAGTGGAGCGGGGAAAACACCTATGTTTGTCCGATTTCAACTAAAATTGGTATACGGGGGCTTTTGGGGATAAGGAATACTAATTTTTGATCAGATTTTCAAAATTCAATGTGGCGAATTCAAGATGGACGAATTTCCACATCCGATTGTGTTCAAATTTGGTATGCGTTTATAGTTCCGGTGAAAATACACTAATATGGTATTCTCAGGTACCCACCTCCCTCTAACGAGGGAAGTGGAAGGGGAAAAAGATTTAGTTTGTTCGGAATGGACGATTAAGGTTACAAATCTACAAATTAAGGGTGTGTGTTCAAATTTGGTATTCGCTTATAGTTCCGGCGACAATACAATAATATGGTATTATTGGGTACACACTTTCCTCTAACGAGGGCAGTGGAGGGGGGAAAAGATTTAGTTTGTTCGATTTAAATCAAATTTGGCACGGCACACAAAGATTTTTCGTGACGGGGATATGAATTTTTTATCAGATTTGAAAATTTCGATATGGCGGATTCAAAATGGACGATTCAGGGTACAAATCTAAAAATTAAAAAACATATTTTTAATAAAAAAAAACACTTTAATGAGCAAGCTTTTATTAAATGCACTTAAAAGTAAAAAGTAATTTTTTATCTTTCTTATACCATAATAAAAGCGATGGGCACAAATTAAAAATTTTAAGTTTATGGTGACAAAGAGAGAACTACAAAAGAAGAACTAAATTCTTCTTCTATTCGAATGATAAACATAATACTTTCATCCAAAGAAGCTAAGAACGGGTGATATTGCCGTGCTTGTCAAGCCTTTGAAAATGTCCTTAGGTCATAGAGTAATACAACTGTTTTATACGATACCCAGCCACTGACGATACCTAAAGTTAAAATTTTTAATTTGCGCCCATCGCTTTTATTATAGTATAAAAAAGATAAAAAATTATTTTCTACTTTTAAGTGCATTCAATAAAAGCTTGTTCTTTAAAAGTTTTTTTTTAAATTTATTTATTAAAGTAAACCAACGCTAAGGGTTCGCTACCCAATAGTGAGTTTCGAGGGCAGTTTTAAGCGTTACTATTTTTTTGTGTCAAAACCTCGCCGGCCGTAGCTATTTGCAGCAAGTACTGCCTTTCCAAGCTGCCAATACCGGCAAAGTACTAAGTAGGAAGTACTTAGTTAGTATTGATTTGGAACAACGGCCAGCATCAGGCCAGCAGGTATATTTTTAGTACAGAAAAAGCTGTACTTTTACTGTAATATTTTCTTTGTACTTTTTTAGTAATAGCAAAAACTATAAGTACTAAGTAGAAATTAGTTTCAGAGAAAAATTAAATAAAAATTAAACAAAATAATCTCACACCTTCGGGCTATAGTTTCTCCCCAGATTTTAAGTAAAAGAAAAGTACAACTGGCAACGCCTTGTTATTTAATTTTTTAATCTTTTGCCAGAGTGCACAAACATCGCGTGCGTAAACATCAGAATTCGCTGAAATTTTGCAGGGCTGATCATTTTTAAATGCGTAACAAAAATATCTGAAGGATTTTTCAAAATTCTCAATTATTTTTTCTTCAAAATAAAAGCTCTGGTGCTGTCATCTATCCCAAAAGCCTCAAAATAATTGTGGTTTAGAACAAACCCGATTTACAAAAGAAATTAAGAAATACTCACAATATCCGCTGGATTACATTTTTCCTTTTTATATTTCCTTGCTTTAGCGAAAATAAAAACTAAGTTTCCTTTTTCCTAAAAGAAAACCGATCAATCAATCACACTTCATTGAATTTGGGAGACACACGTATTTCAAGTGTTGGCCGATAGATCGCAAAGTTTATACGATTCCATGGTAACTGCAGGTGTTTTGTCAACAAACTTTAAATCGGGCCGCAGTGGGGCAGAAGAGTATTTTTACGTTTTCTGACAGAAAACCATTCGAGGTTATGTTTATCTTTCAAAAATGTGTTTTGAAAAGCATTTTTCTAATACCAATGAAACCACTCCACGTGTGCGCCGAAAAAGGCCTAGGCTGCGCGGGCATTACCCTGAATATATCAAAGAATCAACAGAACTTTACTGGCTCTCTGGGATTAGAAGGAATTCGCGTAGAAACATTCGGCGCCTATAACCCCACATAATTTTGTTTTTATTTTGATTCAACCATTTTTTTTTCATTTAAATTATTGCGGCATAGTTATGTGCAAGTGTACTAGTGAAATCTTGGAATGGAAAGGATAGATTTTAGAATCTTAGTTTCAAAAAATCAAACACATGGATACTTGAATAGTACTAAAAAACAAGTCAGTAAAGCTCCATTTAGAGGTTGGAAAGACTCTTGCTAGTCGTTGACGCTCCTGTTTAGAATGGATTATGATTATTTCATCTAGCGCTAGTAGCTGATTTTTAAATCTGCATGCTTTTAAGTTAACCTGTTGTCGGTATCACCTAGCGGGAGTCTTTCCAATTTAATTATAAATTCACCTGTAAATTCAACCATAAACATTACGTTACATTAGCGATTTTTAGAAGGCAATTCTGCAAAAATGGTTTTCTTTTATTTTAGTATTTTACTTGATTTTTTAACGGCGTAGAACGAGAAAAGTCGAAATAAGTAACCTAACCCCAAATTTTTGACCTGGTCTAAAAAAATCTCTGGTGTCCCACTGTGGATAAACATAAATAAAGTCTCCGTGTTGCCATGGAAAACAAATTCAATGACGTAAAATTTTGCAAAAAAAATCAGGTCGACTTAGTAAATTGGTTTCCCGTACAGTGCTGCTAAAAACAATTCCCCAGATTGTAACTACGACCTTAATAGCACAATACATTCTAGGGACACCCCAGAGACAACTTAATAACTTACAGAGACTAACAAGTGAAAGTAATGCTTGTATTAGGTAAACACCTACCTTGCCCCGTCCATCTTTTTCTATATGATTATGAAAGAAAGACAACATTTTTCAATGTCAAAATAAATATATTTTACACAATTTTAATTTTTTACCTGCCGGTTTCTGCCACCGCTTGTCAAAGTCTGTCAAGCCTGGCAAGCGTTTTTTTTTTTAATTTTCAGAAGTGAGTTATTTTAATCAGTTGGTATATAGTGGATTAAAAAGTTATTGTAAAATCTAAAATACCATTCAAATCAAGCTGGATCACTATCATTAAAGCTAGAGAGCGTGTGACTATTTGCAGAGTGCCGAAAATTGGGGTTCAGATTTTTTGCGAATCAAATCCCTGAAGAAAATATTGTGATGATTTATACAGAGTTAAGCAAGAAGATAATAGGTTAAAATGCAACAATAACAACAAATATATGTATTTTATTAAGCCTCTGGCTGTACAAGTAGTTCCTTCCTGTAGCCACTGGCTGTGCTCGTGTCGCCGACAAACAATGTTCTCCAAGTATAATACAGTATGAGTCACTCTCGCGTAGCTATTACTTTCTCTATGGGACACCCCCAGAATGACCTATTTGGATGTTTCGAATGACCCATATAAGTCCCATTTAGGTCAAATCACAACCCAACCGCATAACCTCAGAAGAGAATAATAAATCTTAGAAGTATCACCATCATGTTCCTAAACATGTTGATAATAATATTCATGTTCATAGTTTATAAACTTCTCCCTGTCTATGTAAATATATATGTAATGATAGTATCTTCTATAGAGAAAAAATATTGAAACTAGCGCCCTCTACTCACAATAGATGCAAACTAACTATTTTTTAATGCAATTGTTGTGTACAATACTTGCTGATTTTCATATCTATTGTACATACATGTTTGCCACTACTACTAATATGCTTGATTTTTTGTACTTTTTTTTAAATATTTTTGTATGATCTATTTTTACATTTAAGAGTTTGTTTATTTCTTGCTTATACTAAAATAATTTGAACTCACTTGTTTGGATATACTTAGAAAATGTTTTTTTGCCATTAACTCTGGCTGAACTTAGAATTAAAAAAAAAATAAAGTACAATTTCTTGCTTTATTTAAAACAAAGTACTAAAATGTTGCCTTTTTCGCGCTTTTTTGGAATGTACAAACTATACCATATAAAAATAATAAAAAAATGCACGTCATTGCCGATGCCAGCACTTGCCAACAGTTAGAGAACAATATTAGTAAAGTACCAGCAGACTGATGTTTGCTGGGTAATCTTGCCCACTACACACCCTCGTGCAACAGCTTGATTTGGCGCCCTCTTTACGGCTTATAACATTTTTCGCGGGGAAGGATGTGTATGGCACCACAACAAAAAATGTATATGTGTGGTAGGCAAATAAAGGTAAAAATATATTAATATAAAGCACGCAATATTTACTTAATACAAGTAAACTTTACCTTATTCATTTGAGCAGTATAACCAATAACTTATATTGTTGAGTTGATTTTAACATTTTTTACCAGAATAGTTCAATCAAAGTCTATTATTCTCAAAGAAATTAAGATAAACTAGAAGGCCCACTGCATGGTTCTTGAGTCACTATATTTACACCAAATTATTGAAGAACCAACGCGAACTGCTATTACAGGGCTAACCTTAATAGATTTAATTTTAACTTCCAGTTTATCGCTAATTAAATCATCGGGAGTCATTTCAGCTCATCATATGTCAGACCACGATCTAATTTACTGCGAACTGGACTTGACCACGACGAGGTTCGCTACAATCCTTAAAATTTCAAAAGTATAAATAAAGAAAATTTTTTGAGGGATCTTGAACGGGTCCCGTTTGGTCACCTTTACAGTTTTGCGGATCCTAATACTAAAGTAAATTTTTTATCCAGTGAAATAATAAAACTTTTTGACCGACAAGCACCTGTAAAAACTATTAGGGTAAAAAAAAAGTATAACCTCTGGTTGACAGTCGATTTTGATTTATATATATAAAATAGTAGGTACCTCAACATTTTTTATATTTTATAAACATAAATTGTAATTATTAAATGTAATTAATATTAATTCATATTCTTTCTTCGCTAGAAATCCTTAAAGCTCCATGTATAAATGTTTTTTTATTATGGGGTTTACGTGAGAATCGAGTTCTTTTTATGTTCATTTTTTTTTGTTTTTTTTGTCGCTTAAGATGAAAAACAGAGGGAGTAAAATTCCCTAGTGTTAAAATAACCACCTGATCTTCGGCGTTTTTCTAGCTCCAATTATTATTTTATTATATTATATTGTTTGTATTATTTTCAAGCTGGAAAATAAAGACCTATTTATTATTATTTATTTATTTATGTATTGGAGGCAAATCAGTAACCAAATCTAAGGAAATTGCTGAGGAACAGTTATGGCAACATTTTAGAGTCGCATTCTGATTGGTTCTGAAACAATATTTAAATGTGTGTGATGTGTTGTTTACCCAGGAAAAGATAGTTCCGGCGACTTTTCGGCACTTTCTTCACGTAACGCACACTTCTTATGCATTTTTATGTGTGTTCAAAAAACACAAAAAACTAACAAAAACCCGACGGATCGATTGGACCTGAGATATAGTCCAATTTTTTGATTTTTTGATGAGCGGACTGACGTCATTTTTTCCTCTGAAAACTCATTTCTTTGTTGTCAACATTTCGCATGTCAAATAATTTGTTGTTGGCAATTTGAAGTTACAGTTGATACAATCAACGACGTTACATATTTTTACATATTTATTGTCGCTGTCTAAAACAATGTGTTACTTAGAGATCCAAAAAAATTACGTCAGTCCGCTCATAAAAAAATTGGACCATAACAAAACGTTCTTCGACAAATCAATAACCTTTTTACTCTGGTTGTCCAATTTTAGGGAGTAAATGTCCTAGTCCTCATTTCAATAATTGTTTCTAGAACATATAGTGAAGGGGCATGTGTAAGTCCGTGAGATTTTTAATGAAGAAGTTTTGTGACTATGTGGGAATGATAGCTCTTTAGTCACACAATTAAGTGTTACCGGGTGTTTTATTCGCATCCGTGTAGAAGAGGTTGTTATGACGACATTTTTCAAGATGGCGGCCAAAAATCATAAAAATACAACTTTCGCAACCAGACCATGATTATAATCGATTTCCTATAATTCGAGGACGAGGATTCCAAAAAATTTACTTGGAAAATCGCAAAAAACAAGATTTTTGTCATTTTCTTTTCAAAAAAATCTTAATACTTCGACGTTTTGTCAGTCCAAATTCAAATGTATCTCAAACTATTAGGCATGTATGCCAAATTTGATCCTTAGAGTTTGATCTAGTTTAAAGCTTCATGACCTTGAAAAATACCCCAGTAAAATTAACAAATTGCAAAAATAACATACTAGAGGGCGCTATTCATCAACTATTTAAGCGAAGAGAACCAAATTTTGCAAAAAATATAAAAAGTTCAATTCCAACAATCTTGTTAAAGAAAATCATTTATTCAGCTATGACGTGTTTCAATATGGCGGCTGATATATCAAAATGGCGACCTATAACCACATTTTATTTTATCCAGTTGTAGTAAGAAAGTAAAAATGGCAAGGTGGCTATCAATTCTTATTGTCTTATTTCCGCTTACTATGAAAAAAAATTTTTGTTGTTACATAACCCCGATTGACCTTGAAAATACCATGTAAAATTGAAAAACCAGCTTTTTGTAGTGTTTTTTCCAATATACCATTGCTCAAGAACTTAAAGTGCCGGAGATGAAACTAGTATCTCTACCATTTTTTTTGATCTGGCGTTCCAGATGTTGGTGTAACAAAACGTTAAATTATGGAGAAGTAGAACGTGATTTTTTTGTAATTATCGTCCTCGAGTTATATGAAATCGAGTATAATCACGCACCGGTTGCAAAAATTGTATTTTTTATGATTTTTCGACCGACATTTTGGAAAATGGCATATAAAACACCTGGTCCAGAATATGGTAATGTATATCTAACTTCTGGTAACTCTTTTATAGGTAATTTAAATGACTTTGTTCGCTAAAGAAGTAAGTAAAACATAAAATTAATAAAAAGAGAGTTTTACCAACAGAAAACTGTTGGATTTTTTGCCTTCTCCACCAGTTCTACCACTGACTGGTTTCAGACACAGTCCATCCACCAGTCGGAGAAGGCGAAAAATCCAACAGTTTTCTTTTTTTTTCTTTCTTTTTTGTTGGTAAGACTCTCTTTTTATTTATATTTCACTCCACAATGGACATTGTGAATTTATTTCTCCTTCTGATAAAATTAATAGACAACAACAGGCATATAGGTCATTTTTACCGGGGTATAGCATAAACATCTGAGACGTGAGGTTAAAAAAAATGGTAGAGAGGTTTAAAATTAAGTGTTTGTTTATAGCTAAGATGTTGATTTCATCTCCGACGAAAGTTTTTGCGTCGTTGTAAATTATAAAAAAAAAACACTACAAAAAGCTTGTTTTTGAATTTTACATGGTATTTTCAAAGTCAATCAAGGTCATACATCAACTAAACTTTTTTTGTCATAGTAAGCACAGACAAGTCAACAAGAATTGATGGCCACCTTGATTTTTTTACTTTTTTACTAAATTGGATAAGATAAAATGTTGTTATAGGCCTCTATTTTGAGATATCAGCCGCTGTATTCAAACGCGCTATATCTTATGTTTGTTACTCAATTTGGTTCTCTTGGCTTTAATAATTGATGAATAGCGACCTTTAGTATGTTATTTTTGCACTTTGTTAATTTTGCTGGGGTATTTTTCAAGGTCATGAAGCGCCAAACTCCATCAAACTCTAAGGACTCAGTTTGGCATATATGCCTAATAGTTTGAGGTACATTTGAAGTTGATCTGACAAAACGTCGAATTATTAAGATTTTCTGAAGAGAAAATGGCAAAAATCTTGTTTTTTGCGATTTTCATAGTCATTTAAAGTCGAATGACCTTAAAAGTAAATTTTTTGGAATCCTTGTCCTCGAGTTATGTGGAATCGAGTATAATCATGCCCCGGTTGCGAAAGTTGTATTTTTTATAATTTTTGGCTGCCATCTTGAAAGATGTGGTCATATCAACCCCTTCTACACGGATGCAAACAAAACACCCAGTAACACTTGATTGTGTGACTAAAGAGCTATCAATCCCACATAGTCACAAAACTCCTTCATAAAAAATCCCACGGGATAGAAATTATCGACATATGACCCTACACTAATAAAACAAAACATTATGTTAAATAAACTTCCTTTTGCATTTTAAACTGAACTTTTTCGGCACTATATCTACTGTATTAGAATAATGTATTCTATTTACGCTACCTATTGCAATATTACGCAATTATAGGAAATAAAGTAAGGGATAATTATGGAAACTCCGCAACCGCGGTCTAAATTTCTTGAATATCAGCCAGCCTAGGTTTCTTTTTTATTGTCTTAGAATAAATAAAGGCGCCATCATGTATATTGTAGTAAAACATAATTAAACCAAGATTTATAGAGTAAACCAGGATTTAATAGAGTAAAGCAACTTTTAAAGGTACGACTGTCGGTCTAAAAATGATCATTAAAATATAAAAACGTGAATAATGACAAAATAGGGCAATTGGATCATTATTGGCCGCGACCCTTTAATTGGTATATTATAAACCTATCCTTCGTCAGGAACTCGTGCCCGAGGGATCGATCAGCAATAAAAAAAAATAAAAATAATTGACCCTGACATTGGCAACCAACTAGTAGTTATTATGACCCAGTTCTAAACTAATATGCTGAAAAATTTTCATGTCGTACCGACGCGACGCGACGTCTTAACACATAATAGACACTTAAAGTAAACATTTGAACGCATCGTTTCGAGTTCGAAATAAATTTTAAAAAAACACTACAATTTTGACTTGTTTATGCGATGTTTCGAACGATGCCCGCTTTTTTGAAGGGGCGACGACAGAATTGCTAATTGAAATCGTTGCGTACGTTCGTGGTACGGGAACATTACGTATATCCCTCCGTACGCAACGAGTGGAATAAGCTGTTCTATTATTGCACCAGTCAAAGAAGCAGGCATCGTTAGAAAAGTTAAAAATATAGAGTATTTTGGCATTGTTTCGAACGCATTAGGTATACCGATACCGATACGTTGAAATATTTACTTTAAGTGTCTAATACCAACGTCAACCGACGTTCTCTTGTACTTGTCGGTTTGTCGGTAAACCCGACGTAAAAATACCGGCTTTGTAAAGGACCATGCGCGAGCATGCGTGTATAGATACAGGTATATTTAGATTCTGATAGTTCTGTTCTGGTTGGAAAAGGTAAATTATTTACGACTTATAGTTTACTGATATTAAAATAGTGTTAATGGCTGATTATATTTACGAAGTCGTATACCCAATTTTGACCAACGCAGGGCCGTTCTCTGATGAAAATAAAGCTAGTGTTGAGTAAATAACACGCTTTCAAAATACGCTAGTTTAACCATTTTCTTTCTCTGTTTTTTATTACGAAAAAACTACAAATGTTAAAACGGATTTTACAGTGTTTAGTTACAAATAATAGAAATACTAAATCATTAAAAAAAAACATCAAAACCGTGTAATTTTTTGCTTTTGTTCAAAATTTATAGGTTAGAATATTTTAACAAGGCATTCCTTTAAAATATTCGAACTTTTCTTGATCTATTATACTTAAATATATTAGCCATCATCAAACTATTTTTAAATTTTAATGAATGTTTAACTTTATTTTCGAGGTATACCGCACATGGTATTTTCTGAAAATTTGTCGGAAAATAAGCAATTTTTAAAACAGAGATTTCTGTCTCACAAAACGTATCGAATTTCCACGATGATCATCATAACAGATCTTATAAAATAAAAATAATATTAAATAAGAGACTCTTATAAACAATAATTTTACTTTTTAATTAAAAATATCAGTCTGTATATAGTACTTGAAAAAATCAATGTATGAAAAAAACACATATATTTTTACAAACCATACAGTTTTTGTTTTATCCATTGATGTAAAGATACTGTACTACTTAGATACTTGTCTTAGGGCCTTGCACATACTAAAAATTGTTCAGGAACTCTCTTTAAAAGTGCTCCTATACACCTCAAGATGCTCCTCATGACACCAATAATAGAAGAAGCCCTAATGCTATCTATGTAAGAAGTTTAGCGGATTACTATGCAAAATATACGCAGTGAATTTGAAAAGTGTTCTCAAGATCATAGACTTAAAATGCAAGTTATGCAATTGGATGTAGAAATTAAAAAAGAGCAACTAAAAGCCCTTAGACGCCCAAATATCATTACTGTTTCAAAAAAGAGCCTTTCTCCTTCGGAGTCGGGCTGCTTTTGTTTTGAAACGGTATACAAAAGTCATTTTTGTGGTTTTAAGCAACACCCTCTATTTGATAGAATTTTCGGTAATTTTTATAGCAGAAGTAATCCCTGGAGGTACGCTTGTTAAAAAAAGCGTTATAACGGATACTGTAACTAGACATCCGTGTATATTCGGTAAAATCTCTCAAGACATCACCTTGTAAGCTAAAACATAAAGAGCGCGTCGCGTCGCAGCGGTATTTGTGATGACGCAACAGGGCCACAAACATCCACAGGTAGCCTCAAAAAGTGGGAGCGGTCCCGGATCGATATCAACACCCACACAATGCGGGCTTGATCCCTATACTAAATTATCAGCAAGAATAAAAAATGCATTTTTAGCAGTGGTTTTTTTTATTAACCTTTTACCAAAATTTTATTATCATATTTAAAAAAAAATAAAAAATACAGAAATCAATAAATCCTATTTTAGTGTCAACTATGCATGCAGGGTGTCTCATGTTAAATGCTAAAGGCTTAGGTCAAAATAAGACTTACGTTTTCTTTTATAGACGATGATAGATCTAAAAACAGAGCACCTACTTTCTACTTGGACTAGAATATTGGTACAAAAGTCATAGTCATAAAAACTAAAAATTAAAGACAGTGGAAGATTAAAACTTTAGTTTAGATAAATTTAGGTGCCGTCATCAATAATTTTATATTATATTATAAAATAGTAAATAATGAAAATTTCATTGTTTTACAAAAAAAGTTACAAAAATTGTCTTTTTGTCCAACTCAAATAATGCTCCAGCGGCCAAAATAAATGTGGTGTCTTTTTCGGGGACCCAAGCAAAGGAAATTAATATTGATTTATGGAAGCCCAGTAATGAGTGTTCTCGCATAGGGTTGGGTCCGCTTGGGTTGGGTTCGATAAAAAGTAAGATATCTTTTTGAAAAACAACCAGAACGTAATAGTACTTTTCACAACTAGTGGCTAAAATAGTGCTTTTTTTACAAGCATTGGTTTAAATAACGAGCGCAGCGAGGTATTTGAAAACGCAAGTAAAACAAAGCACAGTTTAGCCACGAGTTGTGAAGACTATTTTTTTAAATACCTTTATCAAAAAAGCCAAGAAAAACAGAAAAATAATTTTTAAAATCTCAAGCGAAGGGCACTTCTCGCCAAACACACCATCTTTACACTATAAATTAAGGCGGCTGGTAAATGAAATAACAGTGGTTGTCATAGCGATGTGCCTTTTTACTCGGTGACGTTCATTGCTGCGACATTTTAATGTTTGACAGTTTGATATTTTTGCGATGTTTTTTAATTACTTTTTCGTAAATATTTGGTGAAAAGTGGCGGAAATGGTTTAATTTTTAGGCAAGAATAATTACATTTTTTCAATATTACTATTTTCCGCTATTTCTCTTTAATTTTGGGTAAAAAACGGAGAGAAATCTTTTTTTGCACCCGTGATAAAAAAAAGTTTTTTTTTGCGTCGGTTACCAAAAAAGCCATGCTTTAGTTATCTGCAGAAAGTTACTAAAATCATGTTTTTGATAAAGGTATAAAAAAAAGTTTTTGGATGTAGTGGTTAGTTATGTAATTATAGCGATCTCGAAAGAAACAATTACTATTAAGTAAATAATTGAAGGATATAAGACTTTTTGTTTTCCGTTTGACCCTTCGACGCACGTCGGGGTATTTTTAAGTGAAACGGGATCAAAAGGCGAATGGAAAAGGAAAAACTATGATTTTTTTTTGATTCCTTGGTTTCTCGTTATCTCGCTGCTACCTAGCCTATAAATTTCATCTTACTACATCTACATCATACACATTTTTGAATAAAAGTGGAAATATTACGCAAAAACTAAATGATATGGTCAAGCGATGATGGTAATGTAAGGCTTAAAATATTTTAGCATAATTTAAGAGGTCACGTTTTTGATGAAGCTATTTTTTGCTATGTTTTTCACATTTGTATGCCATGATATTACTCATATTTTAAAGCTTTCTTTCCAAAATTTCGATTTATAGACTAACACACTCAAATTTTTCAAGTTTTCACTGTTTTTTTAGCGTTCAAAAAAAGTACTAACAAAAAAATCTCTGTTAAAATGAGAAATATTTAGAGAGAGAGGGCACAATTTTAGAGGTCGATGGAGAGATATTCTAGTGACGTGCAAAAATTTTTAAGGTTGTTAAAGAGAGACAGCAGGCTATAAAAAAGTATTTTAGAGAAAGATGAAAATAATTTAAGTCAAATGTTTACTAAAAATTTTTGTTATGTCTTCTGTGTGTCATCTTGAGTGGTGTGGTGCGTATGATTTTTATTTTGCAATTTTTATCCAAAAAACAGCAAAAATTGTAATTTTACAAAGTGTAAAGTGTGTAAAACATAAGGTGGTATTAACTTCTTTCAATCGAAGTTCTTTACAGTCTTCAAATTTACCAAGAAACGTGTCCTACTAAAGTGTATTTTAGCATATCTAAAAATAATTTAACAGGTATTTAAGAAAATTATTTTAAGGGTACCTATAACTTTTAATATTTTACTTATAATGGACGCGATTTTTCAATAACCGTCAGAAGATCTCATCGGTACAAAAATTTTGACGATTTGACGAATTTGAGTAATTTGCTAATAGTTCTTAAAATTTTTGTTCCAATAAATAAAAAGAGTCAGATTTAATTTTTGTAGACAGTTTTTGTTAGAAAATCTTTTTTTATTTAAAAATGTATGTTAATAAGGTAAATTTTGTACTTACAGTATATTCCACCCGAAATTTATCCAAATTGATTGACGTCAACTGTCAACGAGAATTTTAGTCTGACTTTTATTTTTTTATTTCTCCCTAGATTTTTGGCCACACTGATCACAGTATGGATAGGGCCTCATTCAGAAAATTTTCTATTTCGCTTAGCTTTATCGATTTACAATTGGTCCTGGTTATGGTTGACCCAGAACCGCAACCGGTCCTTTCGTTTTAAACAATGACGTCACAGCTGCAACCCGGTTATGAAATTTTAGAACCAGGCTAGGAGGTTGGCTCGGCCCTTTGGTTGTAAACATAACCCCTAAAATTTTGCAACATTTTAGGTATAATAATGTTAACCAGAACTAGGACCAATTCCTAAATCGAAAATCCTTCATAAGACAATTGATCACAGTGTACTAGATATGGCCAAGGCCGCAAATATTGATCCAATACATAAACGTAAATAGTGCGAACTCTACACATCATAGAAGGGACTGGTTATGAAATCTCAAATGAATGAAGCTCAGACATTGTTTGTGGCACAGGCCTGATGGACGCACAACCCATTGGTCATTTTCAGGGGCACAATAGGCATTTAGCCGCAAGAGTAGCAAGATCGATAGAAATCTGTTTCGTTACAATTCCCTCTAATATTAGGAAGTCATTTGTTATTTTAAATCTAAAAACTGCAAATTCGTAGCAGCCTTAAGACTGCTACGGATATGCAGTTTTTAGATAGTTGTTATGAATTTACAGTTTTGGATCAAAACTTATGAATTTTCACATATATCAACCCCCCCCCCAAATTATTTTTTTCTCAAAATTCGAAAACATTAAGTTTATACAAGCTTTTATTTAACTTCACCTCTGTTATGTATTTATGTTTCTATGTTCGGATAAAAATATTGCAACTTAATTTTGACTAACTTGAGTCCGATTGAATTCAAACTTGGGAGGCGATTATAGTTCCGGTGACAATACAATAATATGGTAATGTTAGGCATTCCCTGGAGGGAAGAAAACGCCTAAGTTCGTCTGATTTTACCCAAAATTGGTATAAGTGGGTTTTTCGGGATAAGGAATACGAATTTTTGATCAAAAGGGGGAAAAAGATTTAGTTCGTCCGATTTCACTCAAAATTGGTATATATGGGTTTTTGGGGATAAGGAATACGAATTTTTGGTCAGATTTAAAAAAATCAATATGGCAGATTCAAGATGAACGATTTTTGCTCATGTTTTGCTAGCCACTTTAACTGACTTATAACCATCCGATTGTCTTCAATTTGGATATGCATTTATAGTTCCGGTGACAATACAATAATATGGTATTATCAGGTACCCACCATCCCCTTACGCGGAAAGTGGAGGGGGAAAATATTTAGCTTGTCCGATTTCAACCAAATTTGGTATACGGGGGTTTTTGGGGATAAAGTATACGAATTTTCGATCAGATTTTGAAAATTCAATATGGCGAATTCATGATAGATGATTTTTGCTTATGTTTTGCTAATCAATTTTAACTAACTTATACACATCCGATTGTCTTCAAATTTGGTATGCGTTTATAGTTCCAGTAACATTATATGGTTATATGGTATAATTAGGGTACCTCCCATAACGAGGGAAGTGGAGAGGGAAAAAGATTTAGTTTATTCGATTTCAATCAAAATTGGCATGCAGGGGTTTTTGGGGAAGGGGATTATTAGTTTTTTATCAGATTTGAAAATTTCAATATGGCGAATTCAAAACCGACGATTTAGGGTAGAAATCTAAAAATTTTAAAATAATTTTATATAAAAAAAGCTTTTCAAATACAAGCTTTTATAAAATATAAAGTTTACTAAAAAGTAGAAAATAATTTTTGGCATTCTGATATAATAATAACAAAACCGATAGAAGTAAATTAGGTCGAGTTGGGTTGAATTTACTTACCCTTGCATTTCTCTGCATTATGATGAATTCAATAACATAAATGTTTTGAGTCAACATGGCCAAACTTTCTATAATACGCTTTTATTATTATGATAGTGAACTTTATATTTTTGTATAAAAACTTGAATTTGAAGAGTCTCTTTTTATATAAAATTATTTTATAATTTCTAGATTTGTAGTCTAAATCGTTCATTTTAAACCCGCTGTATTGATATTTTAAAATCTCATCAAAAATTTATAATCCCCTTCTCTAAGAACTCCTGTATGCCAATGTTGATTAAAATCGAACAAACTAAATCTTTTTCCTCATCCACTTCCCTCGTTAGGAGGCAGGTACCTGATAATACCATATTATTGTATTGCCACCGGAACTATAAACGCATACCAAATTTGAAGACAATCGGATGTGTATAAGTCAGTTAAAATTGGTTAGCAAAACATGACCAAAAATCGTTTATCTTGAATCCGTCATATTGAATTTTCAAAATTTGATCAAAATTTCGTATTCCTTATACCCAAAAAACCCTGTATAGCAATTTTGGTTGAAATCGGACAAACTTAGGTGTTTTTCCTCCTCCACTTCTCTCGTAGGGGGGAGAGGGTACCTAGAATACGAAGTTATTGTATTGTTATCGGAACTTTAACCGCATACCAAATTTGAATTGGCGAATGTGAATAATTCAGTTAAAATTGGTTAGCAAAACACGACTAAAAATCGTTCCTCTTAAATCCGGCATAGTAATTTTCAAAATCTAATCAAAAATTCGTAGTCCTTATCCCCAAAAAACCCCGTATACCAATTTTGGTTGAAATCGGGCAAACGTCGCAGGAGGTGTTCTTGTCCGAATAGGTAAATAATCGTTACAAATTTGGTCGGCGCCCGAAACACCATATTAGACGTTACATTTTATTTTTTAATTTAAAAGGCTTAATATGTATATTAACTCATTTTTTAGCAACTAAAATGCATTTTTTTACATGCCTATAATGTTTTACAATAAAAAACGGACTTCCTTATAAATATTTTATTTTTAGGTTAATTTAAAAAAAAATATTTTTTAATGTTTTTCAATTATTTTTGTGGGTTTCTGTTCTTTAATGTCTATTTTTATTATATTTATCAATAAACTTACCTTCTTTGGAAGATTTGGATCCATAGAATAGAACTAACTTTTTTCAGTTACCTACAATAACTAAGATAATAATTATTGTCATCCACATTTCATTGGGATGTGTTTATTTGGACATATAAAAGTTTTTACCTAATAAGTTTAAACTTGGTGTGCACAGTAAAACTTTGGGTCGTGGGTCTACATAATTTGACGTAATATTTGACCAAAAAGCTGTGCAGCACCCGACGTCAAAACGACTCGAATTTTGATTCCCCATTTAGGTGCTAAATTGAGTCCTCAAGAAGACTGATAGACTTCGGAGCCGACATCAGGTATTTCTTGCCCTACGTGACCATAACGTAATATAACGTCCAAATGCTTGGGGAGGGAGGTGCCTAATAATACTATATAATTCTATTGTTATCGGAACTATAAAAGCATACCAAATTTAAAGACAGTCGGATGTGTATAAGTCAGTTAAAATTGGCAAGCAAAACATAACCAAAAATCGTCTATTTTAAATCCGCCATATTGAAATTTTCAAATCTGATCAAAAGTTCATATATCCTTCCTGAAAAACCCCTGTATGCGAATTTTGATTTAAATCGAACAAACTAAATCTTTTCCTTCCTCTGCTTCTCTCATTAGAGGCAAGTGTGTATCTACTAATACCATATTATTTTATTGTCACCGGAACTATAATCACATACCAAATTTGAATTCAATCGAACATCTAGAGGTTAGTCAAAATTGAGTTTCAACATTTGATACGAACATATAAACATACATACATAGAGGTGAAGTTAAAAAAAAAGCTTGTAATGAAAAATACGCAAAATTTAAAGCCGGTCCAGCATTTTCAAACGTCTAAATTGAATTTGAATTCATTAATTTTTGGGTGACTTGGCTCACCAGTCTGGGTCTCTCTCAGGCTTATTGGGTCTGCATCGCGTTTTCTTTGTTATGTTTGGTGTACAAATAAAAAAGAATATTATTGTCGCCTTAACAGGCATATCACATAATAATATAATTTTCATGAATAAAGTATCTCTGGAATCCTGGTATTTCACTCTAGTGCATTTGATTGATATGAAAGCGTAATATAGGGGGTTATTCGGAGTGATTTAAAGTCAGCAGTGTAGTTATAATTCCGATTAACAAAACCTATGGCTTTTGATTTTGGCAACTTAAAAATCTGTTTTTTTTTCTATGGAAAGTGGGTGATGATTTGTCTAAATAAAAATGGAATAGACTGTACAAACCCTTAAAACTTTTATGATCCAAAACTGTCATTGTTCAGAAGAGTCACACAAATTCTTTAACTCCTTTTACATGGTGAGAATTTCCGACACTCTTTGACGTTTATTGGTACGCGTACTAGCAATTCAGTTTTACTGTTAAACTAGCTGTGCTGAATTTCTTTAAAATATTAAATTTACAAAATGACTCAGTTTTTCTTACAGTGTTAGGATAAATATTGAGGACGCCACTTTCCAGAATTGTGACGGGTGAGATATTCTTAACACCAGGGCCGGCGCTAGTAGTTTCGCCGGCCCGGCCAAAAAGTAAAGTGCCGCCCCTTTGCAACCCTCTTCCCATGAACAACTGAATTCAAATTAATGTTGAACTAAATTCAAATTTTTGATGCAGGGAAAAAAATAAAAAAAATTAAATTATTCAAAACCGGTAAAAAATAGTAGTTTTTCTAACTAGTGCGCAAAGTGATACGTCCCAAACGGAAAAGCAGTTAGAGAAACGACAGAGAGCGGAGTTCGGATAAGCTTTAAGTGTGGAAATTACACGTAAAGCTTATCTGAGACAGTTTTGTTTAAAATACAGTTAATTCTTTCACCTATTACTAAATTTACATCTCAATTTCTAATTGGCATTTCTCCCATCACAGTAAAATTTTTATTAAACCTGTATAGTATGTGTAGTATTATAGAGAATCCACCTTTTTGAGTATGGCTCAGATATGCGCAAACATAAATTGTAACACAGCTTAGGACAACTCTTATTTTTATTAATATTTTTTTTCACATTTGACACAATTTAAAAAATTTAAAATATTTTTTATATGTATTTTTGTATATGTACCTACTTTATTTATAGAGTACTACTTCCATCCTAAGAAAATAATAGCAAAATAATACTACACTATGTTCATATGAAAGAACACTACAGCCTGTGCCCTCTATGTTAATGTGGGTCAACTTTCTTGCTTCAAGTCATGCGACGGCGCGCGGCGGACGATAGAGACGCGAGACTGCAAACATAAAGCCTTTTTTTTATTTAGATAAGTGGCAACTAGCCTTGATCATTGCACGTTTAATTATTTTGGTTATTAGCGAGTCTAAAAAATAAATTTTTTGTATTACAAAGTCAATGTTTATTTAAATAATTGAGGACCCAACATGAGTAGTTCACGGAAGCAGCTTAGTGGAGCGCAAAAAAGGAAACTAGCTGAAAAAAGAAGGAGAGGATGAAAAAGTTCCCCAAGATTGACAAGTTTTTCCAAAAAATGTTTTTTCGGTTGACACACCATCAACAACTGTATTATCAGTGTATAAAGATGATGAAACTAATAGTAAACTGATCAATAAAGGCACCAAGGCTGTTGTCGAAAGTGAGGATGCAGATTTTGAGTCTACCCTTAAACTGGGCCTGAGCTCATTGGTATCCAGCGAATTCACTCTAATCAAATATTGAATTGAGTGGGTGTTAGAAATTGTACAAAGCATTGCAACCGTGTCTTTTTGGTCAGTATTTTTTTATTACTTTTTTTTCTTGAATTTTGTTTTCCTCCTTTTTTTTTCTCTTTATATATATTGTTATAGACTTTAAGTTATTGGTAAAACATTTTTTTTCTCTTTTTTAATATTAAGAAGCACTGTTAAACTACGTTCTTTTTTTTTAGTGTATATAATTTCGCTCATCAACCGAGCCCTTTGTTATAAGAAATGTAATTTCTTTATAAACAAATAAACGATTGATTGATTGATTGAATTGAGTGATCACCTCAAAAAGCAGCTAGTGCATATTGGTCCGTATTGACCGGAGAGGCCTTCAAGTGGTTTTCCAAAAGATGAGCTCAACCGGTCATTTAGTGAACTGTATTACTTATAAGAAAAAGACACCGTCTAGGATAGAGGGTACATTAAAAAAATTTGTGGGAGGGGGCTCAGAAACATCTGACACGTTTCGGGTAAACTAACCATGACAAAAATATTTAAAAGGGCTTATCAAAGAGTTCAACAGAGGCACAAATTCAACTAGTTAAATTTATGTATAAAATAGGTAAAGGAATATTAGTCCAATCAATCTAGTAAAAAAGTGAAAAAAAATAATACAATTTTGATTTTTGGCACAGAGCTTTAGAATACCTGTGTAAACAACATACTGAAAGTCCCCTAAAATCCCCTGGATCCGAGCGTAGATAGAAAATACTTAAGATATGTAACTGATAAGTGGAAGTGAGAATAGTCCGTTGCACTTCCACTCGTTATAAACCCTGATCAGGCAAGTGGTGCCCCCCATTTACCTTGCGGAAAGTATGGAAACCAAAAATTTTGTTTTGCCGAGTAACTGTTAGAGGGCGCTAGCGGAGACCGCAATAAATAGGTAGTGCTGGCAACGAGGATACATACTAATATCCGACGAAAGCCGACGGTATCCGAACAGCCAGCCAAGCCATGAAAGGGGAATTACCGCAAGTTTTTGATTCTTTGCTGAATACCGGTTTATCAGTGGCGTAAATGAATGAACTTGTTGCTAAGGGAATGGGAGCTGGTAGAGAGATCATAATATAAATTCATGAATATGCTGAATGAAGCAAGACAGTTTTTATTATTATTAAAGGATTATATTTAACTTTACAGTCTGCCTGACTATCAAATTTTGCGATTCGTTTTTGACACACTTTCCGTAAACCGATTTTAATAAAATTTGGCACAGTAGTGTAGTTCGGATGATAATACAATATTATGAAAAAAAAATTGGTGGGTAGGGGGTGGTTAAGGTTTAAAAATAAGGGGCTAAATTCATTGACACACTTCCCGTGAACCGATTTTAGTGAAATTTGGCACAGCAAAGTAGATCCGATGACAATACAATATTATGAAAAAAGGGGGGGGTAGTGGGTGATTGGGGGGTGTAAAGGGGGTAAAGTGGTCTAAAGGGAGCAAATTCAGAACTTTGAAATGAAAACAGATACGAACATGTGGTTTTCAGATTTATTATTGAATCTGGTGACAATACAATTTTATAAATCAAAATCGGGGGTAGGGGGGGTAGTTAAGGGGTGTAAAAAGGATAAATTCAGAGCTTTGTAATGAAAACAAATACAAAAGTGCGGTTTTCAGATTTATGATTTGATCTGGTGACAATATAATTTTATGAAAAAAAAACCGAGGTAGAGGGTGGGTGAGGAGTGTAAAGGGGGTAAATTCAGAACTTTGTAATGAAAACAGATACAAACATGCGGTTTTAGTGACAATACAATTTTATGAAAAAAAATCGGAAGTGGGGGGTGTGAGTGTGAGGGGTGTAAAGGAGGTGGGAGAGAACTTGTACAAAATTGACAGGAAAGAAACATTGTAATAATAAGGCATTGCTAGAAATGGAAAGGTTGCGAAAAAATTATATAGGGTGTGCAAAAAACAACTGCACTTTTTAAAATGATATATAACTAAGCAGGAAATTGTCCGATTTTAAAATACTAAATATAAATAAAACTTTTTAGAAATCTAAGGTTTCAAAATTTAAAAAACGAATGTCAAACTTGACATTTCCTAAAAATCCAAGATGGTGGACCTATTTAAAAAATAGGCATTTTTAACCCCCCTAGATATTTTTTTGTGTGCGACACTGTAATAAATCTGAAACATCGGTTACGAAGTCACATTATTTTAAAGCGAAAGCGAAGAAGAATATATATATATATCATTTTAAAAATTCGGACAAGAAATAAGGAAGTTTGCAATTTTTAAATAGACCGGAGTACCTACAAAATCATGCTTATTAAGAAAAAATCTACTTGTTTAAATAGCAATAACTTTTTCAAAAATTGATCGATTTTAATAAGTTTAAACTTTTTAAAAGGCACAAGCTTCAAAATTTATAGAACTAATGAAAAAACTGACATTTAGTAAAAATCCAAGATGGCGGGCCTATTTAAAAAGTAGCCAAATTTCACCCCCCCTAGAAAAAACTTTCTGAGACACTTTATTCAATCTTATTTCTTGTCCGAATTTTTAAAATGTTTCATCGATGTGCTTCGAAAGAATGTGGCTTCGTAACCGATGTTTCAGATTTATTACAGTTTCCCACACAAAAAATTTCTACGGGGGGTTAAAAATACCTATTTTTCAAATTGGTTCGCCGTCTTGGATTTTTAGGAAATGTCGAGTTTGAAATTGGTCCTATAAATTTTGAAGTTCTGGCTTTTTAAAAAGCTTAATATTATTAAAATCGGACCGGTTTTTTTTCTGCCACATCCTATACATTTTGCATTTTGTTCCTTTTTGATTAGGAATATGTGAAAAATAAAACAAATATTTTTTTTAACTTGAACGATTTTATTAAAAAATTGCATTAAAGTAAAAAATATTTTGGCAAATCTCTGTTTACTACAGCCGTAAATGGCACATTATATATTTTTAAGTTCGACATAAAATCATGGTGCATATACACGATTTTATAAGTATCTTTAATAATGTTTAACCATTGTATAATACTTCTTTATACAATGGTTTAACATAATATTTTGTTAAACTTTAAAATTATATCCTCTGCTACCATTCAGAATAATTTCCACACATAAAATAGCCATGCCGGTCCGCGTAATGTTTTCGACCTTCTCTTACAAAATTTAAAATTTTACTAGCTGCATGATTACTAAGTTGGCAGTACAAAAATCCCAAAAAATTACCATTATTTTGTTATTGAAAGTGGGCAACAAAAAATAAACAGCATGTGAGCATGGCTGCCCAGAATATTGTCGATTGATCAGTTTTCAACTAATTATTTTATTTCGCATTTTGAGTTGGGTTGCCTGGATAGAAATACAGCGTGTTAAAAATGGATAAAATTTAAAAAATAATATAGTTTTTAAATCGTGTTTTTTGCAAGCTTGGTTTTAAACAAGCGCGAAGCGCCTTGATTTATAGTGTAAAGGTGGCGTGTTGCGAGAAGTGCTCTTCGTTCGAGATTTTTAAAAGTATTTTCCTGTTTTTCTTTGATTTCTTGATCAAGGAATTAAAAAAATAGTGTTAGCAACTCGCGGATAAACTGATGTGCTTTTTTTTACTCGCGTTTTTAAATAACTGCTTGCTGCGTTCGTTATTTCAACCAACGCTTGTAAAAAACGCACTATTTTATCCACTAGTTGTGAAAACTACTATTTTACAACAAGTGGCTAAAAGAGTGGTTTTTTTTACGTCCGTTGTTATTTAAAAACCCGAGTAAAAGAAAACAGAGTTTAGCCGCGAGTTGTAAACACTATTTTTTTAATACCTTTATCAAAAACTCCTAAAAAAACAGGAAAAAAACTTGCAAAATAAATTTCAATCGACGTGATTTTGCATTTTTTGCATTGCTGAACAATATCAAATTTGGGGCAAAATGTTTTTCATAAATGACAAAATTTTTCAGTTCTTCCTCGGTTTTACAAAGAATGTTTAAGCTTCCCGAATGTTTCTTCCATTTTTCCAATATTACAATGTCGTTAATTGATTGAAAGAAATTAATACCACCTTATGACTTACACGATAAACAATTACAATTTTTGTCGTTTTTTGGATAAAAAAAAACACTCAAGATGACAGACAGATGACAAAACAGAAATTTTTAGTAAACAATTGCCTTAAATTATTTCCATCTTTCTCTAAAATACTTTTTAATAGCCTGCTGTCTCTCTTCAACAACCTTAAATATTTTTTATTTTAACAGAGAAAAATGGTTTTATTGCAGTACTTTTTTGAAGCTAAAAAAAAAGTGAAAACTTGAGAAAACTGAGTGTTTTATTCTAAAAATCGAAAGTTTGGAAAGAAGGCTATACAATGGGAACAAAATCTTGGCATAAAAATTTCTTAAACAAAAACGTTACCTCTTTAATTATGCTAAAATATCTTAAGCCAAATTTATTTATATTTAATATTTTGTTTATAACTGAAATTTTCTAGGAAGTTCCCGAACTGCCCGGTGTTTTTTTTTTAAATAGTTTCTACCTACTTAATTATTAATGCGAAAAAACGGTAATTATGCAGTATACGGTTTTCTGCCATTTTTGATTTTTTATGAAAAATTCTTTATGGTGGCACCTACTAGAGTCCCTAGGACCCCAAATCCGCCTGCGCCGGTTGTTTTTTTTTTATTTTTTTTTTGTTTATTTTTTTATTTTTTTTTTCACTAAAACCACCCAATCCAACACAGTCCAACCCAACCCAAAACTATCAGAAAAACATTACAACCCCCCCCCCCCCGGGCACCCTTTTTTCTCTTAAAAAAAAATCGGGCGCAGGCGGATTTGGGGTCCTAGGGACCCTAGTATAGGTGCCCCCATAAAGAATTTTTCATAAAAAATCAAAAATGGCAGAAAACCGTATACTGCATAATTACCGAGAAAACATTTACCAACAGTTTTTTGTTACTATAAAACAAAAACATGCAAAAAAAGGAACACTTACCTGTAAGCGTTAATAAATCACAAGAATAAAACTTTTTGTTTCAAAAATCACAAAATCAACAAGATAATCTTTTTTTTTTCTAACACTAAAAAAGTACTGATAAGAACAAGAAGAATATTCTCTATGTCGTCATAAAAAGTTAAATTCAATGATATACGGTTCGATTTCCACCAAATCTAAACAATGGCAGTGATATTTCTATTTTCTACACTATCTAGCGCAGGAGGAATGTTAATGCTAAGTTAATAGCGCCACCTATACGAAGTCAAGTGAAACATTGGAGAGTTATTACAGATTGCAAAGGAAAATTGATTATGTCTTCTATGCTTACAGATTTCGCTGCGGCGAAATGCACTGGGTTGATGACAGTCGAGTTGTCCAAAAGCGACTATGCGCGCTCTGGGGAGTTATCCACGAACGAAATTTTTGCTAACATTTTAGCCCGTAAGGTTACCTATCTTCAGTATTTCCTCTATCTACGATCCGAGGTCCGCCATATTATGGGTGTAACCAGCTAAAATTTGGTATGTACGTACTCATTGGGGCCTAATATAAAAATCCAAGATGGCGATCTGCTTATGTCATAAAGGAATCCGCCATATTTGAAAATACCATCCATTATTTTCTATGGCCTAACTTCTTAATCCGTTATTCATAATCGTTAAATTTGGTGCACAGGCTAACAACGTCTTAAATTAAGTCTTGGGGTACAACTATCGTCTGTCAAAAATTACGGCCGCCATCTGACATTAAATGTTGCACACCTAAGTCGGCCATTTTAAATTGGACATTAACCAAATTTAAAAACAAAAGATCAAAAGATCTTGGGTGGAAATAACGAAAATTCAAACCTGGATGAGCATCCCACAAGGAACACACAAAGGACTAAAGCGAAAAGAGAAATGATTCAACGATGTTTTTCCCTGGGCAACCAGCGTGGGCTCGTCAGTGGTTCCACTGGTCACCCTCCCCATACATCATTAAACACTATCATACATTTTGATTTCCAACTTTGAATCACTCACAAATAGGCATCGTTCCGCACTGGTACTTATCCAAGTTACCTGATACGGATTCGTCCTGGCGTGTTAATATTTCCAATAGGATTATGCTCCTAAGGCAATTAAAAAACAAAAAAAAGAAGTTAAAAAACCTCCAAATCAGTTACACCATAATAATTTTTCCTTAAAATATGCTTTTTTCTGAGATACGGAATATAAAAACTGATAGAATTCAACTTAACAATTTTGAAAATAAAACATTTTAGTCCTGGCATGTGGCAAATCATTGAAAATCATTTTTTAAGTAGATCTTAACAATACAGCTTGTAGTTAGAATTTATCCCCCCCCCCTCTTTTTCTCATATTGACCTCAATTTTAAGAAACGTTGTTTATTCTCACTAAAAATATAACGAAAAAGACCTAAAGACAAAATTTTGTCATGCTATCTGTCTGAGACACGATTACTCAAAAACCCCTTTACCGATTTTGTAATAATTTGGCATAAAAATTCTCCGGCACCCCCTAAAGCAATGAGCTAATTCGGTTTTAATGTGGGAAAAAGTTTGTGAAGAGTGTAGAAAGGGCGGTTAAAATTTTACAAAAATATCAACTCCCGAACCGTACACTACAGGCATCATAAAAGTGATACACAATACTTTTTGTTGTAATACCTTGGTCTATTTTTACAAACAAAGTCACCCATTATTGTATTTTTCTTACACTGTCAAAGTATGTCATTCTGTATTTCAGTCTGACAAATAAATAAAAAATGCCTCCACAAATTTCTTTATGTGATAGAGTCCAACTCCTGGCAAAACTACAACTAGGATGGTCAATTAGAGACGTGGCTAAACATTATGGACGCAGTGAAACCACGATTATAAAAATTAAAAAACGATGGGAAGAAGATGAGACAATAGAGAGAAAACAAGGGACTGGTTTATTGAAAGTTTCAACTGATGAACAAGATTATGACCTTATCGCTTTTATGGAAGAAAACCCTTTGGCATCTGTTGCCCAGGCAAAGGGATTAACCCAATTTTCAGGATGTGCAATAGTGACACGAAATCGCGTAAGGAAAGGCTCTAATTTAAGATGTCGTGTAACTGCTAAAAAAATTAAACTTACGAATGAAAAAAAACAGGCCAGGTTACTTTTTGCCCTTAAGTACTCTCTAAAGGAACCAGAGTTTTGTCGAAAGGTAATATTTTCCGATGAAAAAGTTTTCCAGTCCTGTAGTGACAAAAACCAAATACGGGTGTATCGGCCACCAAGAACGTGCTATGAGGGAAGATATATTGCTGGTGACAACGATCTCGCTGGAAGATTTTCGGTAAATATGTGGGGTTGGATTTCTGCTAGAGGTCATGGTGCTCTATTTAGAATCAATGAAAGGCTCACAGCACGGCTTTAAATGGACATTTTAGAGAACACCATGCTTCCAGCCGTCACAGAACTTTATCAAGACCAGTTCATTTTTCAACAAGACAACTGCCCTGCTCATACAGCCAGAATTTACCAAACTTGGTTTCGGGAGAAAAATATTGAAGTTCTTCCTTGGCCTGCGTATACCCCAGACGCCAATGCTATGGAAAATGTCTGGGGTTTAATTTCAAAAAAGCTGGAAAGCTTTAATATTGTGCTGAGAAATCAACATCACTTGGTCCAGTTAATAGTCAATGCTTATGAAGAAGTGATTGGTGAAAATAAAAACCTTTTTGAAATTTTGGCTGATTCTCTACCAAGAAAGTTAAACGGTATAATTTAGGTGAATGGCGCAATGACTAGATATTAAAATTTTTATACCTAATAATTTGTTTCTATTGTTTTATAATTTTCGTTAGAGTTGTGTATTTTAATTTTTGTTACAGTTGTTTTATGCGTTAGCGTATTATTGTAATATAACAATTATTTTTGAAAGCAATCTTTAATGTCAATATTTTCACATTTTAGTACAAGTATGTCACAAAATATAATCCGGTAGTTAACCACACAATTTAAAAAATACCTATGTTTATCACGTACCACTTTTATGATGCCGATAGTGTACTAGCTACACAGAGAAAAAAGTAGAATATAGTTGTATACTATTTATGTATTTTGTATAGTTAATAAAGAAAATTGTATATTCTATATACAATTTGTTGTGCTGGAGCAAATAGTAAGGAACTGCTGTATAAAGGCCAATTTCTTTTTTCTCAGTGTAGTATAGTGTGAGATATCTTTAGAAAGCACATTTTAAGGACAATTCATGTTTATAATAATTTAAACAAAAAGTAATTTTAGAAAAAGTTTGCCAGCAGCGAGGAGTAAGAGGGGAAGAATTAAAAGTATTTGTCTTATGTTAGGCTGCACATACATTCTAATAACTTTTTTTTGTTAAATAATCTGTCTTTTTATTGTTTTTGTAATAAAAACGGCCCCGCCCCTTACCAATTAGAAAGCTGTATTTTTAGTATGTTGTTAAGGACCTTACTAAAAACATGTTCCAACAAATTTGGTTACCTTTTTTTGTACCCTAATTCTTAAATTAATACGTTTATGGTTATTCTGAGTACCAAATTTGGCTTAACAGATTGGAAAGGTAGGCCATAGAAAATAAGAGAAAGTATTTTCAAATATGGCGGATTCATTTTTGATATTAGCAGAACGCCAGGTTGGATTTTTATATTAGGCCCCAATGAGTACGTACGTATGGAATTTTATCCGGTTACTCTTATAAATAACGATAGGTACTAAAAATATATGACAAAAATCTGTCATTTTTTCAATATGGCGAAACTCGGATCCAGAAGATTTTACGGGACTCTCGATATGTTATTTATAAAGGTATTCTAAAGCTCTATGCCAAAAATGAAAGGTGTGTTATTTCTTTCCACTTTTTCAGCAAAAAATCATCGAAACAGCAAACTCACCGATTAAAATGAATTAGTTTTTATATAGGCAAATTTCGCTAAGACCTAACTTGATTTTTTCACTTTATAGCACGTTTTTTATTATCTTCGTCAATGAGCGACAATTCAACCGTTTGATTCTGGAGAAATCTAAGACTTTAAAAAAGAACTGTTTTTGTGTGTCGACCTTATTTGTTGTTTTTCATAAAGGCATTGCTATTAAATCTGACCCTTAAAATAAACCACTCTCCAATAGTATTAGTGAGGGTTTGATATAATTAACACAAATGCAAATATTTTACAATAAAGAAAAAAAAAACACAAAAAAGGTAAGGTCATGTTTACCGCTAAACGTTATTTTTGGGTACGTGCACTATTTTTAATCTCTTGCAGTTACCTTTATTAAATGAAAAGGTAACCAACCCAAGCAGCATTTTAGGTTTAGTGTATCAGTGCTAAGGAAATCCTGACCTAATTAGGACCGTTTTTTGTGGGCTTATTGGTTTAGGCAGCACGGGACAAAGTAGTTCTCTTTCATCTTTTTAAAATCCTTCATAAGGAGCGTTACAATGTTTTACTAAAATAAGGTCAAATATTACCTAGTTTGCCAACGAAATTTCTACCGATTTTGTACTAAAACCCAAGAAATAATTTAAAGGAAAAAGATTTCTTATTTTCCCAAGTAGTTTAACTTAATAGTTAGTCATTTTTTGGATATTCTCGATGGTCAAAAATTACTTGTTCTTTACCGAAACCTTGGAAGTTTGAGTTGGTCCATTTTTGATATAAAACAAAATGTTAAATTCCTCTTGTTCATACCTAAATCGCTTTCCTTATATTTGAGCAAATACACTGAACACATGTATTTTTTTAAAGCTTTTTTAATTTTTTTTTCATTATGGCTAGAATAATGATCGCAAATGGATATCTCGGATATGAGAACAATTTTTTTAAATACCGATGGACTAAATTACGAATTGCGAATACGTCAAATAATAACTAAGCGAAAAGATGCCCCCATTAAGAGAAAAATGCTAACTAGGAAACTTATAACTGAAAGAGGTCGTGTTTTAGAATATACGGACCCTGATTACGCTTTTGATTCTGAGAGAAAGTTGACTCAGCTTTTCATATAGTTAATGCTCGCTTAATTCCCGGTAACAATAAAATTATCAAAAATAAATTAAATAAATAAATATAAAATAGTTATTTATACGCACACGTCTCTCAAAATGAAGCAATTCGCCTGACGCGTGCCAAGCGATCAAGTTCGCACGGTTTTTGGGTGAATGCGATCGATGAGCGCTGGTTCAAGCATATTACAATTATAGTCCGTGTGGGCATTCATATGAGTTCAAAGGTCCAAGAATCCGATCCTCGACCAATGCAATGCAAATATCGAATTCAAAGCTTAAGCACATCGTCATCACGTGACAAATTTCCATACCTGTACCCCAATTTTTGAAACGGGAACGTGTGGTTTTTTGTGCGAATGTTCAGCAGTCGGTAGGTATCTATCCCGTGATGTATTTTTGAATGATGAAAACCTGCTCCATTCTCGTAAAAAGTGGGAGATCCGATCCGGCGGGTTTCAAGTGAGAGGACACCGCTTTTCTCGAGAGACGCCTGCGTAGAACACACGATATTCTAACCTCTATTACTCGTTCTGGTTTTTTTTTTAAATTTGTGTCTGTTGTGTTTTTTTTTTTAAAGGAAAAAGTTAGAAATTAAAGGAAGAAAATCAACGCGATGCTCCCACAATTTTTGACCCGTTTTGTAGGTAAAAACGTTGTAAAAAGTTCCTGCTCGAAGTTTCGGGTGTTTGGCCATGAATTCTGTGATCATTTTTTTTTTGAATTGTGTTATGTGGGGCATTCCTTTTAAATTAACGCCTGAGCCTCCTCCCCACTCATTTTTATTAGAAATCCCAGAGAACCAAACACAGAGGTGAACTGCAAAAACCAAATAAGTTTTTCCCGAAAATGAGGTTAATTCGGCACTGCGGCAGAGAAAACCTAATAGTTAGTTAGAGTAGGCCTTTAACATGACAAATTAGTTCGTTTGTACCAAAGTAAACATGGCAACGATGCACATGATCAAGGGCAGGTTCGAAAAAATAGCGATCGAATAGCATGCGATAGGATCTATCCCGGGATCGATCACATCGCTTAGGAGAACGTTCTTTCTCTCACAATTCAAAAATTAGGGTCCTGATAGTATATTTACACTATTTGTGCGGATTTACAATATAAAGTAAAGTGAATTTTACAAAGAAAAATTTGACACGTAATAGGAGGTTTATACCTTTTATTGTAAAATTGCCATAGTATTACAATTTAAAAAAATACAATAACTGATATGATTTTGGTCAGAGTTCACATATGTTGTAAGAAAAAATGAAGCTGCTCTCTAAAAAGCAATCGTAAAGAAATAGGCCCCTGTGAATTTTAACTTAATTTCAGCATTTTAAAGGTATGATCATGATCGATTTTTTTTTTAAATATAAAGAGGATCGTATGTCTGTGACAGGAGATACAGCCTGTCACAATACGTAGATTTTTTTGAATATCTCAAAGACTTCTAATTCGTTTTTGATATTTTTACGATCGTTCGGTAGGTATTTTATCATGTTTTAAAAACTATTATGCAGGGTGTTTGTCCCAATCTAAACCTATTTTTAATTCAGTAATTAAACTATTTGGGGCAGCATGTTTCTATCAGCAGCATCATTTACTTCATAAATAATATAATCTTGTAGATAACTAATATCTCGTTGGTGTCTGGCATATCCTAAAAACCATAATACACTGGCCACGTGACAACAGGTACGAAACGTTCTGACCCCAAAACTACATGTGCAATAATATCCAGTTAATTGAACATAAAATCAAGATCAAAATATTTAACTATATTGATATTCTGGGGCCAGAACGGTTGGTACCTGTTGTCACGTGGCTAGTGTATTATGGTTTTTAGGACATGCCAGACACCAACAAGATATTAGTTATCCACAAGATTATATTATCAATTAAGTAAATGATGCTGCTGATAGAGACATGCTGATTAGATTAGGACAAACACCTTGTATAATAGTTTTTAAAACATGCTCTCTCACAATTCAGTTAAAAATATAAAGGTTTATTGTTGTATTTCATATTATATTTTGTTCTCGAGATTTTATTAGAATATACAATTATAAATATTTGAGTTTGGACACGTTGCTTGCGAAAATACCTACCGAAAGATCGTAAAAATGTCAAAAACGGAATAGAAGTTTTCGAGATATTCAAGGAAATCTACGTAGGAATATTTCCTATGCATAGCAGAACCTACGCATTTTTACACAGACATACGATCTTCTTTATATTTTAAAACAAAATCGGTTATGGTGATACCTTTAAAATATTGAAATTTGGTCAAATTCACGGGGGCCTATTTTCAATGTTAATTGTGCCTCGATCTTTTTATAGTATTTTATCAGTCTATTACTTTTTAGATGGCATAGTTTATTATTGTTGTATATTTTGATATTCTTATGCCTAATCCACAGCTTTACTTGTTGCCGCTCACTTCTATTTCCTTTTTCCTCAAATAGAGAGAGAGGTTAAAAATTTTTGAATTTTGCTGTTAGAAGTAGGATCTGGCTCAACTTTTTTGCATTTTTGGTGAGTACGCTAAAAAACTAACCTCATTTTCAATCGCGAAATTTGGTATATTTAGAAAAACATAAAAACTAGCGGCAAAAAGTGAAAGTGTGGAACCGGCACAGTAAAATGTGTGAAATGAAATGAAATTACTGCTAGCCGCAGTGTACACATCTCTAAGAGCGCCCTTTGCCCATAAATTTTAAAAATATAAACATTTTTAATGTAAAAAGCTTTAGTAAACGGCAAAGAACATCCAAAAAGTGGTGCACTTATATTCCCACGTTATTTAACGTTGACTTTCCGTAACCAAAAATGTTGTGTACGAGTTTTATTTATATATATATACCTAAAATATCCAACGAATTTTTTCAACACTGTTATAGCAATAATAAAAACCAATAACATATTTTTAAAATTGTATATGTTAAAGATTTACTAAAAAACTTGAAAAATAAGAAAAAAAATAATATTTAGAAAAAAACGTAAACTCAAATTTTACTACTATATTATTCTTTAAAAACATATGTCAGAGACCTGTTAAAAATATAATTTTGCAGTAATATGGTCGCTTAATACCATAAATTCAAAAAACAAAACTCGGGGATGGCGGATCACGCGGATGTACAACAAGACGCCATGGCTGATTTTTGTAGCCGACTATCCCTGAACTGGTTCTCCAGATTTCGTCTCATGCTGTTGATAAAGTATTACTATTAGTCTCAATATCTTGTAATATTTTACCAAAACTTACCAAAAGTTTTTTGGCGCCCACGTACTTATGACGTATTGACATCAAGGAAGTCTTATGGCTCGACGGGAATGCCTCGATCGGCCTACTTGGCCTAGTTCAAAAACCACAAGGAGGGAAATGTCAAAAATTTGTTGGGTATGTCAAAAAAATCAGTTTTTTGCGTAACTCGAAATATGGACCGGAAATATTATAAAATCGTATTTATTCAGCAGCTTAATGAAGTAGAAACTGTACCTCATAAGTGGGAAGCAGACGGGACGGTTTGATTCCCCAAGGCAGGTAAACAGCGAGCCCGATAAAAAAAACTGTGTAAAATGCACACATTGTAAAGTTAAAGCCCAAGGATTTGCTGCTTTTGAGTTGGCCTCAGCTGCTTTTTCTTTTGCTTTTTTCCTATAGTAGGGTGAGATTTTCTTTTGTTTGAAGCTTTTAAAGGCATTGTTTCAAAAGATATCAAGCAAATGTTTGTTTACTTACAATTGAGGTTATGTTTTCATTATCATTAAGTTGAGAATTTTCATCATTTTTTTAAAACTTGGTTCAACGTCATTTAACGGCCTGAAAATCTTTCTATGCCCGGCGGAAAAGAAAGATAAACATATTTGTACTAAATTTGAAAACTACAAACGTGCGATGTCTAACCGTGGTTCCCGAATTCCCAAAAATCAAACCAACTATATAAAGACGATTTGCGACGTCATTGTGACGTTAATTGTTTAATCGTAAAAAGACTGGGCAGACTCCTACGTCTCTAGGACGTCCAACTAATAAACGTCAAGTAAGTCTACGCGGACTAAAGTCTGTTTGACGGCAAACTACTCGATATTAAGAACTAGACGGTAGCTGACGGACGTCTGTCTGACGTCCGACTAGAGGACGTTAAGTGGTTAACATCTACTTGAAGTCAAATTTCCGTCAAAAGGACATTAGTTAAAGAGAGTCCTAAGTAATAACCAAACGTCGAGATAGGTAACGATTTAGTCGTAAGTAAAAAAAATGCTGCTTGGGGAAAAATTGCATCATATGGCGCACTAGTAGTACACTTTTTTATCCAAAGAATTCTCTATAATATCAGCTAGTTGGGTTGGGTTTCCGGAGTACAGTCATCATCATCATAGGCAATCACTCGATACCGAGTATGATTTTCCTCTATTCTGTATCGTCGCTATCTGTTGTGCGTTTTTTGATGGCTATGTAAGCCAATTCTTGAGCCGCACACCCTTCCACACTCCTGGCACACCCTGTCTCCGGCAGCAGCCGGTTGTTGTTGGTCATCCATTCTTCCATTTTGTCGCTCCTTTCTACGTTCTCTCTCTTCCATTTCTAGTCTACGTCGTTGCTCTTCAAAAGTTTGTGCTCCCTCATGGTCTGTTCGGCGCCATGTAGCCCTATCGTTTGCCGTGGTTGTCCATAAAATATCTGCTTTGGGAGACGTGTTTCAGGCATGCGGATAATGTGACCAGTCCAACGAAGCTGGTGCTTGAAGATAAGGGCTTCTATACTAGTTGTTCTGGCTTCTTCTAAAACACTTATGTTTGTGTGTGTAGAGGATCTGTCTTTAAGCAGCCTTGTTCCATCTTTGGATCGTAGGGGATTGATACCTTGTGTATTGGGACCATATATCATCTTAGTAGCTTGAAAGAAGGCTCTGGTTTTGTTGGACTCAGCTAGATGTTGCATTTCATGTGATTTTGTTGTCCACCATTGGTTTTTTAATCTACGTGTTTGCCTTTGTACTTCTGCTTTGGCTTCTTGATATTGCCTTTTCTTTTCATTAGAGTTAGGGTGGCTTTTCCAAGCATTATGAGCTTTTCTATTCCTCTCAATAAGGTCTTGAATTTCTTTGTCGTGCTCATCAAACCAGTCTTGATGTTTTCTTTGTGTGTAGCCGACCGTTTCTTCGGAGGCAGATGTTATTGCTGTTCTCCAGTGATCGTCAATATTCTCCGGGTATTCTAAAGTACCCAACTTTTGATTCAGAGAAACTTGGAATTTTTTTCTGGTTTGATCATCTTTAAGGCGTTCTACATTGAATCTTCTTTTGATTTGCTTTTTTTGACGGCTACTTCTTGGTGGAATGTGCAAGTTCATTTTGGCTCGTATCAGGCGATGGTCTGTCCAGCAGTCGTCTGCACTCGTTATTGCTCTTTTAATGTTTACGTCTTTTTGATCTCTGGAACGTACAATAATGTAATAAACCAGATGCCAGTGTTTTGACCTCGGGTGTTGCCAGGAGGTCTTGAATTTGTCTTTTTGTTAGAAAATTGTATTTGAGATTGTGTCATATTCCGAATATAAGGTTAATAGGCACAGTCCGTTTGAGTTCATGTTTCCAACACCTTCCTTTCCAATGACGCCCTTCCATATGTTTGAATTCGTACCAACTCGAGCATTGAAATCACCTAAAATGATAAGTTTATCAGATTTAGGTACAGATGTTATGGCTTCATTAAGTTGAGAATAAAATTCATCTTTTTGGTTTTCATCAGCTGCAAGAGTTGGAGCGTAGGCGCTGATTATAGTAGCGTGTTGATGGTTGCTAAGGTTTAGGCGCAATGTCATCAATCTTTCGCTTATTCCGGATGGAAATTCGGTTAGGTGGTCCACAATCTCATTTTTTATAGCCAAACCCACTCCGTGAATACGTGGTTCATCTTCTTCTTTTCCTTTCCAGAAAAATGTGTAGCCTCCTCCGTGTTCTTTAAGTTGGCCTTCGCCTGCTCTTCTAGTTTCACTGAGAGCAGAGTACAGTATTTTTCACCAGAAATTTATACACATTGTTGACGTCATTTGTCAACGAAATTTTCAGTCTGACGTTTACTTTTTGTTTCTCCCTAGATTTTTGGCCACACTGATCACAGTATGAACAGAGCCTCATTCAGAAAATTTTCGATTTTGTTTAGTTTAAATTTTATCATGAGTTGATTGTAATAGAGGGTTTTTGAACCATTTTTTTGCCATTTTGTTATTGTTGTCATAAGACAGTTGATCACAGTGTACTAGATATGGCCAGGGCCGTAAGTCTTGATCCAATACATAAACGTAAATGGTGTGAACTCTACATCATAGAAAGGGCTGGTTATAAAATCTCAAATGAATGAAGATCAGACATTGTTTGGGGCACAGGCATGGTGGACGCACGCATTGGTCATTTTTAGGGCACATTAGGCATATAGCCGCAACAGTAGCAAGATCGATGGAAATCTGTTTCGTCACAATTCTTTCTAATATTAGGAAGTAATTTGATATTTTAAATCTAAAAACTGCCTAAGGCTGCTACGAATATGCAGTTTTTAGATAGTTGTTATGAATTTCTAGCTTTGGATCAAAACTTGAATTTTTACATATAAAAATCCCCTCAACCACCCACAAATTATTTTTTACGCTTCAGGGACCAAAAAAGTATTTTGCTCCCTCATTTCAGGAACTAAAATAGTGCCTTTTATCCCCGGGACTAAAATATTTTAGTCCCACTCCTTATTATCAGGCTATATATATATTAACTTTTCCGCAATCAGCTTCGATTTAATCATTGAATAATGAGTTGTTGAAGCCTTGAGGTTTTTGGCATGATGAAAGAAATATGCCAAAAGCACTTTTTCCTCGGTTACATCAGCAACATATTGAGATTGACACGAATGAAGGAAATGGTTGTACTGTTTTTCGTATATTTTTTCTGATTTGGCGGGCAGCAGCGCTCTGCGGTAGCTTCGTCGATGTCCGTTTTTGCCACTTTTGGATACACTCGCAAAAATCTTGGCAGCTATAGGCTTTGTTTGTATCTTACCATTTGAAACAAACAATTTTTTTGAGAAACATCAATCAATGGGTATTGAAACAAATTTTTTGTTGAACGTTTATATCAAAGTTATAATAAGGCAACTTAAATAGAGATAGATTTTATTTTTTTATAAGAAAAAATCTCAAAATATTTTCTAAATACAAAAAAAAATGTGGAAGAAAGGTCCAAGTCCAGTTTAAAGGGTAGGGTTCCTGTAAAATGGACAAAAAGAATTAAAAGTAGTTAACGACATTATGTGTGAGGGTGGGGGAAAATACTCAGTGGCGTAGCCAGCCTTGCGTAGCGAAGGAGGCAAATATATAAGGGAGAGCATTATAAACAAAAACAACAGGGTTTCGAAGAAAATCCAAAATTATAATTGGCAATATAATATCACGCCATTTTTTGTAACGAGTTTCATTGGCGCTTGGACTTGGATCGGTATTTCATACAGCGATGTGGTCTTAGATCGGTTTTCCACAAAGCACCCACTTTTAAGATGACAATTACTCGGCCTTGCATCCTTTTTCGATACATTTAAGGGCTTCATGTTATAAAGCATTATTAAAATTATAGGATAGGACGGTTAACTCATTTTTCATTAGGATGTGACTTAGATCGATTTTCCCCTGTGGTCTTCATTTGTTTTCTATTACCTTGGCTACACCCTGGCAACTAAATATCATCAGATAAATATGAATTGACTTAACGTCAGAGAGTGAATGGTAATTTGGTTGTCACATTTTTATAGGCCAGTATAATGAAGATCTGTTTTTTTTTTTAATTAATAAAAATTTAAAAGTGCAAAAAATAGTATATATATTTATACCATGTAAATAAAGTGTCTTTTTATCCCTCAGTGAATTGAAACATTTCGCCTCGGGATAAAAAGTACCACTTCAGTCCCTAGGTATATAATGTACTATTTTTCTCAAAATTAGAAAACATTTATTTTATTATTACAAGCTTTTATTTAACTTCAGCTCTATTATGTAGGTATGTTTCTATGTTCAGGTCAAAACTTGCAACTCAATTTTGACTAATTTGTAAATGTCCGATTGAATTTAAACTTGATAAGAGATTATAGTTTCGGTGACAATACAATAACATGATATTATTAGGCACCCCTGGAGGGAAGAAAACGCCTACGTTTGTCCGAGTTTACCCAAAATTGGTATACGGGGGTTTTTGGGGATAAGGAATACGAATTTTTGATCAAATTTTAAAAATTCGATATGGCGAATTCAAGATGGACGATTTTTGCTCATGTTTAGCTATCCAATTTTAACTGACTTATATACACTTGCATGCATTGGCATGCAGGGTTTTTAGTATACCAAATTTGGTTGAAATCGAACAAACTTAGGTGTTTTCCCTCCTCCACTCCTCTCGTTGGGGGAGTGGAGTTATTGTATTATTACCAAAACTTTAACTGCATATCAAATATGAAGACGAATGTGTATAATTCAGTTTAAATTGGTTAGGAAAACACGACTAAAAATCGTCGCTCTTGAATCCGCATTATTGAATTTTCAAAATCTAATCAAAAATTCGTATTTCCTTTCCCCAAAAATCTCCGTATACTAATTTTGGTTGACATCGGACAAACTTAGGTGTTTTTCCCCCTCCACTCCCCTCTTAGGGGGGGAGGGAAGTGCCTAATAATTGTTGTTACCGAAACTATAAACGCATACCAAATTTAAAGACAATCGGATGTGTATAAGTCGGCTAAAATTGGTTAACAAAACATGACCACAAATCGTCCATCTTAAATCCACCATATTGAATTTTGAAAATCTGATCAAAATTTCGTATTCTTTATCCTCAAAAACTCCCGTATACCAATTTTGGATGAAATCGGACAAGCTTAGACGTTTTCTCCCCTCCAGGGGATGCCTAATAATACCATATTATTGTACTGTCACCGGAACTATAATCGTATACCAAATTTGAATTCATCTAGCGGTTAGTCAAAATTGAGTTGCAAGATATGACCCGAACATATAAGCATACATATATAGAGGTGATGTTAAATAAAAGTTTGAAATAAAAACTACGCAATATTTAAAGCCAGTTCTGCATTTCTATACGTTTAAATTAGATTTAAATTCATCATTTTTTGAGTGACTTCGCTCACCAGTCTGAGTCTCCGTCAGGCATATTGGGTCTGCATCGCGTTTTCTTTGTTATGTTCGGTGTACAAATATTCGTTTTTCATCAATAAATTATCTCTGCCATCATGTTGTTTAACTCTGGTGCATTTAATTGATATAAAAGGTAATATAAGGAATTATTCGGAGTTATTTAAGGTTACCAGTGTGACATTTAACAAAGCCTAGGGCGTTTGATTTTGGCAACTTAAAAATCTGGTTTTTGTTCTGTGAGTGAGATTATGTTTTGTCTAAATAAAAATGGACTGTGGCTCTCATATAGTGACGATATAAGAAGAAGAAATTTAGGATTGCCTCAAAATGATGTGACGATCATCAATTTAATGAAAGGAGTAGCGTCCGCAGAAATTGTTACCTTTTCTATAGTTTTATAGTAATTAGACACTTAAAGTTAATTTTTGGTTTTATCAGCATTCGTATCCTTATCTCTATCGAGTCGAACAATCAAGCAGATGCACTTTTAAAATCATGGTGAATGCGTGATAGCGCCAGCTGATCAAATTTGTGAAAATATCGTTGTCGATGGGGGGGGGGATGGTCGTAACGTTACGACTCTCTTATCGTACCTAACGAGGTTTTCGTGCACTTGATCAGCTGGAGCTGTCACGCATTCACCATGATTTTAAAAGTGCATCTGCTTGATTGTTCGACTCGATAGAGACAAGGATACGAATGCTGATACAACTGAAAATTAACTTTAAGTGTCTACTTTTTTAGTTACATCTGTTTAACTGTTTAATTATGCCTTAACTACTGCAGTGGGTAGCGTAATCATCAACTCTTTGCTCCTTTTGTCAAAGCAAACAAGGGCACAATATTTTTGAGCGCCCAGACTTAATTCTAACAACATTTACTTAAACTGCTTTAGTTCGAAGAAACTGCACCACATACAATCTCATCTTACTGCCGGAATATTTGTAGAAAAACGATACAAATTCCTATAATACAAAGAAATAAGTTTTTTTTATTAAAGTTACAAAGGTTTAAGTACGTGTAGTAGTAGGTGGCCTAGACCTTTTCGGGCCCTTTTGACTATAGCCTAACCTAGAGGCCCTCTATACATTTGACATTGACATTGTTGTTTTACTAGAGGTGGGCAACTCATATTGCCCTCTCTTTCTAATTTTTTTCATATTTGCATGTAAAACGGATTTTATGAAATGGACTGATGTTTTGCTGTCTCTTTTTATAATCTCCCCAGACAGCTTTTGAAAGATTGATTTTGTTTTGGTTACTAAAATATGTCAAGCTTTGATAAAAAAAAAACAAAAACAAACACACCGTAGATATTAAAAATGTAAATAATAGGTAAAATATAAAGACTCCTATGATCTATATTTTTGTTACTCTTTTTCTTACAATAAAACATGGAAACATAATGTGTTATTTATTAACGAAGTACATGCTAAATGCGTATGTTTGTACCTACTGCTTGTAGCTCACTTACCTCGCAAATTCGGCTATTTTTATTAATTTTGCAGCTTGGTAAATGCATGTTTTCTTTTCACTTTTCCTGAGTTTCTTTCTACGTTGGACAAAGGAACAATACAAATTCGTCGAATATCTATCTGTGGTAAAAAAGTAACTTTATAACCACAAGTGATTAAATTATTAACCAAATAACTAATAACCCTTAATGATTTTTCTATTTACCGCTAAAGGATTTTCCGTGAGTAACTCTCTAACCACAAGTGATCAACTTATTAATCAACTAACCATTAACCCATAAAAATTCGTCTATTCACTGCGAAAGGATTTTCCGTTTGTCACAAATAGGTATAATATAATTTAATAAATCCATTAAAATTGTACTTATTCTGCCAAAACGTTACATACCGCAAGTTTGGCATTTCTCATATGCTGGAAGCCGCAATGGTGCAGTGGTACAAGTTTGGCCTCTGGCAATCCGTAGGTTGAGAGTTCGAACCCCGGTTTCGTGTCGTCTTCCACTTCTTTTTATTTCTTTTTCTTAAGGTGTATATTTTTTATTGTATTTGAAGCCATATTTTATGATTTAATTAATTTTGACCCAACTGTGTGGTTAATTGATCAATCGTTTATGGTGAGTAGAAAATGTATTAGCACCAAATTAAGTTTCAAAAATAGTTTTTTTATTTACCATAAATAGTTTTCCATTAACCATAAATACTTTTTCATTAACCGTAAATAGATCGGTCCTTTTGTCCTAAATAGTTAGATCTCTTATCTCGTATTTAAGTGAAGTATCTTCTTGTGGTAAGTTAGTTCTTATAAACCGTAAGTGGGAATTTTTCTGGGTGTACCAGAAGCGATCGCGTTTTCAGGTTTAATTTGAGTGTTGACGCGTCTGGTCGGTTAATAAATTATCTGATCATTGCATTTAGTTCTCTTGGACACGTTTTTAAAATTTGTCACCATGCATCGTCCCAAAAAGGCTCGAAATTATGTTTCAGCTCCTAATTAATTATAAACCTAATGTGGGAACGCTACTGCGCATTCTGTCTGTGAAAGGAAATTACTTCTGTCTGTCATTGTTTCTTCAAATATAAGATTTGTGAACCTCGATCGTTGAGCAAGTAATTTACAAAGGGAGTTACTAAAAGGGTTAGCCTATTTTAGGCAGGTACTAAGTGTAAGTGAAATTGTTGGTTTTAAGCATTTTATAAGAATAATTTTAATTATTTTTTATATTTAAGAATCATCTTAACACAAACTTTTGTTTGGATTTAAAAAGAAAATTGCAATTTGAAAGAAGTTTTTTTTTAACTCTAGGGGGGATCTAAATCGTAAACAATCTCTGAGCAAACTAAACTGGACGGTGCGTGGTTCTCGGTTCTCTGGTAGAACGTGAGAAAATGACCATTGGAGAAGTACCGATGAAAACTGCAGCTTTCAGACTTTCGAGTGTGATCTTTTAGTATAAAGTTTGGTTTGATGATAAAGCTTTTAGATAAAGTCACTGTTTTAATTTCAATTTGTAAATAATTGAATAGGTACAGTTGTTTTGGATTTGTTTCATTGGAAACAGTTGTCGTGCATAATCAGTGACCTTCACTTATGTTTGTTTTGCCTCGTAGTGTCCTCATAAATGTATTTTTTGCGCTGAAAACGGGTTCAAAATATGGCGTTTTTCTTGAGAAAATTGGATGTGTTTTATTGATTAATGAATAACTTGGGATATTAAATAAGGTAAATTAATTTTTGTCAAAACGGTTACTTAGGGGAATTATAAACGAACTTATATATTATTATATTATAAAAAAAAACAATTCTTTCTGGGAGCTATAAATTTAAACCCCTTTATAACCTGAAACACAGATAATCAAGCTATTATGTGGCAAATTTTTAGCGTATTCACCATTTTCCATTTTGAAATCGGTCAAAAAAAATAGTTTTAATGCATTTTCTCCCAAAATATGGTATATTTTGAGAAAAAAAAAACAGTTTTTCAGTAATATTTTTCAATAAAAATACGAAATGAGTAAGTGTTTTTTGGAAATTGGTTTTAAAGTTGAGTACCCCCCACAGGTGTAAATATTTAGACCTATGGGGGAGGGGAGTACTATTTTAGATCTTAGTAAATCCGAGTCTGAAGGTTTTGTAATAATCGTTTAATAATTTAATTGATAACCGGCTTAGTAAGCTGTTGTCCTTCTCTGTAATTAGGTGACGCCCTGTTTTCAAAACCCTACTTAATGTTATCAACTGCAGTTATATAAATAAAAACATTACAAATACAACTAACCTCCCCTAACTACTAAGGTTATTTGAGAAAATTCTGTGTGGTTTCCCATAAATGAGTATAGAATCATTTTTTTTGTAGAATTTAATTGCAAACAACTTTGTTTTCAGATTCTTTCTTCGTTTGAACAACAGTCTACGAATTAGTTGAAAAAAATCGAAGAAATATATGAGCTAGGGATGATTTGTCACAAAAAAGGGATGTTGTGGACACTTTAGGAACGGAACATTTTTGAGTATTTATTCCTATTCCTACTATGAATATATATATACCTACTACATATAAAAATTTTACATTTTTTTTCTAAAAAGTATCACTTTCGTCTCCTAGATTAATAATATTATAATAATAAGTTTTTTGTATATAGTTTATTTTTAGACATTTTTATGTATTAAATTGCCTTACCGAATGTCCCGCGTGCTTGAAGAAATCACTATTTACCTTATCCATCATAAAAGCGGGTTGATTTTCTCCTGATTATTAAGCGAAGAACGCCCGGCCCGTCCAGAAGGGCGATTCTCACCTCTCAAAAACTGTTAATTTGCCTTGTCAAAACTGATAATCGCACTCCGATAACATTCTAATTCTAAACCAAGTGTTGAAATTCCAAATATTTGGAAGCCCCTCCTTGGGAGGAGCCAACTTCTTAAACTTTACTTTTGAGTGATTTCCCATAGTAAATAAGTACGTAGCCTTAGGAATAGATTGTGGTTTGCACCTGAAGACGATCAGAGATTGTACTGATCGAAACGTCGTGTATAAATAAATTATAGACAATGGAAGTCCAAAACACAGAGATAATTTCATTCGGTATGCTATTGTCATACCATTTTTTTTATTTAACAAAAAGGATTTAGCGGGGGTGAATAAATAACAAAATCAATGAATAGAGAGCTTTCCCTCAAAAAAGGTAATGGTAACCGTAGATCCGAATTTCGTACGGTGCTAGGAATTAGGAGATGAAATGATGATGAAAAAATCCGACACAGGATTCATGTAAAAGACAACCATCTGTCAAATTGCATAATCGGCAGATGTACCTTCAATTTGAAGGAAAATTAAGCGTCTCTACGGAGATAGATATAATTATGTTTACATATACCCTAAGCTCTGGAGTTGATAAATTTAAAAAAGGATTTAGCGAGGGTAAAAAAATAATAAAATCAATCATCATTTCCCTGAAAAAAGGTAATGGTAACCGTAGATCCAGATTTCGCACTTCTACTCATCAGTACCGTGCTGCTCTGACACAGGATTCATGTAAAACACAACCATCTGTCAAATTGCAGAATCCTAGCACCATATTAATGAGCACCACAAGTGCGAAATCCGGATCTACGGGTACCATTACCTTTTTTTATTTTAAAGTTTATTTTAGAAAATATGAAACTGAAAATAATTTAGAAATATATGTATCTATGTAAGTAGAACATTTCTGAAATACAAATTATCCTTTCTGAATTACGGTTGGAAATAGTGCACATATATTCGGCAAATAATCTACAAAGCATCTCTCGGGATGGGAAAAAGGTGGGCCAAAAAAAAACGTACATTTTGATACCGTAAGTTTGCTTTTGGTGATTGTTTCTTCTGCGAAAAGCTAAAGCTTCAGACTATATGAAACTTTTTTCAAAATTGACATTTCGTCCATGATGGCGCATGATTTTTAAAATTCCCCATTTTTAACACCCCCGCCAAAATTTTATGTGCGCCACTGTACTGGATTTTAGACATTTGCCATAAAGACACGTCTTTGTAGTGCACAGAGAAGTATCACTTCTAAAAATCGGACAAGAAGTAATAAAGGTCAACGCCAACGAAGTAAGTGGTGTTTTAACCCTTTTTAAAACATAGGTCTATGAACCTCTAGTTTTTGTTCTACTAAGGATTTGTTAAATCTCGTCCGATTCTTTAGATTTTGAGCTCTGGTTTTGATTTTGACGTTTTATGAAAATCCGTAATGACGCATGTTTTTGAAGCTCAGATATTTTTCATTCCTTCCGGCCAAACTTTTTTGTAAGCCAATGTACCTGATTTCAATTATCCGGAAAGCCACGTCTTTTCGGTGCATAAGAAGGTATCATTCGTAAAAATCGGAAAAGAACTAAACAAGCTTTGCTTAACGAAAGAAGTGCTTTTTTTAAACCTGTATAAAATGAATAAAATGCGGAACATTTTTATTTTTCTGTTTTTTTTTTAATTATCCGATTTTGCTACTTTATACAGGAGTGGCGGTCGCAGCTTTTCCAAAAGAGGGACGCGTGAAATCAAAATTTTGTAAAAGCAAAGAAAAAGTTTTATGCAAGAGAACTAAAATTAATGTAACTCTAGACCCAATAGGGCGCCGCAGGTACTGATGATTTTATGAAAACCCGGCGATTTTTCAAATAAATTCTCAACTGATACAGAGTGTCTAGAAAACTAAAATTGTAATAAAAATCAACATAACTTTTTGTGTTACTTTTTGCTCTATCCACACAGGTTTAAAAAAAGCAATTCTTTCCGTAACCAAAGCATTTTTAGTTCTGGTCTGATTTTTACGAATGATACCTCCTTAAACACTGAAAAGACATGGCTGGCCGGATAATTGAAATCAGGTACATTAGCTTACAAAAAATTTTGGCAGGAAGAAGGGAAAATGATCTAGTTTTAAAAAGCAAATTTGACAGACAGCGTATATAGGCCAAAGATTCATATAGTCTGAAGCTTTAGTTTTTCGCAATCACAAAAATCAAATTTACGGTAGCAAAACTACAGCCGAAAAAAAAATTTACGATTTTTTTTGGCCCACCATATAATTATAAAATCTCACCTCATTTCGTGCATTTTTATGTTTTCCGACAAATGTTGGAAAGCAAGTAGCCCTCAAGAAGTTTTTAAAGCAACACACCTTTGGGTGAGATTACTATAGCGAATTTTGCCTCGCTCACGCATTTTTTTAGCAGGGAAAATTGTCAAAAAATGCATATTTTCAGAAAAATTTTCGGTAATAATTCACACATAATGAAAACAACCCAACCAGTCCGACATTTTCGTTTTTATTCGAATAATTATTTCCTTAAATTAAACAAACTTCAGGTAGTTCAAATATTTTAAGATGTATCTTATTTTGTAATTAGGTATTTATTTTTTATCAAAAATCAGCTTTAACCTATAGCGTACCTACCCAGATAGCACAACTCTGTCCCAAGGATGTCCAGTGGAGAGAGTTTTCTGGACAATGCAGCAGTCCATGGGACAACCAGATCTGTAATAAATTTTGTCCAAGGCGTATCCATTGGATAATACAATTGTCAAAACGTTGGACGGATCTTGGAAATCCCAAAAAAATCAAAAAGTTTCCAAATTTTGATTATGTTGTACCACTCTACTAAATCCAATGGTTATCCAGTGGAACGAAATACCGTTCAAAAGTTATCCAAAAAGTATTTTTATGTTTCACTGTTGGAAAAAATTAATAATTACAATGTATATCTGTTGGTGTAACTTTCTTAGTACACTAGATATATTTGTTCCAATGGATATCCAGTGGAAAGTTTCGTCAAAACCACAACATCATAAGTCTGATTGTCGATCCCCGAGGATGGATTTAGTCTAAAAATAATGAAAAATACTTACCAATAATATACAAATGATTCTGCTAGATTTTATAAATATTCAATGTTTAGTCAATGTATAAGGTCACTTGCAGGACACAAAATGGACGTCCGCCGGATATAGTTTATTTTTAGACATTTTTATGTATTAAATTGCTTTAAGAAACATTATTGTTCATTGGATATCCAAAAACTAAATAAAAAAAAGCACTTCTCTATGGATCAAAATTGGAAGTCAGTGTTTTTGTCATCCACTGTATCAGGAAAAACCTTTGTCCAATGGATGTCCGATGGACAATTCGTGGGTATAGATTATTATGTGTAACTGATTTCGCAATGTGCTTGAAGTCTAGCTTTGTGTCTGTAATAACTTCACTTGTAAAATACTATTATCAAGCAGTTATATTTACATAACTGCACCCTCTCCGTAAACAACAAATAATCTTCAGTGGGAGTAAGGACAAGATTTATAAGGATTTGTCGAGAGCTTTTAGTATAATTTCGCGGTACGAATTAGCAAAGCGGGAAAAACTCAAGAAAGTTCAGCGAAAAAACTCGATAACTACGAGATATCTGGTACCAAAGCCAGTTTACAGAAAAAACAAAGAAATTGGTCAAAAACTAACTAAAAAATGATAATGCTTTGTTAGATACATCACCCAATCTCCTTTTTACAAGCTTTTATTTTATAACGAACTAGATATGTTTGTTCGAGTGAAATCTTGCAACTTAATTTTGACCAACTTCCTGACATGCGATCGGCTTTAAATTTGGCATTGCGGCTACGATGAGTAAAGAGGGAAAAAGGGGCGTTTTGTGATAAAAGCAACAAACTTTGCAGCTGTTCTTTGGACCAAAACAATCGATTTGATCCGCAGCTCTTCTCCCAAAACCTGTGTAGGCGCGGTGGAGGGGGGGGGTAAAAACCGTAGGGGTTTATATTTTCTTAAATTTTAGTTTTTTGTATATAATCATCATTGATATCAATCTATAGGTTTTCGATAATGGCTAAACCGAAAATTACCACCTCCATTCGTTTTAAGGTACCCCTGAAGGGTTAAGGGGGTGTTAAAGCTCCTATTTGGGCATTTTAATAATAAAAGTGTACGATTTAATAAAAAATTTAAAAATTTGCGTACAATTTAATAATTTTAATATTTAACTTATATCACCTAATTTTTTATCAAAAATCATCATATTGTTGGGTAGGTGGAAAGGGAGGGGGTAAAAATTAAGGGGGCATATATTTAAAAAAAATAATTTGCTGGATATTATCGACATGGTTATTGATTAACAGGTTTTCCAGGATGACCAAACTGAAAATAACAACCTTCATTAATTTTAAGGTATCCCTAAGGAGTGATGGAAGGGGGTAAAAGCTGCAATTTGGGCTTTTTAATAATCAAAGTGTAAGAGTTTATTAAGATAGTAAAAATGGGTATAGGATTGTTTATAATTTTAATGCTTTAACCCATATCCCCTTAGTGTTTTACTTAAAATCCTTATCTTGGTTAATAGTGATAGGAGAAAAAGAGATAATTAAATAATGCATTATTTAAATTTTAGTATATGTTTTATCCTATTATAAGTAAAATTGCTATTTTTATAACAAAAACTAACATGATAAAAATACTTACAGAATAGCTATATACATAAATAGATACCTAGTTTATTTGTACAAATTATCGTTTTCACTATAGTCGTCACTGTCATTTCGCAAATGTGGTTCCTGTTAATATAGGCTAAAAAATAAATTATAGGTTGCTGGATTGCTACAGAGCTAAGAAAATTTACTTAATTTTATATTAGTTTTATTTAATTTATAATTAATCAAATAGTTACTTTTCTTATGTTGCTACAAGCTCCTCTACATTTTTTGCATGCAGGCGTGCAAGGTTTTGTTCCTTTTACAAATACATCTTAGAGTGTCGCATTGTATAGTGCACCCACATCTATCCAATGCCCGACAAGTCTCCCATATATTTGGTTGAGTAGACCGGTTTCCACTTTTCCTTATACCACCTCCAAGGTGAACTGAGGTTAATTCGACAGTTTTAAACTTTTCATCTGATCTACCCCAAACCTGTCCTGCCTAATATGCTGCCCTTAGTGCCTGCTATTGGATGACAGCTTTAGCTGATGGCAATAAATTCAACGACTTGCTTTGAGACATAAATAAATGTTTTCTTGCCTCATTGACACTTTCTATTTTCTGTCCCCCATATAGCATGACAACAAATTTTTCCAGACTTTTCAGACATTTCGCCAATTTGTATAGAAGGTTAGGAAATATGCTTCAGTGTATTCCTCAGTCCATACTTTCCTCAGAAAAAAAGAGGTCGTATCACAGCCAGAGAATGCATGAAATCCTCTTAGTATTTTGGATCTCTCTTGGGAATGACACGGCTCATTTAGTTTGTAATAAAATGTCACTGCCAAAATCAAAATGTCCGTATCAGAGCAACGGATAGGAACAGAAAATACGGCCATCAACCTCCCGTAAATTTGCGAAGTCCATTTGGTTTAGGTCCGTTAAATTTTTATCTTTAGACGTTATAATGTTTTCAATATGGGTTACAACATGCAACTATGGTAATCCAGTTACATATATTTTTAAAATATTATTATTATTTTTTTTTTTTTTTTTTTTTTTTTTTTTTTTTTTTTTTTTTGTCTTTAAGGTTTCCTTGTTGTTTCAGCCGCTACCGGAAAAAAAAATTCAAGGCAGCGACCTACATGATTTTTACTTTTCGAGGACATGACGTGCAATATGTGCTGCATCGAGTAGTACTGATTTTTGCAGTGCTTGGTAAGTATTTTCGTTTAATTCTAACTCTCTTAATATACATTTTAATTTCTTAGGTATGATTCCTAGAGCAGACAGTACAACGGGCATAATCTTAACGTTATCCGTATACCACATGTACTTAATTTCACGTTTAAGCGGTAAGTATTTATTAATTTTTTCATTGTGTTTTGCTTCTAAGTTATTATTGTTTGTGATTGCTACATCTATTAAGTACACTATGTTGTTCTGTTTTTCTATCAGGGTAATATCCGGTCTATTGTGTTCGAGAGTCACATCAGATTGTATAGTTTTGTCCCAATACATTTTTGTCTTATCGTTTTCTACTACAGGGTCAGGTAGGTATTTGTAGTATGGCTGCTCTGAATTTGGTTCTAAGTCATATTTTTTTAAAAGCTCTAAGTAAATGATTTTTGCAACTTTATTATGTCGCTCGAGATATTTATTTCCGGCTAAATTTTGACACCCGCATAGTATATGTTCAATTGTTTCTGAACGAATAGCACATTTTCGGCACTTGTCTTCGTCTAGCTCTTTTAAAATGAATTTTCTGTAATTTTTTGTTGCTACTACTTGATCTTGCATACTTATTATAAAACCTTCTGTTTCGGGGAACAATGCTCCAGATTTGAGCCAAGAAGTTGAAGCTCCTAGATCGACATACTCTTCATGCAGGTCACGATGAAATCTACCATGCAGTTCTTTTGAAGCCCAGATTTCGAGTTTTGACTGCTGGTCATCGTAGCTTTCGAAAGGCAAGTAATTAATATCTTTTAATTTTAGTGATGTTGCCCGTTGGTCTGCTTGTACTACTAATCTATGTAAATTTGTGTGTTGGGCTTGAAAGTATTTTCTTAATTCAATAATTTGGTGTTTGCATGCTTCCACTATATCTGTTATTCCTCTTCCCCCTTTCTCCCTAGGTAAACATATTCTTTCTTTGCATGATCTTGGGTGGTGCATTTTGTATGTTGTTAGGCTAGTTCGAATAATTCTGTTAAGTTGTTCTAGATCAGTTAGTGTCCAGTTTATTATTCCAAAGGTGTATCCTAGCAGCGGTATGGCATACGTATTTATTGATTTGGTGATATTTACGGAGTTAAGCCCTGTTCGAAGTATCTGTTTTAATCGGTCTTCAAATTTTTTCATTATAATTTCTTTGATTTGTTTATGTTCAATTCTGTTGGTCTGTAAAATTCCCAAATACTTATATGGCTCATCTGTCATAGACGTAATTATTTGATTGTCGTCTATTTGTAAGTTTTCAGCTTGCACTAGTTTTCCTCTTACGACCTTTACAGTTTGACATTTACTAAGGCCAAAAGGCATTCCAATATCTGTGCTTATTTTGTGTACAACGTTAATTAACAATTCAAGCTTTTTTTGATCTGCTGCATACATTTTTAGATCATTCATGTAAAATAGATGAGTAACTTGTCTTGACTCATCTCTTGTTTTCAAGTTGAATCCATAGTTTGTTTAGTTAAGAGCATTAGATATAGGGTTAAGGGCGAGACAAAACCAAAGTGCACTTAGAGAGTCTCCTTGAAAAATACCTCTTTTGATGGGAATTGTTGAGGTTTCTATCATCGATGTTTGAGTCTTAAGAGAAAGTTTTGTTCTCCAGTTTTTCATAGTAAATTTCATAAAATTAGAAATCGATGGGTGTATTCCATAGATCTCGAGTACATGTATGAGCCAGGAATGTGGTACCGAGTCAAATGCTTTTTGATAGTCGATGTATGCCATACTGAGATTCTTAGTTTTTATTCTTGCTTGTTCTAATATTACGGTGTCTATGATGATTTGTTCTTTACATCCTAAAGCCTTTCTCTTGCATCTCTTTTGCTCTTCACTTAGTATGTCATTAGCTTCCAGATACTTGTATATTTTATTTGAAATTAACCCTGAGATAATTTTGTACAGTGTTGGTAAGCAGGTGATCGGCCTATATTGGGCAGGGTCATCGGTATTATCATTTTTTGGCAGTAAGTATGTAATGCCTTCCGTAAGAAATTTTGGCATTTTTTGAGGATTCAGGATTAGATTATTTATTTGTATGGCGAGTTGATTATGTATGGATGTAAATCTTTTCCACCAAAAAGTTTGTATGCCATCTCTACCTGGTGCTCTCCAGTTGGGCGCTCTTTTTAGAAGGGATTGTAAATCTTCGGTAGTAATTATTGTAAGTTCCATTTTTGTGTTTTTGTATATTTCTTTTTCTTTTGCTATCCAGGCTGCATTTTGGTTATGATTATTGCTATTCGACCAAATGTTTTTCCAAAATCTTTCCATATTTTCTTTTGGAGGAGGGTTCATGGTTATGGGCTTTGCTTGCGTATTTAGGTTCCTGTAGAAGTTTCTTCCACTTCTTATAAATGATTTGTTGTCTTGTTTTCTTCTGTTACTTAGGCGATATTTTTTAAGCCTTTTTGTTAGCACTGCCAACTTTTGCTTTAAAGTGTCAAGATAATCTATTATTAAAGGTTGTTGCTCCCTTTCCGGTTTATCTTGGATAGACTGTATTAGCACATCGGGGCATTTCTTGAGAATTCGATTACTCCTATTGCCTTGCGTAAGACTCTGTACTCTTCCGATGTCCGCTCTAATTGCATCTACCTTTTTGCAGATTCTAATCTCCCATTTTGGTTTGTCATGTTTTTGTTTTTGTCTGTCTGTGTTCTTAATGGTTTGTTGTTTATTCATTTCAATGGTAGCTTGTGCTGGTGAGTATGTGTACATGTGGAGAGTTTCCAAATTATCATGTTCGGTGGATTCTTCTTTTAGGATATTGTTTGCTATTTTTAGAATCTGCGTGGTGTTCTTTCTAAACATGACTTTTGGAATGTGTTTTCTGCAGGATGGATCCATTCCCTCGTATTTAGTAATATTGGTTCTAAATAGCAATCTAAATCGTTCCGTGTTAGTGTTTTCCGTATCATTTTCGGGGTTATCTATGGTAGGAATTGTTAAGCCTTCTAAGTACTCGTCTCTAGTTTGATTATTGATTTCTAAGGCGTTATCGTCTTCTTGTTCTCCTTTAAGTTCGATGTCGATTTCTTCTCTAAGCGTTTGAATTATTGTTTCGGGTAAAAGTTTATTTCTGAGTATTACTCTTCGCTGGTCTGCTATTCTTTGTTCCGAAAGTTGGTTGTAGTCCGGATTTCTTTCTACAAAGTCTGCGTGCATATTCCTGCAGTAATTAGTCATGTCCGTTTCTAAACTTGTAACACGGAAGTAAGATCGAATGACTTGTTTATTTAAATCTGTGTTCCATCTCATTCGTCTTACTTGTGAGTTAGCCGTTTGTCTGTTGCCTTCCTGTGTACGCCCTTCGGCGGGAACTCTCTGTGGAGATTCCAAGCCTCTCACGTAAGGCCTTACAGTTCCGTTTCGAGGAGAGACGCTGTTTGCTCCATCTTGTTCCTCTACATGCTGATCTTCATGACGGTTCCGATTGGAGGTACCAGCCAATACCCCCCCGCCTGAGTATCTATTCCGCCTAGTATTAACAGCGACTATACTTTCTCAACGCATGGGTTGCTGGCCCATGGCGCTGGTTTTGCCTCCATTTACCCTTAGTGGCGCTAGGGTGTGTGTTATGTGTGTTTGTATGGGTGATGGGCTCGTGCATGTGGCTAAGGCAGGTACGTCCCATCGTGAAGCCCGGGCGTCCCCTGGCACCCGATCCTCAGGATGGCTCGGCCCTCCTAGTGTGCGTGTGACGGTTTGTTTGTGAGGGTGCGTGTTGATGTGTATGGTGTTTTTGTGTGTGAGGGTGTTGTTGTGTGTGTCCGCTTAGGTCGCCTTTTACGACTGGCAGGACGTACCGTAGGGTTATTCTTTGAGCCCGACCTCTACACGGGTAATTATTATTATTATTATTATTATTATTATTATTATTATTATTATTATTATTATTATTATTATTATTATTATTATTATTATTATTATTATTATTATTATTATTATTATTATTATTATTATTATAATACAATAAATATTTTTTGTTTTCTGCGTTTTGGAGATAATCTGCCCAATTGCTGGGTGGCACATCTGTAAGCACAGTTTCTAAATAAGTACGCGTTATAGTAAAAATAATGGACATACCAGAAAAAAAATATTTACCTTTTGTCGGCAAATTCTGACGTCGGATTTCGGATCCCCTGCTGTCTCTTGTTGCCTCCTTTAGGCTATTGGGTCGTAAAGATCCTAAGCAAAATCGACTCTTTTAACTTGTAGACTTGAGCTCAGTTTTAGAATATAATGCTTTAATTGGTTGGTAAAATAGTTTCAAAACTTTTTAAAATTTGAAGTAAATCAATACCCACGTCGATAATATCCAGCAAAATATTTAATTTTTATGCCCTTCCCTTTCCACCTGCCCAACAGGATGGAGATCTTTGGTAAAAAATTGAGTGATATAAGTTAAAATATTAAAATTATTAAAAATACTATGCAAATCTTACACTTTTTTTATTAAAATTCCCAAATTTGAGATTTTACCCCCTCGCCATCTTTTAAGGAAATCTTCAAATGTATGAAGGTGGTTATTTTTCGTTTGGTCATCCTCGAAAACGAGTAAATCAATACCCATGTCGATAATATCTAGCAAACTATTTTTTTTAAATATATGCTCCTTTAATTTTTACCTATCCAACAAGATATTTTTTATCAAAAATTAAGTGATATAAGTTGAAATATTAAAACTATTAACAATTCTATTCAAATTTTTAAACTTTTTATTAAATCCTACACTTTTATTATTAAAATTCCCAAATAGGAGCTTTAACACCCCCTTAATCCTTAAGGGGCACCTTAAAATGAGTGGAGGTGGTAATTCATCATTCATCATCAATTCTTCATTCATCATCTAAAACCTATAAATTGATATCAATGATGATTATATACAACAAACTAAAATTTAAGAAAATACAAACCCCTCCAGTTTTTACCCCTCCTCCTCACCACGCCTGCACAGGTTTTGGGAGAAGAGCTGCAGGTCAAATTGATTGTTTTGGTCTAAAGAACAACTGTGCAAAGTTTGTTGCTTTTATTACAAAACGCCGCTTTTTCCCACGTAGTCCATGCACTATATATTGTGTTGAAATTGACAGCTCCCCCCTACTAGAAGGCGGTGGAGGGGGGTACAGTTGAAGTACGCCCGATTTCTTTGAAATTTGGTATGTTGAGGTACTTGGTGGTGGAGACGAATTTATAATCAGATTTTAAAAATTCAATATGGCGGATTGAAGATGGACGATTTTTGGTCATTTTTCTCTAACCAATTTTAACTAACCTATACACATTCGATTGCCTTCAAATTTGGCACGCATTTACAGTTCCGGTGACAATACAATAATATATCATTATTAAGCACCCCCTACGAAGGGAGTGGAGAGGGGAAAACTCCTAAGTTTTTCCGATTTCAACCAAAATTGGTATACGGGGGTTTTTGGGGATAAGGAATACGAATTTTTGATCAAATTTTGAAAATTCAATATGGCATATTCAAGATGGACGATTTTCGGTCATGTTTTGCTAGCCAATTTTAACTAACTTATCCACATCCGATTGTTTTCAAATTTTGTACTTCCGGCGAAAATACAATAATATGGTATTCTCAGGTACCCACCTCCCTCTAACGAGGGACGTGGAGGGGCAAAAAGATTTAGTTTGTTCGATTTTAATCAAAATTGGCATACAGGGGTTTTTAAGGAGGGAGATCCTTTGTAGCCTCTAAAGCTCGTGTGGCTTCATTAAAACCTCTTATCGTACCAAGACTTGAATTACGGGGTGCTCTGATGGGAGCTCGACTAGGGAACTTCTTAAAACAAAATTTGAGATTATATATTTCCAATATTTTCTTTTGGACAGACTCCACACAAAACTTTAGATACGATCGAAAGCAGGTCGATTTAGAGTTTTTGTAGTTCAGAGAAATTCAAGACTTCACTTATGTTCCGTCTAACCTAAACCCGGCTTTCCTGACAACAGCTCTTGGTTATTTGGACCACAATTTTTAAGAGACTCTAGTCAAAATTAGATATAAGAAAAAAAGACATTTTTCAAAATTGTAAAAAAATAATCTGAGTCATGTGAAATAGATGTTAAAGATGACAGGAAGCAGAAAATATTTTGTTTAAGCAAGTATAAATTCACTGCTTTTTAGAAGAATTTTGCCAGCTCAAGAATTAAATTTTAGTAGACAAAAGTAAAAGTAAACGGAGATGGATTAATTTGCCTGAACGGAAGATTAAATAATCTAGAAGAAATGAGCGAAAACTTCACACATCCCATAATTTTAGACCCGAAACATCCTATTAATAAATTGTATAAAGCATTTTCATGAAAAATATTTTCACCAAGGACATCAAGTTGTGCTAAGTAAAGTAAGAGAACATTTTTGGATAATTCGTGCATGACAAGTTGTCAAAGATTCATTTGAAAAAACTGCTTTAAAGGTAAAATAAAGATAATTTTACCTCAGGCACCGTTAATGGGACAACTTTCAATATGTCGCCTAGAACCAACTACAAGATATTTTATAAAGACAGGTGTTGATTATTTCGGACCCGTTAAGGTTGCGATAAAAAGAAGCACCGAAAAACGGTACGGAGTTATCTTTATGTGCATGGTCACTAGAGCAATCTATCTAGAGATTGCCTATGATTTATCTGGAAATAGTTTTATACATGTTTTTAAGTTCCCTGAATAAGAATTGGCACCAGAGTTACAAAAAATGAAACAAAGTGAAATAAAAGAATTCTGTACTTGTAATCGAATCAAATGGAATTGGTATCCGCCATTGGCATCTCACATGGGTGAAACATGGGAACGGCTGATACAGTGCATGAAAAAAGTTGTGAATGAGTTGCTAAAGTCAAGACAAATGGGCGAACAAAAATATTTCCTTCGCACAGTGTTTGCTGAAGCTGAGAACATGTTAAACTCACGACTCCTAACTCATATTTCTTTTGTTGCTGAAGATTTGGAGCCACTAACAATAAATCATTTTATAATTGGACCTTCATATTGTGCTCTTTCTTGTGTATGGACGGACAATACCAGTTTATCTCTTCAGAATGGAGAGCCGCCCAAGTATTGTCAGATTTTTTCTGGAAGCGATGGCTTATACGATCGAAAGCAGGTCGATTTAGAGTTTTTGTAGTTCAGAGAAATTCAAGACTTCACTTATGTTCCGTCTAGCCTAAACCCGGCTGATCAAGCTACGAAATAAATTATTAACCTCGACTTTCCTGACAACAGCTCTTGGTTATTTGGACCACAATTTTTAAGAGACTAGTCAAAATTGGGTATAGAAACAGAATACATGCCCTTTCTTATGGGGCGATCGAAATGATAGGACGACAAAATCAACCTCAAAGAAAACGACGTTGTAATGATAGATAGACCCTGATGGCCCTAGAAATGTTTGGCCCAAAGGTATAGTCGTAAAAATATACCCTACAAAGGATACAAAAATTAGAATAGTTGATCTTAAGTAAGCTAATATTCATATTTTGAGAAGGCCAGTCACAAAAAAAACTTAGCGTATAAAAACAAAGAATAATTCTTTTTTAGTATATAATTACTGGAGAAAGTATGCTGAATTTACACTAGTTTTTTCTTATTGTTCCTTTTTGGCATAATTTTTAATTTGTAATTGTCAATAAATTATTTTTCGAGAAGCAGTAAATTATTTTTCGAGAAGCTATCAAAATTTTAATTCAAGCATTTTACTTGCAAAATTGCCTTTTTCGACAGATATTTATCATTGAATTTTCTAAGTTGGAAGTCTGCTTTATGCATATCATTCTTAATTTTTTCATTTTTTTGGTCGCAGAAAGATATATTAAAACGTAAATTACTGATGAATTTACATAGATTTTAATTACAGTTTGGGTTTTCTTAACTCACAGTGTAGGCGCGGAGTGGACGCAAACGGAAAATCTTGTATATTTTTTAAAATTTTTATTGAACTCTTCTCTCTGATTGCAAAAATGTTTTTCTTATATGTTCTCTTGGCTGAGACGGTAACTATAGTAATTTTACCTAAAAAGGGAAACCCAACATACTATATATTAACAAAATATCAAAAAGATCTTGGGTGAAAAAAGACCGAAAATTCAAACTTGGATGAGTATCCCAAAAGGAACACACAAAGGACCAAAGGGATAAGAGAAAATATCAAATAATGTTTCGCCCTGGACAACCAGCCTGGGCTCCTCAGCGTTTCTACTGGTCACCCTCCCCAAAGGTCATTTAACATCATCATACACTTTGATTTCCAACTTTGAATTACTCACAAATAGTCATCGTTCCACACTGGCACTTATCTAAGTCACCTGATACTGGTTCGTCCTGGCGTGTTAATCTTTCCAATAGGGTTACGCTCCTTAGGCGATTAAAACAAAAAGAAGTTAAAAAAAACCTCCGAATTGGTTACTTAAACTGAAAAGAATGTAAAAACAAAAGATCAAAAAGATCTTGGGTGGAAAGAAGGAAAATTCAAAAAATTTGGATGAGTGTCCCAAGAGGAACACTCAAAGGACTAAAGCGATAAAAGAAAAGATCAAATAATGTTTCGCCCTGGGCAACCAGCGTGGGCTCCTCAGTGGTTCTACTAGTCACCCTCCCAAAACATCATTTAACACCATCATACACTTTAATTTCCAACTTTGAATCACTCATAAATAGGCATCGTTCCGCACTGGCACTTATCTAAGTCACCTGATACGAGTTCGTGCTGGCGCCAGGAAACATCATTTGATCTTTTTTCTTATCGGTTTGGTCCTTTGTGTGTTCTTTTTGAGATACTCATCCCAGTTTGAGTTTTCGTTCTTTTTCCACCCAAGATCTTTTTGATCTTTTGTTTTTAGATTCTTTTCGGTTGAAGTATCCGATTCGGAGATTTTTTAACTTCTTTTTCTTATACTATATATTGTTGGAACTAAGAAGAAAATGTTGATTGTTAAAAGGTACATACAGGGTTCTAATTAAAAAGCAACCTCTTCGCCTCCATACATGCACAAAGAGATTTAAGAAAAAGTAAACTGATAGAAATCTATATCATTTAACACAAATACTAAAAAAGATAGGGGATGGGATGAGTGTGCGTTTATAAAAGGTCCCTCTGGACCTTTGGTTTATTCCCGAAACTTGATATTGTTTGCTCGTGATTAAACAAAAATTGTAAATTGTCTTATACAAATTATTTCTATCTGTTTTTATATTTAATTGTGTATAGAAGATTTTGTAACTAAGTAAAAAGTGACGATATATTACCGCATAAAATAGTATTACATAAATGTACCAGGCTAACATCAAAGATACTAACAAATAGTTAAGACTTGTAGAATTAAAAATAGTAGTGATTTTAAAAAACAAAAGATTAAAAGATCTTGGGTGGAAATAACGAAAATTCAAACTTGGATGAATATTCCACAAAGAACACACAAAAAATCAAAGCGAAAAGAGAAATGAATAAACGATGTTTCGCCCTGGGTAACCAGCGTGGGCTCATCAGTAGTTTCACTGGTCACCCTCCACTATACATCATTAAACACCATCATACACTTAGATTTCCAACCTTGAACCACTCACAAATAGGCATCGTTCCGCACTGGTACTTACTTATCCAAGTTACCTAATACGAATTCGTCCTGACGTGTTAATATTTCCAGTAGGATTCTGCTCCTAAGGCAATTAAAACAAAGAAGAAGTTAAAAAACCTCCAAATCAGTTACTTCAACCGAAAAGAAACTAAAAAACAAAAGATCAAAAGATCTTGGGTGGAAATAACGAAAATTCAAACTTGGATAAGTATTCCACAAGGAACACACAAAAGATCAAAGCGAAAAAAGAAATGAATAAACGATGTTTCGCCCTGGGTAACCAGCGTGGGCTCATCAGTAGTAACACGCCAGGACGAATTCGTATTAGGTAACTTGGATAAGTAAGTACCAGTGCGGAACGATGCCTATTTGTGAGTGGTTCAAGGTTGGAAATCTAAGTGTATGATGGTGTTTAATGATGTATAGTGGAGGGTGACCAGTGAAACTACTGATGAGCCCACGCTGGTTACCCAGGGCGAAACATCGTTTATTCATTTCTCTTTTCGCTTTGATCTTTTGTGTGTTCCTTGTGGAATACTCATCCAAGTTTGAATTTTCGTTATTTCCACCCAAGATCTTTTGATCTTTTGTTTTTTTTTAGTTTCTTTTCGGTTGAAGTAACTGATTTGGAGGTTTTTTAACTTCTTCTTTGTTTTAATGCCCTAAGTATTAATCGCGAAAATCAATAAACAAGGGTAAGTTTTGATAAGAGTGACATATAACGTCAATTTTAATTTGTTCAACAGTGTTTGCCATTTAGATACCCCGCTAGGGTTAAAAAAACTTCTTTTAAATTGAAATTTTCTTCTTAAATCCAACAAAAGGTTGTGTTACGATGATTCTTCAGTAAAAAAAATTATTAAAATTATTCTTATAAATCAAACTATGACCAAAACTTAAGGAAGTTGGTATAAAATCCTTAAAACTATCAATTTCACCTAAACTTGGGACTTGTCTAAAATGAGCTAAACCCGTTTAGTAAATCCAACTGTTAAAGTTAACTTTCGGCATTCGTATCCTTATCTCTATCGAGTCGACCTATGGAGCAGGTGTACTTTAATGGCGAATGCGTGACAGCTCCAGCTGATCAAATGCGTTAAAACATCGTTTCAAATGCAGGAACGGTCGTAACGTTACGACTCCCTTATCGTACCTAACGAGGTTTTTGTGCATTTAATCAGCTGGAGCTATCACGTATTCTCCATGATTTTAAAAGTGTACCTGCTTGATTGGTCGACTCGATAGAGATAAGGATACGAATGCTGATAAAACTGAAAATTAACTTTTACAGTGAGATTTACTAAGATCTAAAATAGTACCCCCCACAGGTCTAAATATTTACACCTGTCGGGGGTACTAAATTTTAAAACCAATTTTTAAAAAACACTTACCCATACAGAAAAGACACAAAGTTATTGATTATTTAGTATTATTATTGCAAAATACCACTGAAAAACTGCTTATTTTCTCAAAACATACCATATTTTAGAAGAAAATGCCCTAAAACTAATTTTTTTTGACAGGTTTCAAAATGGCAAATGGTGAATACGCCAAAAATTTGGCACATAATAGCTTCATTATTTGTGTTTGAGGTTATAAAGTTGGTGATTTTTTAAACCACCTAAGGGGGGTGGTTTAAATTTATAACCCCCAGAAAGGATTGTTTTGTGGCATTTGGTAATAAGTTCATTTAAAATTTCCCTAAGTAGCCGTTTTTACAAAGATTAATTTACCTAATTTAATAATAAGTTGTTCATTACCCAATAAAACACCTCCTATTTTGTCCAGAAAAATGCCATATTTTGAACCCGTTCTCAGCACAAAAAAGATATTTGTGAGGGCACTACGAGGCAAAACAAACATAAGTGAAGGTCACTGATTATGCACGAAAAATATACCAAACAAAAAACCCAAAACAACTATATTAATTTATTTACAAACTGAAAGTAAAACCACGGATCTCCTACCATATCGGTACTTTGTGGTAAAACATTGAGTTTATCTAAAAGCTCAGTCAAGAAAACTTTCCTTTCTAGAAGCCCACTCATTTTAAAGCTGTAGCTTTCATTAGTAGAGGTTGGTGCAAAACAGAGGTAAAACATCCGAACTCGGTATTTGTGATTGAACGCAACGCTAATATTTTTAAATTTGACATTTCGACAGTTAAATTTAGTACTCCTTATTTTATTATTATTAATCTAAATCGCTGGGTGACATCAAGTATTAATTGGAAAAATTAATTAACAAGGGTAAGTTTTAATTAGAGTGATATATAGCCCCAATATTAATTTATTCTACAGTGTTTCCTATTAACACCCCGCGTGGGTTTAAATTTTTTAATTTTCTTTTCTTCTAAATTGAAAGTTTTCTCTTAAATCCAACAAAAGATTGTGTTAAGATGATTATTCAATAAGCAAATTTATTAAAATTTTTCTTATAAATCGAACTATGTACAAAACTCAAGGAGGGTTTGTTTAAAATGCTTAAAACCAAAAATTTCACTTAAACTTAGGACCGTTCTAAAATAGACTAAACCTTTTTAGTAAATCCCACCGTAAGTGTCTAATATTAATCACAACCATAACAAAATGTCAAACAAACCTTTAAAATGTCCCTAATATGGTTTTCCTATCTTTAGACAAAAAAAAACAAGTAGCTATATATTGTTTTTGGACGACCTATTATAATGCTTGAGATATGATTTTTTTAACTGTGCAAATAGAGCCATGCCAAAGATTACTAAAGTTTTTTCAATCTCACATTAAGATACTTTTTTTATACCTTAATCAAAAACATGATTTTAGGAACTATCTGCAGGTAACTAAAGCATGGCTTTTTTGGCTATCGATGCAAAAAAACTTTTTTTTTGATCACGGGTGCAAAAAAAGCTTTCTTTCCGTTTTTACTCAACATTAAAGAGAAATAGCGGAAAATAATAATACTGAAAAAATTTTATTATTCTGGACTAAAAAATAAGCCATTACCGCCAGTTTTCACCAAGTATTTACGAAAAAATCATTTAGAAACATGGTCAAAATATCAAACTGTCAAAGATTAAAATGAACGTCATCGAGTAAAAAGTACTAGCTGTGAAAACTACTATTTAAGTATAGAAATGCGTAAAAAATTAAAAATTGGACATTGAAATTTGAAGAGCTACTTATTTTATCAGTGTTCAAAGTTTCCAGAGCTTATTCCAGAGTGCGGCTATAGATGGTCCGAAAATACTAAGGTTGGTTGTAAATTTTGGGTGTGTAGTTTATTTGCATAGACTATATTGGGGAATGAAAGCCAAAAAAGATTGTATTATTATTTTACATTATCTAGTTGATGCAGAAATTGTACACTTCAACACTCCTAAATTATTTTTTTTACGAAAGTTAACGAACGCCTATGGTTTATCAAACCAGGAATTTATCAGACCGTATTTAATAAAAAAAATCATCGTAAGAACGATTCACCAAAGAAACTGCAATTTGTCACAACCAATTTTTTATCCAAACCTTATTTCATCAAACCCATTTAATAACAAATTCTAAATTTAACAGACCCGTTTTTAATCGAACCATTGGTCATCAAACTCATTCAATATCAAACCCGGAATTCGTAAAACCCGTAATTTATCAGAAATTTTTTTCTAAATTGATTGCGCATTCGCCAATAACACATGAATGCAAGACGGGTGAACGCAAGTGACATCGATACACTAACTATTGAACGCAACCTGTAAGTATGCGCGCGTAACAGCGACAAATGCATTAAAACGCCGCGCCGCTGCGCCACTTGCGTGTACGCCTCCGGTTCATGTGGTATTGGCCAATGCGCGATTAATTTAGCTAATATTTTCTGATAAATTACGGGTTTTACGAATTCCGGGTTTGATATTGAATGCGTTTGTTGAACAATGGTTTGATTAAAAACAAGTCTTGTAAATTTCGAATTTGTTATTAAATGAGTTTGAAGAAATAAGGTTTGGATAAAACATTGGTTTCACGAATTGCTGTTCCTATAGTGAATGATTTTATAATTGAACTTTCTTTTATTTAACGTGTTTGATTTTGCACATTCTGATAAACCGTGGGCGTCCAAAGTTAACCACGTTAAACAAAAACATACTATGCAATCTAATTCCAATTAATGGTAACAAGTTGCCTTTCCTTAGAAGAATTTAAAAATTTAAGAGTTTCAGCAGAGACAATGACAATAAAAAGCCTTTCACATATTACAAAGTACCTTTAGTAGTACTGTATCAATTGTTGTTTCTTTAGGAAAGTATTATTTAAGATCTCTTTGTAAAAATGGTAATCATAGGCGCACTGGAAAATTGTATGTAAAGTCGTATAAAGAAGCATCGGATTGCGCAACAACGCAAATTTGGCGATATCGATACGTGATTGTAGCCAGAGGAGAGAGTGGGCGTTGCCCACTCTGAAAGAAAAAGGTGCACACTCTAGAAAATCATTGCCTTGTCTACCAAAAAACATTACTATCAAATGTAGGTAGAGTGCATGGTAGCGATTAAAACACAAAGACCAAAAAACCCCTGGAGATTCAACAAGAGGTACAAAGTAGTCATCCCAGACAGGGAACTATGGCAGAGTGAAAACCTCCGCAAACAGTTCGAGGAGAACGCCGTGATTTGCTACACCGACGGGTCGAAACTGTCGGAGAGGCAAACCACAGGATCGGTGGTTTATGTGGAAGACCAGGAGGTTCGAAAGAGCTACCCGCTCGGAGAGCAAGCCACGGTCTTTCAGGCAGAGGTGTATGCCATAATAATGGCTGCAGGCATGGAAGAAATAAAGAACGGTAGGGAGGAGCATGTTTATATATGCTCCGACAGTCAATCAGCCCTTAAGGCACTAAGGGCGCCCAAGATCACCAACACCCTGGTGGAGGAATGTGCGGATGCACTGGAATCCTTGGGAGAGGGCAAACAAGTGACACTTATGTGGGTACTGGGACATATGGGGGTACCGGGTAATGGCCGACGAGCTCGCCAGGATCGGGGCAAGCAGCTAGTATGTAGGGCCACTCCTAGGAACAACCAAGAGGCAATTGCAAAGTCGACTCAACAAATGGGCCAACGATGCCATGACGACCGCTTGGAGAGCAGGAACAGGATGCAGACAAACCAAAGACTTCGTGAAGCCAAACAAAAATGGCTTCTGGGGAGATCGCGAAGGGATGCTGGTCTGCTAGGAGACATCTCGACACGTTATAGCGAACTGCGAGGCATACCAGAGGACGAGATACCAGGTATTCGGTTTCCCGACCCTCAATGGGACAAAATACTGGACTTTGCAAAAAGAACAGTTAGACCAAATGAGCAAACTGCCAGACCAGTGCTGCAGGCGGTGGATTAGGGGCAGGCTCGGGGTAGGGCAGAAAGTGCCCAGGGAGGCCTACTTGCCGGGCTCCGCGCCGCCCCTTCTCTACTACTACTACTACTTGGTAGAGTGCATATAAATAAAATCGCAATATAGGTTGAAGTCACCACTAAATAACCAACCCCTGACTGTTTCGACTAATTTTTAGTTAATATAAGTAGAAAATGATAATAACGGCAACTACCTTATACTCATAGATACCACAACACCAACACAGGTGACGCTAGATTATATAACAGAGTAGGGTCACTGGATCCTGAAACCTGTGGTCCCAGCCGCATGTATAAAAATTAAAAAAGAAGGTTAAAACTAGGGCGCCATTTTTGAGGTTGAATAGGCCGAGACTTGAAGCTCTTTGAATTTGTGTCCACTATAGTGAGCCTAGGGACCGAAACTAAAAAAACGCACTTAATTTGTACACCGAATATACATAAAACTTTAATTTTTTAATATAGGTATCGAAAAGTAATAACAAAAATTTAAACAAATTTGCAATCGATCACAACAAGGTCATCAGCGCCTTAACTAACCGCTTATAGTTAAAGTTATATTATAAAAAAATCCAAAAACACTTCAACTGAGATTTTTAATTTCCTTTAATCGTGCTATCTTGGATTTTGTCTATGTCATTTAGTTTACGAGGTATGTCAATTTTTTATTTTTTTTTAAATTGGACACCCTGTATATTTTGAAATTTTTGAAATCTGAAAACAAAACAGCAATACCACACAGTAGGATCTATCTTTTACGATAATCAAGATATTTTTATCTAAATCGCTATGGAAAATTTCGATATTCATTCAAGTATCCCCCGTAAAACAGGGCATAGACAACAATTCCATGCAAGTTTAAATGCCTCTATCTTGAAAACCATAAGAGATAGAGTATTAGTGTGTGGCATTGTCAAAAAGATAATTTTTTTAGAATTAAAAAATGTCAGACTATACAGAGTGTCCTGTTTAATTTTTTTTCCCATACCTCGTAAACGAAACGACATAAAAAAAATCTATGATAGCACAATTAAAGAAAATTAAAAATGTCAGTTGACGTGTTTTTGGATTTTTTTTTATAAAACCAAATTCCAGCCTGCTAGAAGTACCGTTCCGAATCCATCCTATATATATATATATATAAATATATATATATATAGAAAAGATAGGGGTCGAATATTTTTTTACGTAGTTTCCAAATATGCGGCAAGTAAAAAATTTTCATTAAAAAATTTCACCTCAGAATAGTACCCTCATAATTTTAATCGTCTGGGTTTAAAGGTATTGTGTAGTGTAAAAACCTCTGGGAAGAGGTATGTCATATAATTACCTATCAGGTGGTTTTGGAACGAAACAACTGCTGCTTACTTTTATTTATTTACAAAGTTCATCTTTTGGATGTTGTAAACATTCAGTACACAAACCTACAGAAAAACTAAAAGATAGAGCAAAAATAAGAAAAACGGAAAAGGACGAACTTGGAAAACACCAATTTGGAGAACACAAATGAAGATCATGTGTGCAGGGTTTTCTTAAGTGACCTTCAACACGTGTCTATTCTATTCTTACCTGCGCTGGCTATTTCTAGGCTAATTTAAAGTACCAATTAATGCAGTTTTTAAATAGTTATTTATAAAGAATCACTTCTGTTTTCCGCTACCATTAAGTCAAAAACCCGGATATTTTAAAAATCATAAAAGATAAAATAATGGGTGGTATTTTAGAAGATCTAATTTACAGAATATTTTTCGTTTGTTTGTGAATCTTTTATCATGCTTAGTTTAGCCTCTAAGTAGAGGGGTTGGTTATTAGTTTTTTTGTTGTATTTTAAATTGGAACTTAATTGACGGTTTTTACAGACTTTTATGGTTTATTTTTCTAAAGCAGCTTCCTACTTTTGATAATCTTGAAATGTACATTTTATGATATTAATATATATCTGGAACATTATTAAACAAATTCAAAGAAGTAGCATATCTTCCTCTTGGAATGATGTGATGATATCAACATATTTATATGACATTCTATTGGCTAGTTCAGAAATAGACCATAAATATCCCAGAACTGTTCTAAAAATGTGATTCTCATATGACATATACATTTTCAAAAAAAATTTTCTAAACTTTTTCAATTGTTTCCTAAAAGTGTTCACAGGGTATTATAGGAATTTTCCATGTTCAATTTTTTTTTACTTCTAAATCACCTGAAAATACCTGGCTGCAATTCTATTTTGCGAATGTCGGAACATTCTTGCACATTTCTACGTTTTGGCAAAATATTTTTAGAATATGCGTAAAATATGATTGTGGATAGAGGTTTGTTATAAGTAATAGAATAAAACGTCAATCACTGATTTTCAATGAAAACTGAAGTTTTACTAAATTGGTCCCCAGAAAATTGGAACTTGGTGTAAATAAGGCTTATTTATTTCTCGTTTTTGTAATTTACAAAATATTGTATCTTATATTACTTCAACCCCCCCTTTAATATTTCCTTATTATTTTCAAGATTCGTACAAGTAAAATGACGTATTAATCGTGATCATAAGGTAAGTAGTTTTTTAGTTTTGGTGGTACAAAACAGAACGAAGTTTGACACATTTTAATATAGAAAAAAAATATATAATAATAAATAATATAGCCTATGTTACCCTCAGCGTTGATACGAACAAAATGGCATATAGGTCGCGACAATCGTATTAATATTTTTATAGTTATGGTGGACCAAAAATTTATCTGCATAAATATATTGCGTAGGCGGGTAAAAAGATAATTTCATATGATGTTTAAACATATACATACATTCTGACTCTAAGGCATAATATAGACAAAATAGTCACTTGACTAATACATATTGGTGTTACACATTTACTGTTTTGCTGGGTTATCAAAAAGCAATACTCCGTTTATTCAACTCTTGGTACAGCTCTAATAAATCCCTGCATAGTACTGTTCATTCCACACTGATTTAAGGTATTTGCGTAGTTTTTTTGGGCAAATTTTCTGAGCTAATTTAGTAACATTAAAGAAATATTTGGGGATTTTAATAATAAACGCGCGGTTATAGCGAAGTTCATATAGCAGTAATAAAGTCTTGATCCCAATAAAATGGCCTTTACTTACTTATAAAATAATGTAATCTAAAAATTTACAAAATAACTTATTTTCCTATCTAACGGCAAAGGACTTCTCGATTCTAAAAGCAACAAAATATTTCTTTTTTACAAGGGAGCGCAGTGAGTGATTTAAAGACGCGATTTAAAAAAGCACAGGTTAGCCGCCAGTTTTAAACCCAATTTTTTAAAAAATCCTTATCAAAAAACGGGAAAACATATAAAAAACCATCGACCAGTAAACATTTTTATACAATAAATTGAAAAAGTGTTATCGCTACACAAGAGCCTTTGCTTTGCCAATGTATACGTTGGCAATGCGAATGCTCTTTATTTTCAAATTTCGGACCCTATCCTGAATAAAAAAAAAACTCTTTCGCATTCCTGAACATTTCTTTTGCACCGATGACATAACAAGTTCAACAGAACTTTAAACGAAAAAGGAATGTTCTAGTTACGAATTTGAATTTCGAAAAAACAAGTTGCAAAATTATAATTCGGAACCACAAAGTAGGTACAGGGTGCCCGCAGCTATATTTTGACTCCCCCAGTTAGCGCCGTTATTATTAATGTTAGGAAAAAAGGTTAAATGCCAAACTTGTATCACTGTGTGCATGCTTTAAGAGTTACCTGTCGAAAGTAGCTAAATGTTATTGCAAATGTAAAATTTTGACACCAAGTTTGTTATTTTAAATGAAATACCTTGTATATTGTTAAATGTTTGAATCGTCCTTTCCTTCCTAATTTCAAAAGTACCAAGCACCTGATCTCTATCTGTATTAGTTTGCGAGAAAAATGCAAAAATCCTTACCGTAAACATAATGTGTTAGAGGGAGATTAAAGCCTAGATTATTCTCTCTCTAGCTCATTGGCCTTATGGTAAGGATTTTGTCATGTTTCTCGCAAACTAGTATATAGTGCGAACGTAAAAAGTCCCCCTAACTCTTGAACGGATTGAGGTATCGACTTCAAATAAAAACCATGTTTAATGATAACACTTTTGCTACTTTCTACGTATTGTTTATAGGCGTCATATTGATGTAAATCTATAAGGTCACTAACTACTTTAAAATTTTAGATAGAAAGGGGGTCGAGTGATACCTTGTTTAAAAGGTATTTTAATTCCCTGTATAAAATTTAAATGAGTTTTTTCGACTATAGTTTACGCACCTCACCCTACTTTTGAACGAATTGAGATATCGACTTTAAATAGGAAACTTGCGTAATGATAACAATTTTACCACTTTTTGACGTATTTTAGATTAGTCTTATAATGACTTAAGAATATAAGGCCACTAACTACTTTAAAATTTAAAATAGAAAGGGAGGTCGAGTGATAAAAAATCGGTACCTATATTACTTACAGAGTTATGAGCATTTGTAACTATAATTTGAGCACCTCTCCTTTTACTTTTGAACGAATTTAGTTGACTTCAAATAAATTTTTTGAGGTAAGAACAAAAGGTCACTAGCAACTTAAAGTTTTTATTATTGTTGAGTAGTACTATACGCAATACGTAAACTATAGTCGAAAAAACTCATAAGTCGTTCACCAATTTTTAAAAGAAATAAAATTTAATATAGGGAATTAAAATAACTTTTAAACAAGGTATCACTCGACCCATCTTTCTATTTAAAATTTTAAAGTAGTTAGTGACCTTAGAGACTTACGTCAATATGAAACTTGTAAAAAATACGTCAAAAAGTGGTAAAATTGTTATCATTACACATGTTTTTTATTTAAAGTCGATATCTCAATTTGTTCAAAAGTAAGGTGAGGTGCGTAAACTATAAAAAAAAATCATAACTCTATAAGTTGTGAACCGATTTTGAAAAAGATTAAAGTTTTAAATAGGGAATTAAAATACCTTTTAAACAAGGTTTTACTCGACCCCCTTTCTATTTAAAATTTTAAAGTAGTTAGTTACCTTATAGACTTACGTCAATATGACGCTTATAAAAAATACGTCAAAAAGTATCAAAAGTGTTATTATTAAACATCGTTTTTATTTGAACTCGATAACTCAATCCGTTCAAGAGTTAACAGTGGGGGGGACTTTTTACGTCCGCACTGTATATAGCGGTAACATTTTTGTTATATTAGAAAGGAACGGCCGATTTAAAAATTTTATTACATACAGGGTGTTTCATTTAAAATAAAAAAGTTTGTGTTAAAATTTCACATTTGCAATGACATTTAGCTATTTTAGGCAGATAACTCTTAAATTATGCAAACAGTTATAAAATTTTTGCATTTAACCTTTTTTTCTAACATTATTAATAACGGCGCTAACTGGGTTGTAAACTCAATAAAGCACACCAAGGGAGTGAATGGCAAATAGCTGTGTTATCTTGCAAAAAACGTTTTCTCTCTTTTATTTGAGGGCTTATTAATTTTTTAAAAGCTTGGGACATTCCCCTTTCTCAGTAACATGATTTTTAGGTCCTTTAAAGCGTCTAACTTTCTTTTAAGAAAAGAGAATAAAAAGACACTTTAAAAATAAGTGACTTGCTCTTTATGCACGAACATATTTTTAAATGATCCAAGGGACAAGGCTAATTATTTCTTTGATGGCTGTAATGACGTCCACACACAAAATTGGCGAAATTTTTAAAATAAAAAATTATTGAGTGAGTATGCTAAAAATTGTTTAGCAGTTAGTAGGTGATATCTGACTCTTAGATCTGGACTGTGAGATGCAAGTTTTCTTTCTCTAATTTTACTTGACACCTCTTTGTCGAAGGCAGAAATCTTTATACTGCATAGCAAGTACACGCAAATTTGCTAAGAATATAAAATATAATTTTCAAAGAGCTTTCTTTCGTTATGTTCCTTTTATGATTTTTGGTTTGACAGAGTGTTCAGTAATATATTTTGTACCAATATTTCATATTTTGAAGAATAAAATCAAACAAAAGTTTATCAATTGGATATTGGTTGGTTGAAGACTGGTTAATTGTGGATCGATTGACTGTGAGGGATTATTTATGTAATTGACTGTTTAGAAGATTGATCGATTGATGATTGGTTAATTGGAAATTAAAGTAATTTTAAAATTATAAAAATTGAAGAAGCTCATTTAGTTAAAAAATTGATATAAAAGAAAGTCAAGTCTAAATAATAAAGTCAATGAGAAAGGTACCACCAAGAACCTTAGGTCCTTCCCTTCGAAATAGGCTTCTGAGATTATCGATAGGACCATCTAGAGATTAACTGTGAACTTCTGCATTTTCATTTGTTGTTATTGTTTTCATTCTCGTCTAATCTCATTTACTCAGTTTCAAGCTCCGTTCGAGCAATCGACAATACTCGCTAGTTTTGGTTATTAAAATAATTTAGAACATTAAACTGTTTAAAAACCATACAATTCTATCTGTATTATATCTGTAGAAAACTAAAATTATAAAAAAAAGAAAAATCACGGGTACAACAGAATGTGCCGCTGGAAATGGATGTGGACGTTGGAGATGTTCTTGATACCGACTTAGACTGCCTTGCACACCTGCATGTGGTAGTTGCAATGGGAGATGTAAAAATCAAAATGTTTAATTTAAGGTAGTTTGTATGTACATATACAAGGTGTTTCAAAATTTATTAACAAAATGTTAAGGGCGTGTTTTTATTTCCAAACTAAACTTTTTCCTATAAACATGTGTCGGCAAACGCTTTGTTACCGATCTACAGAGCGTTAATATTTTATAATGAAGTCCGTACCAGTGCATCTTAAACAATCGATGACTATTTGTGGTGGATAAAAATACGGAATTTTTCTTTTGCCGAATTTATTTCTTTTGTTTACTGGGTATTCTGAATTCCAATGTTCTGATTGAGTATCAAATTTCTTTTGAAAAAAACTGGAGTAGTTGAAAAAGAAACAATTATGTTTTATTACTGTAACTTGTTTGTTTTTTGTTGCAATTAGATAAGTGCCAGTGCGGAACGATGCCTATTTGTGGGTAATTTCAAAGTTGGAAATCAAAGTGTATGATGGTGTTTAATGATGTTTGGGGAGGGTGACCAGTGAAACCACTGACGAGCCCATGCTGGTTGCCCAGGACGAAACATCGTTTAATCATTTTCTTTTTTCGCTTTGGTCCTTTGTGCGTTCCTTGTGGGATTATCATCCAAGCTTGAAATTTCGTTTTTTCCACCCAAAATCTTTTGATCTTTTGGTTTTTAGATTCTTTTCGGTTGAAGTAACTAATTTGGAGGTTTTTTAACTTCTTTTTGTTTTAATTGCCTTAGGAGCATAATCCTATTAAAAATATTAACACGCCAGGACGAGCCCGTATCAGGTGACATAGATAAGTGGCAGTGCGGAAAGATACCTATTTGTGAGTAATTTCAAAGTTAGAAATCAAAGTGTATGATGGTGTTTAATGATGTTTGGGGAAGGTGACCAGGGATACCACTGACGAGCCCATGCTGTTTGCGCAGGGCGAAACATCGGTTAATCATTTCCTTTTTTCGCTTTAATCCTTTGTGTGTTCCTTGTGGGATTCTCATCCAAGTTAGAAATTTCGTTTTTTCCACCCAAAATCTTTTGGTTTCTAGATTATTCTTATCAGTTGAATTAACTGATTTGGAGTTTTTTTTTTACTTCTTTTTTATTTTAATTGCCTTAGGAATATAATCCTATTAGAAATATTAACACGCCAGGACGAACCCATATCAGGCGACTTAGATAAGTGCCAGTGCGGAACGATGCCTATTTGTGAGTAATTTCAAACTTGAAAATCAAATTGTATGATGGTGTTTAATGATATTTGGGGAGGGTGACCAGTGAAACCATTGACGAGCCTACGCTGGTTGCCCAGGGCAAAACATCGTTTAATCATTTCCTTTTTTCGCTTTGGTCCTTTGTGTGTTCCTTGTGGGATTCTTATCCAAGTTTGAAATTAAGTTTTTTCCACCCAAAATCTTTTGATCTTTTGGTTTTTAGATTCTTTTCGGTGCAAGTAACTGATTTGGAGGTCTTTTTTGTTTTAATTGTCTTAGGATCATAATCCTATTGGAAATATTAATACGACAGGATGAACCCGTATCAGGTGACTGAGATAAGTGCCAGTGCGGAACGACGCCCATTTGTGGGTAATTTCAAAGTTGGAAATCAAAGTGTATGATGGTGTTTAATGATATTTGGGGAGGGTGACCAGTGAAACCATTGACGAGCCTACGCTGGTTGCCCAGGGCAAAACATCGTTTAATCATTTCCTTTTTTCGCTTTGGTCCTTTGTGTGTTCCTTGTGGGATTCTTATCCAAGTTTGAAATTAAGTTTTTTCCACCCAAAATCTTTTGATCTTTTGGTTTTTAGATTCTTTTCGGTGCAAGTAACTGATTTGGAGGTCTTTTTTGTTTTAATTGTCTTAGGATCATAATCCTATTGGAAATATTAATACGACAGGATGAACCCGTATCAGGTGACTGAGATAAGTGCCAGTGCGGAACGACGCCCATTTGTGGGTAATTTCAAAGTTGGAAATCAAAGTGTATGATGGTGTTTAATGATATTTGGGGAGGGTGACCAGTGAAACCATTGACGAGCCTACGCTGGTTGCCCAGGGCAAAACATCGTTTAATCATTTCCTTTTTTCGCTTTGGTCCTTTGTGTGTTCCTTGTGGGATTCTTATCCAAGTTTGAAATTAAGTTTTTTCCACCCAAAATCTTTTGATCTTTTGGTTTTTAGATTCTTTTCGGTGCAAGTAACTGATTTGGAGGTCTTTTTTGTTTTAATTGTCTTAGGATCATAATCCTATTGGAAATATTAATACGACAGGATGAACCCGTATCAGGTGACTGAGATAAGTGCCAGTGCGGAACGACGCCCATTTGTGGGTAATTTCAAAGTTGGAAATCAAAGTGTATGATGGTGTTTAATGATGTTTGGGGAGGCTGACCAGTGAAACCATTGAAAGCCCACGCTGGTTGCCCAGGGCAAAACATCGTTTAATCATTTCCTGTTTTCGCTTTGGTCCTTTGTGTGTTCCTTGTGGGATTCTTATCCAAGTTTGAAATTAAGTTTTTTCCACCCAAAATCTATTGATCTTTTGGTTTTTAGATTCTTTTCGGTGCAAGTAACTGATTTGGAGGTCTTTTTTGTTTTAATTGTCTTAGGATCATAATCCTATTGGAAATATTAATACGACAGGACGAACCCGTATCAGGTGACTGAGATAAGTGCCAGTGCGGAACGACGCCTATTTGTGGGTAATTTCAAAGTTAGAAATCAAAGTGTATGATGGTGTTTAATGATGTTTGGGGAGGCTGACCAGTAAAACCATTGAAAGCCCACGCTGGTTGCCCAGGGCGAAACATCGTTTAATCATTTCCTTTTTTCGCTTTGGTCCTTTGTGTGTTCCTTGTGGGATTCTTATCCAAGTTTGAAATTAAGTTTTTTCCACCCAAAATCTTTTGATCTTTTGGTTTTTAGATTCTTTTCGGTGGAAGTAACTGATTTGGAGGTCTTTTTTGTATCAGGTGACTGAGATAAGTGCCAGTGCGGAACGACGCCTATTTGTGGGTAATTTCAAAGTTAGAAATCAAAGTGTATGATGGTGTTTAATGATGTTTGGGGAGGGTGACCAGTGAAACCATTGAAAGCTCACGCTGGTTGCCCAGGGCGAAACATCGTTTAATCATTTCCTTTTTTCGCTTTGTTCCTTTGTGTGTTCCTTGTGGGATTATCATCCAAGTTTGAAATTTTGTTTTTTCCACCCAAAATCTTTTGATCTTTTGGTTTTTAGATTCTTTTCGGTGGAAGTAACTGATTTGGAGGTCTTTTAACTTCTTTTTTGTTTTAATTGACTTAGGAGCATAATCCTATTGGAAATATTAACACGCCAAGACGAACCCGTATCAGGTGACTTAGATAAGTGCCAGTGCGGAACGATGCCTATTTGTGAGTAATTTTAAACTTGGAAATCAAAGTGTATGATGGTGTTTAATGATGTTTGGGGAGGCTGACCAGCGAAACCACTGATGAGCCCACGCTGGTTGCACAGGGCGAAACATCGTTTAATCATTTCCTTTTTTCGCCTTAGTCCTTCGTGTGTTCCTTGTGGGATTCTCATCCAAGTTAGAAATTTCGTTTTTTCCACCCAAAATCTTTTGGTTTTTAGATTATTCTTATCAGTTGAATTAACTGATTTGGAGCTTTTTTTACTTCTTTTTTATTTTAATTGCCTTAGGAGTATAATCCTATTAGAAATATTAACACGCCAGGACGAACCCATATCAGGTGTCTTAGATAAGTGCCAGTGCGGAACGATGCCTATTTGTGAGTAATTTCAAACTTGAAAATCAAAGTGTATGATGGTGTTTAATGATATTTGGGGAGGGTGACCAGTGAAACCATTGACGAGCCTACGCTGGTTGCCCAGGACAAAACATCGTTTAATCATTTCCTTTTATCGCTTTGGTCCTTTGTGTGTTCCTTGTGGGATTCTTATCCAAGTTTGAAATTAAGTTTTTTCCACCCAAAATCTTTTGATCTTTTGGTTTTTAGATTCTTTTCGGTGGAAGTAACTGAATTGGAGGTCTTTTTTGTATCAGGTGACTGAGATAAGTGCCAGTGCGGAACGACGCCTATTTGTGGGTAATTTCAAAGTTGGAAATCAAAGTGTATGATGGTGTTTAATGATGTTTGGGGAGGGTGACCAGTGAAACCATTGAAAGCCCACGCTGGTTGCCCAGGGCGAAACATCGTTTAATCATTTCCTTTTTTCGCTTTGTTCCTTTGTGTGTTTCTTGTGGGATTATCATCCAAGTTTGAAATTTTGTTTTTTCCACCCAAAATCTTTTGATCTTTTGGTTTTTAGATTCTTTTCGGTGGAAGTAACTGATTTGGAGGTCTTTTAACTTCTTTTTTGTTTTAATTGACTTAGGAGCATAATCCTATTGGAAATATTAACACGCCAAGACGAACCCGTATCAGGTGACTTAGATAAGTGCCAGTGCGGAACGATGCCTATTTGTGAGTAATTTTAAACTTGGAAATCAAAGTGTATGATGGTGTTTAATGATGTTTGGGGAGGCTGACCAGCGAAACCACTGATGAGCCCACGCTGGTTGCACAGGGCGAAACATCGTTTAATCATTTCCTTTTTTCGCCTTAGTCCTTCGTGTGTTCCTTGTGGGATTCTCATCCAAGTTAGAAATTTCGTTTTTTCCACCCAAAATCTTTTGGTTTCTAGATTATTCTTATCAGTTGAATTAACTGATTTGGAGTTTTTTTTTTACTTCTTTTTTATTTTAATTGCCTTAGGAATATAATCCTATTAGAAATATTAACACGCCAGGACGAACCCATATCAGGCGACTTAGATAAGTGCCAGTGCGGAACGATGCCTATTTGTGAGTAATTTCAAACTTGAAAATCAAATTGTATGATGGTGTTTAATGATATTTGGGGAGGGTGACCAGTGAAACCATTGACGAGCCTACGCTGGTTGCCCAGGGCAAAACATCGTTTAATCATTTCCTTTTTTCGCTTTGGTCCTTTGTGTGTTCCTTGTGGGATTCTTATCCAAGTTTGAAATTAAGTTTTTTCCACCCAAAATCTTTTGATCTTTTGGTTTTTAGATTCTTTTCGGTGCAAGTAACTGATTTGGAGGTCTTTTTTGTTTTAATTGTCTTAGGATCATAATCCTATTGGAAATATTAATACGACAGGATGAACCCGTATCAGGTGACTGAGATAAGTGCCAGTGCGGAACGACGCCCATTTGTGGGTAATTTCAAAGTTGGAAATCAAAGTGTATGATGGTGTTTAATGATATTTGGGGAGGGTGACCAGTGAAACCATTGACGAGCCTACGCTGGTTGCCCAGGGCAAAACATCGTTTAATCATTTCCTTTTTTCGCTTTGGTCCTTTGTGTGTTCCTTGTGGGATTCTTATCCAAGTTTGAAATTAAGTTTTTTCCACCCAAAATCTTTTGATCTTTTGGTTTTTAGATTCTTTTCGGTGCAAGTAACTGATTTGGAGGTCTTTTTTGTTTTAATTGTCTTAGGATCATAATCCTATTGGAAATATTAATACGACAGGATGAACCCGTATCAGGTGACTGAGATAAGTGCCAGTGCGGAACGACGCCCATTTGTGGGTAATTTCAAAGTTGGAAATCAAAGTGTATGATGGTGTTTAATGATGTTTGGGGAGGCTGACCAGTGAAACCATTGAAAGCCCACGCTGGTTGCCCAGGGCAAAACATCGTTTAATCATTTCCTGTTTTCGCTTTGGTCCTTTGTGTGTTCCTTGTGGGATTCTTATCCAAGTTTGAAATTAAGTTTTTTCCACCCAAAATCTATTGATCTTTTGGTTTTTAGATTCTTTTCGGTGCAAGTAACTGATTTGGAGGTCTTTTTTGTTTTAATTGTCTTAGGATCATAATCCTATTGGAAATATTAATACGACAGGACGAACCCGTATCAGGTGACTGAGATAAGTGCCAGTGCGGAACGACGCCTATTTGTGGGTAATTTCAAAGTTAGAAATCAAAGTGTATGATGGTGTTTAATGATGTTTGGGGAGGCTGACCAGTAAAACCATTGAAAGCCCACGCTGGTTGCCCAGGGCGAAACATCGTTTAATCATTTCCTTTTTTCGCTTTGGTCCTTTGTGTGTTCCTTGTGGGATTCTTATCCAAGTTTGAAATTAAGTTTTTTCCACCCAAAATCTTTTGATCTTTTGGTTTTTAGATTCTTTTCGGTGGAAGTAACTGATTTGGAGGTCTTTTTTGTATCAGGTGACTGAGATAAGTGCCAGTGCGGAACGACGCCTATTTGTGGGTAATTTCAAAGTTAGAAATCAAAGTGTATGATGGTGTTTAATGATGTTTGGGGAGGGTGACCAGTGAAACCATTGAAAGCTCACGCTGGTTGCCCAGGGCGAAACATCGTTTAATCATTTCCTTTTTTCGCTTTGTTCCTTTGTGTGTTCCTTGTGGGATTATCATCCAAGTTTGAAATTTTGTTTTTTCCACCCAAAATCTTTTGATCTTTTGGTTTTTAGATTCTTTTCGGTGGAAGTAACTGATTTGGAGGTCTTTTAACTTCTTTTTTGTTTTAATTGACTTAGGAGCATAATCCTATTGGAAATATTAACACGCCAAGACGAACCCGTATCAGGTGACTTAGATAAGTGCCAGTGCGGAACGATGCCTATTTGTGAGTAATTTTAAACTTGGAAATCAAAGTGTATGATGGTGTTTAATGATGTTTGGGGAGGCTGACCAGCGAAACCACTGATGAGCCCACGCTGGTTGCACAGGGCGAAACATCGTTTAATCATTTCCTTTTTTCGCCTTAGTCCTTCGTGTGTTCCTTGTGGGATTCTCATCCAAGTTAGAAATTTCGTTTTTTCCACCCAAAATCTTTTGGTTTTTAGATTATTCTTATCAGTTGAATTAACTGATTTGGAGCTTTTTTTACTTCTTTTTTATTTTAATTGCCTTAGGAGTATAATCCTATTAGAAATATTAACACGCCAGGACGAACCCATATCAGGTGTCTTAGATAAGTGCCAGTGCGGAACGATGCCTATTTGTGAGTAATTTCAAACTTGAAAATCAAAGTGTATGATGGTGTTTAATGATATTTGGGGAGGGTGACCAGTGAAACCATTGACGAGCCTACGCTGGTTGCCCAGGACAAAACATCGTTTAATCATTTCCTTTTATCGCTTTGGTCCTTTGTGTGTTCCTTGTGGGATTCTTATCCAAGTTTGAAATTAAGTTTTTTCCACCCAAAATCTTTTGATCTTTTGGTTTTTAGATTCTTTTCGGTGGAAGTAACTGAATTGGAGGTCTTTTTTGTATCAGGTGACTGAGATAAGTGCCAGTGCGGAACGACGCCTATTTGTGGGTAATTTCAAAGTTGGAAATCAAAGTGTATGATGGTGTTTAATGATGTTTGGGGAGGGTGACCAGTGAAACCATTGAAAGCCCACGCTGGTTGCCCAGGGCGAAACATCGTTTAATCATTTCCTTTTTTCGCTTTGTTCCTTTGTGTGTTTCTTGTGGGATTATCATCCAAGTTTGAAATTTTGTTTTTTCCACCCAAAATCTTTTGATCTTTTGGTTTTTAGATTCTTTTCGGTGGAAGTAACTGATTTGGAGGTCTTTTAACTTCTTTTTTGTTTTAATTGACTTAGGAGCATAATCCTATTGGAAATATTAACACGCCAAGACGAACCCGTATCAGGTGACTTAGATAAGTGCCAGTGCGGAACGATGCCTATTTGTGAGTAATTTCAAACTTGGAAATCAAAGTGTATGATGGTGTTTAATGATGTTTGGGTAGGGTGACCAGCGAAACCACTGATGAGCCCACGCTGGTTGCACAGGGCGAAACATCGTTTAATCATTTCCTTTTTTTGCCTTAGTACTTCGTGTGCTCCTTGTGGGATTCTCATCCAATTTTGAAATTTCGTTTTTTTTTCCACCCAAGATCTTTTGATCTTTTGGTTTTTAAATGTGTACTTACCGAAAATTGGTTTTAGCGCATCGTCTGGTTGTAAAAGATTGTTTAAAAGTCCTTTTCGGTATCGAAATAAAGTTTACCTTGGTCCACTTTTATTACAAAAAAGTATGACACCTGCCACGCAATTTTCAGGCTCTTTGGAATTTGTAAAATATCTTTGTTTATTATTTTTTAACACTAAAAAAAACACTTCTTTTAAGCATTTGATTTACACCTGTAGGGCACACTCACTTTTTTTAAATTAAAAACACCTGTCACACAGTTTTTAAACTGTTTTTAATTTAAAAAAGATCTTTTTTATTTTGAAAAAAACTTAGAAAAATCTGTCTGTGTCTATATACTAATAGCATGTCAGCGTATTCCTGATTAGAGAAATGTTTAATTTACTTTAATTTTACACCAACTGCAAAGAACTCGCGAAAATAATGGCGTCAGGTAGACTCGCGCGACTGACAACCACGTATGCAGCAAATGCAAATGCAAATCCAAGTGTTTTTTTAATCCCTAATTCAAAAGAAATCATTACTATTTTTTTTATAAATTTTTTTAAATTTAGAGGATTCAGAGGAAATATTTTTTATTTATTTCGAAATGACCCTATTGTAAAATGGTTAAAGTTGGACATATATATTTCTAAAATTCTGGTAGATATAAGCACCTAAATTTTTCAATTTTAAAGTCATTTAGACAAAAATTTGTTGAGTTTTGCTCCATAAGTCATAAGAACTTTTTGACTTTTTTGACCTCATCTTTCGCGAGTTAAAAGGCTGACTATGGTATTGTTTACACCCTGTATAAAGCTTTTTTCTTGATATAGGATACCGTCCTATACATTGATTTAAACATAAAGGTATAACTTAAATAGAGACATTATGTTTACCACAATTGCGATCAGACATAAGGTAAACAATTTGGCGACAATGCCAGATTGCGCTGAAAGTTGTATCTCTACACGTAATGTTTTTAAAAACATATTATTTTTATAACTTTATCATTTACATGCAATTATGTTAATTCTCTGGTTTGTTTTTTAAACATGGAGAAACACCTTATTATTATTCAAATATATAAAGAAATTTAGGTATATTATATAATTGCATTTAAATTTCCTTGAATCTTCACAATTTTAAATCAATAAAGAATTTATAATATGGAGGTACATGTTATGGTACTTAAAATATACCTCATTTTTTCGATCAAAATATCATATAAAATACCTGATATTTTGGCCGAAAGAATAATTCTTTTTATTTCCCATTATATATCGAGAATAAAACCTACAACAATGTGACAACCTCGCATTTGTGGCAGGTCAGCCATTTAAACGTGTGTACGCTGCTACATCATAATTTCTGTATGGCGTTGTAGCTTTAGCATAATTTGGTTTTGGTATATTTTACAGATTAATCGAGAGTTTTTTAATATTTTTTTAATATATTTTTAAGTGTTTGTGGCAAAAGTGATGTGACAAAGTGCGTAGTGTGACGAAAACTGGAGATTGCAGGTGAAAACCAAACATTTCACAGGTTTGTTATCATATGTTTTTTCGACGCCATCTTATGATAGGCCGCCATAGGCGTGCGACTAGTGTTGCAATAAATACAAAATGTAATTAATAAATATAGGAAAGAAATAAGTTTTTTTTTGGGATATTTTTGCGAATTTGTGATAAAAACAATATGGTAAGAACTTATAATTAATTACACTATATTTGGTACAATGAACCAACCCCAGCTGCGACATTTTTAAATATCCTATATGAGTAGCAAAAAAATGTAAGAGGTGCGTATGATATTTATTTATAACTACATTCACAGTTTTGATACTATCTGTAGTCAGCTTATTTTTTCTGCTGAGATTTGCTTATAAATAGTACAAGCATTCCCGGTATAAATATAAATTTTAAAATATTATTACGTCAGACACAGGATAAAGAATATATGTTTGTTACAACTTTTTATTTATAATAAGATTTTTTGTATTTATTAAAAATGTAAAGATACTTTTGTACGTATTAAATAAAAATTATAGTAGTGTATAAATTCCATTTTTTTACATAACGAAAAACCATCATATAGTACCTATAATATAGGTATCATCCTTTTTCGAAATACCACTATTTTTAGTCGAATTTGCTTATATTTTCCACATTGGTTTTTTGGCAATTTGCCTAAACAGTGCGGAAAGTGATACTTTTCTGCACACGATGGCCGTTAAGGGCGAAAAAGGCACTTTTGACACGTTATTAGTACAAAAATTTCCTACTTGCATAAAAAGGTTATATATATTTGGTATTTTTAAAATTAAAACCAAAAAATAATTTTGTTTCCATTTTTAATTTAATCTAGTTTATAAATGCATCTAAAAACTCCAATTAGACTTAAAATTCACGCTATGCTAAAAAATACTTTTACCTATGCTAATTTTTTAATAAAGTTTTGCAGGTCACTTGACATTAAATAGGTAAAGAAACTACTTCGCAAATGCGTGTGAAAAAGTCTACTGTTACATATCAACTTTAATGTGGAAAGTTCAATTTCCCACACGCCGTGTGTAAAAAAATAAGCACTGCGTATATAAAAAACTGTCATAGCGTGCGTGAAAAAACGTTTAACGCAGGCATTTTTTTTTAAATGGTACTTTATTGACCAAATTTTTAAATTTTGAGTTTGAAATGTGTATTCTAAAACCTACTTTTTGATCAAGAAAGTCATCATAAACACCCGTAGAAAAAAATTGTACCTTACAATTGCGGAAGTGTCTTTCCCGCCCGAACTCCTCCCGTGCGTAAAAGTATCACTTTCCGCACTAATTAGGCAGATAACTATCTGTAGAACATTTAAAAAATTAATATTTTCTATGTTTTATCTTTACATAAATATTTTCACAATGACAAATACAATACCCCTCCATACCCACGGTATCAATTATTAACTATAAAAAAATTAAATATTGTATATCAAAAAAAATTTTACAAGTCTGAAAATAACGACCAAACCTTTTTACGTTTATAAATAACGAGCCGCTTCTGGCCGCTGCTAAACGTAAGGTGGTTGCAGCATGTGTGAGGAGGAGCATGTCTGGTGCAGCGTTGCCAGTGGAACATAAAATGGTTTTCCCTAAATCTAACGACTGATCGCGTTTCAAAGCAATTTATGAATTACTTGATGGGTCTATTATAGTTAAACATCTTTGGATTTAAAGAATGAAATGGAATAGCCAATTAAAGCAAAAAAGCCTGAAATTTGCTTTTTTTTTCTAAATAAAATACTTAAAAATTACATTTTGAAAAAACAATCAACCAAATTTTTTTATTTAAAATTTGTAGTAGATAAATCACCTTTTGGCGGTGGTCTACAATGTACGATGATTTTGTTGGTTTTTCGATTTCTTGTTTACCCAGATTTTATTAATTTTTACGGATTATTTGTACTAAATTAAAATAAAATTGTCTCACGCGTCACATTCTAGTTTGACGTCTATCCAGGTGAAAAATAGCTTATCAATTGCTGTATGTTTTGGCTGAAAATTAATTTTTATATACCCATGTACATGTTGATCTGTAAATTAAACATTAAACTATAGACCTTAAGGTTTTATAAAGTCAAAGGTTGAGCCAATTCTTTGGTCAAAAAAGTTTTTCACTGACTTACGAACGAAAAAAGTAAAAAACTGAAATAAATGGAAAGTTAACTTGTGACTCGGCGTGTGCACGTTTTAGTTAGAAACAATAACTCTATTAATCAGGTCGTTGATTGAACCAGATATTTAGGTTTGGGGTGATGGGTTGATCGAAAGAGTTATTGATGGGAGTCATAGTGATTGCTGAGACAGGGTTTGTACGGACTAAAAAAGAATCAGGAAAACTTAACACAAAAAGGCATGCAAATTAGGGAAAAATGTGAAACTCCACCTGAAGAAATTTGAAGAACAATGCATGATAAAAAAATTTTCTTCTATATTATTTCTGGACCTGATAAAAAGGGCCTAACTCCATTTTTCGTGTTTTGAGTTATCGTTAGTTAAAATTTTTCAATTGATTAAATTTGTTATAAAAAACTATTTAAAAGTTATCTTTCTAAACTAATTGTAGAATTATATTAGAAATTAAGGTAAGTATTATTGGAATGTATTAAATTTTATTAGTTTTTAGTATTTTTTTACTTAGAAGGAGATTGGCCCTTTAAACGGGTTAGGTTACTGGAGATAGGCCCTATATATCATCATAATATGATATTAATAATTTTTAACCTAATAAAAGGAAAGATTCCCGCAACTTTTTTATTTTTTATTATTATTTTACTAAAAACTCACTAATTATACAATAATACGTCACCACAAACTATTTGGAAGTTATGATTCAGTAAAGGCCAATGTTCGCTTTCCTTAAAAGTACTGAGTAAGAAAAAAAGACTAGCTGGACATTGGCCCTTTCTAAAAGTAAGTGTTTGGTCCTATATGCACTTTGGCCGTTCTTATTTGTATATAATTTGGATTGACAACCAATCATACAAGGAGTATGGCCTTTTTTTGTACCTGTATTTTTGAATGTTCTTATTTCAGTGATGGTATTAACTCCATATGGCTAAAAATGAAGATTGGCCCTTTTTATACTTTGATCCAGATTTATTTCTATTAAAATTAAATATTAATTCTTAATATTTTAGAATATTTTAAATTTTTTTAGTGTATCTATCTTATATGTTTTACAATCACGTTTTTTAAACCGATCTTCAACCTTTTTGGTTATTCTAATATATATATAAATTTCTCTTTGGTTTTTCCAAAAATGTAAACCAAAACTTTCGTGTACCAAAACGTAAGCTTAATTCAAGTGTCTTATTGAAGCACCCCCTGTCCTAAATCCAAGAACACCCACCAATGTAAGTATCGCAAAGACAAGAATCTACCGTTTGTATTATTTTTTATATTTAGCATTGCTCAATAAAAGTTTTTAGTCAGAATAGTCTTTGAGGCCATTTTTGAATAAAAATTGACTGGAATTTTTCAAAAATGTTAAGGAAAATGACAGGATATTCAAAAAAGGTTTTTTCATACTAGGGACATGTTTCAGACTGAAAAACAGGATACATGAAATACAGCATTATTAATTAATTTAAGATAGCAAGGAAGTTAAATTTTAAATATGTAAGTTGGAAATTATCCATCTTCCAAAAATTCGACCAGTGGACTGTTGACTGCTTTATTATATTAAGGCTCGTGTCCACTAGCAACTAAATTTGCCTAGAGTACTCTCACAAGTCACTTGTAATGCGTGTAAACAGCAGCGCTAGAGAAATTTTGCTGAAAGTTTACTCTCGGGCCAAGTACTTGCCGACTTGTTAGAGCTTGTAGTGTACACTAATCTAAGTAAATTAGTTTGCACTTTTTTATTTCGAGACTGTTTTGAAATATTTGCAGCAAAAAGTGAAAGTTTGAGAAACTATTTTAAATTTTTATCTATTTTTTTTCAATCTGAATTAAAATTCTGATTTGTTTTTGCAAAAATGTGCAAAAGCCCTTCTGTTAACTGAAAATTTTGAACCGTAAAATTCATAAAAAAATCAAAATCTTCCGCAGACATTCGTAGAAAATGTTTTAACTCAATCCAGAGAGCAGCTTCTCATGTATACCTAAAGTAGATCTCCGCTAAATCCATTTTCTGATCCAAATTTTTCTACGCTTTTTGTCATTTTCCTTTTTTTTATTTGTTTTTTTTTATGAATATATGTCACAACCGCAGCAGCCACTTGCTGACTCGACATTTCGACATTTTTCTAGTGTACACGTTACTTAAGCAAACGAACTTGCAACAGTAATTTGCCGCCATAAATTTCAAAACAATTAGACTACAGTGTAGACACGCCGGCAAGTACTTGGTGAAAAAACTTTAGCAAGTTACTTGCGAGTGGACACGAGGCTTTATGATCATCTTAAGGTGCAAAGAAACCTTGGATCTGACATTAAATTTATTATTCCTATTACTGTTTTGATGACCCTGATATATAAAAAAGTTGAGGAAAAATATTAAATAAGTAGGGGTATATGCACCACGGTCTCTAAAATAAACACGGTCTAGTAATTTTTTGGCTCCGCCCACCTGATGACGACACAAAGATATCAACTGTTTTCTTTATTGATTTTTTTGATGGGTGATATTTGGGGTTATATTAGTTTTTCATACATTTTTGTGTTAAAAATTGTATTTGTTCATCATTTCTTTTCTTCTGGCCCTAATTAAATACCCTGTGATATTACTTACATTATTTTCGTCATAGGTAGCTGCATTTATGCGTTTTTTAGTGAAAATCCTCATCATTAAATAATTAAAAAACCAAAAAACGTGGCATCTTGTAATTTTAAATTTGCAAACAGATTTATTGCATATAGTATGCATAACAAGTATTTCCTTCTAAATAACAAAATAATCACTCTTCCAAAAATTCCCGGCAAAAATCAAGTACAAAATAAAATAGCTTCCAAAACAGGAAAAATAACAACAACATAACCTAACTTCTGAACTACGAAATCGAACTAACTCCAACTCATCCGATGAGTTTCTTGGCGGAATCGATTACCAACTAATGGTCTTAATTTCTATTTGATGAAAGATCAACGCATGCATGCCAAAAATAAGTTATATTTACTTATACACAAAAAGTTGTAATAAAAGATACAAGCAAAATATAGGTCTTGCATCAATCATTTAAACAAAAAAAAAAAAAAAGAAAAATCCGCAAAGTTAATTTAATTTGTCAAGCCAATCAGCTGCTATCTTTGTGTCGTCATCGGTCGAAGAGTGGGGCAAAATTACTAGACCGTATCTATTCTAGGGACCGTGTATATGCACAGATACGCTGAAAAAATGACAGCTCAAAAAAAACACAGTAGGTAAGATTTTTTTTGCTCCACCAAAATACACTTCCTGCTACTTAAATATTCTAATTGAGTATTGTAATAATGAAAAAGGTTCTCATGTTGTATATATAGGGACCTTAGTACAGACTAAGCAGTGACACACAACATGTAACTAAGTTATATAAATTAGTTAAATTTTTCACAAAGTCCTATGTAATTTTATGTTGGTAGCATGAATATAACTATGAGGTCAATTCAAGCTCGAAAATTTAACAATTTATGATAATATTCACAGGTTTTATAGGGTAAAAAACCTGCGCAAGTTGACGTACGTTGATCTACGTGGCAAGCATAAGTCGAGTTTAAGTTGCGAGCATGAATTGACCTTTAATATACCCTAACTTACCGGCAAATTCTTTTGAAACATATTGTATTGATTCCTTCATCAAACTTCATCAAACAAGTGAAATCGCAACATCGCGTAAAAACCTTGCGAACGCAAGTTCAAGATTTGTTTTGGAATGAAAACCATTCAGTCCAGAAAATCGGAAATTATATAGTCATTTACCTAACAAGTGCGGAAGGTGGTACTTTTCCGCACGCGAGCAAGCTGTCAGGGGTGGAAAAGGTATTTTCCGCAAAAGTTAGGTCAATGTTTTTCCTACGAGTGTTTTTGTCCATCTTATTTTTCCAAAAAAAATGTTTTAGTACGCAAAGATTTTATAATAATGCTACAAAATGACACAAAAGATAGAATAGTTACATAAATCATTTAATTAGTCTTAAATATCTTCATTTTTAACACTAAAAAATCGTGCACAGCTTTTCTACATGATTTTACTTTTCCGCATGATTTTTTTAGTGTGTGATGTGACTTTTTAAGTTAAATGCGTAGGGCTATAAATTTTTTGAATGAAAAATAATACGTATAGATTACTATCTTGATTTAAAGTATACCTTGAATTAAAATATTGGCCTTTAAACTGAAAATCATGCGTTCAAAACAAGGCCAAAAGTCAGTGCATTAAGACTTTTTTATGCTATATTTCGAACGACGTCCGATTTTATGGTGAATGCGATAGTAGAACATCTGACTGCATTCATTTCGTGCGTTAGGATGGACGTTACATTGCTACCTCAGAAACGCACGCATCGATTGTAGTCAGCTGTTCAGTCATCGCCTCCACCATAAAATCCTCGTTAGAAAAAAAAAGTCTAAAATGTTGCCTTTTGGCTTTATTTTAAACACATTAGGTATACGTATACGCATGCGTTTAAAAAAATAGCTAAAGGTGCTTAGACAATAGACAATAGCTTTTATTGTTTCAAAAGTAATACAAAAGTACACTTATAACAATAGAGTTTCGTTACTTTGTATAGATTAAAGACAAAATAATAATGAAGACTAATTCTGTAATATCTAACACTATCCTACAGCAAGTTTTTGTTGTATTAAAGAAAAAATAATATACAAAAATAGCTCTTAGAAACTAAATTGGAACAAAAAACGCCCATTAGGAAAACGCTATTATAATATTAGGTTATTTATTCAAAAAAAAGCTTCTCAAACGAAGAATATTTAGTAAATAATGAATTACTGGTTTTAATTTTGCTTGGGAAAGATCATCCAAAAATGTAACAAAGTTGTTGTAGTTATCAACAATTTCGGTTTCCGAGGTTAGTCCTTGGCCAAGTGGGACACAATCAGAGAAAATATGATAAAATGATTGCTTTTCATGCGAATTACAAATATTGTAAATTTCGCTAAGCTCAATTGAATACGAGACCTCATCAAAGGTGGTTTTAAAGTATTTACTATTTGTTGACCGAATTTGGCAAATAAATTTTATATATTTAAAAGACGCATTGAAAAATAAATATTTTTTTTGGTTTATCATCATTAACAAAACGATTGTAAAAGAGTGGAAAACTCGAAGTAGCTACAAATAGAAGATCCTTTTCTGTGCAATGCTTTTTAAATTTAAGTAATAATGATTTCTCATTTCTTTTTAAGTACGAAGTTGTGAGTGCCGCAAGTGGCCTATCAAGATTAACCTGAAGAAAAAGATCTTCTATCTGCTTTACCCAATTATAGCGAGAGTCAGAGTTTTCCAGTAATACAAGTTGTCGCTTGAAACAAATTTGAGGAAATCTTAACTCATCCATGGATAGAACTTTGATAAGCCAATTTATTGTTAATTTAAATATTGTAAAAGATAAATGAGTAAGTCCAAATTCTAATCGAATGATGCTATCCGGGGTATTTGAAGGTAACATAAATATTTTTTTTTAAAAGTTTACCTGAACCCTTTCTAGAGCTTCAAAATACCGAAGACTCCAAGTAGGACAACAACAACAACACCCGGTAAGAGGGCCCGATCTGGAAGAATCCTTAGTGTTAGCGGACATCTATGTGCGCTGACACTAATTATTCTGCCAAACCTTTCCTTCTACCCCCACTTGACCTTCAAGTGGACCTCTTAAACTCTCCCTACCGCTAGGTAGCCTAAGTTTTGTCGATTTTTGGGGAGACTAGTTGACTGAAGGGCTTAAATGTCGTGACTGTTCTAAAGAACTATTTGTTGTTGCTGTTGGGGGGGGGGGGAGGGAAGTGGGATTTGGAGGAGGAGGGAAAGTGAGAACTAGCTCGCTAGCTGAAGGCTAGAGAGCTAGCTGAAGACGGGGTCTCTTGTGACGATGTCGGATGTTCTCGTCGTAGCTGACGGCCTGTCGAATAAGGGGATTTGAATGAGTATCAGCATTTTGGTATACATTATGGGCTTTTTCGGAAATAAAGGTCGTTAATGGGGTAAGATTATTGTCTCTCATAAGTCGAGTATACGATGTGTGCCAGGGAAGGTCAAGGGCGTTACGTCTGTAGCGATTCTCAAGGTTTTGGATGAGTTTTAGAAGTAGGACTGTTGGAGAGTAGCACGCTCAGAATTAAAGAGTTGTATAAAGTCATTTTTGCTGACCAACTAGTCCTATTTGATTTTGCTATTATCCCTCTAACTAGTCCTGAGGCTTGTTTGGCTTTGAGTATAGTATTGTCAGTAGTGCCCAAGTAGACATACTTTTTGCAAACATTTATTTTTTCTCTCTTAAATAAGAAATTTGGATCGCTCTGGTCATTGCCACCATGGGAAAATATTAAAATTTTTGTTTTTTTCAGATTAACTGTTAGTTTATTTTGAGTTGTGTACTCTTTCAGAGCAATTAATTTTCTCTTTAAGTCACTCTCCGAATCTGAAAGTACTACTGCGTCGTCGCAGTATAACAATGCCAAAATATCAGTAATACCATTAATATTGACTCCAAGAATATTTCAAAATCTCATAAGAAAGCGGAGAATGAAAAAGGAGATAAAGTGTCTCCCTGAAGAACCCCCTCCGAGACAGGGAACTCCCTGGTTAGTTCATAGTTAATTTTAATTTTAAAGTCTGCATTTTCACAGAGAAATTTAATAACAGAGATCATTGTGGATGATAAGCCAAATGAATAAAGTATCCGCCACAACAGGTATCTTTCAAGTAAAGTTTTTCATTGTAAATCTTTTCATAGCGTGCGGTAAAGTGCACTTTACAACACTCTTCTGGATGTGGAAGACTGTACTTACTTGTGGCGTTCGAGCAAGCCGTCAAGGCCGGAAAAGACATTTTTTGCACGTGTCAGCTAGGTACAAAATTTTTTCTACTTGCGTAAAAACCGTCTAGACAACATTATATTTTAATTATTAGGTAATAAAATAGCAAAACACTGTTTTTTTTTTGCATTTTCTTTATATTTGAGTTCAAAAATGTATCTAAAATGTCGAATTGGACCTAAAAAAATCGGTCAAAAATAGCATGTGTAAAAGTATTTTTTACGCACGCCGTGCCTGAAAAATAATTTTCTGCACGCCGCCGTGTGGACAAAGCACAGGGAAATTCATTCCCGCACGGCGTGCTGAAAATGCAACTTCCCGCACTCTAATGCGTGCGTAAAAGTGCACCTTTACCGCATACTGTCCGGTAAAGTTAACCTTAATGCACTTTACAGCACACTGTGCGGTAAAGTGACTGCGTTTATTTCAGAAAACTAAAATACAGGTATTTATATTTCTTTTTTGGGAATTTTTAAGGCTTACAGGTAAATTCTTGTACCTAACACATGCGTAAAGTGTCTTTACCGCCCGCCAGCTTGACCAAACTCGCTTCGCTTAGTTCGGTCAACTGCCGCCGCGTGCGGCCGTGATGAAAAAAATGTAGAATTGTTGTCTTCAATTTTACCTTGACATGTTGTCTTCAAAATTTAATGAAGCCTGGACTATCATCAGATTTGAGGCACTGAATCCCATTCGGTTTGATATAATGATTGGAGCAGACAACAGAGTACTTAGCTAAATCATTATTTGTCAAACCAAGCAAGACACACGAAATATTTATTTTTTGAGTATTGCCTGCAAATCTACAATAAAAAATAAAAATTATAAATTGTTAGGTCTAAAAAGCAAATGTAAAAATGTGTGAACAAAATATGTAACAGAGTGACCGTCATCCATTCCAGGTAAAAGTCTACAATGACCAACATACCAAAATTCGAATTTACGAAGGCATTAGCCTAGTCTCTGTGACCACTTTCATATTTTATAATTTGTCTCCAGAGGCTGAAACTGTTTCTACTAAAAAGTCATTTTTGGGTCAAAAAAATGCCAAAAATATAAAATTTGGGTGTTTTTTTATATTAAACATAATTTTATAGAAAATAAATAAAGTAGGCTTGCTAGTGTTGCCAGGATTTATTATTTTTGCGAAAAAACCAAATGGTTGTAAATAAACATACATGCATGCAGGGACCTTACACTAAAGGGCCATGCAAATTTGAAGAAAATAGAAACTTGAGTCAAATTTTTGAAGCATCAAAGACAATCATATTGAATTTATGGAAATCTAGAAATAACCAAAAATAACCATAAACCAACAAATATAATAATGAAAAAAAAAATTATTAAATTTACTAATTCAACAATACTGTCTAAACTAGTTGAAATTTTTTTTTTTTTATTAAAGGTAATTATGTAGTAAACGATTTTCGTTTATTTTTGCATTTTATGTAAAAAAAAGGTCTATAAGGAGTTGAAATTTACCGCTCCGATTTTTTTTTTAAATGTGAAAATGGGTGAAAATATTCGAAAAAATGTACCATGTTGGTGGGGTTGGGTTGGTTTGGGTTGGTTGGTCTGGGTTAGTTTAGTTGAAAAAAATCGAAATTTTTTTTTTGGCGGAGGTAATTTTGGGTTCCCTCCACCTAGTAATGCAAAAAAAACGGGTAATTATGCAGTATACGGTTTTCTGCCATTTTTGATTTTTTATGAAAAATTCTTTATGGGGGCACCTACTAGGGTCCCTAGGACCCCAAATCCGCCTACGCCCGTTGTTTTTTTTTATTTTTTTTTTTCACTAAAACAACCCAATCCAACACAGTCCAACCCAACCTAATCCAACCCAACCCAAAACAATCAAAAAAACACATTACAACCCCCCCCGGGCACCCTTTTTTCTCTTAAAAAAAATCGGGCGCAAGCGGATTTGGGGTCCTAGGGACCCTAGTAGGTGTCCCCATAAAGAATTTTTCATAAAAAAATCAAAAATGGCAGAAAATCGTATACTGCATAATTACCAAAAACCGTATACTACACTGTTGCCTTATTAAATTTTACCGAAAAGTATACATTGTAAACAATGAAAAATCAAAAATAAAATCAATAATTTCCTGAACAGTTGTTTTTCGTTTAGTTTTGCCCTTATTTATCTAATATAACGGAGGTCAAAGGCAAAATGTCAGAAAAAAATTATATTTAAGGTATTAGATACATAGAGCTTTCCGTTTACTTACTTAGGTACAAAAGCACAGCCTAAATGCATACGCAAAGTATCTGTACTTTATTCAACCGACCGGAATCTTTTTCTTTGGGTCTTAAGACAATTTAAGGCAAATTAGTTCGGATATGTCACGGATCGCGATACGTTACGTGTACCGGATCGATAAATTTTACGTAACGTATCGAAGCAGACGTATCGTATTTGCACATGCGCATTTCGATACGGATGCGGATAAGTGAGGATTTTTAATACTGCTTCTTTATTATCCAAGAAATGCTCATGTCAATCCAAGGACCTTAAGGTTTTCGTTTAGTTTTGACCTTATTCCTCTAATATAGGGTAGGTCAAAGGTAAAATGTCAGCATAAAATTATATTTAAGGTATTAGATATATAGAGCAACATCATAAATTTTAACACATACATAGTGCAACACAATAAATTTTAACACTTATCCCTTTCGGTTTACTAATCGAAAGAAGTTAAGTGACCTAAGAAAAAATGGTAAAAAAGCACAACCTACACTGATAATTTTTTTAGTAAAATAACCTTGCTGGAACATCAAAGTTTCTGCTACAATAGCAAAGTTTCTTGCTGAAACTCGGATAGAGGAAAATAATGTTTAGTATCCCTAGACAAAAAAATAGTTACGCCAGCAAAAAACTTTGTTGTCCCAGCTAAGAACGTTGCTGTTTTAGCAAGATGTTTTGGCTAAATAGGCGCGAGCAAAGTTAAAAATTTCTCAGTGTTAATGCATAAGCAAAGTAACTCTGCTTTATTCAACCAACCGTAATATTTTTCTTTGAGTCTTAAGACCAAAGAATAAGTAAATTGGTTTGGATAAGTCACGGCTCGCAATACGATACATGTACCGGATCGATAAGTTTCACGTAACGTATAGAAACAGACGTATCGTATTTTCATTTTTTATTTTACGAATTTCACAGTAAGGAAAAGGTCCTAAATCTAATAACATGTAATATCACAGTAAACCAAAGGAAATTAATTTAGTCCAAATTTATTGTGAATATAATTTACAATAATAATAGGTATCTAAATAAGCAAATAAACCAATGTAATTAAGTTAAATGTTACGTCCGTTGTAAACTTTGAACTTTGGAAAATACAATGCGTAGCCCCATCTTGTTGCTCATTTACCACCAGGCCAAGTCATAAAAAAAGAAAAATTGATAGAACAGCTGTCTGGTTTTGATCAGTTTTTATTAAACGACACTTCAACGGTCAAATACTCTGTTTTCAGTTTTTTGTCTATGCAGTAACTTATCTTCTATGTAATTAAAGTTACCTAAAAGCTACACGTAATTTGACAGTCGTTTGCAGTATCAAGAAGCTCTAGAAAGTGCGCTCAATCCCAGGGGTGCAATTCCAGTGGGCTATCGTTATGAGATAACGATCGCTATCGCCATTATTTTCACTGTTACGGCAACATCGCTGATTGTTAATTAAAAACAAGACGTGAACAACACCGTTCTAAACTAAAAAGCCTGTTAACTCCTACCGCCTCAGTGCCCTTTAGCCTACTGTGACTGCCATTTTTATAACCAAATTGACAAGTAAAACATGGATTTTCTGTCAGTTTGGTGTCAATATGGCACCGATCATAGGACAAAGGATACTAAAACGAAAATGAGTTAACTGGCTTTTTAGTTGAGAATGGTGTTGACGTGAATAGCACGCAACCCGTAAAACTTTCCCAAAAAAACTGTCAAATGCCGACAGTCAAACATTTTCATGAAATTTTTTCACGCAATATGGACTAAAAATCTGATCACAATGTGATGGTGGATGACTGTTATCAATTTTTGATTGAATTTTGTTCGGAAGAGTCACGTTCTTTGTGAAGAAAAACCCACATGGACCTTGTGTGCTGTGTGGAAGTGCCGCCAGATTTTTTGTTTGGGTAAGTACTTATACTTACTTTATCTTATGTTCTATTCTGTTCTTTTTGGTGCTTAAAGAACACTACTAACATAATGTAAAGAAAAAGATATAATAGGTCAGTTTTAAGTTCAGTTTATACATTTTGAAAAGAGCTAAGCCAGTGGTAAAAACACCGAAATAAGAAAAAAAAGTTGGAAATTAATGCAGGTTTACCCAACTTTTCATATTGATAATTCATAGCTTTAATTCATAGTGTATAAGCATAATTTTAGTGTTATTACAAAATTTAATAGCACCTGTTTATCCAAGAGTTTATAAGCATAGTGCATTAGGATAAATTTTTAAAATTGACATACCAAATTCACAAAAAACAAGGGCAAAAAAAAATGTTTTTCTTTACCTAACCTCAACAAGTTAGGTATTCTTCTTTCTTGCTAAATTTCTGTTTCCTAATATCAGCTAAAATCAATTGCTCCCATTCTGAAATCAACCAACCAAAATGATTTCTTTGCTTTTTTCATATTGATAGTGCATAAAGTTAAAATTAACCAACTTTTAAATTATGCACTGTGCTTATGAATTGTGAATTATAACTATATATGAAAACTCGGTTAAACACTTCTATTAACAATAATGTATTTAACATTATGACTATGAATAAAATTGTTCTTAGGTTATAAATTATCAATGTGAAAAATTAGGTTAACCCGCCTTTAGTCAGGAATGCAGGATTTGTTTGATCTAAGGGTAATTACACTGACTTTTTATTGAAAAAAATCTGATATCAACTAACATCTACCTATATATTGAGAAAAAATCAAATATAATTTATTTTGACACTGACACTTGCTCGCCTATTTATCATGCATTGTGTTTATGCTTGTATTTTTTGTGGTTATCGCCAAATTACTAAATACTATGCCTTGTATAAACGATAGTACTTATAATAGAATGCATTGAGTACTTAGTTGAAGAGAGGCGGCTGATTATGAATTGCTATGCACCACGAAACCAAAATTTTGCATCGCTTCTCATTCTATCCCCCCTTCTTCAATGATTTCCTTTTGCACAGGATAATAGATCTTTTGAAATCCCTCCCTCTGTCCGTTATCACCATTTAAATGGATAAATGACAGACAAGAATCATGTACTTAACTTTCGTACATTCAAATTGACTTTGCTAAAAAAAATTTTGATATACACATTTTCTTTTTTTAAGGTTTGCAAAGTTTTAATGTTTTAATGTAATTTAATGTAATGTTCTGGTTTTTTAGGTCAACTGTTGAAAATCTAGAAGAGCAGGACCCATGCTGTAGTGCCAATAAGAGAGAAAATAAATTATGAAGTTTGGGAATAAATACTTACCTTAGCTGGTCAATGTAGATTGATAAATTATCCATAGAAATCAGTTTTGGTAAGTTTTCAATTCCAACACCTGATCTTAAATTTATAGGTACACCTATTGTCAATTAATGCAAACTATCCTAAGATTTTGTCTCATACAGTCAAGTATTGTCAGGTATTATCGAGTTTTCGTACACCTATTGGAGGTGTTGGCCTCTCGGTTTTAGATGTTTTAATAGAGAGTTTAAAAATATTTACTTAAATCTCCAGTCATAAGGCATGTTTAAAAGTAAACAAAAACTTCTAGTAAATTTTACCACCAGTACCTATAGACATTGATTTGTTTCTCAATATTTTTAAAAATTGATAACTTTTGACACTTATATACTATAATTGACATGAATTGATTTAAAAAAAACTAGATTTATTTTTTTCTCTGTTTGTAAATAATATGTACTTACTTGCTTATCATTCAATATTGTGGTTTCAATAATAATAGTAGCTTTTAAAAGACCCTGTATAATTGGTCTAATTTTTTTAAATATATTTTTTAGGTAAAAGAAAAAATTTAAAGTAATCTAATAATAATAAAATGTAATTTTACTCGGAAATCATTTTATTGGGATAATTTCAGATAATTTCGTTTTTTTAAGCGGAATCAGAGGGTTTTTACCTCGACTCCCCCTTCCTTTTGGATGACAATGGGTAACCATACAAATCTTATGCATTTTTGTTAGATAACTTTGAAAAAAATTGGATTATTTAATTCACATTACATTTTTTATGCATAGATTTTATGGATGACACTAATAAAAAAATAACTAAAATTGATAATACCGTACCTAAAATGTGTTATAAAAATCTAAGCTTTTTACAGGAAAAAGTTAGCTCATTTTTTTTCTTGTATTGAAAGGTCAATATCTCAATAACTGAAAAAGTCTCAAATACAGAAATTTAATCATCAGTAGAGCATGACAGAATAACATGAATATATGACAAGTTGTATTTATTTTGATTCAGGCCTATATGAGAAGATTAACTTTAAATTTGGCAAAAAATTGGAAAAATATTGGGAAAAAACAAAAAAAAAGCACATGGTATTGCTATTGTCTGAAGTATTAATTCAAGTGAACTAACTGGTTAGCTGCTTAGACTATAGATTTGCATACATCACACCTATAATAAATTACTTTAAATTTAATTTCAGATCAATTATTTCTCGTAATCATTAAGATGTATGATGAAGACAGACAGGCAGCACCCAACCTCACGAAACTAAACATTTTAACAAAATCCGGCAAAATCATATGAAGGACAAAACACATATGGTAAGCTACCTTCACATTAAAAAGAAAACATTTTAAAATCCAAAAATTCATCAGTAAAATTAAAAAATTTGGCTACTTTTTGGAAGATTGTTGTCGTTTCAATCAAATATAAATTTCCACTTCTTGGTGGAATAAAGTTTTAAGGTAACTTTGTATATCCATAGGATATTTAAAAAAAAAACATTAAATACAATTGAAGATCTTGGGGTAACTAGGGGATAAGCTACACTTATCTCGTTAATTTACAAGAAAAACTCAAGTCTTTTTCCAATTGGATCCCAACTTGTTAGATTTTTTGAACTTGTTCTCTTGTTTTTAATTATTATTCACTATCTTGACAGTTTTTTTGATTTGACGTTTACATTATTTTTTCTAAATAATATATACAGGGGCCAAATTCATACTGTTTTTTTACCACCTTAGCCAGAAAGTTGTTTTATCCTCTCCCTTAATTTCTAAATCAAAGTGCGTTGGACCAAATTCACACAAGCATTGACCATCACTTAAGTTTCTAGTTTACCTTTAATATTAAAATGTGGGGTAAACAAAAGAGTCAATAATAAAATTTTCAAAGTAGAATGTAATGTAAAACTTGGTCCGAACTTTTCTAAAATAATCTAAATTGGCAGACAGAAATAAAACTGGTGGCCAAAAATTGGTGAGATATAGTCGATGTAAGTCTAATAAGTCAGATTATACCATCGATGTACTAACCTAGTACGTCGATGGATTATACTCTTGTTTAAAGGGCGAGGTGATTAAAAGTTACTAATGGTGTAATTGATTGATTTTACAAACCAAACCTAAAAGCTTTCAATCTTAAGTAGCCAGTTCACTGGCTTATATTTTGAAATACATCTTATTTCTTGTTTCAGGTTAGCAGTGCCCAAGCTGATGAAAGAAAAGACGCAATCCACCAATTATTGAAATATTAGAAAACAATTTTTAATTCTAAGTAACATTTAAACCAATAAGTAAAATAAATCAGTTTTTTATCCCAAATTTTATTATTTTGATTGACAAAATCAAGTCAAATCAATTTTTTCTTTGTAACATAATAAATTGGTAATATTAAATTAAAAACAAGTATAAAGTATAAATCTAGCCAAAAAATTAAATTAACCTAAATGCATTGTAAAAAACTTGTCATGTCAGTCAGTAAACCTTTAAAGTTAATTTAAAAATGCAGCATACATTTTATGCCCTTTATTTGAAGTACTAAGTAGGTTTCTTAAATTATATTACTCAGCTTTACATTCATAAAGATTGATTTAAAGTATGGTATTTTCAAGAGTATTATTTTTAAAAATAGGTTTCTGAGCTAAGCATTTATTTGATTATTTAGAATCTATAACTTTAAGTTATTAGTTTTTCTGGTAGCCGTAAAAATAAGTTAAGAAAGCAAATATTAAAAAGTTATTTAAAAATTTAAATAATTTGCCTAATTAGCCAACTGCTATATAAATATCATGCTATGCTATGTATGTGTGGGAAGAAATATCATTTAGGTAACTTAAAAATGGATATAAAATAATGAAGAAATATCATTTAGGTAAATTTTAAATCACATGAGTCGAATTTTTGAAAAAATCGAAATCAATTCTTTTTATAGCAACCAGAGCTAGAAATAACTTAATACTGTACTTAAATTTCTCCACCAAACCAGTCTAAAGGCTCTTGAAAAAAAAACTCTGCCTTATTTTAAAAAGTTTGCAATAACTTAAATTAATATGTTTAAAATAAAGTGGTTCTACAGGTGTGGCGGTGAGCAGTAATTGTGACCCACTCTGCGAATTTTAATGAAAAATTTCTTAAATCGTAGTTACAATAGGTCCAATGTTCTATAACTATCACTTAAGTGACATTTAAATTTTTTGATTTAAAGAAATGCAGCCTAACATTACTATATTTTACACAACTTTTATTTTGCATCAGTTTCTTCTGAAAGTTAGTTTCACTATGTCTATTGAACATCGAATCTTTGTCTACTTTCATCTAGTGCCTTGGAAGGTTGGTCTATGTCTTACTTGAATCCATCCATACTTAATATTTGGCCCGAGTTGTGGTACTTGATCGGAGACTTGATCCTACTAGAATGATGACTTACAGCTCCATTCACAGACACTAGCACGTTATACCTAGAAAGAAGTATACATTTTAACTTTTATGAAAATAATACTTATCCAAAATCTGAACTGCAATAATCTAAGTCAGTAGTTTTTATCTTAAATAAACTGTCTTAGTAGAATTCAAAAGATATATGAACTCGATGGCCCTCGCTAATGCGCCCATGTATACACGGTTGCAAAGAATATATACGTCATATATGCTCACTTGTTAATTTTAAGTCCAAAATTGGTAAAGTATGTTGCATAAACTAAGCTTTAATTTCTTTCAAAAAAAAATTGAATCCTACCTCTTACTGTATAAATTTTTTTAGGCTCATCTTACGAGTATGTTCGCTAATTACTAATACCTTCTTTATCGGTGATAAACATACACACCAAAAACAGAAAGAACATGCCTTTTTATTTTTTCTGCATCTGTCATTATTTGTTTTGTTAGACCTATGTTCTTGAAGCTCTTTGGCCGTTTAAAGCATTTTTTAGCTAACAGAATAGTGCAATCGGTTTTTTTGTTTTTTAATAAAGACATTTTATGTATTAAAAACAAACAATCACCTCAAAGTATCAATTTCTTGCCCACCCTGACTTTAATTTAAGTATGTAATAAACTTCAGTCTTTTTCATCAGGGTTTTTAACTTTCCGTTATTGTTATGGTTATTTCTGCACAGTTGCCAAATGTCATTATGTTGTGATTATTAACCATTTATTAAGAGTGAATTTGAATAAAAAATGCGCTTCTTCCAATTACTTAATCTAAAAAACTGTTAATCAAATTTGTATCAAATTTTGTACGGTGAAAGTTTAAGGCATTATTCCGGAACCATTTCATGGATTTTTTATAATTTTAAGCTTTTTACATAATTTCACGTATCCTAAAATATTTAATTCGCCGTAAATATTATCGATTATTTTAAAACACTAAATAAAAACAAGATATATATATTTTTTTTTTGAAAAACCAGGCGAATGGTGTGTGGGATACCAGAAGCTTCCGCTGTGCAAAATTTTGTTAATTTTTGATGTGCAGTTTATCTGTTTAAGTAAACGAACTGTTTTTAGGACTCAAATTCACTCTTAAGGAGAGTTAACTGTAAGTTATCGCTGGCAGCCCATATTAGGTAGATTGATTCCTAAAGTATCTTTCACAATTGATTTCGTGCCGGCATGCGAGCTGAAGTACTTGCATGCCGACTATGGGACATGCGCTAGTGGTTTTTTTTTATGATTTTTGTATAATAAATAAAATAAAATAGATGTAGAGGACGTAATTTGTTGGTTACATTTGAAATTTTAGCATATGACTCTGCATACTTATTTGTCTCAGAGTCCAAATCCAGAGCAGTTCATCTTTACCTCAAAACTAACGGGCCGGATTGGTTTGGCTTATTTCCGGTTAGAAAATAAATGTCAATAATTAAAAAAATAATACCCATGTGAATTAAAACACCTTTTATAATCCTCTACTAATTCTTAAAAAATCGTTTTTTAATTCATTTTGAAGCAAAATTTAAATTTACTATAACTATATATAACGTTTTTATATATTTCTATCTATCTCTTTTATTCTTAGTTCGGTAGGGTGTGTAAAGATAGAAGACGGTTTTGGTAATAATAATAGAGGTCCACGAGCGTTAGCTCTGTTCAGGTAATTACAAAATGTGCTTAATTAATTTATGCAAGGAAATATGATCAAAATTAAAAGCATGACATTGACTACCGACCAGTAGCAGCTTAAGCAAATTATATGAAGTAAATACAACGCAACAATAATATCTCCATAATAAATTTTTTATTGGTACCTTATTTTTTAAACTAAATAAATATGTACTAAGATATGTAAAATATTAAAAATACCTAATAAAAATAAAAGAACCACTTCCACAAAATTTTGAAACAAATAAATAATGAAGTAAACTTTGGAGAACCCTCTGAGCACTAAAAGTAAAAGACCTCGTCCAACAGCTGAAGGTCGGGAAGTGTACCCAAAACAGAGGCAGCGTTACCCCTCTGGATTGCAAGGCTGCTTCAAACAATAGGTAGATCTAGGTTCAAATGATGGAGCATAGATCTTAGCACTCAGTACTTTCACAAATGATTTAGCTTTTTCTCCCCATGGACCAAAAGTTTCTACACAAAAAGGAACAAAAATAATTTGGAGAAATTTCTGAATACTTTTTTAATTTTATTTTGGCCCTAAATTTTTGCAGCTTCTTTTAAACGTTAAATTTAGATAGAATGCTGCCAAAGTATCTGAAAAAGTCGCGTCCCAAACTACTGTTCTTCCTTTCCGTCAGATCGAAAAATTCCATTTGGTTTTAAAATTGCTAGAAAATGAGCAAAAACTAAAGCAGGTTTTATTATATCATTAAGATAACTATGCTGAGATCACCTACCTGCGCTCTTTCAGCAAGAAAGGCCATGAAACCCATTTGGGAGAACAGTTTCACCACAAGAGCAGGTATGAGTCTCGCACACAGGTTGTCCGATGCAAAGAGCAATAGAAATTCGAAAAGAGGTGTCATCCAGATGAGTACCTAAAGAGGAAGAAGGAAGAACATCAATCCACACGTTACTCTCTTTTTCCTGAAGAGTCAAAATGCGAGCCTTATCTATGGGGTCAGATGTATTTGCTAAAAATTTTTCTAAAAGAAAATTATAAAGTTGTTCATCTAAATTTTTTTGTTTTATAGAAATGTCAGAAGAAATTGTATTTTCACAATTTTTACAAGCTACCGAATAATATTCATTTGGAGAATTCTGAATGGAGAAAGGAAGAAAGGTTTTAATTGTTTCGGAAGCGTCGTTATTTAAAGCAATAAAGGCAGACAAACATAAAGAAGAAATATCTCTTATCCCTAAATCTCCAAATTTTACTGGTAATTTATAAAATGACCAAGCAGAGGGATTAAAATTGTAGTTTGTAATAACCTTACAAGTATTTTTTAAAATAATATCGTAGTTATAGAGAAGTGCAGGTTCTGTCCAACATGGTGTACATCTAATAAGGTACACGACATTTTAGGGATTGAAAATTAATTTTTTAATAAATAAAATCCCGAATTAGAAGAAAGAATTTCAAAATTTTATGTAAAAGTTTTGAGAGTTGAAATTTTGTTTTCTAAATCAATAAATAAACTATACTTCCCGAGGGGACATTCTAATAAATTAAGTTGATCTTTTTCAATATTTTTTATATTTTCTTGGAAATCAAAGATACCTCACATTTACTAAAATTTACTTCCATACCAATTTTTGAACAATGTTCAATTAAAAATTTGAAATCATTTAGAACCGAGTTATGATCTCCACATAGTGTACCATCATCAAGGTATCATATGTTAAGGTCACTTTTTAAACAATGGATTATTGGCTGTAAGCACAACGAAAATAAAGCTGGACCTAAAGGGTCGCCTTGCTTCACACCACTTGGGAAAGAATAGTACGGTCGTTAAAAGAAAGTAAAGAGGGATTGAAGCATGACTGAAAAATAAAATTATAAAAATCTGGAATAATTTTAGATACTTCTGATAGAAGAGAATATCTTGAAATCATATTAAAAGCGTTTAAGAAATCTATTTTTAGCAAAAATTTCTCGCTTTGGTGATCAAAGGAAGTAAAACGACGAGTAGCATGTATAGCTGCTTTAATACCGCACTTTGTGTTGAAACCTAACTGAACTGGGCGTAAATAATCACCCACTACCTCACCTATTTTTGAACAGACAATTTTAGCAGCAAGCCATCTAAGTGTACAGCCTACAGCGATGGGACCCAGTCCGCCATCCCTTTTCTTCAGTGCACAAAAAGTTGCTCCAAAGAAAACGGGTCTAATAACATCAGGAACTTTAGTTTCAGTTCACATTTTGATAAATTTTGACAAATTTTGTAGAAGGGTAGCTGAAGTATCTCCCAAAGCTTCGTTCGTTATATCTTTCAGGTGCTAGGGACTAAGAGAGTCTGTTCCGCTTGCAGAACCAGGTTTGAAAGATGAGATTGCAATTTTCACTTCTTTTTCTAATATTTCTATTTGAGGGATGTCGAAACAGGAATCTTCTGGTGAGATGTCAGTAGAAAGAGGCGAAGGATGTTTTTCTTGTAGTTTTTCGTAGGTGGAATCATCATTCGGAGTCAAAGTATCATTACTGCTGAGAAGACGTATTGCACCTTCAACATCTCCAAAAGAAAGTTTTTGATCTACTTTTTTTGCCAAATTGAATGTATTTTTAGTTTCGTGATAGGTGACGGTAAATATTTTTGAAACAAACAAGGAATTGAAGTTTTCTTGTGTGTTTGTCACATGTTTAAATTTTGTTTGCATAAAAAGGTAAGAGATTTTTCTGTTTTTGACTTCACTGGAACACGCAGAGCAGCGTAAGGTAAAACAAACAAAAGGATTCAAGAGTACAGAATTTTCTTTTAGTTTTTTATCAAATCCTTGAATTCTTGAGAAAAAGATCTTCGCGCACTTTTTGGAATCCGTGCTAGAATTCGAGTGTTTTGACGTAGTGAGGAGAGCAAATTACAAATAATGTTTGATGATAATTCAAAATTTTCATATGAAGTGCTATTTTCAAATTCTTCAGAGAAATCTTCTATGTTAACCAATTTGTGTTTGGCTTTTAGATAAATTTTGAGACCACTGTCGCCACAAAAAAACTTTTTGCAAAGTGAACATTGTTTGTTTCTTCTTAAAGTTTTCGATTTTGAAGAGTCCAATGAAGATGTTGAAGACTTGTCCAAATCACAATCTGAATAAATAGAGGAATTGAGGAGTGTTGAATCTTTATCAAAAGTTTAATGGCATCTTGAAAAATGAATTTTGAGTCCTCTTTGACTTTGGAAAGTTTTATCGCATAATTTACAGTCGAGATTTTTGAAGGGTAAAAGAAGGTCATCATAACCAGCGTCTATGCTTGCGGAGAAAAGCAAATTAATTGAATTTTCGTGTGCGGATTTGTTTACAATGGTTGGGTTACTTGAAAATATGAAAATATTCTTTTCCAAACAAGCGGAGGTCGAAAAATTCTAAAATTTAAATTGTAGAAATCTGAAATTAGAGATTTGTAGTCTTCTTTGCCTAATTTTTGGTGGTGAGTGAAACTTGCCAAATCTTGCCAGTGAACAAAAACATAATCGGAAGCTTGAATACGAAGACCAGTTGGACTTACATATGTTTTTCTTAAGTATTCGCTTACACAGTGGAAAACAGTTTCCGTCTTTGGGAGCATTAATTTTCTTAAATTTTGACGTCAGGAACTGGAGTTTAGGATTGAATATTTTTTCTTGTTGAAAGGAGACTGGCCTTATCTGCGGTCCCGTGACTCCGACTTACACGGGTGCAGATAGACCAGGTGTTCCATTCACCGTTCTACTCCCCAACAACCGCGAGGTTAGTAGAAACGGTGTGTGTTCCGCATCGTGTGCTCTGAGCAGACGCAATGATCTGAGGATGACCACTTTCTGCATTGCGCCAGCAAGGTGTTCCGCATTGTCACGGCAGGCTGGCAAGGTTTTGATGAGAGCAGTATTTGCCGTGCACCTCCGAGAGCTCCAATTACCAAAACCACTAGCTTGACTGTATAGCCCCGGTACACTCGGCGAAGGTGAAAGAGAAGATCCTGATATTTCGTCCGTTTTTCTTCCTCCTTGACAATGATGTTTGTCTCGGCGGGTGCCGAGAACTCAATGACATACATAATTTTATCATTCTTGTCAAGAAGTTCTATATCCGGCTTGTTAGCGTTTACAAGCCGGAGAGTGGGGAATGCGAAATTCCAGTAAATTCTGGTTCTATCATTCTCCACTACGGACGGAATATCAGAGGGGACATATGGCAACACTGGAGTATCATTAACACCGTACGAGTGCCTTAGGTGGTAATACAGCAACTGTAACGCCGCATTGTGTCGATGGATATACGCCGAGACCGCATATCGCCCGCAAACAGACAGCAAATGATATAGGGTCTCCGGCGCCCTATGACAGGCCCTACAACTTGTGTCAGGAACCTGTATACCCATCACGCGACGTCGATGTTCCAAAGTGTTGATGACTCCATCTTGGCAAGCAACGATGAACCCCTCAGTTTCCGACTTTAATGCACCAGACCTTAAGAATGCAAAGCCTAACTTTGTGGATAAACCAGTGTTTTCAATGGTTTTAAAGAAAACACTATGCAATGGCTCATCCATATGTAGACGCATTAAGTAGTCTACCTCTGCACTCTTTAAGGTGGTTTTAAGTCTTTGGCTGGTCAACTCTGTAATGGAGGTTTCCTGCCGCCGACTTTTGTCAAAAATTATTTGGAGCTCATCCAATGCCCTTTGTGCTGCTTTAAAACGAAATTCCCCCACCCAAACCGTTTCATGGTTACGCACCATGCATAGCATTAATGATTACCTCGCACGCGGTACTTAGGATCAACCGTCTATGTAAACACTCCAAACTTAAGAGTCCACGTCCGTTGGACAGACGCCTTAGGATAATGGCTGCGATATCGCGTCATCATCTTGCGGGTTTTCACGTCGATTTCGCGCAACTCATTCACGTTCCACTTTATTACCCCAAAGGAGTAAGTGAGTAGTGGGACGGCAAGCATATTTGTAGCAGCAACTTTGTTCTTTCCAGACAGATCTGAACTCCAGATTTGTCTTAGTCGCTGCTGATACTTGTCGCGGAGAGACTCTTTTACTGCGACACTATCATGAATGTGTCCCTGGGGAACACCCAAATATGTATAGGTCTCTCCGACATCCAGATGGCGTAGGATGCGCATGGCGTCCTTTCTTAAGCTGAACCGTCGCACACTTATCCAACCCGAACTCCATTCCAATCGAACTTCCCGAAGAGCTTGGTCAAGATCTCTCTTCGTCGACGCGTAGAACTTAAGGTCATCCATATAAAAGAGGTGGGTAACCCTATGTATTCTACAGCCAGGAGCACCGCACATGTATCCCTTTGTGTTCCACAAAGCAACGGACAACGGAAGTAGCGAGATGCAAAAGAGGAGTGGGCTTAGAGAATCTCCCTGAAACACTCCCCGGCGGAACGATACCAATTCAGTCGACACCCTTGTGTTACCCGTGATTATGGTAAATCGGGTCTTCCAAAGTGGCATCATTCCTGAAATGCATCTCGCTATAGGATCCGGTACCGCAAGGCCTCTCAAAAGGTGAATAATAAGTTCATGAGAAGTTGTGTCAAAGGCCTTGCGATAATCTATCCAGGTCATCAAAAGGTTTCGCTTGTACTGGAAGGAGTCTTGTGTGACACATCGGTCTATTAGTAGATTCTCCTTGCAGCCGGCTACGCCTTTCTTTGACCCTCGCTGCTCGTACACTTCACTAAACATGGGACCCATGGCTTGGAGTATCCGCTGGTACAAGAGTCGCGTCAAAATACGTCGGTTAACCTGGGGGGACCATCATAAGGGGCCCAAATATTTTCAATGCTACAGTTTGTTTCTTTTTTGTTGCTATTTTGTTACAGTGAAATTAATTTTGTTGCTGTAGCCGTTTTCGAGAAATCGCGACCCCCCTAGCTTAACCGTTAGGCTGAGGGGCCACCCCATAACTTCAGTTCTGCTAAAGCTAGAAAGTCCAAATAAACACCACATTTTGTTGCTTGGCTTGTTCTAAGGGATCGCATATTAAATGTTTTTAAAATAATCATAGATTTTTTCTAATTTAATAAAAACTGATTTTTTTGCTTTTACATGCTGTTTAACTTGTTGTGGGGCTTTATTTTGAATGGTATTGGTTTTAGCCCTTTTGTTGCTATTTTGTTACGGTTAAATTATTTTTGTAGCTTTAGCCGTTTCCAAGAAAACCAGACTCCCCCTAGCTTAACGGTTAAGCTAAGGGGCCACCCTATACCTTTAATTCTGTTAAAGCTAGACAGTTTAATTAAACACTACATTTTGCAGCTCGCCTTAGTCGAGGAAACTACATAAAAAAAGTTTTCAAAATAATCCTAGTTTTATAGGCCAAAGGTTTTTTTAAATTTACCAGGCGGCCCACACAATTTAATGCTTGGTGTATAGAGCACAGCTCAAGCTATCATCTGACGGGATTAAACATTTTGTTGCTGGTGCCGTTCACGAGAAATTTTCATTTCATTGTAATAGGCAAAATATAGGTCAAATGTACTTTGCGATATATTTTTTTTATTTACTAAGGCGCCCAAACGCTTTGATAATTGGTGTATAGAGCACAGCTTTAGCTATAGTCTGTCAAATTTAAACATTTTGAATGCTTGGTGTATAGAGCACAGCTCAAGCTATCATCTGACGGGATTAAACATTTGGTTGCTGGTGCCGTTTATGAGAAATTTTCATTTCATTGTAATAGGCAAAATATACAGGCCAAATGTACTGTGCGATATATGTTTCTTATTTACTAAGGGGTCCAAACGTTTTGATAATCGGTGTATAGAGCACAGCTTTAGCTATCCTCTGACGGGATTAAACATTTTGTTGCTGGTGCCATTTACGAGAAATTTTCATTTCATTGTAATAGGCAAAATATATAGGCCAAATGTACTATGCGATATTTTTCTTATTTACTAAGGGGCCCAAGCGATTTGACAGTTGGTGTATAATTTAAACATTTTGTTGCTGTTGCCGTTTACGAGATATTTTCATTTAATTTTAATGGGCAAAATATATAAGCCAAAGGTACTATGTGCTCACACGCTTTAATTCTTGGTGTATAGAGCACAGCTCAAGCTATTATCTGACGGGATTAAACATTTTCTTGCTGGTGCCGTTTACGAGAAATTTTCATTTCATTGTAATAGGCAAAATATATAGGTCAAATGTACTATGCGATATATTTTTCTTATTTACTAAGGGGCCCAAATGATTTGATAGTTGGTGTATAGAGCACAGCTTTAGCTATAATCTGTCAAATTTAAACATTTTGTTGCTATTGCCGTTTACGAGATATTTTAATTTAATTTTGATGGGCAAAATATATAGGCCAAAGGTACAATGTGGTATATTTTTTTAATTTACCAGGGGGCCCACACACTTCAATGCTTGGTGTATAGAGCACAGCTCAAGCTATTATCTGACGGGACTAAACATTTTGTTGCTGGTGCCGTTTACGAGAAATTTTCATTTCATTGTAATAGGCAAAATATATAGGCCAAATATACTATGCGATATATTTTTCTTATTTACTAAGGGGCCCAAACGCTTTGATAGTTGGTGTATAGAGCACAGCTTTAGCTATAATCTGTCAAATTTAAACATTTTGTTGTTGTTGCCGTTTACGAGATATTTTCATTTCATTTTAATGGGCAAAATATATAGGCCAAATGTACTATGTGATATAATTTTCTTATTTACTAAGAAGCCCAAACACTTTGATAATTGGTGCGTAGAGCACAGTCTTATCTATAATCCGAAAAATTTAAACATTCTATTGCTGTTGCCGTTTTTTCTTATTTACCGGGGGGCCTACACGCTTTAATGCTTGTTCTATAGAGCACAGCTTTAGCTATCGTCTGACGTATTTAAATATTTTGTTGCTGTTGCCGTCTACGAGATATTTTTATTTCATTTTAATAATTTTCTTATTTACTAAGGAGCCCAAACACTTTGACAGTTGGTGTATACACACAACATTTTCCAGCTGCTGCCGTTTACGAGATATTTTTATTTTATTTTAATGAGCTAAGTATATACGCCAAAAGTACTATGTAATGTATTTTTCTTATTTACTAAGGGACCCAAACGCTTTGATATTTGGTGCATAGAGCACAGTTTTAGCTATAATCTGACGAATTTAGACATTTTGTTGCTGTTGCCGTTTACGAGATATTTTCATTTTATTTTAATATGCAAAATATATAGGCCAAACGTATTATGTGATATATTTTTCTTATTTACTAAGGGGACCAAACACTTTGATAGTTGGTGCATAGAGCACAGTTTTAGATATAATCTGACGAATTTAGATATTTTGTTGCTCTTGAGATATTTTCATTTCATTTTAGTGGGCAAAATATATAGGCCAAAGGTATTATGTGATATATTTTTTTTATTTACCAGGGGGCCACACACTTTAATGCTTGGTATATAGGGCACAGCCCAAGCTATCATCTGACTGGTTTAAACATTTTGTCGCTCTTGCCGTTTACGAGATAATTTTATTTCATTGTAATGGACAAAATATATAGGCCAAATGTACTATGTGATTTAATGTTCTTATTTACTAAGGGGCCCAAACACTTTGATAGTTGGTGCATAGAGCACAGTTTTAGCCTGCCGTTTACGAGATATCTTCATTTCATTTTAATGAGCAAACTATATAGGCCAAACGTACTATGTGGTATATTTTTCTTATTTACCTGGTGGCCCACACACTTTAATGCTTGGTCTATAGAGCTGATGTATTTAAACATTTTGTTGCTGGTGCCGTTTACCAGATATTTTTATTTCATTTTAATGGGCAAAATATATAGGCCTAATGTCCTATGTGATATAATTTTATTATTTACTAAGGAGCCGAAACTCTTTGATAGTTGTTGCATAGAGCATAGTTTTAGCTATAATCTGACAAATTTAAACATTTTGTTGCTGTTGCCGTTTATGAGATATTTTCATTTCGTTTTAATGAGCAAAATATATAGGTTAAAGGTAGTATGTGGTATATTTTTTTTTATTTACCAGGGGGCTCACACACTTTAATGCTTGGTGTATAGTGCACAGCTCGTGCTATCATTTGACGGGCTTAAACATTTTGTTGCTGGTGTCGTATACGAGATTTTTTTATTTCATTGTAATGGGCAAAATATATAGGCCAAATGTACTATATGGTATACTTTTATTATTTACCAGGGGGTCCACACACTTTAATGCTTGGTGTACAGAGCACAGCTTTAGCTATCACCTGACGTATTTAAACATTTTGTAACTTTTGCCGTTTACGAGATATTTTTATTTATTTTACAGGGCAAAACATATACGTTAAAGGTTTTGTGTGATATATTTTATTTATTTTTATTTTTCCTTTTATATTTATTTTAATTTTAATTTCGATTTCGATTTCTATTTCGATTTCGATTTTGATTTCGATTTCGATTTCGATTTCGAATTCCAATTCCAATTCCAATTTCAATTTCAATTCCAATTCAAATTCCAATTCCAATTCCAATTCCAATTTCAATTTCAATTTGTTCTTATTTTTATTTTTATTTATTTTTATTTTTATTTACATATTTCTATTTACTTATTTATTTATTTTATTTAATTATATATAATGTAGGACAAACATATTATTATGTGACATATTTTCCTTATGTATCGTCTAAAGTCAGGCATTTAAAAATGGTGGCTGTACGAGCGGTTTTTCTTGAACAAAATTTTGGCAAAGTGAGAAAAGATGCAGATTAAAAACAAAGTGACTATTTTATAGAGCAAGGGCTTCTTCACGCTTTACATATGGGTTATGTCAATAACTATTTACATTTGGTTTAAGCACTGAATTAGTCATAGAGGAGGTATGGTTTGGGGTGCTACAGCAATAGAAAGTAGATAATCTCTAGTTTTCTTAAACCGCAATATGAGCGCTCAGGTATACAGAAACAATGTGCTCAAACCTGTCACAATAATCTATATTCACCTTAGTCGAAGCACTCCAAGAAAAATACGAGATTGTTTAAATGGAGTACTCATTATTAATATTTGACTAGTAAACCGTAATAAAATTTTCTGAAAAATCCCTAGCATTTACCAAAAATGTATTTAAATAAATTCCGTTGTAATGGATGTTGCAATTTTTAAGTCGCACAGTACAAGATCATAACTTTTTTCTAAACGGATCCTATTTAATTTAGCCAAATTTTTTTTAATAATATTGGAGGACGCCCCTAATAATAATCTGCTCTTCTAAGTAGTGCATGCCGCCAAGATCTTCGTGATAGCGCGGTGCATTTAATGTCCCTGTATTTTACCGCGAAAAGAAAGTTAAGAAACCTAAGAAACCTTTGATTTTAAGTTATAACTCAATTTTGATATTGAAGTTTACTTTCCGATGTTGACTTACAACTATTAATTTTTATTGAAGTTTTTTATACATTTTAAGTGTAGACATTTTCTTGTCGAAGAAGTAAAATGAAATCAATATATCTCGTAAACAACAACAGCAACAAAATGTCTAAATACGTCAGATGATATCTAAAGCTGTGTTCTATAAACCAAGCATTACAGCGTGTAGGCCCCCCGCTAAATAACAAAATTATACCACATAGTACCTTTGGCCTATATATTTTGCACATTAAAATGAAATGAAAATATCTCGTAAACGGCAACAGCAAAAAAATATTTAAATTCGTCAGATTATAGCTAAAACTGTGCTCTATGCACCACTATCAAAGTGTTTGGGCCCCTTAGTAAATAAGAAAATATTTTGTTCATTAAAATGAAATAAAAAAATCTCGTGAACGGCAACAGCAACAAAATGTTTAAATACGTCAAATGATAGTTAAAGCCGGTATACACCAAGCATTAAAGTGTGTGGGCCCCCTGGTAAATAAAAGAAATATACCACATAGTACCTTTAGCCTATATATTTTGCCCATTAAAAAGAAATGAAAATATCTCGTAAACGGCAACAGCAACAAAATGTCTAAATACGTCAGATGATAGCAAAAGCTATGCTGGATACACCAAGCATTAAAGTGTGTAGGCCCCATGGTAAATAAAAGAAATATACCACATAGTACATTTGGCCTATATATTTTGTCCAATAAAATGAAAAGAAAATATCTCGTGAACGGCAACAGCAAAAAAATATTTAAATTCGTCAGATTATAGCTAAAACTGGGCTCTATGCACCAACTATAAAAGCGTTTGGGCCCCTTAGTAAATAAGAAAATTATAGCACATAGGATTCTAGGCCTATATATATTTTGAAAATATCTCGTAAAGGGCAACACCAACAAAATGTTTAAATCCGTCTGATCATAGCTTGAGCTGTGCTCTATAGACCAAGCATTAAAGTGTGTGGGCCCCTTAGTAAATATGAAAATTATATCACATAGTACCCTTGGCGTATATATTTTGCTCATTACAATGAAATAAAAATATTTCGTAAACATCAATAGCAACAAAATGTTTAAGCCCGTCAGATGATAGCTTGAGCTATGCTCTATACACCAAGCGTTAAAGTGTGTGGGCCCCCTGGTAAATCAAAAAAATAAACCATATAGTACCTTTGGCCTATATATTTTGCCCATTAAAATGAAATGAAAATATTTCGTAAAGGGCAACAGCAACAAAATGTTTAAATTCGTCAAATTATAGCTAAAACTGGGCCCTATGCACCAACCATAAAAGCTTTTGTGCCCCTTAGTAAATAAGAAAAATATGTCGCATAGTACATTTGGCCTATATTGCCCATTACAATGAAATAAAAATATCTCGTGAACATCAACAGCAACAAAATGTTTAAATCCGTCAGATCATAGCTTGAGCTGTGCTCTATAGACCAAGCATTAAAGTGTGTGGGCACCTTAGTAAATATGAAAATTATATCACATAGTACCCTTGGCGTATATATTTTGCTCATTACAATGAAATAAAAATATTTCGTAAACATCAACAGCAACAAAATGTTTAAGCACGTCAGATGATAGCTTGAGCTATGGTCTATACACCAAGCATTAAAGTGTGTGGGCCCCCTCGTAAATAAAAAAAATATACCACATAGTACCTTTGGCGTATATATTTTGCCCATTAAAATGAAATAAAAATATTTCGTAAAGGGCAACAGCAACAAAATGTTTAAATTTATCAGATTATAGCTAAAACTGGGCTCTATGCACCAACCATAAAAGCTTTTGGGCCTCTTAGTAAATAAGAAAAATCTGTCGCATGGTACATTTGGCCTATATTGCCCATTACACTGAAATAAAAATATCTCGTGAACATCAACAGCAACAAAATGTTTAAATCCGTCAGATCATAGCTTGAGCTGTGCTCTATAGACCAAGCATTAAAGTGTGTGGTCCCCTTAGTAAATATGAAAATTATATCACATAGTACCCTTGGCGTATATATTTTGCTCATTACAATGAAATAAAAATATTTTGTAAGCATCAACAGCAACAAAATGTTTAAGCCCGTCAGATGATAGCTTGAGCTATGCTCTATACACCAAGCGTTAAAGTGTGTGCGCCCCCTCGTAAATAAAAAGAATATACCACATAGTACCTTTGGCGTATATATTTTGCCCATTAAAATGAAATAAAAATATTTCGTAAAGGGCAACAGCAACAAAATGTTTAAATTCGTCAGATTATAGCTAAAACTGTGCTCTATGCATCAACTATCAAAGCGTTTGGGCCCCTTAGTAGATAAGAAAAATATGTCGCATAGTACATTTGGCCTATATTGCCCATTACAATGAAATAAAAATATATCGTGAACATCAACAGCAACAAAATTTTTAAATCCGTCAGATCATAGCTTGAGCTGTGCTCTATAGACCAAGCATTAAAGTGTGTGGGCCCCTTGTAAATACGAAAATTATATCACATAGTACCCTTGGCGTATATATTTTGCTCATTACAATGAAATAAAAATATTTCGTAAACGTCAACAGCAACAAAATGTTTAAGCCCATCAGATGATAGCTTGAGCCATACTCTATACCCCAAACGTTAAAGTGTGTGGGCCCCCTGGTAAATAAAAATAATATACCACATAGTACCTTTGGCGTATATATTTTGCCTATTAAAATTAAATGAAAATATTTTGTAAAACTATTAAAGTGTTTGGGCCCCTTAGTAAATAAGAAAATTATATTACATAGTACCCTTTGGTCTATATATTTTGCCCATTATAATGAAATGAAAATATCTCGTAAACGGCAATAGCACCAAAATGTTTAAATTCGTCAGATTATAGCTAAAACTGTGCTCTATGCATTAACTATCAAAGCGGTTGGGCCCCTTAGTAAATAAGAAAAATATATCGCATAGTAAATTTGGCCTATATATTTTGCCCATTAAAATGAAATAAAAATATCTCGTAAACGGCAACAGCAACAAAATGTTTAGACCCGTCAGATGATAGCTTAAGCTGTGCTCTATACACCAAGAGTTAAAGTGTTTGGACCCCCGGATAAATAAAAAAATATACCACATAGTACCTTTGGCCTATATATTTTGCCCATTAAAGTGAAATAAAAATATCTCGTAAACGGCAACAGCAACAAAATGTTTAAATTCGTCAGATTATAGCTAAAACTGTGCTCTATGTTCCAACTATCAAGGAGTTTGGGCCCCTTAGTAAATATAAATAGTACATTTGGTCTATATATTTTGCCCATTAAAATGAAATAAAAATATCTCGTAAACGGCACCAGCACCATATGATAGCTAAAGTTGTGCTCTATAGACCAAGCATTAAAGTTTGTGGGCCCCTTAGTAAATAAGAAAAATATATTGTATATTACGTTTGGCCTAAAAATTTTGCCAATTAAAATGAAATACAAATATCTCGTAAACGGCCACTGCAACAAAATATTTAAATTCGTCAAATTATAGGTAAAACTGTGCTCTATGCAACAACTATCAAAGTGTTGGGGCTCCTTAGTAAATAAGAAAAATATATCACATAGTACTTTTGGCGTATAAATTTTGCTCATTAAAATAAAATGAAAATATCTCGTAAACGGTAACAGCAACAAAATGTTTAAATTCGTCAGATTATAGCTAAAACTGTGCTCTATGCAGCAACTATCAAAGATTTTGGGTCCCTTAGTAAATAAGAAAAATATATCGCATAGTACATTTGGCCTATATATTTTGCCCATAAGAAAAATATATCACATTTAATATGTCTTACATATTTAAAGAGAAAAAAAACATGTTTTTTTAAATAAAAAAAAAATCTATGAATATTTCAAAAACTTTTAATATGTGATTTCCTCGACTAAGGTGAGCTGCAAAATGTAGTGTTTAATTGAACTGTCTAGCTTTAACAGAATTAATGGTATAGGGTGGCCCTTTTGCTTAGCCATTAAGCTATGGAGAGTCTGGTTTTCTTGGAATCGGCTGCAGCTACAAAAATAATTTAACAGTAACAAAATAGCTATAAAAAAGCTGAAACCAATACCATTCAAAATAAAGCCCCACAATAAGTTAAACAGCATGTAAAAGCAAAAAAATCGGTTTTTATTAAATTAGAAGAAATCTATGATTATCTTAAAAACTTTTAATATGCGGTCCCCTAGAACAAGCCGAGCAACAAAATGTGGTGTTTATTTGAACTTTCTAGCTTTAGCAGAACTGAAGTTATGGGGTGGCCCCTCAGCTTAACCGTTAAGCTAGGGAGGTCGCGATTTCTCGAAAACGGCTACAGCAACAAAATTAATTTCACTGTAACAAAATAGCAACAAAAAGGCAACAAAATGTAGCATTGAAAATATTTAGGCCCCTTATGATGGTCCCCTCAGGGTAACCGACGTCATAAAAATCTTGTAACTAGCGTTTAAACATGTTATCGGGCGGTAGTTCTTTGGGGAGTAGGACGGTTCGCCCCTCAATAAACCAAGAAGGGATTGGCTGCCTCTCATTAACCCAGGAGTTAAAAATTCGGGCTAGGGCCTCATGGGTTGAAGGAAATTTCTTCCACCAGTAGGCGTTAATTCCATCAGGCCCAGGGGCAGCAAAGTTCTTAGCACCCATAAGAGCACCTCGAACTTCCTCCACAGTTATTGGTGGGCACAGTTGCTCTGGTGGTAGAAACCCCCTCACGAAGGTTTCGAACTGTGCCAGGGCTGGTGTGTTTACGTTAAGTGGACGATTTATCTCGTAAATACCCCTCCAGAAGTTTTCCACCCTCAAAGCGGTTGGACGATTATCAATAATCCTCGGCGGCGTCTGAAATAGGGGACTGGGGTTTTCGAAAAACAACTTGTTTTCCGAAATGCCCCTCGCCCGCCGAATTAGATTTTGTTTGGCAGTCAGTAGCATCCGTATCCTTTCGCAGTACTGCTGCTTGATGGTCTGCAACAGCGCTACGTTCAGTGTGCGGTGGATGCGTCGCAGATTGGCGGTTATGCGGCGCACTTTTGGCGTAAATGGCCTGCCTGCTAATCTGTATTCCACCACACACTGTATACGGGATACTTGCTGCCTTGCTGAGAGGATTTTTGCTTCCATCTTCTTCACTCGGCGTTGCGCCCTGTCGACGCAGGGGTCCCTGTTGGGAACCCTGGGCGACACGGACCAAGCTGCCTCGTAGACGGCGCAATTAAGACGCCAGATGTCAGCTTCTTCTGTTAAAGCATTTAACAATTCTGCGTCCGCTCTAGCTAGGTCTTGTGGTTTCGGGCACTTAGTCTTGTGCAGCGCCTTGCGATCTCGGAGTCTCTCTTCCGGTTCTACGGGAAGCTCCTCTTCAGCTACATGTATCTGCGGTTCCTGTTCCTCAGGTACTGCCGGCTGTTGAGGTCTTCTAACATATCCCCTTCGCCGAAGATAAGATACATAGTCTCGCAGGCTCTGAGCAGTAAATGTATTATGCTCAGGATGCATATCATTCCAAAGCTCGCGCATACGAACCATATATCCCCTTCGACCTGGGCTACAGCAGATCGTCTCTCAGATCATCTGTCCACTCAAAGCGTCCTTGGTCATTGCGGTTGTCGTTGGGCAATCCATCCGGTTGGGCCCCTCCACCTTGCCTCTGACCCCTTATCCGACGGGGTCGGTTGTGGGGGCCCGCTCGTTCCTCTGCGTTTGGAACCGAGCTAAGGGACTGGCAGGAGGTTACCCTGGTCAGCCCCCGGTCGACATTTAAGACAAGCAGAATTTCGTCCTTGCGTGTCACCTGTGTTGCAGGTTGCCGATCCGATTTGACCCTGGCAGCTGGGGTACAGGGGGGTGTTGCTAATACCCAGGCGTTGTTCTTGGTTGCCTCCTTGCCCTTCTATTATTATTACTATTATCATTATCATTATCATTATCATTATCATTATCATTATCATTATCATTATCATTATCATTATCATTATCATTATCATTATCATTATCATTATCATTATCATTATCATTATCATTATCATTATCATTATCATTATCATTATCATTATCATTATCATTATCATTATCATTATCATTATCATTATCATTATCATTATCATTATCATTATCATTATCATTATCATTATCATTATCATTATCATTATCATTATCATTATCATTATCATTATCATTATCATTATCATTATTATTATTATTATTATTATTATTATTATTATTATTATTATTATTATTATTATTATTATTATTATTATTATTATTATTATTATTATTATTATTAATATTATTATTATTATTATTATTATTATTATTATTATTATTATTATTATTATTATTATTATTATTATTATTATTATTATTATTATTATTATTATTATTATTACATGTACATCTGTAATTATTTGTCTGTTCCAATATAGCTTGTAGTTCTCATTTTCATTCACAGGGTCAGGTTTTAGTTTATAATATGGAGTGTGAGGCAAATCAGGTTTCATTTTTTTGAGAAATTCTTGGTATATGATTTTTCCTACGTTGTCGTGTCTTTTTGTGTATTCATTAGGAGCTAGTATTGTGCAACCACTCACTATGTGATCTATCGACTCTGTTTGTTCTCCACACATTCGGCATTTGTCTGTTTCTATGCGTTGTTTCATTATGTATTTTTGGTAGTTACGTGTGGGGATTACCTGATCCTGAATAGCCATGACAAATCCTTCTGTTTCTGGAAAAAGTTGTCCCTTCTTAAGCCAATCCAATGACGCTTTCTCATTAAAGTGTTGTTGTTTGATTAATGCAGGGTATAGTCCATGTAATTCTTTGCTAAGCCATTTTTCAACATGATTTATGGGTTCTTCTGCCGGTAGCTGTCTGCTTTGTAGATTCAGGGGCGTGATTTTGATATCTTTGTTTACTACTACTTTGTATAGTCCGGACTCTTCCGCTTTTCTATGGAAGTAACTTCTTAAGTTTTTTATCTGTTTCTGATGTAGTTCTTCAATGTTTAACACTCCCCATCCTCCTTGCTCCCTGGGAAGGTGAAATCTCTCCATAGAGCTTCTTGGATGGTGAAACCTGTGCTTGGTGGCTACTGTTCGTATTGTGCGATTGAGTTCGGTTACCTCTGTTTGCGTCCATGATATGATGCCGAAGATATAGGTTCGGATTGGAATTGCATATGTGTTAATCGCCTTCACCATATTCCCTCCACGCAGCTTCGTCCTCATAATCATTTTGAGCCTTTGTCTGAGATTGCCTCTAAGATGTTCTTTGGCTTGCTTCTGGTCTATCCCGCGTGCTTGCTGATATCCCAGATATTTATACAACTCGTCCTTTTCCATTACTTCTATAACTCCAGCTTCCTCTCCCATTTCCACTCCTTGATGCTTCCTCCATTTCCCTTTCTCCATGATATTGATGCGACATTTGTCTAGGCCAAATGTCATACCAATGTTTTCACTGAACCTTTTTATTAACTGAATCTTTTTTTCCAGGTCTTGGTCGGATGATGCATATGTTTTGAGGTCGTCCATGTACAGGAGATGGGTAAATGTAAATGTTCTGTTATAACTTTACACCTTTATTTTGTTCTTTTAGGGTGGAGAAGAGCGGGTTAAGAGACAGACAGAACCACAGAGGACTCAGCGCGTCGCCCTGGAAAATTCCGCATTGTATAGGTATGTCTCCGATTACTTGTTGCTTGTTTTTGATTGGGATTGTTAATGTTGTTTTCCATGTTCTCATTGTTTTTTCTAGGAGTTTTATTATGTGCGGGTTAATTTTATAAAGTTCATGTACTTCCAGGAGCCAGGTGTGTGGTACGCTGTCAAAGGCTTTCTGGTAATTTATGTATGCAGTGAAAAGGTCTTTCTTATCTTTCTTTGCGTTACCTGTTATTATGGCATCGATTATTAGTTGATCTTTGCATCCCTTTGCTGATTTTGTGCATCCTTTTTGTTCCGTTGCTAGGATTTCGTTTTCGGTAAGGTTTTTATATATTTTTTCAGCTATTACTCCTGTCAGTAGCTTGTACAATGTTGGGAGACATGTGATGGGACGGTATTTACTAGGTTTTTTTCTCGTATGTGAAGTTTTTGGGAGAAGATAGGTGATTCCTTTTGTCATAAACGCTGGTAGTTCAGTTCTATTTTCCAGTATGTCTGTGAAGATGTCGCCGATTTTCTTGTGTGTGCTTTTAAATTTTTTATTCCAGAAGTTTTGTATGTTATCAATGCCTGGAGCTTTCCAGTTTTTGCTTCTTTTGATCACCTTCTCGACTTCTTCCAGTGTTACCATATGGTTAATCATCATTCTCCTGTTATTAGTCATCCGTTCTTTTTCTTTTGTTATCCACTTGGCTTTCTTCCTGTGTTCTTTTGGAACGGCCCATATATTTTTCCAATAGCTTTTTGTGTCTTCTTTTTCTGGTTTTTCATCTTCGTGGCTATTTTTTGTTGAATTTAGTTGCCTGTAAAATCTTCCCTCGTTATCCTCAAATTGATTATTGTCCTGTCTTCGCTGGCGACTTTCTTTGAATCTTCGAAATCTTTTTGCTTTAGCCGCTAGTTGCTGCTTAAGTAGATCGAGTATTTCTTGGCTGGTGTTATTATTTTGATTTTTGTATTTGTTTGTTAGATTCTTTGCTTTTCGTTTGAGTTTTTCATTTGCTGTATTTCTCATAGATTGTTCTAATTGTCCTATATGCTTTCTGAGTTCCTCGATTCGTTTAATGAGTCGTCTTTCCCATGGTGGTTGAGACTCTCCTGAGGTTGGGGTGACTTTGTTCGGTTTCTGGCTCATTTCTTGGTTTATTTCAATCGCGGTCATTGCGCCAACGTAGATTATCGTGTGAATGTCGAGAAGATTGTGTGCATCGTTGATTTTTTCTGCTATTATGCTATTTATGAGGGTTAATGTTCGGTTTGTGTTTTTGTTGTTTTTGCTGGTCTTTAGTTACTTTATTCTGGGCCTCATTTCTGGTGTAGTGCCATTGTATTTGATGTATACTTCTTCAAACTTTTCTCTCATTTGTGCCTGGTCTTCATCTATCACATTCACATCCGCGTCTGCTACTGGGGGTTGGTTTTCGTTCTGGTCTCGTACTCCTAGTTCAATTTCCGCTTCTCTTCTTATGCGTTGGGCAGTTTCAGTTGTTATTGCTTTAGAGGTTAGTAGTACTCGCCTTTGATCTAAGATATTTTTTACTGTTTTACGCGCAAGTTCAGGAAACTGCTGTGTCATTTGTGCATGCAGTTCTCTGCTGTAACCGTTCTTTTTGGTTTCCAATCTGCTTAGAACAAGGTAGCGTCCGTATAGGAATTTATTCATGGCGTTTGTCCATTTTGTTCGCTGCCTTGGTCTCCCCTGTAATGTAGTGGGCTGAGGCGCAGCCTCAGCAGCAGCTGCATTGTGGGTTTCATCTTGCTCGTCATTGAGCGGTTCTTGCGCGTTGTGTGCTCGTTGTCCTTGTCCGTTGCCTTGGTCATTTGCGGTAGGTCTAAGGCGGTTCCGACCCGGCCCGCCTGAGTATCTGCTATTTCTTGTATTCACAGCAAGAGAGAATCTCATCCGTGCCCCGTTAGCCGTCAAACCGTTTCCAGCTAGCACCACGTGGAGGTGGGGTTGGATTTTACTATTTTACTATTATTATTATTATTATTATTATTAGTATTATTATTATTATTACTATTATTATTATCATTATTATTATTATTATTATTATTATTATTATTATTATTATTATTATTATTATTATTATTATTTTCAGGTTCCACAGGGTTTCCTGGTTACAACTTCTCTCCGGTACTTGCGTACAAGGATTCGAAGTTTGGTCTACGGTTTAGGTAAATATTCTAAGGTAAGTTTAGAACTTTACGTACGATTCCAGTAGTTTCTATCACAGTGATTTTTTGCATTAGACTAAAAAGATTTTCTTTTAGTTCCAGGGTTTTGAGGCCCTCAATTGTTGCTGACGGTACTTCCCCAGTAGCTCCGAAGATTATTGGCACAATGATGCCGCGATCTTGGTTCCACATGTCCTTGATCTCATGTGCTAATGGTAAGTATTTGTTTATTTTTTCTTGATGTTTTCGTTGGGCATTTGTTGGGAGCGGGATTGCTATGTCTATGATATACGTTTGTTTTGTTTGTTTGTTAACAAGCACCATATCTGGTTTGTTATATGGTATGTGTACATCTGTAATTATTTGTCTGTTCCAATATAGCTTGTAGTTCTCATTTTCATTCACAGGGTCAGGTTTTAGTTTATAATATTTAGTTTATAATATAGAGTGTAAGGCAAATCAGGTTTCATTTTTTTGAGAAATTCTTGGTATATGATTTTTCCTACGTTGTCGTGTCTTTTTGGGTATTCATTAGGAGTTAGTATTGTGCAACCACTCACTATGTGATCTATTGACTCTGTTTGTTCTCCACACATTCGGCAAAAATGGCTTTGTTTACTACTACTTTGTATAGTCCGGAATCTTCCGATTTTCTATGGAAGTAGCTTCTTAAGTTTTTTATCTGTTTCTGATGTAGTTCTTCAATGTTTAACACTCCCCATCCTCCTTGCTCCCTGGGAAGGTGAAATCTCTCCATATACCTTCTTGAATGGTGAAACCTGTGCTTGGTGGCTACTGTTCGTATTGTGCGATTGAGTTCGGTTAGCTCTGTTTGCGTCCATGATATGATGCCGAAGCTATAGGTTAGGATTGCAATTGCATATGTGTTAATCGCTCAGCGCGTCGCCCTGGAAAATTCCGCATTGTATAGGTATGTCTCCGATTACTTGTTGCTTGTTTTTGATTGGGATTGTTAATGTTGTTTTCCATGTTCTCATTGTTTTTTCTAGGAGTTTTATTATGTGCGAGTCAATTTTATAAAGTTCAAGTACTTCCAGGAGCCAGGTGTGTGGTACGCTGTCAAAGGCTTTTTGGTAATTTATGTATGCAGTGAAAAGGTCTTTCTTATCTTTCTTTGCCTTACCTGTTATTATGGCATCGATTATTAGTTGATCTTTGCATCCTTTTGCTGATTTTGAGCATCCCTTTTGTTTTGTTGCTAGGATTTCATTTTCGGTAAGGTGTTTATATATTTTTTAAGCTATTACTCCTGTCAGTAGCTTGTACAATGTTGGGAGACATGTGATGGGACGGTATATACTAGGATTTTTGCTCGTAGGTGAAGTTTTTGGGAGAAGATAGGTGATTCCTTTTGTCATAAACGCTGGTAGTTCAGTTGTATTTTCCAGTATGTCTGTGAAGATGTCGCCGATTTTCTTGTGTGTGCTTTTAAATCTTTTAATCCCGAAGTTTTGTATGTTACCAATGCCTGGAGCGTTCCAGTTTTTGCTTCTTTTGATCACCTTCTCGACGTCTTCCAGTGTTACCATATAGTTAATCATTCTCCTTTTATTTGTCATCCTTTCTTTTTCTTTTGTTATCCACTTGGCTTTCTTCCTGTGTTGTTTTGGAACGGCCCATATATTTTTCCAATAGCTTTTTGTGTCTTCTTTTTCTGGTTTTTCATCTTCGTTGTTATTTTTTGTTGAATTCAGTTGCCTGTAAAATCTTCCCTCGTTATCCTCAAATTGATTGTTGTCCTGTCTTCGCTGGCGACTTTCTTTGAATCTTCGAAGTCTTTTTGCTTTAGCCGCTAGTTGCTGCTTTTATTATTATTATTATTATTATTATTATTATTATTATTATTATTATTAGTATTATTATTATTATTATTATTATTATTATTATTATTATTATTAGTATTATTATTATTATTATTATTATTATTATTATTATTATTATTATTATTATTATTATTATTTTTATTATTATTATTATTATTATTACATAAAAATTATGTGCAGAGGATTAAATCCTATTATAGCACAAATAGAAAAGACATGAGTATAAAATAATAAGTATAAATTAAAATAAAATTGATTCTTGCAAGAAAAAAATGAAGAAAAGCAAAACTAAATAAGTTCATTAATACCTATAAACTGATAAGTTTTTACGCCAAATGTCCATTTAAATCTGAATCGAGTCTTTTTTTGAAAATTGATAAATTCGTGGCGAACACTACGTCCGCTGGCAGACTGTTCCATTCATCAAAGTAGCGGTTCCTGAGAAAGTATAGTCTATGACTTGTACGAAACTGCTCTTTACGGGTTTTATATGGGTGGCCTCTGAGTCTGTGGTCATCATTTAGTGTAACAAGAGGCGTTGAGGAGGGAAATTGGTTATGCGTCATTCTATATAATTGAAGGGTCGCCCCCAGGGGTTCCATACTGGTGCTGCGAACTCTAAAATTGGACGAATAAACGTAATATACAGCTTGGCGGCAAACTCCGGTTTTGGTTTTGGGAATGCTTTCTGCGCGATATATAGTGCACTGTTGGCTTTTTTAATCACGATATTTGCATGCTGGGACCAGGATAAATCGTCGGTTACTGTGACGCCGAGGTCTTTTTGGGCAGTGACGCTTTGGATTTGTAGTCCATTGATGTGGTACTGACGACAGGGATTATTGGGGCCAATATGAACTACTACACATTTTTCGATGTTAAGGGGTAATAACCATTCTGTACACCACAACTGGATTCGTATTAAGTCTTTTTGAATGTAGTTGCCCGGGCTTAACGGATTTTCAAATAGTTTTTTATCATCCGCATACGCACTAGCATGGCTTTCTAATGACTGGAGAAGGTCTGCAGTGTAGATTAAAAATAATATCGGACCTAGCACTGAGCCCTGCGGGACCGATGAAGGGACCGGTATGAAATTTGATAAAGAATCCGCAACGCGAACACGAAAAGTTCTATTACTTAAAAATGCGTGTATCAACTTGAGTAATTTGCGCACACTCCGACCTTTTTAAGTTTTAAAAGAAGTCTCTTGTGTGGATCTTTATCAAATGCTTTACTGAAGTCCAAGTAAACAATGTCCAAGGGATTACCGGTGTCTAAGGTAAGTGTCCATTCATTAAGGGATGAAATTAGATTTGAAAGTACGGATCTACCTGGTAAAAAACCATGCTGAGAAGGCGGGATTATGTCGTTTTGAAGCAAGAATGGCAATGTTGCGTTCACAATTAACCTCTCAAGGACTTTGCATACTATGCACACTAAGCTTATTGGTCTGTAGTGGGAGCAATCTAATTTGTCGCCCTTTTTAAATATTGGTGTGATATTTGCAGTCAGCCATTCATCTGGGAGCGATGCGGTATCGAGTGACTTCCTTAGGATGTAATGTATTGGTCCACTTAACTCAACAACGCATTCTTTGAGAATTTTCGAGTTTATCCCATCAGGCCCGGGAGCGGAATTACTTTTTAAGTTTTTTAATATACTTTGGACTTCGATTTCAGTGAATGGAACGTCAGTTATGAAAGCTCTGTTGACAGTACCTGCATAGTCGGGTAGCTGGCCTACGGGTTCGTTTGAGTAGACCATGGAGAAATATTTTGCAAATGTGTCTGCTGCTTCGATGTTGTCATTGCATGTTTGACCCCGGCTGTTTCTTATGACTGATGCTGAAACTTTGCTTGATAGGTGCTGTCTGACGTATGAGTAGTAAGACTTGGGTTTCTGAAGTAGAGTAGTTTCGAAGTTAATTTTTGCTTTTTCAATATCGCTTGAAAGCTGGTTCGAGAAGGTTCTATAATCAGATTCTGTGCAGATCTAGTTAAATTTGAGATTGCGTTAAAAAGGAGATTATTTGAATAGGTGTCGCTATCCCCGGATCTATAGATGCACAATAAAATAAATGAAAAGTTTTTAGTTGTTAAATTTAAACACAAAGAGTCTATGGCACCCGTACTACCAATATCAACTTTTTAAATATTAAATGAGTTACTTACAGTGTCTGAAATGTACATACACTCTCCGATACCTGTTCTGTCTGTTCGATCTGCGCGGTAGAGGCTATAGCCACGCAGGCCCACTACACTATCTGGTAGAGCACTATTCAACCAGGTCTCCGTCATAAGTAGCATAAGATGATTAAATGTACCTACATAAGCCGATAGTTCACAAAATTTGGCAGGTAGCGAACAAAGATTTGTGTACATAAGGGGGATGTCAATTATGTTTAGTTTTTTTGTATTTCATTTGGTTCAACGATAGTAAATTATAATTATAAAAAGTTAATGGTCAACGATAATTCGCCAGCATTTTTTCGATTTTCCAGCTCTTTTCGCTGATCATCCAGAAACTTCCTCTGTGCCGGTGTTTGATCATCATAGATTTTGATGTGTTGGTAAGTCGAGGTAAGAAGTTTGTTTTTATTACGGGAATGGCTCGAACGACGTTCGGATTCCCAAGGCAGACTTTTAGTGGTTGAATTTTGACGTTGCTGTTGTCATTAATTTGAGCTCCTAGTCTTATTACAGAAAAAGTGTCTAGGGTAGTGTTGGTTATCAATTGAATTATGGTTTTTACCCGCGCTATATCATCATTTGCGGTTGTTTCGAGAAGCTTTGAAATTATAAAGTTTCCGGAGCGTTGAAAACGATCGCTAACTTCTGTTATTAGACTTTTTTTTTCGTAAGAGACAGAATTGGGTTTGGATACAGATTGGGATTCAAGTGTAGTGATGCGTTCATCTAGGGCTGCGATATGTTCATCTAGTACAGTCATACGCTCTTTAAATGAAGTTGTAAGTTCGTCTAATTTTTTCTCAAGAGTATTAAATTGTTTTTCACGAACATCCAACTTTTTTAAAATTTCATCGATCTTACTTTCACGCTCATTGCATTTACTACAATAGACCTTTACATTTCGAAGTTTACCCCTTGTCACCGTGCTGATGAACTCCTTTGGCATTCTAATGCAGTTCAGATGAATATTGGAGTCGCAGCTACTACATTTAAATGATGGGGTTTTCTCAGTGATGGCACTCTCGCACTCTTTAAACCACATGATTTCAATCAACCCTCGTACTTTCTTATTACAACAGTACATTCGTAGGTCACAAAAGTTGAGCGACCGATTAAAGAATCTTAAACATTTTTGGCGGCTTGATTCCCAAGTTACGTAATAACTACACACTAACCGTTTACACGATCGGATTCTTAGGTTCAAACTTAACAGATTTAAGGCTAAATGTATATTTATTCTCCGTCTTTTATATTAAAAAAAAACGATTTACTAGAGAGCAATAAAAACGTGCTGATACTCACGCGCTATTAAATACTATTCTCTTCTCTTTCTAATATTGTTTTTACTTATTTTGTGTAGAAAAACGTATAAAATTGTAGATATAATTATTTTTGATGTCTTGAATTTGACAATCAATCAATCAATCATAAACACATAATTATTAAACTAACAAAATTTTTTTTTAACAATTGAGCATTTTTGGTGTAAAATTCCAAAATTTGAATGGATATAATGAAAATTTCGTCTTACAATTTTAATTTTGTTTACAATATTAAGTAAAGTCCCAATGAGGCATCGATTTTTATAAGGCACACTTTAACCATCTGAAATAACCAAGCGAAAATGATCACATAAATTTTTGGTATATTTTTAACAAAAACGTCTTAGTATTTGGAAACCAAAATAAGAAATAACCCAAAGGAAGAGAAAACTTTTGAATTTTGGCCTACTTCACAATTTTTCTTAATGGGTCATAACAAACGCAACTATAAAAAAATCCAAAACTTTTAGTATGTGAAAAATGTGTAGTATACTGTATACTGAACACTATTTATTTGGATATTGTCGTAAGACAATTTTAGCAAATATATCAGCAAATCAATTAAAACCTACCTTTCCAAACACAGACAAAGTCCAGGAAAAGGAAGAATTTGTCAAAAGGGAAATGTTGATGCATCCCACAAAGTTACAAGTTTAGAATAATTGTCGGTAGAAAGTCGAGTGTGGTGCAGTGATAAGGAGTCCAGTACTGTGCATAAAGAAGTACAAAAACATGCTAATAAGAATGCAACAGAAAGCCTTACTAAGAGTAGCCTTACTAAGAGTAGCCTGCGGCTACCACACGATATCAACGGAAGCTGGTGAAGTAAACCTAATTGTCGAAGAAACTGTATATGAAGATAAAAATGGCCACAGTAAAGAAAAAAAAAAGAAACTGCAAAAGAGAAACATTGGAATCCGCAAACAAGGTGGGACTGAAATACCGAAAAAGGACAATGGACAAAAAGAATTATTCCCGACATTAAAACATAAATAAAATGCAATCACAAAAAAATAGATTACTATATGACACAAGATCTAACGGGACATGGATCTTTTAGGACATAAACAAAGCAAATGGGGAAAACGGACCACATATGTCGGTACTGTCAAAGAATAGATATCGCAGAACATACGTTAATTTACTGTCCAAGATTTGAGAACTACCGCGAAACAAAAAGAGACGATTTACAGATAGAGAATATGACTATAGAGAGCCTCTTCAAAGAAATGATACAATATGTACATAGATGGATCTAAGGATATGATATGATAAAAAACGTTTTAAAAATCAAACATGGAGACGAACGCACCTAAGAGACCAACAATAGAGACCGGCGAAATAGTGCCGTTATATTACTGAGAATGGTTCTGCTATTTCGACCAAATCTGCAGTGGAGGGGTTTAGTCCGTAGGCGCCCTTAAGAGAGGATGAAGCGGGCACATTCGGTAAACCACCAGAGGCCCGTGTCTATGAAGATTTCCTGTCGTTATATACAAAAAGGAAGTCGTGTGTGAGGATTTGATCATATGAAGGAAGGAAGAGTTCTAAGCAAACATAAAATTCCAAGTTCATGCATCTTACAGACTCTGGATGTATCGACGAAATCAAAAATTCTTTTACCTTTTACCCAACTAACCTCAGTGTACACACTCCTTGTATTATATTATTTATTTGGATAAAAATTGTTTACTTCTAAAGCTGGACATGCTGGTAAACTATGCCGAAGGTCCACAAGTCGAGCGAGTTTGCAAAGCGGTTGCCAAACGAGTTTTTTACGATACCTTTTATACGACTGCAAATAAAAACTCAGTCGATTTTTTTTTCTCTTAGAAAATTAAAAAACCGTGCCCAATGGTGACACATATCAAAATGCTTTGCACACGGTATATACAAAACTTATATTTCTTACATGCAATATTTCATGTTAAATAATTTTCTATAAGGCGCCATTACACACAAATTTAGAGTTTGTGGTTGTTCTAAATTGAGAAATTATTCTAATCATATAGAAAGCGCGTGCAAAGTTTAAATATTTCTGAATTTAGTATAGTTTTAATTTCTATTTTATAAAACTTAAATAATTTTAAACTAAAAGTTTTATGAACATGTTTCTTTTCTATATAAAGTTATCTTCTAAATATTTCTATAAATATTCAAACTATCAAAAAACATGAACTGTTACTTGAGAGTGTACATTGAGTTACGTATCGATTGTCTGACTATATTTTAAATCCTCTGTTAACTCATTTAATACGAGAAATCGAAAAACACTTTAAATACAAAAGATATGGAAAATTGCCAAAATCCTTATCATAAGCATAATGTGTTACGGAGAGAACAATTTAAGTTTTAATCTCTCTCTAAGACAAAGATTTTGGCAATTTCCTTACAAACCTCTGTAGATAGAAATAAAGGCCAATTTAAAAACCCAATAATATATAGGATCTTTTGTTTTTTATATTTTTATTTGTTGAGAAATTTTGCGAACGTCAACTATACGGTGTATGTTTCTTAAAAGGTCGTACCCTAATAAACCTATCAGAAAATTAAAAAAAAATATATTATATCCTATATATTTTTGTTTATGTCTTCATAAGCCTTGTGCAGTTTAAATGTAAAATTTTTTTATGGGAAATAATAATAAGGATAAACCTGTCTATTAATTTTGGATTCCCATCTTATTGCGGAATTTTATCAGATTAATGCCTCAATCGTGAAACATTCGGTTGAGCTATGATTACCTGATTATTTTCCTCGATATCAATATCAAACAATTCTCTTAATAATTCATCAATTTTGTCAAAATACTCCAAAATTATTACACTAAAATAGGAAAAAAGGATCTTAAGAAAAAGGATAAATGATGACTTACAGTACTATTAATAACGTAATTTTCATTCCTCTCACTCCTAGTTTCTTTCTTCTGTGTTAATCCTAATGCCTATATATAGGAGCAAGAGATTTTTCTTTCTCGCAGTATAGCTATTCTTGACATCAGGGAAAAGAAAATAATTCCTCTCAAATGCGCCGCTCTGATTGATCAATGCCGCTGATTTCTTCCACAAGTGACTAATCCACTAATGACTATATTTTAATAGAAATTGGCATCTTTTATTTCTCTCATTAAAAACCCTCAGAAACAAATTTCATCAAAAGTCATGTTATTAGTGTCATTTTCGAGGGAATCGGTGCCGTTGACCAATAGGATCTGTGCGTTTTAGGGAGATAATTGTTTTCTCCCTGATTTCAAGAATAGCCACACAGGACTTCCTATCAATACTGCTACCTTGCACGTATTTTCTTTGTCCGAAAGGTGCGATTTTTGTCACCAAATCGACTATTTTACGCACTACGGAATGTTCGATTTCTGAACTTTTACGGAAATTTTTCCCAAAATTCGGCGGCGATTTTGTCCGATACCTAAAATTTTGGCGACTCGCTCCACTGCACCCACCAGTTAAGTTCGTGGTCGATCAAAAGACTTTTTTAAAAAAACTTTTTAAAATTTATTCGTACGAGAGATAGTTTATGGCCTTAAATCTATCTCAATTCTAAGGCTACAACAATGCAACTAAAAACTAGCACGCCAGACCTAAGATGATACTTTTATTTTATTATAGTATAAGCATATTAATAGATTGTAAGGCCCTTTTATTGGAAAAGATAAATCGACTGAATTGTGGAAGAAAGTACCTGCCTTCTTCTACTAAACTAAAAGAGCCAAGAATTTAATAACTCGTCCTCTGGGATACAAAGAAGAAGTAAAAAAGCTACAGGACATTTTTTTAATTTGGATTTAATTAAAATATTTGTGGTGGAGTGCACGAGCAAATACATTCGATAACAAATAATTTTAATTATTTTTTCATAAGTTTGAATTCTATGAGTAATTAAATTTTTACAAAAGGTACTTAATCTTTTTTGTATTTCCAATAAAAAATACCATTAAAAAATATTATCAATAAAATTGGAGTGACGTCTGAGTTCGCTGTCACTAACGAGGTTAAAAGAAGAAGCAGGCAATACGGTATGTTTAAATGAAAAGTGTGACCGTAAACTGTGGTGTCTTATGTCAGTGGAGAGGCTTGGGACATTTCGCGTTACCGCTTTTACACGCAAGTGCACTCTTGTTTTAAAAAAAAGACATACATTTTTTCTATCCCGCAAAATTTACTTTTCTAATAGTGTATGTATTCCATTCGCCAGTTTAAAATAGAGACGGTATGGGTCAAACTGATTTCGACCATAATTTTCAAATAATTTTAAAATTTAAAAATGCCGCAACATTTACGAAAGCGCAAATTTTTACTCGAGCTATTATTATAGAAGACGACTAGTCTATAAGGAAAGCGACCACTCATTTTGGGGCAGATAAAGTGACGATATTACGATGGATACAAAACAATGTGGTGAATAGAAAACATGGATCAGGACGAAAGCCTGCCCAAGCAGCATTATTTTGAACTCCAACTGTTTCTGACTCGGTCTGACGTCAGATCAAGTCAACATTTTAGTAGTCTGTTAACTTATAACTAGTAGTTTTTTTGACGACGTAGTCTTTATTAGAAAAGCGCTAAAATAAAATGAGTTTGTAAGGACGTCGGCGACAGAGACGTTAATTTTCTGTTATACCATACTGCAAATCGCGGTCGGGTAATGTAGCCTAGTTATCTAGCATGATTTTATTAACTAGGAAATAACTGAACGCGATGTTGGTGGATAAACCAGTCAGAATTAGTTCAAACAAATCGTCCTATTTCGTCGTCAGCCACAATTAGGTATTTTGTCCAAAAAAGAAATGTCAGAAAGAAGACCCGAAGCCATAACCCTTTTGTTTTTGAAAATTTGAACTGAAAGTATGCCTAAAAGAAGAACAAAAAAGAAAAGGCCTTTTAGGTATACTAACACGTTTTACAGGAGGCAAGCTAAACAAATAGAGTATTTAAGATGTAGGAGAGATGACCCCCCCAGGAGCAACCAGTAGATCCTTCAGTCGTGTTCCAGTCCTGGTACGCGATAGTCGGAACACGACTTATACCCGTTTACACAGCTGACTTAGACAAAGGTTAGTGGAACAAAAGTGAACGTACGGAATTGGTCTTATCTGGTGGAATTTTTGTATTTTGTCAGAAACGCCATGACATCAAAGCAGAAATAGGCTCGCCATTGTGGAGGCATTTTTGATTTTTTTCTTTATTAGGCAATTAAATTTGTAAAAAATTTTAATAAAATTTGACTTAGATGATGCTGTTGATCCTTTTTTTTGTGAAAAATCTACAAATTTAACAAAAAAAAAATATATATTTTTCTTTTGTATTTTTAAAGAGTTTTGAGGGCGGGTTTATTTTTTTCAACGATTTCTGTTTATGTTTATCAGTAAAGTGGCCTTGGTTGAAGAATTTCGACTTCTGAATGGTCAAAAAGTGCTATATAATATAATCACTCATTGAGAAATATTTAAACATTTATTTCCTTCAAAGTAATACATATCTGGCGATTTCCAAAACTATTTACTTCCAGTCAAAATTAAGTGCAGTGACCGGAAAATTCTAGGTGTAGAAAACATATTACATTTTTAGTACAAAAATGACGATGTTATTGATCGTCAGATTTGGTTAGTCGGGCGCTACTACGAAAGACGCCTACTGCCGTCGGAACGACCAAAATTTTGATGCTCAATTTCAGGGTAAATGCCAGTCTTAAAATCGTCGGTATAAAGTCAGTTTACAGCATCGGATTGTGAATGCCGCCGTCAGAGAATCAAAATACGACGTCCAAATGCTGCTTGGGGTGTATGTTCTGAGATACAAGATGAAAGGCTTATTCACTACTTCAGACAAAATGCCTTTTCCACATCCGTTGAAGTATCAAAAGCCGGGTCCAGACTACGTAACAAAACATGTTACATGATACAAGACACAAAATTATAGATTCAACTTTGTATTTTTTTACGGAACAAAATATATTAATAACAAAGTTGTATAACAAAGTTGTATAACAAAGTTGTATAACAAAATTTGTTGTAACACTTATATAAAAGAAGGGTCCAAATTATATCACATAAATAAAATAAAAATAGTGCGCACAATTCTACAGCTAGCCAGAGTTATAGTATCTGAAATGGCGTCAAACATAGAGGACGCAATCATGGCAGCAGCAGCTTCTGTAATAATTACGCGTAGGCGGCGTGTTAAGTGTGAACGAAGATTTTGGGTGCGGTCATCATTAAAAGATCGTGAAAAATATAGTGGTGCGGCTCTTTTAACTGATCTTGAAACAGATGACGTAGACCCATCGACAGGAGATATTCAATGTGATAGTATTTTTAAGAAATTAGGAATGACAAGTTCTGATTTTGAATATCTTACAAATGAAATCGGCTACCAAATAGGCAGGAAGGACACAACATTTCGAGATTCAATTCAAGTAAGAGAAAGATTAGCAGTTACGCTGAGATTCTTAGCATCTGGAAATTCCTACTAAAATTTAGGATATTTATTTAAATTTTCTAAGCAGAGTATATCGTGCCAGAAGTTTGTGACGATCTTTTAATTTTCGTTGAAATTGTCCAATAAACATGCGCATTTCTTTTCGACTTCACTCTCATCTTTTTTTAGTTCTAAGGCTAGTTCAGTCTATACGTGTTGTGTTTTATTTCTGTTTTTAAAATCCATACAAGTAGGGTACCATAATACTTGTTGCTCACGAAATATCTTAATTAAATGAGTTGTCAGTTCTTTCACCCATTCCATCGCCTAATTAAATACTGCACTTGAACAAAGTAAATGAAAATTACAACACAAACAGTTCTTATGATACTAAGTCAAAAAACGTCGGTGCAAGAGAAATGTTTTAATATTTTATATCTTCCTTTGATCTTTACCGACATCTGATGGATAACATAAAACATGTTATATAACCAGCAAAAATTTTGTACGACACCGTGTTATATAAATTTTTTATTTAAAATTATCTAACAAGTTATTTAAAAGAAAATTAGGTGGGGTTATGGCCGCCGAATATTACTATGCGAATTCCTATTAATCCCAGCGAGTCAGTAAAGTTATCTTGATTTTTTAATAGACTTGGGCTAATGCCCGCGCAGCGCTAAGGCTTTTTCGGCAGGCGACCGCACACGCGGAGGGGTTTCATATTTGTTTTAGAACAATGCTTTTGAAAACACATTTTTGAAAGATAAACATAACCTCGAATGGTTTTCTGTCAGAAAACGTAAAAATACTCTTCTGTATTGGACAATGTCATGCTGCCAAGTGTGGAACAGGGTTTTCCAGAAAACAACGATATGGGAAGACCTTGCAGACCAAGAAAATTTCACGGTGCCTTTCTATCAATCAATCTCGCAGATTACAAAGATTTATCGACGTAAACCGAGACATGACATTTATCGTTGTTTAGTATTTTTATTACTTCTTTAATATAATAACTACATAAACAGATACAAAATGTATTTATTATTTTTGGTATAAAAGTTAAATGAATCAAGTAAACAAAATAAAAAAATAAATAAAATGTACAACCTTAGTGTAAGTGTAGTTGTCAATAACCTACAAAATTTATAATGTCAACTCAATAGTATAAACTGCTCAAAATAATCAAACACTTTCTGAAGTCCTAAAATTTAAAGGACCCAGCAGTACTTTAGATTGGTCTCATAAGGACTTAAGATTATAAGGTCACTAACTACTTTAAAATTTTAAATAGAAAGGGGTGTCAAGTGATATCTTGTTTAAAAGGTATTTTAATTCCCTATTTAAAATCTATAATTTTTTAAAAATCGGTGTACTACTTACAGAGTTATGAGTATTTGTAACTATAGTTTGCGCACCTCTTCTCTTATTTTTGAACATTTGAACAAATTCAGTTGACTTCAAATAAATTTATTGAAGTAAGACCATAAGGTCACTAGCATGTTAATTATTTAAGCAAATTATTGTTGAGTAATACTATACGGAATACGTAAACTATAGTCAAAAAACTCATAATTCTGTAAGTGGTGAGCCGATTAAAAAAAAATAAAATTTTAAATAGGGAATTAAAATAAGTTTTAAACAAACAAGGTATCACTCGACCCCCCTTTCTATTCAAAATTTTAAAGTAGTTAGTAACCTTTTAGACTTACGGCAATATGACGCTTATCAAATATATGTAAAAAAGTAGCAAAATTGTTATAATTAAACATGATTTTTATCTAAAGTCGATACCTCAATCCTTTCAACAGTTAGCAGGGAGGGGTGACTTTTTACGTCCGCACTGTATTTTTTGGCTTTTTGTTTAGATAAAACCAATAACTGTTTGACAAGATGTTATACTCAGGAGCAACGTCAAAAAGTATTTAACGAGTTATCGGGGTTTTGATGGTGCATCAAGTAAAGGTTTGTATAAACATTATCACAACAAAATGATAAGTTTTAATTTCTTTTAAAGTTTATGTAGGAAATAATATAATTTTTACAAATCCAATTTTATCAGGGTAATTCTACGGTAACGGTCGTTACGCCGGAACTATGGTTTTATAATTTTCAATGCCAGCTACTCACAGGTTAAAAATATTGTCCACGAAGTAGTAACTAATAATGAAAGACGAATATTTCTTTAGTTTAACATGTGTGAACTTAAAGTTGTATATAACATTAGGCCTACACAAATTCACTGTAAAATAGTGTAACGGTCGTTACGTCCTTTATGGCGTAGAATTACCCATAATCGACTTTCTCTTGCTAAACAATAAAATTCTATAGGTAGCAGGGTTGATATTTGCGTTGCACTTCGTGATAAATATGTAGAAAGGAGAGGCGTATTTCGTGCAAAACATTTGTTGTATTTTTATTTAGTGCCCATACCGGTTTCAGATTTCGCCTTCTTCAGTGTCTTTATGCTTAAAGCTACAAAGAAACAATTGGTGTATCACAGATACATTATTTGGACGCTTACTAGAGCGGCGTAGTTACAATGGTTCCGTTGAAACAGGCCCGGGGCCCCAATAGGGGTCAGCCTTAACAAAAAATAAAAATTAAAAGTTACCATTTAAAAAAATTAAAAAAATAGGTGCAACCTAACAATAATAAAATAATTCAATATTTTTATTTTAAAGCTAAAAACAATGGCACGATTTGTTATTACATTTGCTAATTATATTTGTCAGCTATAGAGAAACATTCCTATGAACTGGCAGGTTTACCCAATTTTTCATATTGATAATTCCTAACTTTAATTCATAGTGGATACTCAAAATTTTAGTGTAAATACATAATTTAATTGCACTTGTTTATGTTTATCCAATCCAATTGACATACCAAATTAAAATTTGTCAAAAAAAAAAAGAACAAAAAACCATTTTTCTTTACAACCTCAATATTGTTTTGCTGATTTGGGGAAGAACTATGAAAGTGGAAAAAAGAAAAATGAAGGCGGTAGACTTGCGCCTATTCTTCTACTTCCTAAATTTCTGTTTTCTAATATCAGCTGATATCAGTCACTCCTACTTTGAGATCAACCAACCAAAATTTTTTCGTTGCTTTTGATTTGGACACTAGAGATTGTTTCGTATTGATAGTGCATAAAGTTAAAATTAAAAACAAAACAAAAATTATGCACTGTGAATTATAACTTTCAAACCTTGTGTAAACACTTCCGTTATCAATAATGTATTTAACATTATGATTATGAAAAAAATTACGGTTAGGTTATAAATTATCAATACGAAAAGTTGGGTAAACTTCCTTTAGCATTTGGAAAATGTTTTTCTAATAAACTTAAAAAATATTAAGTCAATAAAAGATTTGTTAAAATTTATTTATTTTATTTATTTTAATTAACAATTATATCCTGTTCTAGCTTTACTAAAATAATTACACTATATTTTCTGTACCTTACAATTCCTGTGACTGTCGGCAGAATGATCCTTTTCCAAACTTAAATTAATAAAAACATATTTAAGGAACACCATGAGACAGTTTATTAGACAATTAAAGTTAGATATAAAAAGAGTGCTTATTCCTTGTTGTATCTCAGCTCAGGCCATCAGTCACGTCACTTCACGTGCATTTGACGTGCTATTTGGAACTATCATTGAACGTGACGTAAGTGACGTAGAACTTACGTCGAAATTTGGGTTTTAGGAAACCAAAGTCACAAGTCACACGATTTGACGTGTTTTTTGGGATTAACATTTGACGCGACATAGATGACGTCGAATTTTAAGCTCTCAGGCAACTAGAGATATACAGGTAACATTTTTCTTACATGAAAGTATTTTAAGTATAACTGTTTGGCTCGAAGTTGACCGCAAGTGTGTAAAAGTATCATTTTACGCCTTAAATTGCGGTAATTAATATATTATAAATCGCCTATTTGGACCCGTACGTCATTAATGTTACGTCAAATTCACGTAAATTGATCCACGTCAAATTCACGTGACTAAAGTAAAGAAAAAGCAGGTCAAACCCACGTGATACAGACGTCGAAGAGACGTCGCAAAAAGCACGTGACTGGTCTAATTTTTGTATTTCAGGACCGATACAATGCGCTAAGTGCTTGCGAATACTGCAAGGAGGGTCGTGGAGATTGGTGAGACGTAGTCGCTGTTGTACGGCGTATCAGTTCTGAGCATGCGCACTGAGATATGCCAACGACTAAGCACCATTTTTATGTGCAACTTTAATGTTTATGTGTGAGACGTAACGCGCATACGACAAGGAATAAGCACTCTTTTTATACACGGTTCAAACAGAAATAGCATAAAAAGTTCTGCGCGCACAAAAGAAACAGGTATATTGAGCAATGGTGCCCGTTTGTTATTATCTCCGGACTGCTTTCATGAGAAAAAATTCTCGTTACTCTTTCATTGTGAGCATAAATCATAGTTTCAATAATAACCATTGACAAGATGTCTGCAAATTCCGCTAGATAGCGGCCACACCATGAGATGATCGAGGAAAAACTGGGATTCACAGGCATTGCATTTTTATTTCCTTTCGAGTCGCTTCAGTTTCGTAAATTTTGTGTTTTTAAAATGCAGTGTACTCGAGAAGAAAAGATTTTTATTATTAAAAACTACATAAAAAGTGACAGTGCGGACAAGGTCATTGGGCTTTTTGTTTTTGCGTTTCCAGATCGACCGGTTCCTGTGGCTCAAACTGTCTACAACATTTATCATCGTTTTGAAAGGTACGGGTGCATAAATGGTTGTAGAAAGTGTTACCACGACGGCGAAATACCAGAGCATCCCGTTCTTCCACACAGGGTGGAACGAGACGAAATGGTATGCGCTTACGTTGAGGCACATAAACCATGTTCGACGAAATCGATTGCGGAGGCACTGGATATTCCCAACAGTACTTGCCAACGGATCCTAAAAAAATACGGCTACAAGTCGTTTAAGATTGGGAAGTTGCAGGAATTGCAACCAGGTGATTATTTTCGCCGGTTAGAATATTGTGAGGTTATGAGGGATAAATGTGACAGGAACGAAAATTTCCTATCAAAAGTTTTGTTTAGTGATGAGAAGACATTTGAACTTCATAGCTCTCATAATCCACAAAATAGCCGCTATTGGTCCCGCGCAAAATAAACATCTGCACGCAAGGGGATCACATTATTGGACCCTTTTTCATTCAAGGGAATTTAAATAGCCAAAAATATGTTGATCTTCTCCAACACCAGGTTTTACTTCAACATAAATTTGGACGAATTGTGGTTTCAGCAAGATGGCTGTTCATCCCACAATTCACGTCAGGCTACAAATTACCTTCGTCAGGTGTTTGATGATAGAATTATTTCCACGTATGGAAATATCCGATGGCCTCCTCGATCACCAGATCTTGCGCCAAATGACTTTTTCCTATGGGGTTGTTGGCACGAAAAAATTTTCCAACACCCTCACTTACGGCCTACGACTATACAGGAGCTGAGGGCGAAAATTTTGGAGGCGGGCAATTCTATCACCCCTGAAATGTTGGCTGCTACGCGCCAAGAGTTTTACAATAGATTGGGATATGGTGAGGCTCAAGAAGGGGACAGATTTGAACATATAATCTAATTAAAAATTAGATGTTTTCAGGTCCAAACCACAGCTTTTTCTTGCTTAAAGGAGGCGGCAGGGTCCATTATTTACGATACTAAGCGATAAACTCGTAAGGTTGTTAACATTAGAAAGAAATATCTTCGCTTTTAATTAAATCTCTTTCCATTCTGTTCTACTAGTGACATCTATCCGGAAACGGCCAAACCATGCAGCTAGCACTAGCAGCCAAAGAAATCAATAAACGGCGCTGTTTTTCCTACAGAGCTTTTTGCTTGCGATATTATTGATTTTAAATAAAGCTGGCCCTACACTACATTTGATATTTTCGTGTTTTATGACATGATCTCGAAACATGTAGCGAACCAATTCTTTAAAACTAGCGGGAGGGTAAAAGCGAAAAATAAGGGGCTGCCAATATTTGTAACACCAAAAAGGGGTGAAAAGATTTATTTTGCTCTGTTTCTTTACAAAAAACGTTTTTTTTACGAAAAACTTGACCTCTGCCACTTTTTTTATTTTTTTCTTCAAGTTTCTCGAAATTTTCGTCATACCGTAGAAAAAATTATTTCCCCCATGGTCATACTCTACTTTTATTCGAAAAAATTTAAAAACAGAGACGGGATCAGTTTTCCTAAAACGGGGGATCTCGGTTTCGAATGAGAAGATAAAGGGCGCCTCAGGCAAAAATTTTTCAATTAAATTAGCCGAACGCAAAAATGTTAGAAAAACAAAGCACGAAATAAAAATGGCGCCGCTTACAATTTTTTTTCAAAAATTACGTAATTTCGGGAACGCAAAGAAATAGGTCTAAAGAGTATAATTAAAAAATATATATATCAATTTTCTCGCCCTCCTCCACTGGGACTACAGGGGCCGTGCACAAATTACGTAATGGTCATAGGGGGAAGGGGGGGTTACAAAACGTTACGTAGGGGGAGGGGGGTTTTCGACAGCGTTTGCATTTGTGTGAAACTAAGAAAATTTGGAATGAAAATAAGTGAAAAGTTTTTTTTTTTTGGGGGGGGGGGTCGTGGTCTTGAAATCGTTACGTAATATTAGGGGAGTGGCGTGCCAAACCGTTACAAAACATTACATAGGGAGGGGGTCAAAAATTGGTAAAATCACCGTTACGTAATTTGTGCACGGCCCCACATCTGACTGTTCCTCCTTTTTGATTTCGAATCAAAGTGCAAAACCCGGGTTGGACGTTCGAAGGCGTCAACGCGTCCTATTTGCTTGATAAAGTTTCTACGGAAATATCTCAGTCAATTTTTCCGGCCGTGTATGAACGCTTTAGGTTAGGCATTTGCATGTATCTCAGTCCCCAGCCTGTAAACAGTGCGTAAGGACAATGGTTACAAAATGAAAGGCCGAAAAATATTTTTTTTACGATATCTTTCATCAGTTTGGTATTAAAGTCAAGCAAAAACAATTTTTATTCCAGTCCTAAAGGTATTAAAATGGAAAACATTAGAAAACAACAACCTGGAATGGATTTACTACGTGTAAGATGTGTGACAACATCGCTCCATGCCCATCCTTTTCTGCCTAATGTGCTTTTCCGTTTGTCTGCGTCTTATACACGGCTGCTTGACCCTCTAAGGATTTGCTTAGGAACCCTGTATGTAACTTGTGTATTGTCTTTGGCAGTGCTCTCCATTAAAAATACAGTTGCCCGCTCGGCCATTATTAGAACATTTGGCTCCGCTAAATCTAGTAGTAGCTTTTTAGTGGACGCGTCCTATTTATATTTTTGTACCAGCCGATATTGCTTAGAACCGGGACCTGCTGGTCTATTGCTACGCCGCTGGCTCACTTACATAATTGAAACTTAGTTAGAGTCGTATTACATTAATAATAAAAGGTTTTATGTCTCAAGTCTAGTCTGAACTGCTTTCGTTAAAATATTATGAAAAAGATAACTGTCTACCTTTTCTTTAAGTTTTGTTACACTCGGCGGCAAAGCGCACAGAATAAAGACTATTAGTAAAATAAATAACGACATCATTAATAGTGAAGGAAAAAAAGAAAATAAAATCTCCGACCACATTAAAATTCAGACCCTAACAGGATACAAAACACTTTGGTTTCTTCCTATTTCAAGGAAAGTTGAACTCTGCTAAGACCCAGAAATACAGACCGCTTCAAGCTACTGCGAACATAGGGCGAAAGAAGTCTAATTTGCCAGTGTACGTACATACAGAGACACCGCACGCCTATCAGTGAAGCAACCAACACTCAGGCTTCCGATCGCCATTCGCTGCCGTTCGCCGCCGTTCGCCTTGTATTTAGTACGCCTCTAACCACGGTGCTTTGTGGAGCGTAGTCAATGAAACCGCAATTTGGTCAATAAATACGCAAATTTTTATAACGTAATTTTCTTATTTTTTGTCACTGATAAATAAGAGCGTTTTATTGTCAACTGCTCAGATTTATCAGTGAGGACGTGTTACAATGAAAATAATAAGGAGAAACAAAATAAAAGCAAGTTCTCAAAATAAAATAATACATTCTAAAAACCAAAAAGATTCTCCCAGTCAAAAAAAAAATTAAAGCAAATGTTCGAAAAGTCCTCTTTGCTCGGCTAGACAATATCCGAGCCTACTATAAAAACTCCTTCCAACGTTTCCAAGCATGTTAGGGGTGACAATTTGAAAAGCTTCTTCAAAAACAGATAGAAGTCATTAGGAGCAAGATCGGGAGATCGAGCTGGCCATAAAATAGTTCCCCGTGTACTTATAACCCGATTAGGAAATACATTATCAAGATATTCCCTAACAAGGCCAACATTGTGAGCGGAACAACCATCTTGTTGAAACCATGTTTCACCAAATCTTACAGCTAACAACTGCTTAGCAGTTGGAATAATGTGCTGCTGCAGTAGATCCAAGTATCTAGGACCATTCAAATTGCAATTGCCGTTAATAAAAAATGGCCCAATTACGTGTTCCCCTACAATACCCCCCCCCAAACATTTAGTTTTTGGGGATACTGTGTTCTTACGTCAAAATACAAATGCAAATTTTCCCTCGACCAATATCGAACGTGTGTTGGGTTATGACGATTTGACCATTTGACCATCTGCACTTTTTCGGCAACTTCGCAGACATCCATTTTTGGTTTTAAAAATGTATTATTTCAATTAAGAACTTACCCATCTGTTTCTCGAGCAAGGCAGAAATAAAACAAAATAATAAAAACAAAATGAATTTCCAAAAGATAACACTGCAGCGTGCTTCGAATCCACCTCGGTCGTACGGCACGGAGAGTAAATTGGACTTGATTCCCCCTATGTTCGTAGTAGCTTGAAGCGGTCTGTATATTTTTCTTATATATAAACTTTCTGAATAGAGGAAAAAATTAGAACCCAAAATTTTTTTTCATTAACAAGCTTACGAAAGTACACCGTTTAACGTTTAAAAAACTCCAAAAAAGGCGTTTTTCTTGGATAGCGCCTAAATGGTGACAGACTGTCAAAAGTGACAAATGGAGAAAATGTTTCAAATTTAATTCTCTATCAATAAGTGTAGCTTAAATCACTCCTTGAAAAAACCCAAGCAAAAATGATGCTAATTTGAACAATTTCTGGCATATTCGTTTTTAGCATTTTCATCAAGATTTCTCAATCTACGAGTACCAAACTTGGCAGGGTTGATGTAACTGTAATGACCTAAATTATATCAGAAACTACATTTTTCCAGTGGCGTAGCCCTATTTTCTTAACTAGAAAATTTCAAAATGTATCAAAAGTCTTTGATATGCCACTGTTACTGACATATAAAAAAAGGCCCCTCTTTTCACTGGGCCACTTGTATTTGCTGCTTCTAGTAATAAAATAAGAATTTTTTAATATCATATATTTTAAATTTTTTTTGTAGTAAATTTGTTAAATGAAAGAGCCAGCCAATGCTCTTCCAATACTTTGTTTATGAGGCCAATTATGTAGAGTTATACTTTCTACACAACCTTGGTCCATAGATGACTACGCCTTTGATGATTTAGTGTCTGACCACTGCAGAAAGTACAAAGCTACATATTTGGCCGCATACACAAACTATTGGAAGAGTAGGGGACCTTGGCTCTTTTATTTAACAAATTTACTAAAAAAAATATAAAAAATTATGACTAAAAATCACTATTTAATTATTGATAGAGAGTTCAATTTGCAACATTTTTCCCATTTATTACTTTTTTGGAAGAAACCTTCGTAAGCTTGTAAATAAAAAAAAAACTGGGGTTCAATTGTTTCCTCTATTGCTCCTATGTAGCTTAGCCAATTTAGACAAAAATTTAAATGTTCGTGGCTCATCAAAAAACATGGTTTTTACTAACCACAAACCCTAGCAGCATGCCACCTAGGTGGATAGAAACAGGACATGCAAACGAGATAGCCCAAGTAACACAGCGTGCTATAAATAAGCTGGGATAACATTTCCGCAGCAAAAAATTTAACAATAATGGTTTTGCTGTCTTATGCCACATCGTTTGAAAACGTCATGAAAATGTTGTCACAGCTATTTTGAGGAATATTTGTGGCCTGTGACAACATCTACGGCATCTGAAAATACAGCATTTTTGCACATGAAAGCAATGTTGTTTAACATTTAACTTCCCTGACAAAAAACAGCAATTAAATCAAAATTGTCCGCATACATAAAAGACTAAAGACAACTGAAATAAATATTAGTGATGTTTAACAAATTCTCAATCAGAAATACGCATTTTGTGGACTCCCAAGAGTCAAATCTTTTTACGAAGACCCCTTTGATGACGAAACCTGTCATGATACCTTGTTAAACTGCACGCGCTTAAAAAATTTGAGATATTAAGTATGTTCTTAATGACAAAATTTTTATTTTTTTTTTTAAATTTTAATCCAGAAAACCATCATGTCTTGCATATTTACTTTATTTTGAAGGATTTTTATGCTAAGATTTAAGAATATTTATGTAAAAAAGATTAATTTTTCATAAATTTTTGAGAGGTTATGTTTCGCCATAATATAAAACATGGCCGCTCGCCCGCCCGTGCAACCAAGCACCTTTGCATTTTTTTAAACAATAAATCTAAAACAAAAGCAAATCTTGGCGTTATTGCTGTGAGCGCACGGACTCAGCTTAGCGGTAGAGGGCTGCTAAATAGCATTGAAAGCAGCTGCATTTTAATAAAAATAGCACTAGGATAATACAAATAACTGCCGTTGCCATCTTGGCATTTTTTTCAGATGTATTTTAGGAAAAAAAGTAAAGATTAAAACTATTTTGTTAGTTAAGTTTTAGCATATTTTTAGTTATAGGTTTTTACCTTTAAAAGTTGATTAGCTAGATGATATGACTATAGAAGTTATTTTAAAGGTAAATTTAGTAGTCGAATAATTTTAACAGCCAAAAATACAGATTAAAACCTTCAGTTTTAAAGCAAAAAGAGAGAGGTAATAACGTTTTTGCAGCGTTGACTTGGCTTTAAAGTTTATATTGTCGAAGCTGTGTTACTTGGGAGGCTTATCAATATTTTCAGTACCCTGAAACGCGAGTAGTTTCGCAGCGTCATTTATACAGGGTGACCAAAAAGTTAACGCTATTTTTCAGACAAAGATAAAATCACGATTGGAGGGAGCAAAAAAGTTTTCTTTAAATTCTGTGAGAGAGAAGTAGAACAATCTACGGAAATTTTGTATTAGTTATTTTAAAATAGAGAGTTGGGTTGAGTTGCGTCCAGCGTTTTCTGAGCTATAAATTTTACGAGGTTCTTGTTTGCTGAATCTTGGATCAATACTAAGTGTTCATTTATCTGCGCAATCTGAACCACTCTGTGAAGGTGAAATTTTCGCTTGGTAAAAGATGTAGGAGATATGAATGAAGGCACTACAGTATCATTATTTACAAAGCAATATGGACTATCTAAAGTTGTAACTAATTAGTCATATATATACACTAAAAAAGTCGTTGTTGAAAAGATTGCTCCCAGAAGTACACCAGAGAAAACTTGCGAATGGTATTTAGTTTGTTAAATATATTTTGCACTAGGAATAACTAATGCATAAAATATTCCCAAAATTTTTTTGGGAATCTTATCTGAAGCCAATTTTTTAGGAAAATAATGAGTGCGTATTGATAAAAAATCCTGAACCCGCAGTATTTTTTCTTTGGTGTTACTCACGAAGGCTTTTCTTTAAAAAAAAATGGGTGAAGAACAAATTTTAAAAAAATGTCCATTAGGAAATATTTTATGGATGTGTTATGTTTTGGCCGGAAATTTTCCGATTTTATAGGGACTAAGAAAGTTTTAGTGAATCGAAAGTAACAAGTAACTTGTTTAAAAGTTTGAGATAATGATGGGTTTGAAATTAACTCTGTGTTTCGGACTTCCATAGTCTATATTTTATTTATACATGACGTTTCGATTAGTACAACAGTATCAGATCCAGCAATTTCACCAGGGGAGGGGGGCGTAAGCAATAAAACTTATGTAGGACGGCTGAAGCGATTACGAAAATAGGCCAAAAAATCCGTTTTTATGGTCATCATAGTTTTTGGGGGTTTGGTTAGATTGGTATGTTGGTTAGTGGTGATCTGACTCTCCCCACTAGTCAAAAAGTTTCGACCTACATAATTATGTTTGTAGTTGCTTAAGCCGTTGGTGGTGACCAATAGATACTATCTGATACAGTCAGTGCTAAACTGTATTTTCCAAATTAAAAATTAATTAAGTAACAGTCAGACTGCCAGTTCTGTTGATTAATAATAATTTATTAAAACTTTTTTGCCCTTGTTTTAATTTTTGACATCAATTATTTAATAAAATACCATTCATTTTACCTACCTTTTTCTTTAGCTCACCATCCACCCCCAATAGTTTAAAATAATTTTGTAAAGGTTCTGTAACCAACTTTTTAAGCAAAACGGTTTTTTATCCTCCAACTAAGGTCTTTGAAAAAAAAAATTCTGCAATATTTACTAAATAACCCTTTGATTTTGTTGAGAAAAAATCAGACTATCAAATTTTTCAAAATTCCCTTTATATATTCACTTGGTGTTTTTCCTCCCTACCTCGCTTTATGTGAATCGAGAAAGGAAATACATAATTGATATCTGGCATCCAATGATTTTTCAAAAGTTGAAATCAGGTGGATATGTCTTTGTCACTTATTTTAGGCACAAAGGTACCAATATAACACTGATGAAGCTTCCTCATTTAAACTTTTAACAAAATTGTACGACATAACTTTGGTACTGGTACTATAACCAGGAGTATTTTGTTCTGTCTCTTGCACAGGTTCTTAGTTTTATTCAAGTTTATGTCATCAACATCCTCTTTTGTCTCATCTATCTTAAATTTTTTTAAATAATTAAATAAGGTATTACCCGCAAATGGTTTTTCATTTTTGATCTCAGACATTATGCACATGCAGCGACCACACTCATCTGATCTAGGCGTGTAGATGTCTAGCCGCAACGTGTTCGTGCGGGGAACCCTACGCGCGCAGGCCGAATGGTACGATTACAAAGCATTTGCTATCGCGCTAAACACACGCGCTGATTTTTTAAATTTTAACTCGGCGCTGATCAAAAAAACTGCTTTTAAAATTAATGATATGAGGCAAATTTTAATGTTTTTAAAACTTTGATAATGTTCAGGGGGGGCTGCTAATAATACAATTCGAAGCTTTCTTAGTAAAACAAAACCGGAGAACAAAAAAAATAAGGAATGCATTTACCAAGGTCCTTGTGAGTGTGGTGGATCATACATAGGCGAAATAGAAAGATCACTATCTGTTAGGCTTAAGGAACATCAGACCAATACCCAAAGAGGTGAAACAACGAAATCAGAAATGGCCGAACATGCATGGTCAAAACAACACGAATGAAGTGGACAGACGCAAAGGTTTTGCACAAGGAGTCACTATGGAAGAAACGAAAATTTCTTAAAGCTGCAGTCATTGGGCAGAATCAGGGTATTTTCAGTAAACCAAGTTGAAATTCCAAATATTTGGAAGCCCCTCCTTGGGCGGAGTCAACTTCTTAAACTTCATGGCTGAGTGATTTCCCATAGTATATAAGTACGTAGCCTTAGGACTAGATTGTAGTTTGCACCTGAAGACGATTAGAGATTATACTGATCGAAAAGTCATGTATAAATAAAATATAAACATTGGAAGTCCGAAACAAAGAGTTAATTTTTAAGAAGTACCTTGTCTATTATAAATTACATTATTTTCTTTATTACATTATTTCTGAAAATTTCCAGATGAAATTTCCAAAATCGCTGCAATTTCTACTACTCAGTTTTCGGATATTTGCCTGTAAAATTTCTTGATAAATTTTCACAAGGGAACTTTGATTGATCTAGTTTGTCCTCTTAACTCAATCGCTTTATGTTATGGGTTTATGACATATGTTAGTAATATCACCCGTTGATATATGCTTGAAAAGCCGCTTTGTTCTTTGCTGTAAATTTTGCGTTTTTCTAATCTATACTTACATAGAATAAATTTCTAGGAATAACGTTTCTGTACATCGAATATATTTTTTTGGATTTTTGGTGTCGGCTTCTAACCAAACCGTATAGATACCAAAAATACAATTTTTGTCCGTTTGCTTATTCTAGCATCACACAAACACAGCATCACAAAATTGTATTTTTTTAAATCCCAAATATATATTTCTAGTCAAAGGGGCTGGACTTAGATCTTCTTTTAAGTTGTTTCCAGCTCCTTTTTTGCATTTTGTACGATATTATCAATTTAGCAGTTTCTTTTTATATATTTTTATGTATACTTATTGCAAAATAAATATTACTATTACTATTACTATTACAAGTAGTTGTGTCTGTTGCTTTGAAGCATAATTTCGGAAAAGGAAAATCTAAGTTAAATTGTTTTAGACCGATTTCTGTTTCCAAATATCACAGTTAGTTATGATTACTTTTTGTTTAGATGTTCTTCAAGAAGGGTCCACTATAAATTTTTATGAATTAGAATCTGTCGTTAAAAATAAATCTAAGAGCGCTACAAATTCTCCTCTCTCGGAAACACGTGTGGGTTAAACGACTAGTTGTAATGAGACCGCGATTTATGGTAAAAGCTTCCGCTTCTCTGCTGTTATTATCACTTTTCTTTTGGTACTTCAGACACGGAATACTGTGGACATAAAATCGCCTAAAAATACAATTTTGCCTTTTGTTTAGATAGCATCGCAATTTGTGGCCTCTGTGACGAAAAAGTTTTAATAGTTATCGTTGCTTGGTGGTTGATAAAGGCGTTATATGAACTTTGTTGATATTTTGAAGTTACCTAAAACCAAGAAATATCGAGATTGTCAGGTTTAAGTTTTTCCTTTTGGTGACGGAAAAGGTCATTTTGAATGTAAACCCGGGTAAAGATAATTAACTGTGGATGTTATAAAACTGACTTTGGTTTAGTTTAGGACTAAAATATGTGTTCTTGCAGGTGGTGGTATACCGAATTTATGTTTGTGTTAAATACTGGTATATTGCAAATGTCCAGTCGTATCTGAGTTTGATGAGGCATTTTCATTCCGGAATATTTTGATCTCAAGAGCGCCATCGTGATAATTTCTGCTTATTGATGTTACAATTCTTATAACTTTTATTAGGTTTATGTAAATACTACAATCCAGTAAACGGAGAAAATTATTTCTAAGAAAGTGTTTTGGATCCCTTTAGTATCGGATTTTAAATTTGGCCTTAAAAGAGGATCTCCTCCAAAACTACAAGTTTTATTTATTTTGTAGTAGCAATGATCCTAATACTAGCGGTGTAGCTGATTTTTTGATGCCATCATACCCTTAGATAAAATCTCTTTATCCTTTTTGAATTTATCCTAAACCTTGTCTTTGAAAATTAAGTGTAACTTCCCACATAATAATTAAACATTCATGTAATGTAATAGTCATATACTTACAGAACAAAGAATGTGATATGAATGTAACATTTTACCATTGGGAATATTACTAACACATGCCGGCAATAAGTTACGTTCTAGCTCATACAGGTGATATAAATGTGATAGAAACGTGACGTGAAACATGACTATAATACGACCAGAACGTTTTTTTTTAAAGAATTATTCATAATAATATATCTGGGCACTGACTATAATATCCCACATAGCAAATATATATCCCTATTGAATATTGCAAGGATTTGATTTTGTTATTCAAAACATGTCCAGATGGCCACGAGATGGATGTTCTAAGATATGCAGTGGATATATATCCACATGAATATTCACCAAATATGCATTAGTCTTCCACTAAAGTGCAAATACAGAGTGGCCTATAGATATAGGTACATCAATGTATCACCATGATGTTGATGTACTACTACTGAGATTAGTTATCAAAAGATTACATAAATAATTTTTAGCTGTCTTATATGTATAATAATATTACCTGCTACATAGAGAAGATATTGATTCCAGTGCCATCTACCAACAATACATGACATTAAACTAAATTACAATTATAAATTATGTAAATCGTAAAATCCTGACAAAAATATTCTTTTTGGGAATACTCATAAAAATAACTTGATTATCATGTTATCATAGGAATATTATTATCTTGTTACCAAAGAAATATAACTATCACAAACTCTTGAAGAATATTCAACAAAAAATAGGTCTGGAATATTCCTGTCATATTCGCAATAGAATATTCCAAAAATCACTTTGATGTAATATTCCTACAACATGAATATTCCCCCAATGTTATGTGGGATGACAATGACATATTTTATTTGTTAACTTATGTCAGTATTACAGCATGTTGTATTTTACGAAAGCCTGTATTAACCAAAAGTTTTGATTAAGCTCAAAAATTGACGATGAAATGATGTCTCGATCTAACTTTTGATATTAAAAATCTCGGTTGTTAAAGTAATAATAAAAAATTAATAAAACCGCTAGACTTGGGATAATTTCTACTACAAAACAAGCACAACTTGTCTTTTCGCTGGAGACCCCCTCTAATGGTTTTGCCTGTACAACTTGACAAACCAACAGAAACTTAGATCGTCATGTTTAAAAAATTTGTATAAGTAACGTCACTACCCCTATCAATTACAATACATAATCAGTCTTCAGGTGAGACAACTTTGTCAAAAAACAACGACGTATTAAAAGCATTTTAAATACTAAAACAAAAAAAAATATTTGATGAAGGTTTTAATAATTAAAATAATTTATTAGGAGAATCAAATGAAATTCATATAGATAAACATACAATACAACAAATTTTAGATGAGAAGTTTTGCCATGTTTCTTTTCAAAAAGCTCGTCTTTTAGCTCTTCAACCACATGAAAGCAACGCCTGGCTCAATGCCTTACCTTCCGCTGATCTGGGAACTTGATGGACGATCCATCTTTCCGTGTCTCGATCGCCTTACGTCTTGGTTGACCTGTGTGTGAGATACACACCTGCACTTGCGGCAAAAATGTAGATATTTATGGCCTGCATGGGCGAAGTTTCATTTAAAGTGCGGGTCGTTTACTTCGTCATGGGTTTCTCAACGACATAATAAAACGTGCCGTGGTGTCTGCAGGCATTCTAAGTATGCTGAAGCCACCTGGTATTTGTCGAAGAAATGGAAAGCTGGTGGATGGTCTGCCGTTAGTTCCATGGAAAGGTGGTAAAGCACTGATTTGGGACGCTACGTTCAGATCTACCACGGCATCAAAATTAAATGGGGAAGCTGCATGTAGCGGAGAAATTTTAAAAAGAGCAAAATACAAATCCTTTGGTTCTTGGGGTAATGAAGCTAAAAAGCTTGTTGCGGACTTAACAAATAAAATTAAACATAAAGGAATTCATAGCATTACCCAAAGGATCAGTTTCGCAATACAAAAAAGAAACGCGGCCTCAGTGTTGGGAACCATACGAGCGGATCATGGTCTACATGAGGTTATCTATTTATAATTTTAATTTTTATATTTCGAATTTTGTTAATTTTTACATTATATTGGTTTTATTCACGTTTGATAAACGAAACTACATGTTTCAAAAAACAGGACGTTCTCTGTTCTCAAACGAGACGACGAAATTGTATGCTTAAAAGGAGGCGACGCGACGAACGTGTAAATAAACTTACAACTGAATCAACACTTAGGAGACAGTCAGGAACCCACTCCAGGTTTCCAGGCAACCAGCCATTCCAGAAAGTTGGAAGTAACACTAAACAGAGCAGCAACAGATTTAGAGGTTGGGCTTTTGAGTTATACCCTGTCACCATCTTAGTTTAATCTCCGCCGCGGTGCGAATAGGTTATTCTATTTTGCTTCTGATTTTTACATTATCGTAAATTGGCGATGAGTAGTTATTTTCCTTAATAGTTGAAGATTTTTTTCTTATTTTCATAAACCTTTATTTTGTATTTTAAATAATCTACATGTACATGCAAAAAAATCTTTGAAATATTTTTAAATTTTGTTTTTCGCAAAAATGGCAAGAGGGAGTAATACCACCAAAACATTTGAGAAAATATCGCCATATGGAACAGATGCACCAAATCAACGAGGATATAATCTAAACAGAGGGAGAGGGACGCATAATGGTAAATTTCGACCCTACTCAACTGCTTTGAACAGTAGATGGCGCAGGCTATCGTGCTTTTAGTACTTAAATCCAAAACTTGGTGCGCCATTTTCGTTTTCGAACTTGCTTATTTTTCTTAGGATCGAAAGCAGTGACGGCAGCCTGGGAAATCACATTCTTTTGGACGTTTTCCGCGTGGATTCATTGAACTTCATTTGATCGTCCGCGTTGCGCTGCAGTAGACACAAGCTCGTGCCGGGGCCGGGGGTTCAGTGACAGGTGCGTTATTTAGTAGTTTTCGATACAGTGTTTTCATGCAAGGTGGTGTACTTTCGTGCTGATTACTATTTTTATTGAATTGTCTCGTGAATCGAAATAAATACAAAATGTCAACAAAACAACAAACAAAAAAGATGTTTTTTTTTCCAATCAAAGACATTATACGATTGGAAAAATGGAAGGCAAATTCGGGAAGCTTAAGCATTCTTTGTAAAACCGAGGAAGAACTGAAAAATTATGTAATTTGTGAAAAACATTTTGCCCCAAATTTTATATTGTTCAACAATAAACGCAAAATATTAAGCAAAAACGCTGTTCCAATTTGCTGGATGAATGCTACAGGTGGTGAGTAAAAAAGGCTGCATGTAAGTTTGTCTTCTATTTAGTGCCTCTTTTGTTATCATGGATGCTAATATCGAGGCTAATATCATGTCAACGAGAGAGGAAATTTGCCTGTACAATTTGAGCTTACCTTGAAAGTGAATATCTTAAAATCTAATCGCAAGATGTTTGAAATTTAAACAGTTTTGTGAAGGCATTTAAAACACCTTCAAAACAAGTCATCACTTGACGCACTTTCCTCATTGACATTCTAGGGGTTAAGCTCACCCCTCCAAAGACATATCCCTCTTGAAATAAAAGTCGACGTTTCCGAAAATTTTTTGAAATTCCGGTTCTAAGTACATGAAAACGCCTTGTTATGGTCAAGCCATGATGGTAATTTAAGTCTTAAAATATTTTAGCATAATTTAGGGGGAACGCTTTTAATGAAGCAATTTTTTACTACATTTTTATGCCATGATATTGCTCATATTTTAAAGCTTTCTTTCCAAAGTTTAAATTTCTAGAATAAAATACTCAAATTTTTCAAGTTTTCACTGTTTTTTAGGCGTTGAAAAAAAATACTGACAAAAAACATGTTTTCTCTGTTAAAATGAAAATATTTAGAGAGAGAGAGGGCAAAATTTTAAAGATAGATGGAGAGATATTTTAGTGACGTGCAAAAATATTTAAGGGTGTTGAAGAGAGACAGAAGGCTATAAAAAAGTATTTTAGAGAAAGATGGACATAATTTAAGGCAAATGTTTACTAAAAATTTCTGTTATGTCATCTGTCTATCATATTGAGTGGTGTCGTGCATATGATTTTTAATTTGCAATTTGTATCCAAAAAAGAGCAAAAATTGTAGTTTTTTCCAAGTGTAACGTGTTTAAAACATAAGGTGGTATTAATTTCTTTCAATCAAAGTTGTTTAATTTACCAAAATTTACCATAATTTTCTTAAGTACCTGCTAAATTATTTTTCGATGTGCTGAGATACACTTTAGTAGGACACGTTTTTTGGTAAATTTAAAGACTGTAAAGAACTTTGATTGAAAGAAATTAATACCACCTTATATTTTACACACTTCACACTTTAATTTTTGCTGTTTTTTAGATAAAAATTGGAAAATAAAAATCATAAGCACGATACGGCTCAAGATGACAGGCAGATGACAAAACAGAAATTTTAGTAAACATTTTTTATTAAATGATGTCCATCTTCCTCTAAAATACTTTTTTATAGCCTGCTGTCTCTCTTCAATATGCTTAAATATTTTTGCACGTCACTAAAATATCTCTTCATCTACCTCCAAAATTCTGCCGTCTCTCTCTAAATATTTTTTATTTTAACAGAGAAAGAATGTTTTTTGGCAGTACTTTTTTTGAACGCCTAAAAAAAAGTGAAAACTTGAAAAATTTGAGTGTTTTATTCTAGAAATCGAAACTTTGGATAGAAAGCTTTAAAATGTAAGCAATATCATGGCATAAAAATGTCTTAAATTACCATCAGGGCTTTACCATTACGTTTTCGTTGAAACATACTCTATGGGTACCTAGGTGTCTTGTGTGGCCCAAGGTGGCGGTTTTTGCCTTATTTGCTTGCTTTTTCAGATTCCGTATGGAATACAACATTTTTTTGTATAACAAGTTTTTTATTTGTTTTATTGTTTTTTTGCAGAAACAAATCAGGGTTTGTCAAATAACTTACCATCAACAAACTCCATACAAAAAATAAAAAGCAAAAAACAATTAATAGGTAAGTTGGTTTAAAAAAAATTATAGAAGTATAATTATAACTTAAATGATAATAAATAACGATAAAACTTGAAAAATGTAAAATTTTATATATGAGTTCAAGTATACCGGGGCGTTTTACCTGTTTTTAGCGTTTTTCTGGCTTTAAATGGTCATAACTTTTGTCCCATGGGCCGATTTTGATGAAATAAAGCCTATATCGTGCCACAAACAGACAAAAATTGTAAAAATTATATTTTTAGTTTCTATATGGTTTGGTTAGAAGCCGACACCAAAAATTTTTGAAAAATATTGAATGACAAGACATGGTCTTTCTAAAGAAAGTCCCATCAAAATCGGTCCAGTAGTTTTTTTGTGAAAATGTGATTTACCCATTTTTCTTGCGTTAAATGAATATAATTTTGGTTTTAGTAAATGAAATAAAGCTTTTATCCTGCCCAGAACTTCAAAGAATCCAGTAGTAACATTCCCATCAAAATCCGTTCAGTAGTTTTTGCGTGGTCTTGTTACAACTAGACAGACAAACGTACAAACAGACAAAAATTCTAAGAATTGGAATTTTGGCATCTATATGGTCCGTTTAAAAGCTGACAACAAAAATGAAAAAAAAATATTCAATGTACTGCAATGATCACACCTTCTTCAATGAAAGCTATTAAGTAACAAATTATTTGCTAAATATAAAGGGTTCTTTAAGAAAGCCACTCCACTTTGACATTTTCTGAGCTAAGGTTACTAACCGAAAAAAAAGAATCTCCACTCTTAAGCTACATTGCAATTTTTACCTAAATATAGCATCCCTATTTGGATGTGGAAGTCTGACATTTATTGTTACTTTACGAACGTAGGTAGGTATTACCTACTTAAACAAAACTTTCGTTTGGTTTTGTACTTGATTCAAAGACATTTTCTTAACTGTTTAATGTTATTGATTAACATTTTTTTAACTTAATATATTGATTAAAAAACGTTAGTTATTTTTGTGTGGATGTTCTTAATGTCGCTGTTTAGATAATTACAACGCAACTGTTAATAGACACTTAAGTAAATATTTTAACGCAACGGTATCGGTATACCTAACGCGATAAAACAAAGCCAAAATATACTACATTTTACACTTGTTTATGCCATGTTTCGAACGAGACTTGCTTTCATAGTGAAGGCGATGACAGATAAGCTGACAGCAATCGACGCGTACGTTACTAGGTCCGTTACGTTAAGTTCATCACTCCGTATTCATCGATTGTTGTTAACTTATCTGTCATTGCCTTTAATCAAAAAACGGGTCTCATTCGAAACATGGCATAAACAAGTCAAAAATATTCCTACTGTCTTTTGGTTTTGCTTTGAACCTGTTAGGTATACCGATACCGATGCGTTGAAATATTTACTTTAAGTGTCTAATTTTTTAAATTTTATCAATTTTTGACCCACTGTGTTTCTATCCAGGCTGGTTACTTTTTGTTGCCCACTTTCAATAACAAAATAATGGGAATTTTAATTACGTTTTATGCGCGCGCGGAAATTATTCTGAATCAACATGAAACATTATTAAAGATACCTATAAAATACCTATAAGATAAGATTTTATATCGACCTTAGAAATATATAATGTGCCAAATTATTTTTTTACTTTTTAATGCAATTTTTTAATAAAATCGTTCAAGTTAAAAAAATATTTGATTTATTTTTTACATAGTCCTAATCAAAAAGAAGAATCAAAATGCAGAATGTATAATTATTGCTTCCGCAACCTTTCCATTTCTAGCAATGCCTTATTATTACAAGTTTTCTTTTCTGTCAATTTTGTACAAGTTCTTTCCCAAATAATTCTGCATAAAAGTCGCAGTGTAAAAGAAGTTCTGAATGTACCTTCTTTACACCCCTCACACACCCCCTACTTCCGATTTTTTTTTCATAAAATTGTATTGTGACCTAATCAAATCGTAAATCTGAAAACCGCATGTTTGTATCTGATATCATTAAAAAGTTCTGAATTTATCCCCTTTACACTCCTCACCCATCCCCTACCACCGTTTTTTTTTCATAAAATTATATTTTGACCAGATCAAATCATAAATCTGAAAACCGCATGTTCGTATCTGTTTCATTTTAAAGTTCTGAATTTTCCCCCTTTACACCCCTCAATCACCCACGATTTTGTTTTATAAAATTTTATTTTTACCGGATTCAATAATAAATCTAAAAACCGCATGCTCGTATCTGTTTTCATTTTACAGTTCTGAATTTGGCCCCTTTAGACCCTTTTACCCCCTTTACACCCCCCAATCACGCCATACCCCCCACATTTTTTCGGCATCGAATCTACATTACTGTGCCAAATTTTATTAAAATCGGTTCACAGGAAGTGTGTCAATGAATTTAACCCCTTATTTTCATGCCTTAACCACCCCCTACAAACCAATTTTTTTATAATATTGTACTATCATCTAACCTACATTACTGTGCCAAATTTCATTGAAATCGGTTTACGGGAAGTGTTTGAAACATGAATCGTAAAATTTTATAGACATTCAGACTGCAAAGTTAAATATAATCGTTCGTTTAATAATAATAAAAACTGTCCTGCTTCAGCATATTCATCAATTTATATTATGATCTCTCTACCAGCTCCCATTCCCTTAGCAACAAGTTCATTCATTTATATTTATTTTATATATGTACGCCACTGATAAACCGGTATGCATTCGACGACGAGTTCAACGCGCTGGATTGTTGGCGTTTTTATTCCAAATAAATATTACCCAGATTCATTCTAGCGCATTCAGCAAAAAATCAAAAACTGGCGGTAATTCCCCTTTCATGGCTTGTCTTGCTATTCAGATGCCGTTGGCTTGCTGGTCGGATATTAGCATTACGTGTCCTCTCTATTTAGATTATATCCTCGTTGACCAAATTTTACTGTCTTAGTTCAAAAACTGTTTGTTTTTGCAGTTGCAAATATGGATTTTTATAAATATTTTGGTGTGTTTTATTCATAAAGCAAAGTAAACGAACAAAAAGTAACATGATGCTAGTACCCCAAGGGTGTGGCGATATTGCCCGATACCATGGAGAAATACCGGCAATTGCTACTTTTTTTGAGGTAAATATTTTTTATGATTATGTAATATAAGTAAATAATGTTTTTATTGAAAAATTGTAGTTATGTTAATGACCTAAATAAATTAAAAGAACTGTTTTATTAACTTTGTCTGTAAGTGCTTCATTTTTACTGATTTCTTTAGGGTGGCGATGTTCCCCCACTTTCCCCTACACTGAGAAAAGTAAGCTTATGCCAAGCCCCGGACTAAAATATTTCGACTACGAAAACTCATTTTAGTAATACGTTTTGACTTCCGCTTAAATTACTTTTATACATTGAAGAACTGAACCTAAAAGTACCCAGTACCAAATTTGTCTTTCAACACAAAATATAAGATTAATTTTTTTTCCGATATGCACCATGAAAAGGTAGGTGCCAATAGCAAACAGTTTCAGAATATTTGTCCTATAAAGTGGCACATTTTTTTTTTTTAAATTATCAATTGCACCGATGTATTTAAAAAGGCCTTAAGCTAGGGTGGCTGTCAATCACTCTAAATCTAGTATCTTTGAATAAGTATGTGCACTTGGCCACAAAAACCTTCTTGTCAAGGAAAGAACAAAAAATTAAAAAGCTCTTAAAAATTACATAATATATGACTTTATTACCACCCACCTGTCCAATAAAACAAATCTCTTTTTTGGGAATAGATTAAATTTTTAAAAATATCTTTTTAGTTACTCTTAAAATCCTAGCTTAGACGCACAAGCATACAAGCAGGAAGAACGAGTCTTCAAGAGAAACGTAACGATTTTGTAAATTTTTCCATCGTCACAATTTAAAAAACAAAAATTCATATGATGAATTATTGTCGTCCTCTCGAATGTGAACGGGAGGCGGCGCGGCGGTGGCGACAGAAACGGCAGCGTTCCAGACAAGAATTGAAGCTTAATGGATAAAGCGTTGCTCACCAAAATATACTTTTTGTATACCATTAAAGTAAAAAGCCTGAGAAGTAAACAAAAATGTTCAAAAATGGGTTTTTCGTGGTGTCAGCTTCATGATGTTTTTTAACATAATAAAAAGGCAGATGGTAGAGATTAAGCGTCAGCCCAACCATCCATAGATGCTTCGGAAAACGAATTTCTAATTCTTAAGTTTATTTTAATTTCGGGCATATATTTTTTTTGTATTTTAATCAATGATAATTTTTTAACTGCGTCAGCTTTTACAACTTGCTGAAAATTTAAATATATTTACCTTTTAAGTAACACATAAGAGAGTGCCCTAACTCACTGCTACTCTGAATATGGCGTTAAAGAGCAAAAGCTTTATCACTTTTCAAAGGAGTTCTATTTTTAATTTTCTGTCAAAAGCTGAGTTTGTCACTGTTAGTTGTAATTGAAGGCCCTTTAAGCATAATGTTCTGAGACAAAAACAACTTGACTGCACTACACTACATCAGCGATCTGATCGATTCTCCGGTCCGATCGAGACTCTTGTGCAGGTTGATTTGACTTACTTGGAAGATAGCTTGAAATTACTAATCAAGAATCCAAAAATATGGAAGCCTGAAAATAAAGACTTTCAATTTCAGAAAAAGCAAAACTATGTAAAAGTAATTAGTATAAATTCGTCTCTGTGCATCAGGCACTAAACCGAGAATTGACAATTTGTACTACTCACTAAGTAAACAGTTAAAATTTGGTGAGAAAAAGGTTGACCCCACTTTTACGTGGACCAAAATACAATACAAAACAAAACTACCTTTTAAAGGAGATTTTTGAACTTTCTATTTTTTTGGCAAGTCTTTTGACACAATTTACCACAGTTAATAAAAAACCACTAAAAAAAATTATCTAGAGCGGTCGTCTTTACCTAGATAGCATTTTATTACCATCTTTTTCGATGTTTGTTTATAAATTAAGCTTCTGGTATCCCGCACAGACCACTCGCGTGGTTTTTAATCATAAGTAAATAATCGATAATTTTTACCGTGAATTAAGCATTTTTACGATACATAAAATTATGTAAAAAATTTAAAATTATGCAAAATCGCGTGAATTTGATACAAATTTAAAAGTTTTTTAGATTAACTAATTGAAAGAATCGCATTATTTATTCAAATTCACCCTTAAAGTAAAAAATCATTATTTAAGTAAATATCAACCAAAGAAGTGCTTAATTATGTACCTATTTTATTGATATTTCTTAATACCCTACTACTGTTTCTGGTAGCATAAACATTGCTAATTAATCTATTACTTAAGTAGACAAATGTTGCTCAATTTTGCACAATATAAAAGTTTAAACCATTTTCACTAGGGGCGTTGAACACCACTAGTACGAAACTCAAATCTGGGGTTACCTTTACATACCAGAGAAGCACTGGAAGCCTTGAGTCGAGACAAGAGAGTTTCAGTGATGTAGGTACCTGGACCCATGGGAGTGTCGGGCAACGAAAAGGTGGATGAACTCGCTCGGATCGGGGCCAGCACTCCATACGTGGGGCCTTAACCACTCTTAGGTATAACAAGGAGACAGCTGCAAAGTCGACTCATTAAATGGGCTAACGATGTACTGGCAGACTCCTGGGAGAGCGAAATAGGATGCAGACATTCCAAAGAATTCATCGACGGACCGGACGCGGCCAGACTCAAATGGCTCCTTGGAAGAACATGAAAAGATATTGGACTACTGAGAGGAATACTGACCGGCCACAACCGCCTCAGTAAGCATCTGACTCGCATCAGGATCGGGAATGACTCTATCTGCCAGTCCTATGGGAGGGCGGAGGAGACATCTCGGCACCTCGTTGCGGAGTGCGATGCATACCTAAGGATGAGGCATCAGGTACTCGGACAACCGAACCTGGATGCAGAGGACCTACGAGCTCTCAAGTGGGCCAAAGTACTGGACTTCGTGAAGAGAACAGGAAGGCTCGGAGAGCCCACTACCGTACAAGCTGTACAGATGGTGGATTAGGAAGCTGGGCTGGGGTAAGGTAAAAAGGGACCAATTGGGCCTACTTGCCAGATCCTTGGCCGTCCCCTAGTTACTACTACTACTACTACTACCTTTACATATTGTTTTTAAAGATGCTACTAGTGGCCTGGAAGTAATGGTTTATCAGAATGCAGTTTTTTGAATATGAAGGAGTAACAAAAATTATTTAAAAAAATTAACACGTAAGCAAAATAGCATACCGGGAAATGCCGAAAAATCTGGGAATATTAAAATGTCGAACTTACAAAAAAAGTTAAAGTTTGTGGCGGTTTCTTTAAAAGTGGTGGTATAAACCTTTTATAAATAAAAAACTTTTAGCCCTTTAAATTATGTAAAAAATAGGTTCACGGATTACAAGCATTAAAAAAGTAATTTCTTGACTAAACATACATATTTTAAGCACAAAGTTTGTGGCGGTTTCTTTGAAAGTGGTGGGATAAACCTTTCATAAATAAAAAAACTTTTAGCCATTTAAATTATGTAAAAAATAAGTTCACGCGTTACAAGCAATAAAAAATTAATTTCTTGACTAAACATACATATTTTAAGCTTCTAAAAATTAAATTTCATTTTGGGTTATTATTAGCATATTGTTAAGAATCTAACGTTATTCTCTACTTTCATTCGCGAGAATTTGATTTACTAGTTCATATAGTGCATCCTATGTACGAGTCACAAAATTACACAGTATTTTTTTCTTACAAATATCCCTATCTTAAAGTAACTAGCTTACTGTTAGCAAATTGGTTTTGTAAAATCATCAAAAAGCCCACGGAAGTTCCAATACCCCTCTACTAATATCAAATCAAATTTTGCCATAAATAAAAGTAAAAAAATAATAAAAACATTAAAAATTATTAAGACAAACAAAGACATTTTCACGATTATATACAACCGATAACAAGTAGTCCACCGTAAAGGTAAACTCTTGCGAAAAAATTGGTATTATGGGGGGTGCTGGTGCGACCATCATGACTAAACTGCAAGTAGCTCAAAAGTGGATCATAAAAATTATGCTGTTTAAAAATAAAACTTACCCTACTTATTTAGTATACAAAAAAAGTCAATTATTAACCCCCAATCAACTTTTCATAAAGACAATAATTAGGTGTATGTTAAAAAATACTGATTATAAACAAAGTATAAATCATAATGTTAATACTAGAACTGCAATACCAAATAACATAATACTAAAAAACCCTAGACACTCGGTTTGCCAAAGCCATTGTGTTGGACCAAAAATTTTTAAAGATTTCCCACTTATTCTAAGATCAAAACCATATTACTTAATTAAAAAATTAATTACAAAATGGCTGATGGAAAGTGAATAGACTATCTTATATAATTAATTTGCACTTCACTTAGAAACAGTAAGACAAAAATATTTAAAGATTTTAGAGAATAAACCTCAAAAGGATAATTTTTTTAAATGTTTAAAAGCACACCCACAGTATTTTAAATTACCATTGTTTGTTTATACTTTGCAATAGTGAGGAAATATGTAAATTTAGTATTAGTTTTACCTAAGAATAATTGCGTAACTTATGAATACTACATATTATTATAATTTATTATTATACTGTATTTGCTATTGCTAAATAAATAAATAAATTTATTTTTGCCATTTTAATACAGACAAATTTATGACAAATTTTTTTAATTAAAAAAAAGAGAGAGAATTTATTTAAAAACTCGCCGGTTTTTCATAAAAACAGTAATTTTTTTTTAGTTTTTCAAAAATTTTCACATGCGGCGCCCTATCGGGTCAAAAGTTACATTTATTTTTACATTTTTGCATAAAACCTTTTCTTTTACAAATTTTTAAACTAACGCCCCCCCTCTTTTGGGAAAGCTGCAAACGTGATTTACACTCATAAGTATCCAGTCTGGTACATTTCAGAAATTATAAAAATTTATAAATTAAAACCGACCGACCATAGAAAATTAAAAAAAAATTGAAACAGTGGTGATCAAAACGAGTTCAAAAAGAGGTACATACAGTTAAAGAGCAAATGCGAACTGCCCATTCTGACTATATTAATAATATTCAGAATGCAATTCCTGATAATCCCCAATATTTTTGATCATATAAATGCGAAAAATAACACCTCAAGAATACCAGGACATATAAAGTACAATGTTATTGCTTTGGACAAATCACAAGATATCGTTAACGCCTTTGCAGACTACTTTAAAAGTGTATTTGCTAAACGTAACAATCAACAGTTATTTATTATTACACATTGCAGATTCAACCATCAATATTAAAATACACTTTGGCTGGGTTACTGAGAGCGAACTTTTCTCAGCGGCCAGAAATTAAAAACAAATTTACGAGTGGCATTTACGAAATTCCTTTGTTTTTAATAAAATATTATATTACGGCGCGCTCAGCAGCACTAATATTTGTTTTTAACCTGGCATTTTCAAACGGAACTTTTTTAACTTTCTGAAAGAAGTTCAAAGTCTGTCCAATATTAAAATCTGGTGACTCCAACAGCATGAAAAATTATCGACCTATATATTTTATTATTGCTTAATCAACCCGATTTTATGACAAACCAATCAAGAATCTTGCTGTTTTCACTTTTGGGTATTCTTGTTTTTGCATCCTTCTCTCTGATGGTAAACAATCAGCAATTTATAATTCTTAAAATTCTAAAGAATACAAAGCAACTTTAGGAGTACCTCAGGGCCCTAATCTAGGCCTTCTACTCTTTTTTATGTTTATCTGTAGCTATATCATCGGCAAAATGTAATACTTCATTGATGAAACCCCGTGAAGATTTTGAAGACGTAAAGGAAAAAATGGAAAATATAACAAAAACAGTAAATAGTTGGATAAATTTTAATCAAAATTTGGATTTGGACGATAATATAATCAATATCAAAAACCTGTGTTTTATTAAAAGAAAGTATATATATAATATAAACCAACAAATTTTAGATACTAATTTACCACTTCTCTCTGGTTGCGAAAAAGCCAGCCATATACAGATTTAAGTGAAGCAGATCGATTAGGAATTTCAAATAAAGAAAATCTTTTCTTTCTTCAAAATTTTAGAAAAACGTTTTGGTAGATCAGATTTAATAATAAAAAGTGTAATCGAAGAAGCAACAAATTTACCTTAAATTGAAATTTTTGATAGATCTAATTTAATACATTTAAAAAAGGCTGTTCTGAATTTAACCTTAACTTTTATGTTTATGTTTTATGTTTAGTTGGAAAGAAAAGGAAGCGTTAAATTTAAAAACTTGATTTAAGATAAATCTATCGCCGCTCGTTACACAATCACATGATAAAACTACTCAAAAAAGAGACATTGCTTATAGTGTACTCTCAGTGTCCACCTTGTACTGAACAGTATAAGTCTTACTTATGAAAAGTGTATCATATGATATTTTGTCTCTCAAAATTAGTTGGAAACGTAATCCATTTAGTTTTAGAAATTTCCATTGAACATGCCATTGTCTCTGTAGCCATAGAAAATTCCAGTCCATCAATACATAGAGAATTTGTAAATTACAGCTGAAATAGTTGCATGACTAAAGGACTGTTTAAAATTCTTGCTTTAATTTTAAAATTCGGCATATTGGAAATATAAATTTTTGCTATATTGTATAAAGGTTTTACAGTTTTTTTGTAGATGAAAATTTAGCCGATCATACAAATCTTCAAAGAGTTTCAACATCTTTAAGTTCAAGAGACAAAAATAGCAATAGCAGAAAAGTTTCAATTGGAATCAGAGGAAAAAATAAAAGCAGCTTCTACACCATCAATGCGTTGACCATAATAGACATGGATTTATCTCTACAGACTGTAGAAAAGCCAAATTTGGAATCAAAATTATCTAAGAGAATTTGATTTTGATAGCTATAGTAAAATCGAACCAAAATTATTGATTGGCCAAGATTATATGTAACTGACAGTAACAAGACAGCTTATTGAGAGACCAAAGACCTTACCAGCATTATTCTTTGAACGTACTAAAACTAGGTTTTATTGGAACAGTCGAAGATCAAAGAGAAGTAAAATAAATTTTTACAACAGAGATTTTAGGTGTAAAAGTATTAGAAAATACCACTGAAAATATTGAAAAAAAGCACAGATAATGGTAGAAAGAATCACTCAACGACATGGCATTTGATGGAAAACTGGGCTGTTACAGGACGAGGGAGAAATACTGCCAAATATTGAGAGTTTAGCTTAGAGAAACGTGGGAAAGTTTAATACTTTCTGTAAAAAAAACTGTTTCAAAACTATCCTAAAAATCAAAAATCCAAGTCAGAAGTACTAAAAACTGTTTTTATAGAAGTGGAACCAATTATTAATAGCAGGACCCTTACATACCTATGTCTTTCACCTTGACGGCGAAAGCTTAACCCCTATATACTTTCTCATTGGAACCAGCAGTATCATCAAACCACCTGGTATCAAGAAACAAAGGAAGATAGCCCAACAGTTTTATTAACATATTTTGGAAGAAAAGAATTAAAGAATCTAGCATTCATTTAGGAACAGACGGACACAAGTTCGAGTTGCGGACGTGAAGACATCCACTTAACAAACAGTGTTTAATTCATTCAAAAAAGTAGTTGTTGTATATTTTTTTGGTTTTTTAATAAAGATTTTCCTCTCTTCCTTTACTTCAAGTCTACCTCTGATGGAAGAAGAGTTGTTATTACTTGAAGCTGTTTCAAGTCTGGTAGCCCTTATATTCCTGGTAATTGATATTTGGTTTTATTTTTCTGACCTCCTTTTGCAATTGTTCATTTCTTTGTAATTGGTTTTTAAATTTTTCCACTATGCCTTAAGATAATAATCAGTTTTTTTCATTATTTAATCAATTGTTAACTTGTCTTTTGCTTTGTTTTATCCGTTTATTCTTTATATTTTCACTACCTACACGTATCGCTTACTAAGTTAGAATCTTCAGGAGAAGATTCAGATAAAAGTCTCATGTAGAACGGAAAGGCGTATTTCTTCCATACATACCGGTTTCGGCTTTCGCCTTCTTCCTTATCCTCCTTTAATATTTCAAAAGACCAAACACAATTTAAACCTCAATAGACGTTAAAAAAATGTGACGCAACAAATAATTTCATTTCACGTCTCTAACCTATACATAAAAATGAAACAATTCAACCTTTCAAACAAATTTTAAATGATAGCAATGCATTCTACATCTTTATCTTGCCCAGAATTTCTTCAAATTCAATGACAATATTTACAAACAGCCCGACGGCTGTCTTTCTGGTTGGTTAACCGATATCTTACATAGAAGCACAACATATTATCTCTCACAACCCCAATATTAAGCTTTAGAAACGCTACGTCGATGGCTTAGTTGACGGAAACGAAGCCAATAACATAAAATATATCGAACTTTAACTATCAAATATATCGAAAACCTACACAAACTGATAACATAAAATTAGCAAGCTCTTTTAACAGCTATGTTGATAGCCTATTCAGAACACCCATACACCCAGCCGGCTATGACAGTGAAAGACAAATCTTGAAACAAATTGTTGACGGTAATGGTTAAAACCACAACATAATTGAAAAACTTGTAAAAAAACAGATTAATAAAATTTATAGCATCAACAACATGACAAACAATCAACAAGAAAAACTTTTATGGTAAAATCCTTCTGGGGACACTTCTGGACGAATCGTCATTCTGAATTTCACTAGCTCTAGAACCGGCCAAAATGTATGTGAACTACACACCTGCACTTGCGGCGAAACAGTAGACAAATTGGGTCTTTATGGCCTACATTGCCGCAAAAGTGCAGGTAGGTAGTCACGTCACAGCATGCTTAATGACATTTAAAAAAAAACCTTTAGCTTCTGTCCAAATAAACACCATTTTGGAGCCTGCCGGTATTCACAGAGCTGATGGAAGGAGGGCTGACGGGTTGATTTTATTCGCCTGGAAAGGTGGAAGGCAGCTCATTTGGGACGCTACTTGTAGTGACACTTTCAAAAGTTCTTACATAAATGATAAAAGTGTTAAATCAGTCGAATCTGCAAGTCTTTCGGAACGGAATAAAATTAAACATTTTTTGGGTAAATACATTTTTGTTCCTTTTTGTGTGGAAACTTTTGGACCATGAGGGGAAGAAGTGAAAAAAAATAAAATCATGTTTTGGAAAAAGAATCCAAAACGTAACTGGAGAAAAATGATGCACTAGCTTTCTAAGACAACGAATAAGTATTACCATTCAAGTCTGTTCTTGGAACAATGCCTTCTAAGAGGGTTTGACTGAAATTTTTTCAATCAATCAAATTTTAATTTGTTTCTTGTATGATTTTGTGATTTTACTTTTGTGTTTTATTTATAAGTTATTACCCACATAACATTGGAGGAATATTCATGTCATAGGAATATTCTCTCAAAGTGATTTTTGGAATATTCTATTGCGAATATGACAGGAATGTTGCAGACCTATTTTTTGTTGAACATTACTTAAGAGTTTGTGATAGTTACATTTTATTGGTAATAAAATAATGATATGCCCATGATAACCTGATAATCAAGTCATTTTTATGAATATTTTCACAAAGAATGTTTTTGTCAGGATTTTGGCATGTTTGCTGAAAATATTACTCTTGTGAAAAGAACGCGATTTACATGATTTATAATTTAAAGTTATGATTGTTTTCCACAAACCAAAACTACACTTTTTTGCACTCGATGCGCGTTTCGCTAACAATGTTAGACGATAAACAATAAACTAAATTAACCTACGCTCTATCTTATATACAATCTTTTAGTGGGCGGAGATAAGACTAATAATTTGTGATTGATCACGCCTTATAATCCTATCTCCCCTCAACTAAAGAATAAAGTGTACTAAACGGGATGGGTCCTCTATCTCTATTTAAACTATTTCTGGATTTAATGATTTCCATACTTTCATATGCATTCAAAAGTCTTTTGTTTGGTACACTTTTTAGAAGTTTTAGGTTATCTAATGTGAATCTATGATTGTTTTCAAAAGCATGCTCGGCCACATTTGACTTTTCTGTTCTTTCGTATTTTAGGTGTGCTAAATGTCCTTTAAATCGTGTTTGAATAGAGCGTCTCGTTTGGCCAACATATTTTTTGTCACAATCCATGCAACTAATTTCGCAAATTGCACTTTTTTCTAGAACTGTAGTTTTATCCTTGGGATTTCCTAGTAAACTTCTTATTGTGTTACTGGATTAATATACTAATTTAAGACCGGTGTTAATAAATACTTTTTGTAATCCTTTCGTATAATTAGGATTATAAGGAATTGATACAAATTTTGAGTCGCAGGTATCTTTTTGTCTGAAAAAAGTGGAATTCCGAAAGGTCTTTTGAAAAGAATGTCTATTTATCAGCTTATTTATTAAGCCTTCGTCGTAACCGTTTTTGCCAGCTATAATCTTATCCTATTCTTTTCTGCTTCAAATCTTTCTTTATTTAAGGGGAAATTTAAAAATTTAAAATACTAATCTATATGTTAAAAAGTGCAAACTTGCAAGCTTATGTTGTAAGCAATGAAAAGAGTCATTTGGAATATAGCTGTTGGTGGCCGTTCCTTTTCTGTATAGGTCAAAGTCCAATTTATTTTTATTTCTTATAACTAAAGTGTCTAGAAATGGCAGTGTACCGTTGTTCTCTGTTTCATAAGTAAATTTAATTGTGAGAAATTTGTTATTTATTTTTTCCATAAAATTTTCAACACTAGTTACTTTAGTGTTGAATACTGCAAACACATCGTCTATATACCTGTCTGTTTGTCTTCTAGATTGTTTTTTCTTAGTAGTTTAGTTCCTCTAGGTATTGTATCACCAATACCTTACAATACCTGGAGGAATTACTAAGAAAAAACAATCTAGAAGACAAACAGACTTTAGAATACCTATCTTTAACAAAACTCTGCATGAATCAAAATTACTTTCAATATAAAAATAACTACTACCAACAATTAGAAGTTACCAAAATGGGTAATAGTTTATCACCTTTTATCGCAGACCTCTTTATGAGCAAATTTAAATAAGATATAAGTAAAGAATTTGAGTATTTCCCCAGAGTATGGTTCAGGTATGTAGACGATGTGTTTGCAGTATTCAACAATAAAGTAACTAGTGCTGAAAATTTTATGGAAAAAATAAATAACAAATTTCCCACAATTAAATTTACCTATGAAATAGAGAACAACGGGACACTACCATTTCTAGACACTTTAGTTATAAGAAATAAAACTAAATTGGACTTTGACCTATACAGAAAAGGAACGGCCACTAACAGGTATATTCCAAATGACTCTTTTTATTGCTTACAACATAAGCTTGCAAGTTTGCACTTTTTAACATATAGATTAGTAAATTTCCCCTTAAACAAAGAAAGATTTGAAGCAGAAAAGAATAGGATTAGGAATATAGCTGGCGAAAACGGTTACGACGAAGGCTTAATAAATAAGCTGATAAATAGATATTCTTTTCAAAAGACCTTTTGCGACTCAAAATTTGTATCAATTCCTTATAATCCTAATTACACGAAAGGATTACAAAAAGTATTTAATAACACCGGTTTTAAATTAGTATATCAATCCGGTAACACAATAAGAAGTTTACTAGGAAATCCCAAGGATAAAACTACAGTTCTAGAAACAAGTGCAATTTAAGAAATTAGTTGCATGGATTGTGACAAAAAATATGTTGGCCAAACTATTCCAACACGATTTAAAGAACACTTAGCACACCTAAAATACGGAAGAACAGAAAAGTCAAGTGTGGCCGAGCATGCTTTTGAAAGCAATCATAGATTAACATTACATAACCCAAAGCTTCTAAAAAGTGTACCAAACAAAAGACTTTTGAATGCATATGAAAGTATGGAAATCATTAAATCCAGAAATAGTTTAAATAAAGATAGAGGACCCATCCCGTTTAGTACGCTTTATTCTTTAGTTGAGGGGAGATAGGATTATAAAGCGTAATCAATCACAAATTATTAGTCTTATCTCCGCCCACTAAAAGATTGTATACAGGGTTTCTAAGCAAATCCTTAGGGGGCCAAGCAGCCGTGTATAAGACGCAGACAAACGGAAAAGCACATTAGGCAGAAAAAATGGGCATGGGGCGATGTTGTCACTACATCTTACACGTAGTAAATCCATTCCAGGTTGTTGTTTTCTAATGTTTTCCATTTTCATACCTTTAGGACTGGAATAAAAATTGTTTTTGCTCGACTTTAATACCAAACTGATGAAAGATATCGTAAAACAAATATTTTTCGGCTTTTCATTTTGTAACCATTGTCCTTACGCACTGTTTACAGGCTGGGGACTGAGATACATGCAAATGCATAACCTAAAGCGTTCATACACGGCCGAAGAAATCAGCTGAGATATTTCCGTAGAAACTTTATCAAGCAAATAGGACGGGTTGACGCCTTCGAACGTCCAACCCGGGTTTTGCACTTTGATTCGAATCAAAAAGGAGGAACAGTCAGATGTGGGGCCGTGCACAAATTACGTAACGGTGATTTTACCAATTTTTGACCCCCTCCCTATGTAATGTTTTGTAACGGTTTGGCACGCCACTCCCCTAATATTACGTAACGATTTCAAAAACAAAACTTTTCACTTATTTTCATTCCAAATTTTCTTAGTTTCACACAAATGCCAACGCTGTCGAAAACCCCCCTCCCCCCTACGTAACGTTTTGTAACCCCCCTCCCCCCTATGACCATTACGTAATTTGTGCACGGCCCCTGTAGTCCCAGTGGAGGAGGGCGAGAAAATTGATATTTTTTTCTTAAAAATTATACTCTTTAGACCTATTTCTTTGCGTTCCCGAAATAACGTAATTTTTGAAAAAAAAATTGTAAGCGGCGCCATTTTTATTTCGTGCTTCGTTTTTCTAACATTTTTGCGTTCGGATAATTTAATTGAAAAATTTTTGCCTGCGGCGCCCTTTATCTTCTCACTCGAAACCAAGATCCCCCGTTTTAGGAAAACTGATCCCGTCTCTGTTTCTAAATTTTTTCGAATAAAAGGAGAGTATGACCATGGGGGAAATAATTTTTTTCTACGGTATGACGAAAATTTCAAGAAAGTTGAAGAAAAAAGTAAAAAGAGTGGCAGAGCTCAAGTTTTTCGTAAAAAAAACGTTTTTTGTAAAATAAATCTTTTCACCCCTTTTTGGGTGTTACAAATATTAGCAGCCCCTTATTTTTCGCTTTTACTCTCCCGCTAGTTTTGAAGAATTGGTTCGCTACATGTTTCGAGATCATGTCATAAAACACCTCGAAAATATCAAATGTAGTGTAGGGCCAGCTTTATTTAAAATCAATAATATCGCAAGCAAAAAGCTCTACAGGAAAAACAGCGCCGTTTATTGATTTCTTTGGCTGCTAGGGCTAGCTGCATAGTTTGGCCGTTTCCGGATAGATGTCACTAGTAGAACAGAATGGAAAGAAATTTAATTAAAAGCGAAGATATTTCTTTCTAATGTTAACAACCTCACGAGTTTATCGCTCAGTATCGTAAATAATGGACCCTGCCGCCTCCTTTAAGCAAGAAAAAGCTTTCCTCGATCATCTCATGGTGTGGCCGTCATCTAGCGGAATTTGCAAACATCTTGTCAACGGTTATTATTGCAACTATGATTTATGCTCACAATGAAACAGTGGCGACAATTTTTTCTCATGAAAGCAGTCCGGAGATAATAACAAACTGGCACCATTGCTCAATATACCTGTTTCTTTTGTGCGCGCAGAACTTTCTATGCCATTTCTGTTTGATTTATTGAAATCCTATCCCTAAGGAAAATCTTAGGAACCCTATATAAGATAGAGCGTAGGTTAATTTAGTTTATTGTTTATCGTCTAACGTTGTTAGCGAAACGCACGTCGAGTGCAAAAAAGTGTAGTTTTGGTTTATGGAAAACAATCATAACTTTGTTTTAGTGCAACCAAAGGTTCCAAATTCCAAACATAGTTGATTTATAATTATAATTTAGTTTAATGTCATCTATTGTAGGTAGATACTATTATACATATAAGACAGATAAAAGTTATTTAGGTATGTAATCTTTTGATAACTAATCTCAAGTAATACATCAATATAATGGTGATACATTGATATACATTGATATACCTAATATAATTGCGCTTTAGTAGAAGACTGATGCTTATTTGGTTGATATTCATATAGATATATATCCACTCCATGGCATGTATTCTTGACACCCGTGCCCGTGAGTGTGACATCAGTGACTACTCACCTCACAGGCCGTCAAGAATACGGGCCCATATCTTAGAATAACCATTTCGTGGCCATCTGAATTTTGAATCATAAAATCATATCCGTGCAATTATAGTCGGTGTCCAGGTATATTACTAAAGTTCTTTTAAAAAAATATTTAAAATATAATAATAATAATAATAACGTAACCTATTACCAGCATGTGTTATTAATATTTCTAATGGTAAAATGTAACATTTCTATCACATTCTTTGTTTTCCAAGTTTATGACTATTATATTACAGGAATGTTTAATTGTTGTGTGGGTAAATTTGTAATTTTGGAAATAAAAACAATTACATTAAAAAAAAACAAACATAATCATTACTCATAAGAGTCAAAAAAAATTAACAAAATCCTAATCAACAACTAAAAAACAACATGCAATTTGATAAGGGGGTACGTGGAATTTAGAAACCAAAATAAAAGAACAATAAAAAAAGCCTGACAAATCACCATTCAGCCACCACATCAAATACGCAGAATACTCAAATACAAGACTTGACTTTACTGAAGACTATGAAATTAACCAAAAGCGTAATAACAGACACACCAACTGCCTTATACCGAGTATGATTTACCTCTATTCTGTATCGTCACTATCTGTTGTGCGTTTTTTGATGGCTATGTAAGCCAAATCTCGAGCCGCACACCCTTCCACAGTCCTGACACATCCAGTCTCCGGCAGCAGCCAGGTTTTGTTGGTCATCCATTCTTCCATTTTGTCGCTCCTTTCTACGTTCTCTCTTTTCCGTCTCTAGTCTACGTCGTTGCTCTTCAAAAGTTTGTGCTCCGTCATGGACTGTTCCGCGCAATGAAGCCCTATCGTTTGCCGTGGTCTCGAAGTTGTTTATATCGATGTGTCCCTTCATCATATTGCCTTTGAAAATGGCCTTGTACCTTTTTTGTTGACCTTCTTGATTTCTCTTTCCTTCCTTCAGTTGTCCACGAAATATCTGCTTTGGGAGACGTGTTTTGGGCATGCGGATAACGTGACCAGTCCAACAAAGCCGGTGCTTGAAGATAAGGGCACTAGTTGTTCTGGCTTCTTCTAAAACACTTATGTTTGTTCGTCGGTCTTGCCATTTGCTAGTCGTTTGATATATGTTCTGTAGGTGGTCCACGTTTCGCATCCGTATGTTAGAGTTGGTATTAGAACTGTGTTGTAGACATGAAGCTTGGGCTCCGCATTGACGTCGTGATTTTTGAAGACTCTCTCCGAAAGCCGTCCGAACGCTGCGCTAGCATATTTTAGTCAATGCTGTATTTCTGCGTCAATAGTTGCATTTGATGATAGGTGGCTCCAATGTATGGGTAATGTTCCACGTTCTGTAGAGGATGGCCATTTATGGAAGTGTTTGGAGCTTGGGGATTCGTATCTGGTTCTGGTTTCTTCTATGTATCGGCCATAAGGACATTGTCATCGGCGTACTGCAGTTCGATTACCGAGGTCGCCAAGACCTTAGTTTTTGCTCACAGTCTGCCCAGGTTAAGTAGGTCACCGTCAAATCTATATAGAATTTCCACTCCCGGCGGTAGATGTTCCTCAACTAGGTGAAGCATGGCACCTAAAAATATAGAGAATAGGGTGGGCGCAATAACACACCCTTGTTTAACGCCTGTCATAATCTGGAATGACTCTCCTGGTCCATCGTTGCTCAGGACTGTTGCATTCATATTGTCGTGTAGTAGTCTAAGAATTTAAATATATTTTTGAGGGCATCCATCTTTTGCCAGTATTTGCCAAAGAGCTTCTCTGTTGATCGAGTCAAATGCTTTGAATAAGTCTATGAAGGCCATGAAGAGGGGGCGATTTTGTTCTCTAGATTTCTCTTGCACTTGTATGGCACTGAAGATCATGTCAGCTGTGTCTCGATTGGGCCTAAATCCACACTGTGTCTCTGGCAGATTTTGTTCAGCAATCGGAATTAATCGGTTTGATAGTATCTGTGCAAGCATCTTTCCATCAACAGAAAGCAGAGATATATCTCTGTAGATTCCACATTGTCGCCTTTTTTGAAAATGGTAACTATAGAGGCGTCTCTGACTTTGGCAGGAATGGTCTCAGTGGTCCATATTTTACTTATTAGAGTGTGCATTTGAAAATTAAGTGCGGGGCCCCCTTGTTTGTACAGTTCAGCAGCGATACCATCTGTGCCTGCTGACTTGTTATTCTTTGCCTTTTCGACCTCCTCTAATTTTGGGATCTCACTTAGGTGTTGTTGTGCAGTTTTCTCCGGAATTTTGTCGAAGATATCGTTATCGACCTGCGACTCTCTATTGAGTAGTTTTTGGGAGTGTTCTTTCCATCGCGAATTGATAGAGGATCTGTCTTTAAGCAGCCTTATTCCATCTTTGGATCGTAGGGGATTGATAACTTGTGTAGTGAGACCATATATCATCTTAGTAGCTTGAAAGAAGGCTCTGGTGTTGTTGGACTCAGCTAGAGCTAATTTGATGTGATTTTGTTGTCCACCATTGGTCTTTTAATCTACGTGTTTGCCTTTCTACTTCTGCTTTGCCTTCTTGATATTGTCTTTTCTTTTGGTTAGAGTTGGGGTGACTTTTCCAAGCATTATGGGCTTTTCTCTTCCTTTCAATGAGGTCTTGAATTTCTTTGTCGTGCTCATCAAACCAGTCTTGATGTTTTCTTTGTGTGTAGCCGACCGTTTCTTCGGAGGCAGATGTTATTGCTGTCGTCAACATTCTCCAGTGATCGTCAATATTCTCCGGGTATTCTAAAGCACCCAGCTTTTGATTCAGGGAGACTTGGAGTTTTGTTCTGATTGATCAACTTTAAGGCGTTCTACATTGAATCTTCTTCTGATTTGCTTTTTTTGACGGCTACTTCTTGGTGGTCTGTCCAGCAGTCGTCTGCACTCGTTATTGCTCTTGTAGTGTTTAAGTCTTTTTGATCTCTGGAACATACAATAATGTAATCAATCAGATGCTTTTTTTTGACCTCGGGTGTTCCCAGGAGGTCATGAATTTGGCTTTTTGTCGGAAAATTGTATTTGAGAATATGAGGTCAAATTCCGAACATAAGGTTAATAGGCGCAGTCCGTTTGAGTTCATGTTTCAAACAACTTCCTCGCCCATTACGTCCTTGCATAGGTTTGAATTCGTATCAATTGAAATCACCTAGGATGATAATTTTATCAGATTTAGGTAGAAATATTAGGGCTTCACTAAGTTGAGAATAAAATTAATGTTTTTGGTTTTCATCAGCTGCAAGAGTTGGAGCGTAGGCGCTGATTATAGTAGCGTGTTGGTGGTTGTTACGGTTTAGGCGTAATATCATCAATCTTTTGCTTATTCCGGATGAATATTCGGTAAGGTGGTCTAAAATCTAATTTTTTATAACCAAGCCCACTCCGTGAATACGTGGTTCATCTTCTTTTCCTTTTCGGAAAAGTGTATAGTCTCCTCCATGTTCTTTAAGTTGGCCTTCGCCTGCTCTTCTTGTTTCACTGAAAGATATCGATGTTATATCTCCTTAGTTCACCTGCCGCTATTGCCGTTCTTCTTTGTGGTCTCGTGGTTGTGTCTGTATCCAAAAGTGTACGGATATTCCATGTGGCAAAGTTCATTGGATTTATTTTTCTTTCTTTTGTTTTAACCGCATGTGGTGTACCCACTGGGTGCGGTTGTCCAGTCGGACATACATCCGAATACTGATTAATCACACAATACCACACAATACAAATAAAAACAAAAATATTATATAAATAAATAAAATACATAAAACAATGAAAAATCAAATGTACGAAACGGGAATTCACCGGACAAATTTGTCTAATTTCAAAGAAGTCGACAACAGATGTGCCTCTCTTCTTGAAAGTCTAAACTTAAACCACACGTGCTAGAACTGACTGAATGCCTGGACTGTTTTTAGACTATTTAAAAGGTCGTGGAATTTTAAAGCTCAACCTAAAATATTTCTTTTAATCTTTTTTCTGCGATCATGCGGAAAAGTGACCATTTTCTGACATTTTAGTTTTGAAAGTACCACTTTTCTGCACTGCTTTTTCGCAAGCTTTTAAAAACTTAAGAAGCGGAAACTTGGTATTTCTTTTTTTCATCCCAACTTTGAAACAGTTTATCCGCTTGGAAAAAATCTTACAAATTAAAAGTGTCAAGTAAAGAATTTGACGCTCTAGAATCCAAAGAAAATTTTCCAGAACTATTATCAATTCAGCAAGAGACCTTGACCTTATATTTGTAAAATCCAAAGCAAGGTATGAAAAAGAATATTTATTTTTTAAATAGTGTTTTTAACTCTTGCGGAAGTTTCTTTCCCTATACTTGATTGCTTGATTACTACGCGTCCGTCTGCCAACTTCAATAGCGTGCGGAAAAGTGACACTTTTCTCATTTCTCGGCTGTTGCACTGAATAGAAGTGGGGGCGGCGGCGATGAAATCGTTTTTCTTTAACTGTTCGCACTCTGATAAAATTCGAATTTCTCCTGCATATGCGCGGCGCCGGTGGTGTACTACTAGACTACACCTACCCTCTAACCAGTAGGAAAGATTAACGAAAATTTTACTTGATTGATAAGCGCCAGTCAGGTCAGGTCGAGCCATGCTCCGCTTGAGGTTGGATATTCTCTAAACCTTTATGTAAAACAGGCATGATTAATGCTACACCAAAATAAGCATTACCACCAGTGCCATTAAGATTCGTCTACTGTTAATATGTCAAACACCTGGCTGGACTTCATGAACATATAGGTAAGTGCATTCTGGTGGGCCACTAGTATACCATCTAGCCAAAATCTGTTGGGATGGGTAAGGACGTTCCTACGTTCTGGGTCAAACACGTGGCACCGTGACAACGGACCCTATAGGTATATTTAAAAATATGTATATATCCTATATTCTTACTAAGCTAGAATATTTTTTATCAACATTTTTAAAAATGGTTTATTTATTTGTTGTAAGATTCGGAGCAGAAATCAGTGCACGGAGGCTGTATTATCGATGCCCTTACCTGTAAATGTCAACAAATTTGGCTCTTCTTACCTACTTTGGATACTTTTAATACTATTAACATTAATAGTTCCTTTTATTTATATATAGATGATATGTATGTAGGCGGTATAATAAACTTGAATAAAAGGGTATTAATTTTAATATAATGCAGAACAACCCTAATCAGTATTACCCTGCGACAATTCTTATATCATGAAAATCAGCAGCAGCAGAGGTGGGGATATTTTTGCGTAGGCGGACTCGGTAGAGATTCAACTGTTTTCCTACGTTCGCGTTAGTCGCGAGTCAAAACCAGCCCCGCATGCAGACACGACAAAACGCCCGATTACTGCCTTCTTTTCCTTTTGAATTCCTCTTTTACCCCGTATCCTACAGCCTGCCTGCGTTTTGTTAATCGAGTCTCAGCATACAGGGTTTGCCTGAGCAGAGAACAGTGTGTGTAGGATAGTTGCTTGATAAGCTAACGGGCAGCAACAAGTGCGGATAGCGCGAGTGGGTCGCGATTATCAAGCCATTCATGTTTCGACGCAATGATCACCTAAGGCTTAGGCAGTTTAGCCATAGTCAAGTGTAAAGGTGCGTGCGGTGTGTATGTTGCTTGAGTGTGTATGCGGCATGAGGGCCATCTTGGCTACTACTGCCACTGCACTTTGGATGGTGTGCGTGGTGGGCACGCCGCTTCTGGAAAGGGATTCTTACAGGTAAGGAAAACACGCATCTTGGTAAAACAGAACAGAAAACCTTACATGCGTCTAAATATTACAGAATACCATGCGCCTAAATAATAATTATGAGTCTTTTCCTTATAAAACCCACTTTTAATTGGTGCCCTTAGGGTTCTAGCCTGTCCGAAAAAGTGTTTGTCATAATTACTCGCTACCTTAAGGCAGAGGAGATGCAAGTCCTGGCCCAAGTTTCATACTCATACTTTTTTATCTATGTTCAGCGCCTGCTAAGAAATAGCATTGTTAAAGCAATAGAAAGAACAGGCGATATACACATAGCAGAAGTGCAACAAAGATGAAAGTATTTCTTACGTGATTTCTAGCTTGGAAAAAATTATCAAGAGCTGCAAGTAACGATGTAATTTTACACAAAACTGAAAATAATTTAGGGTGAAACTGTTGAAGGGTATTGCAGAAAAAATGCAAGAGACAAGAGATAGATATGTCGTCACTCCAGTTATGTTAAAAGACATCTGACAATATGCCAAATGTACCACAAAGGTATATGATTGGTAGCATACCTCAAAAAAAAAAACGTAACTAAGAAGTTAAGTAAAAGAATAAACCTTTTCATGAGTTACAAAATATATTTTTGGATAAAATAGTGCTTTTCAAACCTGTGTACGGTGTGCCATTTACAACTTCCCATAAGCCTTTAAATCAAATCACGTTTTAAAAAATACTTCAAAATTACAAAACTAAAGTTAAGCTCCCATTTTTCTTTTGATGTCTAATGTATAAATAGTTTACATCTCGACTTGCCGCTTATTCTGTTTAAATAAAAAATATAAAAAAATAACTTGGATATTCCGATATTTCCTATTTCCATTTTTCTATAGACAAATAGGAAAACACAAGTTAACGGCAGATTTTAGTGTGTAGACTTGACATAAGTGGCATTTTCATCCAGTCGTTAGTGAATATGAAGGGACTGAAAAATCGCACTTAATTTAAAATTGATAACAATTTTCTTATCGGGCTACGTGTGATTAATGAAATATTTATTGTACCTTTACCCAATAGTGGTTAATCTGAAACTGTCAAAATTTTGAAATACTCACAAGCAAAAACAAAGATCAATGATAAATAAGTTTTTAAACAGCATCAAAAATCTTGCGATATTATACCAACGACCCTAAATGAATATTTCGATCTTCCAGATATGATGCTTGTGAGATAAATCAAGTGCGCGAGAAATAAATCAATAAAACAGAATGTACTTAATTTCCGCATTTATAATTTAATTACAAAATTGTCTCTTGTTTTACATTTTTTGCAAAAGTGCCTTTGAGAGTAAAAATTCTTCGAATTCTACAATTTTTTTAAAAATTATAGTGATTATGAAACGATCAATTGTGCGCATTAGATGTTGTTTTTACAAAAACTAAAACAGTAGGGATCAAATAACTCAAGAGTAAATTAAGAAAATTGCATTTTGTCGAGAAAGTTCGTGACGTCATAAAAATAAATAAAAATAAAATTATTTGAAATTGAGCCAAAAGAAAATGCTTGTCCTTGACTCAGTTAGTAAATTTAAAACTGGACTTTTAAGCTATTATTCTTTGGTGTATATCTTTTTCTAAAGCACATAAGTTTTGGCACAAAATTTAAAGTTCTGCTGTACAAGGATAGACAATTATAAATATTTCCACACAGTAAAAGAAGCTGCGTCGGGTAGATCTAATATCTTGCTTCGTGTAAAATATTTATGTATATTTTTGCACCTTTTCCAGCCATCCGAAGATAGATAAAAAGTTCTATTTTAAAGAAAAAAATATTTGATTTTTACACTTTACCATATATGTTTTGCATTAACACTCAATTTTTTACATTGCAGAAAGCCGTAAATTATTGGGTTGTCAAAATAGTCAAAATAACCATTGCAACTCTGTATGCTATAGGTTGGAACGTGTATACTACTTTTTTTTTTGTATAAATTTTAGAAATGAGGCTAACAACTAAAGTTAATTTTTTTTGTGCTACCTCATCAGAGAATAACATTTTTGACTTGCTTACGAGGAAAAAAACGGTTTTGCTTACTTTACTTCCAGCTGAGATTTTTGTTAACTTTACTTCTCTCTACTGCTCAGATTTAATGATTTGCGCAATTAATCAGGTTTATATTGTTAAAAAATATTTATAAAAGTTGCTGTTATTAAAAAATTCAACATTTATTTACAACACTGGTAGTAAAAAAATAGCACACATTCCTCTGATGGAGACAAGTGATTTTCCCCCTTGGATTTTTAAAGATCTCCTTCATCGGGCATCAAACAATTCGCAAGGGGTGCAGTGGTACTTGCCTCCTTTTGTATGTAGATTAAAAAATACAAAATCTGCAACTGCAAATTTTACATTTATATACGATTGATGAGAATGCTACTTTTTTGCTTTTTTAGATCAGAGCAAAAATAAGTAAATGAAATAAAAAAAGAGAGTCAATTCAAAATCCATCAATAATCTCGATAATGCTGAAAAATTTTGACGGAATCGTAATTGTTGACAACTTTTTTTAAGAAAATAATTTTTAAAAGGATGCTTTTTATTTTTTTGTAGAATTAGTAAGATTGATTTTCTTTATAGAATTAATGGTATTCCTATTGTTAGGTGTAATCTCGCCAATAACTTAAGCGTTCAGTTTGACTCTGAGTTTCGATTTTCTGAATATATAAATAATATCGTAAATAAAGCATTTAGGATGTCAGGGTTTGCTTTTAGAACTTGTAGATAATTAAGCATTGAACTATTGACGGGTTTATACTTTTATCTAGTTAGAAGCCAGTTAGAGTACTGCTGCATCGTATTGGCCTTTCTTTGAAGTGCATAAAAACAGAATAGAAAGAGTTCGATGCAAATTTTTAAGATCTTAATCTACAAACTAAATATAGATAAGTCTGAGATCTCTTACAATCAAAGATTAGTTTTGCTGAACATTGATAGCCTTAATACGCGTCATGATAAATTAAGCCTAAGATTTGTTCATAAAATAATTAAAAATAAAATTAATTGCCCAGAGTTACTTGACCGGTAAATTTTTATTCACCTTTACGTCTAAATAGGGAAAAATTCATAATTAATTTAAATTTGAGATTGACTTTCTTTATTGTATTAATAATATTCCTATTGTTAGGTGTAATCTCTCCAATAACTTAAGCGTTCTGTTTGACTCTGAGTTTCGATTTTCTGAACATATAAATAATATCGTAAATAAAGCATTTAGGATGGCAGGGTTTGCTTTTAGAACTTGTAGATAATTAAGCATTGAACTATTGACGGATTTATACTTTTATCTAGTTAGAAGTCAGTTAGAGTACTGCTGCATCGATGCAAATTTTTAAGTATCTTACTCTACAAACTAAATATAGATAAGTCTGAGATCTCTTACAATCAAAGATTAACTTTGCTGAACATTGATAGCCTTAGTACGCTTCATGATAAATTAAGCCTAAGATTTGGTCATAAAATAATTAAAAATAAAATTAATTGCCCAGAGTTACTTGCCCGGTAAATTTTCATTCACCTTTACGTCTAAATAGGGAAAAATTCATACTTAATTTAAATAATAATAGACAGACATTAGCAAAAATAGTCTAGAAAAATGAATTATAACACTGTTCAATAGATATACTGCGGAACTAGGTATATCTAATGTAGCACGACTTCATTTAATAATGCGATGGATAAAATTTTTAGACCTTAGCTTTATGATAGTTTACTGTTAACGTATATTATAAGTAATAATAGCCCATAGTCATTAACTTTTGCTATATTATTATTACTTTTGTGATTTCTATTGCTTATGTCTTATTTAGGGTTTACCTAAATTATATATTGAATTATATAAATAAGTAATAAACTGGTCACACTCTGGGCTGCGTTCAGAATGCCCACACCCAGTGTAAAAAACGCACTAGTGCGTGGTGTGTCGCCGTTCAGGAATATGAAAATGACCGGTGCGTCTCATTTTTGTCGTTCAGGAAAGGTGGTGTGTCTACTGGTGCGGATATAGCGTCATTAGCAAGGCCACTAACACGCGGCAATAACGCACCACACTGTCACCCCAGTCTCGGCTTGGGCGATGGTTGGTGTGCTTAAATGAGGTTATGATATGGTGAAATTTTAATAATTTTTAACGACAAGACTGTTTAAAAATTAAATTTTATTCAACTTTTTTCTAACTAACTCTGTATAATATATGGTTTTTATGATTTTATTTCTAAAATCGTTTTTAAGCCAATACACCTAATAAGTATAGGTAGTAAAAAAGCGTGACTTTCTTATTATTCTTCTATTTCTAAATGTGATGTCTTATTCGTCTAGTATGTAGTAGTACTTTTTAATAGAAGATCTCAAAAAGTTCTAGCTAATAGTTGATCATTTTCAAAATGTTGGGATGTTTATGTAGCATTTTAATGAGCTCATACTTAAATGATCCATTAAGAAATAAAAAAGTGGTGGAGACGGTTCTAAAAACTACAACATTTTTCTACCCTCTTGCAGCCCAAAAAAAAATATGTTTTTGAGTCATTTCTTATTAGATAATATGACACAAGAAAAGCAACCCGAGAAACCAACCCAACTTTCGAAAATAAGAGGGAACAAAAAGCCTATTTTAGCATTTATCCCAACATCCCTTTGTTTTGTTTTTGTAAATCAGCTGACATTAAACAAGAATGACAGATTATAGGTGGTGTTTACACTTGCGAACACACCGAGTTCGCACACCTACACCATGGTGTGGGCTTTCTGAGCGCAGCCCTGGCATACAGATACTTGACAGACAAATAGTTACAACATTCACAAAGTACCGCATGCATCTCTTAGCCAGAAGGGAAGGCGAAAGAGGATTTACTAGTCTGGAAAAACTTTACCATAATGACATATGGAACCTAAACAAATATTTTACAACTAAAGACTTACCACTCTATCAGCGTATGTAATTGATATAAATCTCTCAGAGCTGAACTTGGCAGAAGTCCTACCTGAATAAAAAAACATACTTAGCGAGCTAAAACAAATATGGCAAAGGAAACCAATGCAAGGGCAATTTTACAGTAGCCTACATCAAGAGGTGGCAGACCCTGTAGCATCTACAACTTACCTGATGCAGGCCTATCTGTTTCCAGAAACCGAAGGAGCACTTCACGCAATTCAAGATCAGATTGTTCCCACACGTTACTACCGAAAATTTATCACTTATAGCCTAATAGATGACACAAGATGCCGATTATGCAGTATAGAACAGTCCATTCAGCATATTATATCAGCTTGTACTAAGCTAGTGCCAACTGCCTGTCTCAGCAGGCACAACAATATGGGTAAGCCATTCCATCTTTCTATCTTACAACATTTGGAATTAAAAACAGAAAAAATCCCACTATACAAGCACGAACCACAAGCGCTAGTGAAAAATAAAAACGGGGACACATCGATACAAATGGACAGTCAGATTTTACACAACAAACTCGACATAATATTTGTAAAGAAAAAACAAAAATGAGCCGTCATAATTGAATGCTGTCCCATTAGACAACAATATAGACAAAGCATACCAAGAAAAATGTATGGGATTTACACGTCGTAGCAATCAGACCCATAGTAACGTCGGCTAATGGTTTAGTACATAAAAAAATTATTGAGTTCCTTGACCAGTTAAAAATTCCTATGTCAGTGCTCACTAACATGCAAAAAGCGGTAAATTTGGTCACTACGTTTTCTCTTTAAATTACCACGCGACGATGCCTTGGTGCTTGCACCCGGCCTGCCGTTACTACTCCGCGACATGCGTGAAAAAAAAATAAATACAAATAATAATAATATCTGGACGTAGCACATACTGCATTCAGCAATATTAACTTCGCTACGGGTAATTATTTAAGACCCGTACAGTTAGCCTCGTCTGCATGGGGGCCGTAGGGTCTCGGGTTGCAATTCCGCAGACCCCAGTGACCTGTATGTAGGGCCAGCACCCTACTGACCGTAAGTAAAACAGCTCCTGTAACAAGAAGCCCAGTCTCGCATGCTAGTAGAGAAGATGCCGCCTCTACTAGCGGAACGCAGCGGCATCTAGCCGGTAATGATAAAGCAAGTGGCACCACCCGACGAATTGGAACCACAAGGCTTGCATTCTCAGAGGAACAACTCACGCGGGAAAGGTTGGACATGCCAGATAGGACAAGTCCCGCTCAACGCATCCAAAGAGTAAACCCAAGAATACAGGGTAGGCGTATTCGCAGGTCTAGAGCACTGACCACAGAGCTAATACGCACATGCATACCAAGTGACAAAAGGAGAAACGGACATGACTGGATACCGAGATGCGGAGCATCAACAACTGATACTCCCAGCACAGCGCCTAGACGTAAAGCTCTGAGCGAAGCGGAACTGGATGACCTCAGTGTGTCGCCCAAGTGTGACCATCAACGAAACTATACCATCAGAATCACTATTGGATATCTGTCATGTAATAGACTATGTAGCTAATGCTGTCCGCTCCACGTATAGCGCCAAACCTAAAAACAAAAAGCCAGGAAAGAAATCGCTCACAAAAAATATTCCGCCATGACGGCGGCGCATAGAAGGCATATACTGATCTTATTTTTGAGAGCAGCCGAAAAGTCCAGAAACAGGTAAAAAACAGGTATCAGGTATCAGCAGGATCTTCAAAAGTATCTGCCTCTAATTACCTGCCTAGATTACCTTAAACAAAAGATAAAAGCCTTACGGAATAGGATCAAAAGATACCGGCTAAGAAGTCGCCGATATCAAGAAAATACATTTTTTGTAAGGGTTCAAAAAGCATTCTACAGACAACTCTAACAACACACAGAAAATACCACACAAATATTAACTGAAAAAGAAGACATGCAAAGATTCTGGAGGGACGTATGGGAGCGGAAGGAATCGCACGAAACAAGTGAACAAATGGTTGAGCCCGTAACACGGAAAACTGACATCACCGCTGCAACCAACAAGACAAAAAACTGGACAGCACCTGGCGTCGGTCACATTCACAATTAAGCACTTACTGAAGTCCACCAAAGAACAGCAGATAAATTTGCCAAAGCAATCCTGTATCCTTCAATTTTACCAGCATATTTCACCCTCAGAGTTACCCACATGCTGCCCAAAAGCGGAGACAAAAACGGATCTATCTTCCTATTACTTGTTTGCCGTCTATCTATAAACTCTTAACTTCAGTCATATGTACTCAGATCACACGTCAAATAAACATAAATAACATACTTGCATGGAAACAAAACGGTTGTAAGCAAAAAGCACGTGGATGTAAAGAACTTCTTAAAATCGACAACATTGTGAAGCAAGCAAAATTAAAGAAAATAAAATTATTCATGGCATGGATCGATTATATGAAGGCCTTTGACTCAGTTCCTTATACTTTGCTAATAAAAGTATTAGGCATATAAAAAATCTACCCCCAACTTACTGCACTACTGAAACTGAACGACTCTTAATCTTCAAACATACAGACCAGATGAGATAAAACTCAATAGAGGCATTTTTCATAGTGACAGCCACAGCTCAATCCGGATCTCTCTTTCGCTCAACCCTCTAAGCGACATGCTAAATAAGAGCGGAAACTTATACGCCCTTGTCAAAGAAACAAATATATCCCATATATTTTACATACGCCAAACTTCTCAACAACTGTAAAGCTCGCTGGAACTTCTTAAGGCGTTTAGTGGTTTACATAGGTAAAAGAAAAGTTATCACAACCATCGCTGCCTTTTAGGCCCAGAGGACAGCTAAAAGTACTTGGACTTTCAGCAAGGTCTAAGCATTGACAAGAAAGCTAAGCAAAAAAGAATAATATGAGCATTCTTTAAAGGAATCAATATGATCTTAAAAACACAGCTGAACTTCAAAAACAAGATCAATCAATGGGTGGGAGTACCAGGGTTGTTGTTTGAAGGTGGTAGACAATATTGAACTTGAGAGTTAACTAGTGTTTTGTGTGTAAATACTGCAGTATTCACCTGATGACGATTGCAGATTCTTAAAAAGTAAAGTATTCAGCTGATGACGATTGCAGATACATAATAATTCGAAACTTGTGGATTTCAGAACTTGCAATCTAGGATTAAGTGGTGGCCACCCGGTGCCACCAGAAACACATAATCAAAATAGACATCCAGAACAGCCGCTGTGTAATAAAAAGCAGGAGACAATTTAGCATCGAATATCTGCTTGTAACCAATAAACCCTTACAGCTTACCTAAGCAGGTATAACTGCATGGTAAAGGAACTTCATCTAGCTATGCTTCAGAGACCTAAAAACAGAAAAAATACGAGGTTATAAACATCATCTTTTAAATATAGTAGTAAATGAGTCGTACAAAGTCTACATTACCTCAATAATAACAGACTGAGAAGTTTAACATAAGAAATCAGATATACCCTTGTTCACCAAAAACAACAAAACTGCAATCATACAGGGACAAAATAAACCGAATCGCCGGCTAGCGGCTGAGATAAAAGAATTGTGTAATCTAACAAAAGTGGAAATTAAACAAATCATAATCTCCGCCAATGGCTTAGTGTACGCAAAATTAATAAAATACCTAGAAGAGCTAAACTTACCTCGACAAATATGCAGTCTAGTGCAGAAGGCAGTAGTCCTTGAAACAACTGCAATTGTTCGAAGAACACTAACCTCTTAGTAACGTTGGTCTGTACCTTGATGCAACAGTGTCCGGTAGAAATCAAACTGCACCACTGAAAGATGTTTGGAAAAAAATAATAATATGTCACTGTCCTGCCTGTAGTGATATCTTGTAATGGTCTAGTTGATAAAGAGCTGCTGTCTAATCTTCAAAAACTGGCAGAAGTAAAACCGGAATCGATAATTGCGCTGACGCAGAAATCTATCATACTTTCAACTTGCAAAACAGTACGAAAGATCCTTAATCAGGCTTAAGCCGTTATTGGTGCAAAGCACCCCGATCTAAGAATAACAAAGTCCAGCGTTGCTGTGAAAAAAATATAATAATAATAATAATATCATGATCCTCATGCCCCAGTTTCTGATAGAAGGCATTACAACGATGTTACCCAAAAAGTGGAAATATGCAAAACTCTAAGAACTATAGTCCGATAACATATAACTGAGCGAGAATTCCATGCCGTAGAACAACTTTTGTGCAGGAAGAGTGCACAAGGCAAAAAAGAGCTGCTCATTTTCTCATTTGTTATAACAAATGAAGCCAGAACAAAACAAAGAAACCTTTCAGTCGCCTGGGTCGATTGCAAAAAAGTGACTTAACATTACGAATATCTAACAAAGCCTCTAAAGATCAAAAGAGCAATATTTCAGGGTGACATTCTAAATCTACTTTGGTTCTGTCTAGCTCTCAACCCACTCAGCTAATTACATACAAAATCGCTGGACCACGTGGACAAAAAATCACCCACGCCTTGTATGTAAATGATTTCAAATGGTATGGCAGTAACAGTGAACAACTTCACAATCAAATGGAAATCGTTTACAAGTTCAGCAAAACGATCAAAATGGAATTCGGGCTGGAGAGACACTAAGGCTTATGAATGGAGTGAAAATAGGCCATTTATCAAAGGACGAAACATATAAGTACCAAAACATTCCTGATGAAAAAGAAAATCAAGGCAGAATTTCGAAGAAAAATCGAACTAGTGCTGAAAACCAAAATGCGAAGAACGCTTTTACGGTAATTATTACTCGGGAAATATCAGGTATGAGGTTTACATTTGGTCTTCTTAAGTAGTCGGAAACAAACCTGCAAGAAATGGACAGCCCAACACTTACCTCATACAGAAGTCATCATCCCATATCTTCTTCCGCACGTCTGTATATCGCCAAACATAATGGAGTCCGAGGGCTCTCTTGTATCACAGCGCGTCACCTCACACAAAAAGAAAAATTAACAAAATATTTCAAAAACTCCAACTAACCTCTTCACGCTGCAGTGGTGCGTTATGACAAAAATATCACTCCTCTCAACCTAACCGAAGATGTAGAATTAACACATGCTAATCATGAAGAAGACTGAATCAGCAAAAAGATACATGACCAGTTCGCAGCAGCTATTCGCAGTGATGCCGTTGAGAAGGACAGAGGGTGCTATATCCGCAGTACAAGACCAAGGTGTTGCTACAAAATATATATATCCCTAACGACTTGTGCAGAGTTTGCTATTAGAAGCCGAAAACCATCCAACACATCACGAGTGTATGCAACTCTCTCAAAGAATACCTGAGTAGCTAAGATCGTTCATAGCAATATTTGTCATAAAACATTATGCCCTACTACAAGTACAATCCAAACCCAGTTTCCGAGAACGACTCAGTCAAGATCTACTGGGATACCTCATTCGTGATAGATAAACAGATCCAACATAAAAAATGGGACATCTTGTACATGAATAAGACATTTTCAGAGTCTTTTCAGTCTCTTCTAGAGTGTATCCAGACTTTTCCAGGGTCTTTTCAGACTTTTCCAGAGGGTATCCAGACTTTTTCAGGGTCTTTCCAGACTTTCCACGGTCTTTTCAAACTTTTCCAGGGTCTTTCCAAACTTTTCCACAGTCTTTACAGACTTTTCCAGAGTGTATCCAGACTTCTTCCAGAGTGTATTCAGACTTTTGCAGGGTCTTTCCAGACTTTTTTTAGAGTATTTTCAGACTTTTTCAGAGTGTATCCAGACTTTTCCAGGCAGGGTCTTTTTAGACTCTTCCAGAGTGTATCTAGACTTTTCTAGGGTCTTTCCAGACTTTTCCAGGGTCTTCCCTGTGTGACCTGGATCTTAACTTAAGCTACTTTTTTTTAACATTTCGTTCCCTAACTTAAAATATATGGCACAGAAAATTGATTTTTTCAAGAGTTTTTTGCATTTGTGATATATACTTAGTCAAAAATTTGGGCGCCATTCAACTAAGATTTTTGTAAGGTTTCCAAAGAGGTATGACACGATGAAAAAAAATTTTTTCTTTTGGGATGAAGTTTTTTGGATGATAAGAGTGTCATAGAGGAATGCTCAATAGGCGTCTGCGCGTCAACACAAGTAATCACTATGTAACATTTTGTTATGATTGGTGCAGGGGTTTTTGAGTTAGAGTGGGTACAAAGTAGATGACAGATAGACCGACCGACAGACTGACAGACCCTCAGACCGACAGACAAAGCGACGGGCGCGCGGCGTCTGCATCCGTGCTTATCACTATTCGGAACCTCAAAATTCGTGGAGGATCATGAAAATCTCGAAGGGCGATTTTTAGATAATTCCATTACTTCCCTTAGCGAGAGAAGTAATAAATATAAGTAAAAAATTGATGCTAAAAAGCACGGATAGTCTACCATACAATCAATAATTTTATGTTGACAATATCGAATAACAAAATTTTTGGGTAATATTTACGAAAACTAAAATCTGAAAACCGCAAATCAATAGTTGCTTTACTTCTAAAGCTATGATTTTTTTTATATATTTTAACGTTTTTTTAAATAACTCGGAAACTAAAGCTTCCACGAATTTGGAATTTATAACAAATTGGTAGTCCATATTCATGGAAACTTAAATCTGGAAACTGTATATCTACTACTTTTTTATCCCCCTTTCCCCCCCTTTAACCCCCCACCACCCTACCCAAAAATTAAATAGTCCATGGTCAGCCGATACAGGATTTGTGTACCAAATTTTGTTAAAATCGATTTAGGCGTTCTTGAGTTATCGTGTATACAGACAGACAAGAGTTTTTTGGATGATAAGAGTATAATAGAGGAATGCTCAATAGGCGTCTACGCGTCAACACAAGTAATCACTATGTAACATTTTGGGGCAGGGGTTTTTGAGTTGGATTGGCTAGAAAGTAGGTGATAGACAGACCGACCGACAGACCGACAGACCGACAGACCGACAGACAACTTTTTGTTTTCGTCGATTAAGGTCTTTTGGAACCTTCTTAACTCATTTTTAATAAGTCAAAATTTCACGATTTTAATAGTTCTCCATACCATATTATTATCCTGTAGCTCCGTACACCAATTTTAAATGAAATCAGCTTGTTTGTATACCCCCTTCCCCCTCTCGCGACAAGTTGGAGGATTCAAAATATATTTTTTTCGATCCCTATGTGGTAATTTTGTACGACATCGGAGATACTTAAATAGCAAGAACTCCTCAGCCCCCGGTTGAACTTTATTATATCACCCCCTTAAGCCTTAACCACCTCCTCTTTTCCAGTAGCAGTTTTGGTTAAAATGTAATGAATTCTCAAAATATATTAACTCCCTCTCATATCCTTAAACAACCCCCACCAACATAGTTTTACCCATTAAATTAGAAAACATAAAACTAGAAACTGCGTATTCGTACCAACTTTCATATCATCCTTTCTTGCGCCTCTTAACGACCCCCACCAACGTCGCTTTTTCATAATAATTATATTAGCACCGGAATTGTAAACGCATACCAAATTTGATGTAAATGTTGACCGCTAATTTCAGTTATGCAACTTTGGTGGTTAAAAATTAATCCCTTAAAGCAGACACAAAATTTCTTCTGCGGTTTTCACATCTTTTTCCCACTTAAGCTTTAGAACAATTAATAATAGATAACCTTAAAATTATTGACAAAGGTTTACTACCGGGAGTCATATACCTACATGAATTAAGTAATTTTTTAGAAACTTTTAGGGTGCATCCCTACAAAAGTAAAAAAAGTCAAGTGTTGGAGGTTACGTTAAACATGGTCTAAAATAAACCCCGATTTCCCCGAGGCTATATATATATATATATATATATATATATATAGGTGAAAGTTGTTTTTAGCTGTAATTGTAATATCTAGAGCAGTCAGCTCACTTAGCATTGTCACTGGCTTTTGGTTGGATGTTGTATATCTGTTCTCCCTGATCAACATTTAAATCGACCTGTTTTTGATCCGACCCACGGTTTCAGACATATAGGTGGTGGAAGTTGGAGGTTTCAGTTTTTTGCCTATTTTGTTGTATTCGAGTAGCTAACTTGCTACTTCCAGGACACCAGTTTTTAGGTAGAGGATCAGGCAATTAAATACAGTGGAAAAAATTGACATATTTCATTTGCGGCACAAACTTGAAAAACGTAAAAGGCTTTTTCTTCAAAATGCAATTTTTCGTAAAATCGCTGATTAAAAAAGAACAAACGGTGAAATATTGTTTATTTTTTGATATGCTATAGAGAAATGTTTAGAGAAAAAAAAAGCTCATCACACTTTGTGAAAAATGCCCGTGAACCTGGAAAATGCTCGGGTTATTGTCCCCATTTCTACTTTGTATATTTGTATGCTATGCTAGAGACCAGAAAGCTCAGCCGATTTTGACAAAAGAGGTACTAGGGTCGCGATTATTAAGAAACGACAGAAAATCGCACCCGTCAGGATTCTGGAAAGTGGCGATTTTTACTTATCGCCTCATTTAAAATAAAAACACAGCGTCCTTCATATTTATCCTAACGTCGTAAGAGAAACTGCGTCATTTTTTTAATAACATTTTGTAAATTTAATATTTTAAAGATATTCTGCAAGACTAGTTTATGGCGGAGCTAAATTGTTACTACGCGTACCAATAAACGTCAAAAAGTGTCGAAAAGTCTCAGCATGTAAAAGGAAAGACAGAATTTGTGTGACTTTTCTGAACATTGACAGCGAAATATTCCATGGCTATCTATGGTTTCTCTTCTTTACAAATATGTAAATTTTTTCAACTGCATTCAATAGCCTGGTTCTCTACCTAAAAACTGGTGTACTGGAAGTAGCAAATTAACTACTCAAATACAACAAAATAGGCAAAACACTGATTTTAGTGAAAAATCTCTAAAATCTGAAACCTCCAACTTTCAACACCTACATCTCTGAAATCGTGTTTCGGATCAAAAAGAGGTCTATTTAAGCCGTGATCAGGAAGAACAGATCTACAACTTATCAAATGCCCAACCCATTCTAACCGAAAGCCAGTGGCAACGCTAAGGGAGTGGGGTCTTTTAAAAAAAATCCTTTGACTAAAGAACTTTATCTCTTTCATGATAGGATTGTAAGATTTTTTGAGGAGCTCATTTTTAACTAACCTAAAATGTAAGGTAAAATATTATTTTTATATTAGTCATTTCTTACCCACATGATCATCAGGCTACATAATGTTAATATTTTTTAGAAGATCATCTTCCCCAATAATGACAAACACTTGGCAAAAGCGTATGGAAACCCAGCAAAAAGATGACTTTCCCCCTTTGGACACATTTTCCCAGCATATGCCACAACTCTCAGCAGCCAACTCACAACTAATGCTTCGATCGCCCCGTGGGCAAAGAGAGTATGATGTACCCCAAATAGGTGAGTCTTTAGTTTGAATAAAAACTCTAACTTAGTAATACAACTCAGTGGCCACCAAAAGTAAGTTATAAAACCTAATCATCTCATAACAATTAAAAAAATGTAACGAAAAAAGAAGAGTTTTTTTGCACTTCAGTGCAAAATGAGCTTCCTGTATTTCTATTGCTCACACAGAGGGTAGAACCTAGGACGACGCCGTTTCGTCCTTATTATTTACTCATCAGCTAGGTGTACCACAATGACAGATAATTTCGGTCGCGCTTATGTGCCAAAGATTACAGCTCAAGCGGAAGAAATCCAGTCAATGGCGCCCTCTGTGTGAACGATTCCTTTTATACCAGATATTTCGGAAAAAATTAAACGAAACGCTAATAATTAAAATATTCGAACAATTTTAAAAAAATAAAAAACTCTTACATCAATTCTAACAAAAACAAAACCATTAAATGCTAAACAAAAGTAAAAAAAATATCGTTTATAAAATTCCGAGTGTGGTAAATTTTATATTGGAGAAACTTCAAGGCCTCTTGAAGTTAGAATAAATAACCATAAGGGGTACCTCAGAAGGGAAGATTAGGAGAGATCCAAAATTTGCCAACATTCTTTTGAAAATGATCAAAGAGTAATGTGGGGAGAAACCAGTATATTACAAAAAGAACCAGACAAAATTAAGCGAAAAATCAGCATATCAGTTGATATAAATACAGTTTGGCTTCCAATTTTAAAAGATGATTTTCAAAAAGGTTTTTTTTTAAATAAATTACAAAATGGCATTGATGTTCTTTGGGTTTCTGATGAGTCAGTCAAAAGATAATCTTTACAATTGATATTATTAAATGAAAAACAAAATATTAAACTTTATTTTTAATTTTACCTTAAATTTTGTATTTTTATAATGTAATTTAAAATCGAAAACACTCAAACAAATATAATTTTAATTTTATTAAAGTCACCCAATATCTTGTTGGCTACTATCGATACACCAAACTGTCAAGTTAATATTTAAAATATACATCAGTCAAAGTCAGTGAGTTGTAACAACAAGCAGATATTTAAAAAAGAAAGAATCTAAAAAGTTTTGAAAAGAATAATTACTTTGAAAATGGCCGTAGAGTTTCTGCCGAAACGTCAGATAAGTACTTTATTCTAGTTAGGATTTGTGTGTGTGTAGCCAAAATTTTTTTTATCTTATTTAAAAACCACTGACAAACGAAAAAAAAATTTTCTTTAGGAATTTACGCAATGTTTTTAACATGTTTTTTTTAAAAAAATTCCTTAACTTAGTGGCGGAAAACTCAAAAAAAAGTGGTTTCAACATTATGAATCCGGCACAAACAAAGATTTTATTTATAAATTATTCCACAAAAAAAAAGTTGTTGGTCTAAAGCTCTTTAATATTTTGACAACAGACGAATCACTGTCAGTAAGCGGGTGACCAGTCTATTCATGCCACTTTTTATTCAAGCAATCTGACAAAAACATTGAAGCAACACGCAGCAAACAAATAAAACAACTGAGCGTCACTTGAGAAGTGTCTTCTAAATTTCCAAACAAACTGGATTCTTTTTGCCAATTCAATGGATATCGAGCAACAGAGTTCACCAAGTCTCCCTAAGGAAATTCTAGATGCCGTCGAAGAGGCAAAGAAGGACCTTTTGCCCGCGAAATCAAGAAATATTTACTTTATTTTAACTTTAAACGAACAAAATGCAAGCCAACCAGACAAAGCAAAATTACTATCAAATTTCAGAAAAAATCACTTTAATGCCCGCAGGCGTTAAGTGAGCTCTAGGACGTTAAAGTGCCACTTATCACTCTAAAACTCGGGCGGTAAAAGGTATTTTAACGTCCGGTTGTGCATAATAGTTATTTACGCACTTGTGGTACATACAATATTTCTTGCACGATGAACATGTTTTCATTTTAATATTTAAAAAATAATAATTTGGAATTTTGTGATGATATTAGTCAAAAATACTTCAAAATATAAATCTGATAAATCATTCAAAACAACAACGAACAACTACTAGTCGTAATTCGGAGTGTAAGAAGTTTTTTTTTGAAACACATAAAATTAAATTTAGAAATATCAATTTCATATTAGACAGTGCAAATTGATTTTTGGATTTATCAGTTTAATTTCGGAATGCGTAAAATGAAAATTAGAAATGTTACTCTAATTTCAGACAGGAATAATTGATAATTGGATGTGTAAATTTAACGTGAGACAGTGTAAAGTATATTTTCGAAAATGCGATTTGTATTTCGGAAAATGCAAAATAATTTCTGGAAGCTCGAATATTTCAGTTGTAATTTAGAATTTAAAAACTCGATTTTAGAATGTCCGAAATGATATTTGAAACTGTTAGCTTAATTTTAGATCGCATAAAAATATCACTTTAATTTTGGATAAGAAAATATGAATATTAGAAATATCACTTTAATTTCGGACAGGGAAAAGTGAAATTTGCAAACGTTAATTTAATTTTGGAAAAGAATAATTGTAAACTAGAAGAGTGATTTGAATATTAGAAACCACGAATTTTATTTTAGAAATTGTTAAACGTAAGGAAGGTATTTTAATTTATCTCAATTTTCTGACGGGTCAGAAAGTTTCGGAACCCCGAATCGCGATAGAAAAACAGACTTTATCAGGTTTATATTACAAACGAGCCTCAAGAGCAAAGTTTGAATAAACTTTGAATGCGGAAAAAGCAATATTTTTAGGATTTATTCATGTAACAACTGTTAAGTGTGAAGATTCTTTTTTTCCTGTCAGTGACTTTAGCTCCAGAACTGTTGAAGTAACGTTCAAAACGGGTCGTGTGATATCCATACTTTTTGGACTCAAATAAACATCAGAATTGACTAAGACACGGCTCGGAGCACTTTTGAGTTTCTGTTTTGTACCGTATATTCTGATTTCTAAAATACAATTCGTGGTTTCTAATATTCAAATCGCTCTTTTTATTTACAATTATTTTTTTCCAAAACTAACTTAACGTTTCCAAATTTAATTTTTTTCTTATCCGAAAATAAATTAACCATTTAAAATTTAATTTTTTATTATCCAAAAGTTAAAGTGATATTTCTAATATTCATTTTATGCTATCTAAAATTAAGCTAACAGTTTCAAATATCATTTTGGACATTCTGAAATCGAGCTTTTAGATTCCAAATTACCTACAACTGGAATATTCGTGCTTCCAGAAATTGTTTTGCATTTTCCGAAATACAAATCGTATTTTCGGAAATATACTTTATGCTTTCTCATATTGAATTTACACATCCAATTTCCAATTATTCCTGTCTGAAATTAAAGTAATATTTCTACTTTTCATTTTACGCATTCCGAAATTAATCTGATAATTCCAAAAATTAATTTGCACTGTCTAATATTAAATTAAAATTTCCAAATTTCATTTAATATGTTTTAAAAAAAACTTCTTCTACTCCGAATTACAACTGGAAAATGTGTTGTCATTTTGGAACTTTTAGGCCCGCGAGCATAAAAGGCGCCCTAGTGCACTTTTACGACCGGTTCTGCATAAAAATAGATATGTAATTCTAAATGAGTGCATGGCGAGTGCCAATCCTGCAAGTAAACGGCTCACCTGCTATGTTTAACTGAGATAATAAGCTACGAGACCAGCAAATTTTACGAAATATTATAGATCAGAAACTTGGGTAACAATGTTATTCAAGCATATTGAACCACAGTTATAGTCACGAATCATCGAGTCATATCCTTGACATTCTCGTCAGTAGCTGCAATGGTCACGCTGCAATCTTTATAGGCACCCGCCTTAAGTAGCACAGGTTGCTCTTAAATCACAACCTCTTTAGATGGTTTTGAGAACTTTTTACCAACTATTTTCGCCCTGCATTTTTGGGTATATTATAAGGTGGTTTACCTTGACAAAATAAACACGCTTAAAATGATTGTGATTTTTGCTGCTTTTGCTAATGATTTCTCTAAGGTAATGTTTTAGAAATCAGAAAAATATAACTTGAAAACACAAAATTACTCAGGGCTGAACTAATTTACGTTTAATAAAGTCCAAAATTTCAAGTGATTACCAAAACATAAAATTTTGAAATTCATATAATATATACTGACCTAATCCCACCCTAGCCGAACTTGGCCGAAAATGTTAACGATGAAACCGGATTTGTAAAATGCTTTTAAAACAAATTCTAAAAAGCCAACCATTTTACTGTAAAATTCAATTGGGAAAACGTTTTTCCACCCTTGGGTTGGCTGTGAAAACCCAAAAGTACGATTTCTGCTACTTGTGGTCCTTCAAGATCACCCCCACTTTGTTTTTAGTCGGTTGATAGTAAAAGCTTTCTTTTTTTAAAGAACTAACGATACTGATGGACGCTCGACGGGCACAATCAAGCTACACCCCTCCCCCCGCAACGAAACTCAATTTGGATATTGTACAAATTTTGGACTAATTATGTACTAATTTAGTCCCCTTTTAAAAAAATTTTTACTTAATGAATAACGCACTAAAAACGGAAGGGGGGGGGGGGGTGTGGCTAGGCGCTAAGCTGCACCTCTTCATGCTTAGGAGACAGATTTAATTAAAGTTGATATGTCATCATTTTGGACTAATTATATACTCTTAAAGAAGGGTACTTTTAGTTTACAAAAACCATCGGTTCCTAAGACTTTTGTTTGTTTGCTATGGGGTGTGTAACTTGATATCATGTACACCCCCCCCTCTGCTTAGGAAATTCGAGTCGAGATTTGTCCAAAAGTAGTACTAATTATGCACTAATTTCCTCTCCTTCTAGAAAATTGCCTACTCTCAAGATAACTTTCTTTTCTTTGTTTTTATTTTTTTTTCAAATCTCTTTCCTAGGCGAGGGGGTGTGTAGCTTGATATCAAGGCACACAAAGAGAGTTGAAAAAAAAATAATTATGCTATAATTTGTTACTAATTATGTATTAATTTCGTCCACTTCTAAAAAATTGCCTCCTCTTAAGATAACCTATTTTTTTTCGTTGTTATGGGGTGTGTAGCTTGATATCAAGACACACCTCCCTAGCCGAGCAAAGAGATTTCAAAGAAGGGTACTTTTAGTTTACAAAAACCATCGGTTCCTAAGACTTTTGTTTGTTTGTTATGGGGTATGTAACTTGATATCATGTACACCCCCCTCTACTTAGGAAAGAGATTCGTCCAAAAGTAGTACTAATTACGAACTAATTTCGTCCTTTTCTAGAAAATTGCCTACTCTCAAGATAATTTCATTTTTTATGTTTTTTTTATGGGGTTTGTTGGTTGATTTCAAGGCACACATCCCCCCCCCTCTGCCTAAGAAAGAGATTTCAAAGAAGTATTAGTACCATAATTTGCTATTAATTATGTACTAATTTCGGCCCCCTCTAGAAAATTGCCTACTCTCAAGATAACTTTTTTTTTTGTTTATGTGGGGTGTGCAGCTTGATATCAAGGCATATCCCCCTCTGCTTAAGATAGAAGAATAAGAATAGATTTGGAAAAAAGCAATTATGCCATAATTTATTACTAATTTCGTACTCTTCTAAAAAATTGCCTACTCTTAAGATAACTTATTTTCTTTTTTGTTTATATGGGTTGTGTGCCTCGATATGAAGCTACACAATTCACAAAAACAAAAAAAAGGAATTGAGGAAAAATTTAGCGCCCTAATAAATTTACAGAAAAGATTTGTGGCGTAGAGGGCAAAGGGTGAGGGAATAAATCGGAAAAAAGTTTTTCCTCGACCAGGATTTGAACCCGGGACCTCTAGAATACCAGTCTAATGCTCTACCAACTGAGCTACCAAGGAACTGGGGTTTTAACTGGCTATTCGGAAATCCTTTTGTCCGATTCATTTGTTAGTAGTGGGGAGAACTTTGAAGCCTACTGCGTCTTTAAAAACCTAGACATGTTATAAAGACAAGGAGGTACACATTCACGATTATTAGTTGTACGAAATTTTTATTTATCTATCAACGAACGATACACGACATATAGGTGTCAGATGGCGAGTTTCCAACTAATAATTTCAGCCAAACATATTTACAAAATTAAGGGAAGGGAATTTAGCGCCCTAATAAATTTACAGAAAAGATTTGCGGCGTAGAGGGCAAAGGAAATAAATAGGAAAAAAGTTTTTCTCGACCAGGATTTGAATCCGGGACCTCTAGAATACCAGTCTAATGCTCTACCAACTGAGCTACCGAGGAACTGCGGTTTTAACTGGCTGGGTCGAGGAAAAACTTTTTTCCGATTTATTCCCTCACCCTCTACGCCACAAATCTTTTCTGTAAAAAAAAGGAAGTTTTATTGAGAGTAGGCATATTTCTAGAAGGGGACGAAATTAGTACATAATTAGTACCTAATTCTGGCATTGTCACTTTTGGTCTTTTCTAAGCAGAGGGGGTGTACCTTGATATCAAGCTACACACCCCATAACAAACAAATAAAAATCTTAGGAACCGATGGTTTTTGTAAAGAGAAAGTACCCTTCGTTAAGAGTACATAATTAGTACAAAATTATGGCTTATCAACTTTCAATAAATCGGTCTTCTAAGCATGGGTGGATGCAGCTTAGCGCCAAGCCACCCCCTCCCTTTTAAGTGCGAATAACGCCGTTATTTATAAAGCAGAAAATTTTTTAAAATTGGACTATATTAGTACATAATTTCTACAATATCCAAATTAAGTTTCATTGAGGGGGGCGCTGTAGCTTGATTGAGCCGCTCGTCCGTTGCTAGACCACCAGTATACCTAGGGTCGAGGCTCTCTTAGTCGTCTCTTACGGTAGGCCTAGGGGTTACTCTTACTCTCCGGAAACCCAACAAGGTTTTGCCCGGTTTATTGAGGCAAATTCTAGTGCATTTTGACGTCCATCCAAGTAAAAATATCTTATCAATTGCTGTATGGATCGACTTCAAATCAATTTTTAGATACCTATATATATTTCAACCTCCAAACCAAACTTTCCTTAAACTATAGCCCTTAGTGAATATCGCTTAAGCTTTAAACATGTAAAAGTCGCAAGTTCATTAATTAGTAGCTAAGGTTTTAGTTGAAAAAAAATGAGAACGCAAAATTACATTTATTATCTTGTCGGTTTTTAACGCTACCTACCTGTTACTTGGCTGTCCTTTCGTATTTGTAGACACAATTTATTTTGTGTGGCAAATATCGATCGTCAAAGTAACGTGAAAAAAGTGGGATGGGCAACCCTTGGGGAATTGCTTGATTCAGGGAAACACAACTAAATACTTTGTCATATAAAAATGGTTTAATAGCATTATTGAGAAACATCTTATTATATTAATAAACCACTTAAACATAATAGAGTAAAACCTATCTTAATCGACACCTTCTTATAGTGGACACCTCTATTAATGGACGGGTTTTGCAGGTGCAATAAAATGCTAAACCTCTATATAGAGGACGCGGAGCCTCCGAAAAAACGTCCCATTAGTATTATGTGTATTTTATCCTGCCTATAGTGGCACCTTAAAATTTATATTGTCAATGCAGCCAAACAAAATGTATTTAACCAAGATTTTTAAAACTCCATACCATTCCAAGTCGTCCCGAGAAAGATCTTTTGGATTTTCTAGTGATTTTTAAACTTTTGAGGGGTTAGACGAAATAAATTTAGAGATTTTTCCAGTATATCAAAAACTACTTTAGATAATAAGGAACAAAAGCGTTTTGGTTTTACCATTTTGGTGTCGGTTGAAATCTTGGTTTGCTTTAAATACGTTTATCAAAAATGCCGCAAAAGAGAAAACGGCTGTCTTTTAGGTTGATATTATCGAAGGTTTTTTTATGGAAAAATATATTAAATAGTGGACAATTTTCATAAAAATTTTGTCCACTTCCCACTATATATATTTACAAATTAACATAAATGAATATATACAGGCTGGCTCAATAATACTGACGAGTGACACAATATTATAATTATTAGAACTATTCTTTTCCCTCCCAATATGAATAGTCTTCACTTTGGAGACCTCATTCCTTCAATATTATGAGACGTATAAACCTGTAAAATTTATTTTCTTACATGCATTTTTTTGTGTGGATCAGCCTTATTAAAGTCCGTTTCAGCACAAAAATATATTTATGAGGGCACTACGAGGCAAAAAAAACTTAACTGAAGGTCACTGATTATGCACGAAAACTGTTTCCAATGAAAAAAATCCAAAAGAACTGTACCTATTCATTTATTTACAAACTTAATCATCAAACAAAACTTTCTTTTTGAACTTTTATGAACGGATCAGTGAATGATGGTTGGATTCTGGTCTGTTTTTAGCCGCATTTGTTTACATGACCTCCTTTGAAGAAATATTTTTATTTATGGTTTGCGATTGCCATGGGTGTGGGTTTTTTCAGACTTTCGATAGATAAAAACTCCTTTTTAATAAATCCAAAGTTAATCTAATCCTTATTTCATAATTACATATCGAAAGGGTTTTGTGACGGTAAGCATTAATCGCAAAATTCAATAAATAAGGGTTAATTTTGATAAGAGTGGCATATAACATCAAATTCCATTTAGATCCCTCCCCAGGATTCAAAAAAAACTTCTTTTAAATTAAAATTTTCTTCTTAAATTCAACAAAAGATTATGTTAAAATGATTCTTTATTAAAAAAAAATAATTAAAATTATTCTCATAAATCAAACTAGATATGTCCAAAACTCAAGGAAGTTGGTATAAAACACTTAAAACCAACAATTTCACTTAAACTTAGGACCTGTCTAAAATAGGCTAAACCCTTTTAGTAAATCCCACTGTAAAACTTTACTCAGATAAACCGGGTGGCTAGTATAAAGTAGATGAACAATTAAAATGGGATTTAAAAAAAATTATAATGATAATATTAAGTTTATCTATCCCCTTGAATTATTTATTATGTTGATATTATCTAATAGCCTTAATTTCGATGGGATCCTGTTAATTCAGTCATATGCATCACGAATAAAAACTTGTGCACCACCAATAAAAACTTCTCGACCACCTCCTTTAAATAGGTTAAGTGAAAAGTTAGCCTAACAAATATATTTTGTCAAATTATTCTAATGCACTCGTATGCACCTCCAAAAAATTTATTGCAGCTAAATGTTTATCGCTTTGACAAAATACTTACTAATTTTATAAACTTGATTTTTTTTTTAGGGCGGGGAGGATATTAAGCTATTTGCATTAAAATAAAGAAAGTAATATTCTCTGTCGATGATTAATCCCAAAAAGCACATAAACAATTATCAAATTACTATATTAACAATAGAGGGAGGGAGTATCCATTCCAAAACTGTTATATCCATTTTTTAAGAGAGGGGTGTGGGGTAAGACACAAAATGCAGAAATATTACTTGGTAACCTTATTTTTAAAAATCGTAGAAAATTTCATAAAAATGTGTACAACCCTTTCCTCAATTAAATCTTGAAAAAGATTGCTCTTTGTCAATTGTAAAAAATCACATTTTATCTGAAAAGTAAAAGTCATAAGGCAATCTACAGTTGATTTCAAGTATAATTGGGTCACTTTCCATTCAATTTCTGTATTTAATTGTCAAGCTGCCATTTTGAATGAGGTCTGGAGAAAAATTTATGTTTATTCAAAACGTCAGCGTAAGCTTAAAGTTGTTTTTATCAAGTTATTTTTTTCGTGTCGTCACGACACCCACTAGTTCACCTACCCTGCCGTCCACCCACATTAATGTATTTGTGTTTTTCCTGATGTCATATTAACTCTTAAGTTGGACAACTTATATTTATTTGCAACTTTATTAGCTATAGAGTATGTTATTTTAGTTTTTTCTGTGCACATCATGCTGATTTTTTAAGTTGTTTTCCAATTCAGAATATGTTTTTGGGACTTTTGTGTCAATTATTTGAATATCGTTACGCGACAATAGACGTAAACGATAATTAATTGATTGGTTTTTTAGTTTGAGACGGAGTTGTATGGATTTGGAGTTTCTTTAACGTGTATACTGCTGCGCGTAGATTGGCCCATTCTCAAGGAGTCTTTTCATACCAGTCGAAATTCTTGGGCTTGGAATTGAAATTCGACGAAAACTCTACAGCAGCAGGCACGCAGCTGAAAAAAGTAGTCGACTTGTAACACCATGTTTGCTACAAAAAAAGAAGTTAAAGAACCTCCAAATCAAATACTTCAAACGAAAAGAAACTAAAAAACAAAAGATCTTGGGTGGAAATAATGAAAATTCAAACTTGGATGAGCATCCCACAAGGAACACACAAAAGACCAAAGCGAAAAGAGAAATGATTAAACGATGTTTTGCTCTGGGTAACCAGCATGGGCTCATCAGTGGTTTCACTAGTCACCCTCTATCATACATCATTAAAAACCATCATATACTTTGACTTCCAACTTTGAATCTTTCACAAATAGGCATCGTTCCGTACTGGTACCTATCCAAGTTACCTGATACGGATTCGTCCTGGCGTGTTAATATTTCCAGTAGGATTATACCCCTGAGGCAATTAAAACAAAAAAAGAAGTTAAAGAACCTCCAAATCAGTTACTTCAACAGAAAAAAAAACTAAACAGCAAAAGATCAAGAGATCTTGGGTGGAAATAACTTGGATGAGCATCCCACAAGGAACACACAAAAGTCCAAAGCGAAAAGAGAAATGATTAAACGATGTTTCGCCCTGAGTAACAGGCGTGGGCTCATCAGTGGTTTTACTGGTCACCCTCTACCATATATCATAAAACTTATAAAAATTAAATTAAATATTAAAAATGATGTCTTTTGTGTGTTAGACATACATCAATAAAGATGTATGGTAGAGGGTGACCAGTGAAACCACTGATGAGCCCATGCTGGTTACCCAGGGCGAATCATCGTTTAATCATTTCTCTTTTCGCTTTGGACTTTTGTGTGTTCCTTGTGGGATGCTCATCCAAGTTTGAATTTTCGTTATTTCCACCCAAGATCTCTTGATCTTTTTGTCTCATGTGTGTTAAACATACATCATTAATGATGTATGGTAGACGGTTATCAGTGAAACCACTGATAAGCCCACGCTGGTTAGCCAGGGCAAACATCGTTTAATCATTTCTCTTTTCGCTTTGGTCTTTTGTGTGGTTCTTGTGAGATGCTCATCCAAGTTTGAATTTTCGTTATTTCCACCCAAGATCTCTTGATCTTTTGTTTTTTAGTTTCTTTTCGGTTGAAGTAACTGATTTGGAGGTTCTTTAACTTCTTTTTTTGTTTTAATTCCCTCAGGAGCTTAATCCTACTGGAAATATTAACACGCCAGGACGAATCCGTATCAGGTAACTTGGATAAGTACCAGTGCGGAACGATGCCTATTTGTGAGTGATTCAAAGTTGGAAATCAAAGTGTATGATGGTGTTTAATGATGTATGGTGACCAGTGAAACCACTGATGAGCCGACGCTGGTTACCCAGGGCGTAACATCGTTTAATCATTTCTCTCTTCGCTTTGGTATTTTGTGTGTTCCTTGTGGGATGCTCATTCAAGTTTGAATTTTCGTTATTTCCACCCAAGATCTCTTGTTCTTTAGTTTCTATTTCTGACAAATTATTTTGACATACGTATACATATGCCAAATATATAAAAGTGCTGTTTTTAGGCATTTTGTGCCAACATCGTTGTTAGTATCGACATTAATTTGATCAAGATTAGAAATATTAAGGTGCCATTCCTTATATTTTTTTAAACATTCTTACGAATAAAATGTTTGCTTTTTAAATAGCCCCTATATTTTTTTTTCAAATTTTACAAGATTAATTTTTATCAAACAAACAAAGAGGAACTATTAATTTGCACATTTTTATAAAGAACAGAATTTCTGGGATATTCTTTGTCAATTAGTGTCAAGTAGTTTAATATTACTAGCATCCCAAGCACTTCCTGGTTCGTCATTATTTAAAGAACGCTTTGTTTTCTAAAAAAGTTTAAAGTATATTTTAATTAAATCCTACCCATTCGCTTTACCTTGAATGCTACCCACATCAGTCCTTGTTAATTAATTAAAAGTCAAAAACTATCATGGGTTACAGGGTAGGGGTTAAATTTTTATACCTTTAATGTCATTTTGGATCCTTGGGGTGTAGGAGCATACCTTAACTCGAGAATTAATAAGCAATAAACGTGCTCGACACAACGAGACGACGCAACATCGGCTACGATTACTAAGGATAAGGATATGGAAGTAATTTTTAATCTATAGTTTGGGTTGGGTGGGGCATGCTTGTCTAATTTAATTCTAATTTATCTCATTTTCTTAATAAAAGTGTAAGGGTTTTAAAACAAAGAAGAAGTTAGTGTAAAATCTCTGACTTTTAATTTGTATTCTTCAGGTAAGGATGAAAATTCTCAAAAGTTAAATTTTGCTTTAGTACCAAAAAGCAATACCTAAAAGTAGCAACCGATGACTAAGAAAACTTTGACAACAGAACAAAATTAGGTACTGCTCTACTTACTTCGGCTTTGGTTTAGCAAGTATTTTTTTCTACTAACGTGCGGAAAATTCACTTTTCCGCACTGTTTTGCGTGCAGAAAATGCACTTTTCCGTACTAGTGCGGAAAAGTTAACTTTATGGTACTTTTCCGCACTAAACCAAAAATCAAAAAATAAATATATTTCTATATTTTAAAAAATTTTCTCACCAGTGGGATTTACTAAGATCTAAAATAGTACCCCCAAGAGGACTAAATATTTACATCTGTTGGGGGTACTAAATTTTAAAACCAATTTTCAAAAAACACTTACCCATACGGAAACTACACAAAGGTATTGATTATTTTTTATTGTTATTGCAAAATACCACTGAAAAACTGCTTTTTTTCTCTAAGACAAAATGCCCTAAAACTAAATTTTTTTGACAGGTTTCAAAATGGCAAATGGTGAATACGCTAAAAATTTGGAACATAAAAGCTTCATTATCTGTGTTTGAGGTTAGAAAGTTGGTGGTTTTTTAGACCACCTCTGGGGGGTGGTTTAAATTCATAGCCCCCAGAAAGGATTGTTTTGTAGCAATTGGTAATAAGTTCGTTTATAATTTCCATAAGTAACCGTTTTTACAAGAATCAATTTACCTTATTTAATATCCCAAGTTGTTCATTGACCTACAAAACACCTCCAATTTTGTCCAGAAAAACGCCATATTTTAAACCCGTTTTCTGCACAAAAATATATCTATGAGGGCACTACTAGGCAAAACAAACATAAGTGATTATGCACGAAAAATATACCAAAAAAAAACCCAAAACAACTATATTAATTTATTTACAAACTGAAATTAAAACATTGAGGTTGTCTAAAAGCGCACTCAAGAAAACTTTCCTTAGTAAAAGCCCATCCATTTCAAAGCTGTAGAGCTTTCATCAGTAGAAGTTGGTGCAAGCCAAGGTACAAGCAGAGTTAAGAAATCTGAACTCGCTGTTTGTGATTTCAATGCAGCTAATATTTAGAAACTGACATTTCAAAAGTGACAGAAATGTAGACAAAATATGTATTTAAGTTTTTTAATACATTTCATAAATAAAAACAGCTCTTAAATAAATACAAAATTAATCTACTCCTTATTTTATTATTACCCATCTAAATCGTAGTGTGACATCAAGTATTAATTGGAAAAATTAATGAACAAGGGTAAGTTTTAATTAGAGTGACATATAACCCCAATTTTAATTTGTTCTACAGAGTGTTTACTATTTAAATCCCGCGCTAAATTGAAACTTTCTTGTTAAATCGAACAAAAGATTGTGTTAAAATGATTATTCAATAAACAAATTTATTCATATTCTTTTTATGAATCAAACTATGTCTAAAACTCAAGGAGGGTTGGTTTAAAATGCTTGAAACCAAAAATTTCACTTAAACTTAGGACCGTTCTAAAATAGACTAAACCCTTTTAGTAAATCCCACCGCACAGGTCTTAAGCAATTTGGTTCAAATTTAAGTATGTTGTAGCCCTATAAACCCTGACTTAAAAACCATTAAAAATTTGGGGGTCAATCGAATAGGTTGGGTTGGGTCCACAAGGAGACAATAGTAGCCATCATACGCAAGAATTATATACTGATTTGTCATTATCTCGATATTTGGATGATTGTTTTTAGAAAATTGATGCAAAAATCCGAATGCCATATAGATCAACACCTTCTCAACTAAAAGGCTAGTTAAGTCCTATCGCTTCAGTGCCTTTTAGGGTCCTATTGCCGCATATTTTATATACAAACTGACTGGTAAAATATGGATTTTCTGTCAATATGGCCGCGACAGTGGGCCAAAGGATACTAAAACGAAGTTGACTGGCTTTTTAATTGAGACGGTGTTGCATGGATTTGGGGTTTTCTGAGGATGATAAATCCGAATTTTATGTTCTTGTCAAATTATTTTGACATTTGGATAACATATGCCAAATATATATGAGTGCTGCTTTAGGCATTTTGTGCCAACATACATTTGGGGGTTTTTGAGGATGAGAAATCCGAGTTTCATACCCTTTTCTAATTATTTTCCTGACCAGAAAAAGCCGCCGTTTTTACATTTATGTATTATTACAAATCAAATGTTTTATTTGACATGTGTCATTTGTATTTCACCTGAATGGCAAAAAATTAGACAAGAATGTGAACTTCGGATTTATCATCCTCAAAAACTCCCAAATCGATGTATCGCATGTGTAGGTTTGCGCATAATGCCTAAAACAGCAGTAACACTTAACATAATATATGTCATTCGTATGACAAAATAATTAGTCAAGTATATAAAATTAGGATTTATCATCCACGAGAGCCCTTAAATGCATATTGCATTCGTATTTTTGTACTTATTGCCTTAAAACATCAGGTATATTGGATGTACTTTATCCAAATGTCAAAATAATTATAACTATTGTCTCTTTGTGAGTTTTATTTGGGTCCTGGAGAGTCCTATATAAGGGATTGTAGCTCCCAACTTAATCAATTGGCCCCCAAGTTTTTTTTGCGATTTTTAAGTCAGGGTTGATAGGGCTACAACATATTTAAATTAGAACCAAATTAATCGAGACCTGGCCTGTAATTAGTACGTTTATTAACGTACGTAAATTAATGAGATTCTTTTAAACTTTTATATTTATTATTAAATTTTTCTGACAAATATCTAGTTGATAATGCAGAATCTGTGTGTGGGCATGGCGTTTTTTTTTGTAAATGTAAAATAATAACTTTACTTCCTTCTGCAGAATTACCCCAGAGTATTACTCCAAAGTTTATTTGACATTAGACACTTAAAGTAAATATTTCAACGCATCTGTATCGGTATACGTAACGCGTTCGAAAGAAAGTCAAAATACGCTACATTTTTGACTTGCTTATGCCTGTTTCGAACGATGCCTGCTTCTTTGACGGGTGTGATGACAGAATCTCGTTACGTACGGAAAGATGTACGTATCGTTAGGGACCCACGAACATACGCAACGATTTTAATCAGCAGTCCTGTCATCGCACCCTTAAAAAAAGCGGGCATCGTTCGAAACATCGCATAAACAAGTCAAAAATGTAGCGTATTTTAACTTTGTTTTGAACGCGGTACCTATACCGATACGGATGCGTTGAAATATTTGCTTTAAGTGTCTATTAAACGATAGAAATAACATCATAGATACTAATATAAAAATATCGATCTTGATAGTTTCTCCCTTAACTGATTCACGTAAGGGGCCTAAGAGAATGTATTATCTAGGGTTGTGCCTATCAATTTGACTGATTTACCTGACGTTAAATTTCTGTTTGAATACCTAATAGTGTTAAGATTTTGTCTTATGCAGAAGTAGATTATTGCAGGCAAAATAAACCTGAGCGGTTTGCTGCAAATATTTTGATTTTTCTACAAGGGTGGCTACATCCATATTGGTGGATTTTAGTGTAGTAGAAGATCGTTGATGTAGGTAAAAAACAGTAGGGGACTACTGCCCGTTTTCTTTACTCTTGATACTTTTTTTTTTATAGAAACACACTATCCTTCATCAAAAAAATTATCTTTAAATAGGTTATGACTGATGCAGTCAAAGGCGCTTGGAGAGGTTACAGAAACTTAACAATGTAAGGTGTTAAAAAATCTGAAAAGAGTCGTAAAAATATTAAATATAAGTAATATTCATGTCAGTTTTGACTTTCCTTGCCCCTAATACTTTGACAGCATTCCTACGTACGCTCGCATTTAACTTGGTTTAAGCCTCTAAATTTTTAGTGATTTAAATGCTTTCAAGGACTGACAGCATCAACTTTATCTTCCTAATGTGCTAAAATGTGCTTCAGGTTTAGTCTAATATTTAGGTGCTTAAAACTCAAATCAAAAATAGTGTATTTTCTTCAAGTTTTAATTTGTATTTCGTAAAGCTTGCGTTGCGAAAAAAAGAGCAACATTAAAACACGAAGGCAAAGACCTTTTAAAAAATTGTACATAGCCACTTACCAACAGGAACATTACAAGAATGTCCAAATATTAGCTATATTAGTAGAGTTTCCGAAAAAAAATGATACATAATATTTCTTTAATAGTATGGCTATACACAAAAATATAGTATCTGACTTACAAAGTAAGCAAATCAAACTCAATATTGAGAGGAATTCAATATGAAAAACCAACAATTTACAAGGGCCATTTGCAAATTAGAAGACGAACTACTGCACAAAAATAAAACGATTACCCATTATAAACAAGTTATTGAAAAACATGTTGTAGATCCAAAGCAAATAACTATGGTGACATGTGAAACACAAACAGAATATTGCATCTAGAAGGGGTCTTAAATAACTTGCTCAGTGAAAGATCTTGTATAATAGACGAAAAGAAAAGCCAAAATAAACAACAAACAGTTAAAAAAATAAGACATACTAAGAATGAACTTACAGATTTATAAAGAGAAAACAAAAATTCAGTTTATACGTAGATCTAAAAATCAAACAAAGGAAAATTTCTTCAGAAGATTTCGTGACCCAGTTGTAATTTTTTGCTTTTTTAAATTTGTTGGAGGAGGTCGAAAAAAAAAACTTATTTTTTTCTCTTGTGTCGACATTTTGACTTTTATTAGGTCATACTCAGGACAAAAAGTGTTTAAATTCCTTTTGTACAGTCATAATAATCATAGGCATCACTCGATACCGAGTATGATTTTCCTCTATTCTGTATCGTCGCTATCTGTCCCTTCCTTCCACAGTCCTGATACACCCAGTCTCCGGCAGCAGCCGGGTGTTGTTGGTCATTCATTCTTCGATTTTGTCGCTCCTTTCTACGTTCTCTCTTTTCCATCTCTAGTCTACGTCGTTGCTCTTAAAAAGTTTGTGCTTCCTCATGGACTGTTCGGCGCCATAAAGCCCTATCGTTTGCTGTGGTCTCAAAGTTGTTTAAATCGACGTGACCCTTCATCATATTGACTTTGAGAACGTCCTTGTACTTTTTTAGTTGACCTCCTTGATTTCTCTTTCCCTCCTTCAGTTGTCCATAAAATATCTGCTTTGGGAGACGTGTTTGTTATGTTAGTTGTTCTGGCTTCTTCTAAAACCCTTATGTTTGTTCGTCGGTCTTGCCAATTTGATTCTCAGTATTCGTCTTAAACAACTTTGGTGATATTTTTCTAGTCGTCTGATATGCCTTCTGTAGGTGGTCCACGTTTTGCATCCGTATGTTAGAGTTGGTATTATAACTGTGTTGTAGACACGAAGCTTGGTCTCCGCATTGATGTCGTGATTGTTGAAAACTCTCTCCGAAAGCCGTCGGAACGCTGCGCTAGCACATTTTAGGCGATGCGGCGATTGGTAATGTCCCACGTTCTGCAGAGGATGGCCATTTATGCAAATGTTTGGAGCTTGGGGATTCGTACCTGGTTCTGTTTGGTGAAGAATTTGCGTTTTGGCAAGATTGACCTCTAGGCCAATGCTTTTATAGGCTTGGTTAAATGCGTTGATTACCAGCTGTAGACCTTCCTCTGTATCGGCCATGACGACGTTGTCATCGGCCTACTGCAGTTAGATTACCGAGATCGTCGAGACCTTAGTTTTTGCTCGCAGTCTGCCTAGGTTAAGTAGGCCACCGTCGAATCTATATAGAATTTCCACTCCCATGGCATGGCACCTAAAAATAAAGAGAATAGGGTGGGCGCAATAACACACTCTTGTTTAACGCCTGTCGTAATCTAAAATGACTCTCCTGGTCCATCGTTGCTCAGGACTGTTGCATTAAGATTGTCGTGTAGTAGTCTAAGAATTTGAATGGATTTTTGAGGGCATCCAGCCTTTGCCAGTATTTTCCAAAGAGCTAATCTGTTGACCGAGTCAAATGCTTTGACTAGGTCTATGAAGGCCATGAAGAGAGAGCGATTTTGTTCTCTAGATTTCTCTTGCATTTTTCTGGCACTGAAGATCATGTTAACTGTGCCTCGATTGGGCCTAAATCCACACTGTGTCTCTGGCAAATTTTGTTCAGCAATCGGAATTAATCGGTGTGATAGTATCCGCGCAAGTATCTTTCCAGCAACAGAAAGCAGAGATATACCTCTGCAGTTTCCACATTAAGCCTTGTCGTCTTTTTTGAAAATGGTAACTGTAGAGGCGTCTCTGAGTTCGGCAGGAATGGTCCCAGTGGTCCAAATTTTACTTATTAGAATGTGTATTTGGGAATTAAGTGCGAGACCCCCTTGTTTATAGAGTTCAGCAGTGATACTATCTGTGCCTGCTGACTTGTTATTCTTTAGTTGTATGATTGCCTTTTCGACCTCCTCTAATCTCGGAATCTCACTTAGGTGTTGTTGTGTAGTTTTCTCTGGAATTTTATCGAAGATGTCATTATCGACCTGAGACTCTCTGTTGAGTAGTTCTTGGAAGTGTTTCTCTTTAAGCAGTCTTGTTCCATCTTTGGATCGTAGGGGATTGATACCTTGTAGCTTGAAAGAAGGTTCTGGTGTTGTTGGACTCAGCTAGTTGTTGCATTTCGTGTGATTTTGTTGTCCACCATTGGTTTTTTAATATACGTGCTTGCCTTTGTACTTCTGCTTCGGCTTCTTGATAATGCCTTTTTTTTTAGAGTTAGGGTGGCTTTTCCAAGCATTATGGGGTTTTCTCTTCCTCTCAATAAGGTCTTGAATATATTTATCGTGCTTATAAAATCAGTCTCCATGTTTTCTTTGTGTGTAGCCGACCGTTTCTTCGGAAGCAGATTGCTGTCTTTAACATTATCCAGTGATCGTCAATATTCTTCGGATATTCTAAAGTACCCAACTTTTGATTCAGTGAGACTTGGAGTTTTGTTCTGGTTTGATCATCTTTAAGGCGTTCTACATCGAATCTTCTTCTGATTTACTTTTTTTGACAGCTACTTTTTGGTGGAATGTGCAAGTTCATTTTGGCTCGTATCAGGCGATGGTCTGTCCAGCAGTCGTCTGCACTCGTTATTGCTCTTGTAATTTTTACGTCTCTTTGATCTCTGGAACGTACAATAATGTAGTCAATCAGATGCCAGTGTTTTGACCACGAGTGGTGCCAGGAGGTCTTGAATTTGTCTTTTTGTCGGAAAATTGTATTTGAGATTATGAGGTCATATGCCGAACATAAAGTTAATGGGCGCAGTCCGTTTAAGTTCATGTTTCCAACACCTTCCTTGCCAATGACGCCCTTCCACTCGAGCATTGAAATCACCTAGGATGATAAGTTTATCAGATTTAGGTATGGCTTCACTAAGTTGAGAATAAAATTCATCTTTTTGGTTTTCATCAGCTGCAAGAGTTGGAGCGTAGGCGCTGATTATAGTACCGTGTTGGTGGTTGCTAAGGTTTAGGCGCAATGTCATCAATCTTTCGCTTATTCCGGATGGAAATTCGGTTAGGTGGTCCACAATCTTATTTTTTATAGCTAAACCCACTCCATGAATACGTGGTTCATCTTCTTCTTTTCCTTTCCAGAAAAATGTGTAGCATCCTCCGTGTTCTTTAAGATGGCCTTTGCCTGCTCTTCTAGTTTAACTGAGAGCAGCGATATCGATATTATATTTCCTTGTTTCACGTGCCACTATTGCTGTTCTTCTTTGTGGTCTTGTGTTTGTGTCTGTATCCATAAGTGTCGGATATTCCATGTGGCAAAGTTCATTGGATTTATTTTTCTTTTGTTTTGACTGCATGTGGTGTACCCACTGGATGCGGTTGTTCAGTTAGGCAGTTGTTGGCTGGCTATGTTTAGGGCATCTTTTATAGCCTCTTCCCTTTTAGGGTGAGCAGAGTGGGTCCTAAATAGAGCTGCTCAGTCACGGATGCAGAACACGAGTTGCTCTACAACCAATCCTTGAGCAAAACGGCGATCACGCTTCCGCCGTTTTCCTGCCGGTTTGTCACTAAGAGCTTCCAGACTACACTGTCTTGCTCCCGTCGCAATTTGCCGATTGCCGAAAGACTTTGGTGTACTTGGTCTTATGTGTCCTATAAAGTATAGGATCTCAGACTAGAGAATGCCTGTGCGAGAATTTTATTAACGTGGACATGCTGATGCACAGTCAGTAAGCCCACGGTCCCTAATAACGAGTGACGACCCAATAAGTCTCTCGAGATGAGGCCAGCTGATTGCACGATTGAGCACTAGACTCGAATTGTGGACGGGGGCGCCCAACTTCTCATAGCGGACAGATTCATGCCACAGTGGCCTGATCTGAAAAGGAATTTAAACATTTGTGTCCTGACGATGACCTAATAAAGATCGAAACGTCAACATAAAAGAAAAAATAATTTCCTTTCTTTTTTCCAACCTCTTCAACAAATCCAAAAAAGCAAAGGAAAATTTCTTTAGAATGCCATAAGGAACTTAACAGAACAATCGACACCCTAACGACTAAGTTTTTTTGATGACTTTTTACCGGAACTTTTTCAAAAACAAGAAACGAAAATCACTGAAAATATAGACCTTAATAATGCTTCGACCCAAGACTTGGCTTGCTTAGACAAAATTGTGGAGCATGCAGTTGTTCAAGAAACAAACATTAAAATAAAACAAAAATCAAAGAACTTTTAAAGAATTTTTATGTGTAGCAAAACAAGGTACGTCTTTTTCTAAACTATTTAAAACCATTTTTTCCATTTCCAAAGGTTGAGTAAGTATGAATATATGGGACAAAAACCACCTCTGGAAATATTATTGGTAAGTCGTTACCCCAACCTGACAGTGTACATAAGTTACATACCTGACTTTTATGACTCATTGAATAAGCATATGAGATCATAAAATATTTTAAACTAACAATAAAATATAGCTCTACGTCCAGAACCAGAAATTTAGTCATTTAGTACCTAAATATAATACTGCCAAGTTATTTAATTAATTTTTATATTAGACCAGGAAAAGACTCTCTTTTAATAATCAATCAGGTTAAATCTCTATGAAATAATAAAATAATAAAACCTCCAAATCAGTTAAATCAACAGAAAAGAATCTAAAAACAAAAGATCTTGGGTGGAAATAACGAAAATTCAAACCGGGATGAGCATCCCACAAGGAACACACAAAAAACCAAAGCGAAAAGAAAAATGATTAAACGATGTTTCGCCTTGGGCAACCAGCGTAGGCTCGTCAGTGGCTCCACTGGTCACCCTCCCCATACATCATTAAAAACCATCATACACTTTGATTTCCAACTTTGAATCACTCACAAATAGGCATCGTTCCGTACTGGTACTTATCCAAGTTACCTTAAATTTTATGTTAACCAATTTAAATGTTAACTCATTTAAAATTTAAATGTTAACTCATTTAAAATTTAAATGTTAACTATGTCGTCAATAAGGATTAAAAAATAATTTGAACCATGGATAACACAAGAAATGAAAATAACTTCCTAATTTAAAAAAAGACAGGCTTCATAATTCGAAGCTTTTTGTTTTAAATTTTGGACAAAAATATACAACAATTCGTTTAAAAATAATTTAAATTAGTTGTTGTCTGAAAAGTGTTTCTATAGTTTATATTGTGATATTAAGATTATTTTTTTACCAAGCTTTATTTAGTGAGTTTTAAGAAATGGGGTCATTTAATTGCACACTTCACTTTTTGGTCGATTCCAAGAAAAAAAAAATTCTTGAATTATGAGTTTTTGTGTTTGTGCCATCAAGCACTATTATTTAAGGTAAAAATCAAAATCTTCCATATATTCCGGCCGATAAACCTGTAAAAAAATGCAAAAATTTCTCAAAATTAAAAAAATTACATTTAAAAAAAAATTAAAATAGCATACAATAAAGCATTGAATTTTAAGGAAAAAATGGTAAATAAACTTTATTTTAGCCAGTTTAGTTTTTTCGGGAAATTTTTTCAAATATATCAAAATTTGTAAAAATTGAAGTTTATGCACCATTCACTAAAAAATCAAAATTCTAAAAATAATTTTTTTTGGTTCTATAGAATCTTATGCTGAGCAGAAAAGTTTCATAAAGTTTTTTTGTAGCAAGTACAGTTTTCTCACAAAAAAAATCTAGTGTGAAATTCTGCAAAAATTGTCAATTTTATTGGCCTTTTTTACACCAAAAATAAAAAACCAAATGCAAAAGATAGATGTGTCCTTTTTCTGCCAGCTAGCATTAAAAAATAATATATCATCATCATCATAGGCAATCACTCGGTACCAAGTATGATTTTCCTCTATTCTGTATCGTCGCTATCCGTTGTGCGTTTTTTGATGGCTATGTAAGCCAATTCTCGAGCCGCACGCCCTTCCATAGTCCTGGCACACCCAGTCTCCGGCAGCAGCCGAGTGTTGTTGGTATAATATATATAACTCGATTTACAATAATGTTCACTTTGTCAAAATGACATGATTTGTCCATAAGGTTTATTGGCTAAGCCATAAAAACTAAGAAAAAATTAATTTTTAAAAACATCTGAGATTTTTTAACGGAGTTAAACTAACTGCATTATATACATAGTCAAAAATAATTTTTGCTATTTTGGTGACCATATTGAAATACAAGATGGCTACTACAAAAGCCAAAATTATTTTCGATTATGTATAAAATTTACCTTGTTTAACTGAAATCGGTAAAAAATCACAAAAGTTTTTTAAAATTAATTTTTTCCTAGTTTTAATGGCTTAGCCAATAAAACTAGTCCTAGCTGGTAGCTAAGGAACCGACCATTTTTTCAGAATTTCAAACTAGAATTTTTTTTATGAGAAATGTGTAGGTGCTACGAAAAACTTTATGAAACATTTTTTGCTCAACGTAAAATTCTATAAAACAGCCAAAAATTGGTTTTTAAAAAACTTGATTTTTTAATGAATGGCGCATAAAATTCAAAACGCCATTTTTTGCAAATTTTAAAATATTTTAAAAAAAATCCTAAAAAACTAACAAACAAGTTTATTCGACATTTTTTACTTAAAATTGTATGCTTTAATCTGTTCTATTTTTTTAATTTTAAGAAATTTTCGCATTTTTTACAGGTTTATAGGATTGTACTCTCTAAGATGTATATGGAAGATTTTGATTTTTTTCTTAAATAATAGTGCTGGATGACACAAAAACAAAAAAACATTATTCAAGAAATATTTTTTTTTCTTGGAATCGACCAAAAAGAAGTGTGATTGTAAGGTTTTACTTTAATAATGTCGATGTCCACATATATAATATATTTTTTTTTATACTGGGACTTTCCATCCATTACAGGATCAATGCCCAGTGTTAGCGAAGTTAAAGACAAACACAAAATATCCATGCACTTAGCCGGGATTCGAACTCAGGACCTTCCGTGCGGCAGACAGATACGCTGCCCACTGCGCTACGTATATGTATCAATGGAATAGTAAAGAATTTGAATTTGAATTAGACAATATACCTGTATTTTTGATTGTATCACTAAAATAAATTTAATACAATAATATGTCTATCTCAGCACTGCACACTATATTATCTGATAAAAATGAAACAATTTTATTAGAAACAAAAGTTGGAGCTGTCGAAATAAACTTTTATTTACGCGAGTTTTATGTGAGCAATTAAATTTTATACTTTTCAGCCGTGCTGTTTTCATTTGCATGTTTCGCTGCAATAAGTTGAATAACTTTATCACGAATTGATGTATTAAAAAGATCAACAGGGAAAATGCTTAAACTTAGGTCAGCATTTTCTTTTTAAGTTATGAGCTAAAAACAAACTATTTAGTAGTCCAATACCAATATAGTAGTTTTTACAACTAGTGGCTAAAATAGTGCTTTTTTTACAAGTGTTGGTTTAAATAACGAGCGCAGCAGAAATAACAATGCAATTACTAGGTAGTGACGTTCATTGTTGTGAAATTTTAATCTTTGACAGTTTGATGTTTTGACGATGTTTTTAAAATATGTTTTCGTAAATACTTGGTGAAAAATGGTGGAAATGGCTTAATTTTTAGGCAAGAATAATTAGAGTTTTTAAATATTACTATTTTCCGCTATTCCTCTTTAATTTTGGGTAAAAAATGGAGAGAAATCTTTTTTGTCCCCTTGAAAAAATTGGTAACTACAAAAGCCATGCTTTAGTTAATTGCAGACAGTTATGTAAAATCATGTTTTTGATGCAGGTATAAAAAAAAAAATCTTTTTATATTCCCGGGACGATTGGATTTGGAAAAGACCACGTTTTTCCGTGGAACCGAATACGTTTTTAATGCGATTCACTTTTAAACTTTTAACATAAACGGGATACAAAAAGCAAAATGATTTTTTTTCCATCGCCCTGTTCAATCCCTTCTTTCCAATCTTCTTGGAATTCAATGGGTGTCATATCGAACTAACTGATTAAACTTGCATTTTAAGCAAAAACAAAATAATAATGTTCTACTCGGATGTTACTGCCAAAAGTGTGTGTTTGTGCTGTAAACTTAATGTCTTAAAATACTAGTAGTACTAGCACATCATACGCAAGTTTTAGAGGTAAGAAAAACATACCGCCCTTGCAGCCTGCCTGATCTCTGTTAGATACTTCAGTATACTTCTTGCGCTGTCACGCGACAAGTGAAGACGCTATCGAAAGATACTTCCGCTCGCAAATTGTGATAGTACGCTTTTAAAGAAAAAATCTAACAAAAGAAAACGGGAAAAGCAAATGGATTACCTAAAGAAGAAAATGAGGAAACTGGAAAAGGAAAGGAAAAGTAAGCGTCGTGATTCAAGTAAGGAAGATATAGGCAAACTGTCAGTTTTAAACAATGGATTGAGACAAATATTATGCTTTCGGCTAATATTTCTTGGCATAGGTATGTTTATTATGTGCACACACATTTGTTTTTATTACTCATAAAAACTTAAACCCTGCATAATTTCTGACTTATGCCCGCCAAATTAATCTCAGTAAAAAACTTCATATGTTTACTTAAAAAATTATTATTAGCACGTCGTTTTTCATATTATTATATCTGACGACGAATTTGGCAGTTAAGTCTATAGTTTCTCCCCAGATTTTAAGTAAAAAAAAGTATAACTGGCAATGTCTAGTTCTTTAATTTTTTGATCTTTTGCCAGAGTGCACAGGGAAAACTAAACACCAGAATTAGCTGAAATTTTGCAGGGGTGATCATTTTTAAGAGCATAACAAAAATATCTGAAGGATTTCTCAAAATTCTCAATTATTTTTTTCCAGATCGTTTGATCATTATTGTCGACTTTCCAAAATTGTTCAAAAGTTAGTTAATAGTAGTATCTTATATCTTGAGCTATATTCAGTTTGGATTTCAGTCTTGTTAAAACACTCATGATACAATATTTAATCTTCTTGATCAAATCTTTAACGCTTTAAACGTAAATGAGTTGTCAACACTGTGTTGTATGACTTATGTAAAATTTTTTATTGTGTAAATCATAAAAAGAAACTAGAAATATAGGGACTTAAAGGAATTTCTTACAACTGGTTACAGTTTTATTTCGCAAGAAGAAAGCACTTTGTAAAAATCGGTTGCTCCCGTTCTTTGAATCAAAATAAACGGTGTTCCTCAGGGGTTCGTGCTAGAACCTATTTTATTCTTGCTTTACCTTTACGATATTTTTAGTCTACCAATAGGAGCCAGTTTCACTGCTTTTGCTGACGACAATAATCTTTTCTGGCGGGGTTTAGATGCAGAGACTGTTAAAAGGGTGGTTCCGGGGGACTTGAGGATCATCAAGGATTGGTGTGATTCAAATTTGCTTTGTTTTAACGGTAAAAAGACCAATTTGATGACAATTAAGTTTGCAATGATTTACTTTCGGATTCTTAAGAAATAAAAAGCAAGACGTTTGTAAGTTTTTAGGGGTTTACAATTATGACCGGTTTAAATTTTCTACACATAGGTATAACCAATCTTAACAATAAACTAGCTAGCGGATGCTACGCCAAAAGAGTTGTTTCAAATGGGATTGAATTCTGCAAAAATGCAAACTTACCGGGATCATTGCAAGCCACTGTGTGTCAAACACAAAATTTTAACAGTTTTTTGCATATTTAACACCTAGCGGATTATCTTAGAGAAATACAAAATATTAAAAAAAATTAGGGAAAATGTAAAAATTTTGTGAAGCAAAGCTTATTATAGTTTAGACTTTAGACTAATTTTTCTCTGAATAGTCTTAATTTAAAAAGTGTTGTATGTCCTTATACAATTATTGTAGTTTTATATACGTTGTGTTTTTAATTGTAATTTTAGTATTTTATTTTGTGTTGTAGGTTAACCGGATATGTTTAAATTTTTTTTAAATTTTGTATTATTTTATATTATATTTCTCTTTATTATTTTTTAGTATATAGAGAAAACTTTGTCAATGAATACTTATTTCGGAAAATAAAGTATAATTCTATCTATCTATCTGAAATCAAGTTTCTAATTTCCAACTGGAATATTTGACTTTCTAAAAACTATTTTGCATTTTCCAAATTACAATTTGCATTACCTGAAATATAATTTACGGTATATTATATGTAATTTGCTCTTCTCATTTGTAAGTATTTTTTTCTAAAATTAACTTAACATTTTTAAATTTATTTTTTATTGTTCAAAAATCAATATACTCTGTTTAAAATTAAATTCACACCACTAAATTTTATTTTATGTTTTTTAAATCAATTTTTCCACATTAGCCGATAAACTCCTTTTGTTTTAGTGTTATTTCCTCGACCTTAACCGCGTTATTGGCAGAAAACTAATGGACTTTCTGTCAGGTTTATGTGAAAATGGCGGCGTAGGTGGACTAAAGGATAATTAATTGGTATTAGTCGATCGGCCTATGTGGAGAGGGTACCGTAGAAACACGTCTGGCGCCAAGTTAAATATTGACAAACTACTTGTGGTTTTAGACCTTTTTCTCTTATGGAAAGGCCTAGTTATAATTATTTCGGGTCTAGATTTTTTTAAATAGATGGCAATAGTAGTACAAAAATTCTAAATTTGTCATATCTCTCCCTTATCTCACGCCAGCGCATAGAGGCGAATTTATTGATTTTTAGTCAAAAACGGCAATATGGCGTTTTTCGAGGATATTTTTATGATGCCTTTGTTTTTTTGAAAAGAAAGGAATTATTACAAGCCACAGGCTTTTATAGTATACGATGAGTAAAATAAAGTCTAGTATGAGGTATAGTACAATCGTATATCAATTTCAAGCTATGTTGTATAAAATATTAGAGACAACAGGATGATGGGGCAACCCAGAAAGAAAAGCAGGTAAGTTTTTTCTATTTTAGTAAGTAGGTACCAAAACAGCACAAAAATATTATACCCATGGTCAAAAAGTATTGAGAAGTTTGGTTTTACTTTGTAAAGAGGGACTAATCTTCTGTGTCTTTAGTGCTCCTACCTATGCATTAAAGCATTGTATGATAAGCTGATCATAAAATGATTAAAGTGAGCATATTTTATCTAATAAAATAAAAAAAAACCTGACTATCCCAGTACTTAGAAATGTTTAAAGTACCTACCTTAAACTGAGGCTTAAACAGAAGTCAGGCTTAGTTTTCTTAGTATCGTACGAAGTCTACCCATGGCATAATTAAATAATTATAGTGTATTGCATATTCATATATTTTTTTTCATTCTTTTTCCAATATGGAAAAATGGTCCATTAATTTGGCCTAGTCTCCCTTCAAAAAATTTTGGTACTTTACCAAAACTGCTCAAACTAGGGACTCCTGATGATGGCATTCTGAGCTTCCAAAACATGTCGGTCATAAATTCATAAAAAAAATTACACTCCAGCTGGTGGTTACCTTGAGAAAGACCAATTTGTTTGATTTATTTATATTTTTAGAAATTTAATGTATTTATTAATGTTATTATTTTAACTAATTACCTAACATTTATTTTATTTCTTTTTATGGTTAAAAGAGGCGATCTTTAATTCTTAATGAAGTCAATGTTATCAGACAGGTTAATCTCACACCAAAAGCACGACATTTCTATAGGAAATTTATTTATAGTAGTAAGAGATAGCATATGAGCAGTTATGTGCAATAATTCCAGAGAAGATTAGCACTCGCAAAAAATGCTATTGTTCATTACAAAGACATTATGGAGAAGGTAAATAATGCTACTTTTGCATTTATTATGTGCCAGATTAGAGTACAGCAGCAGAAACCTAAAGCCAGAAGACTTACTTTAGAAGAAAAGATTCTCTCCCTCAGTATTTTTAAATCCAGGGGTAGGACTTACAGGCTATTGTCTAAGATTTTTGCTTTACCAAGTAAAAATTTATTTAAAAAACTGTGAAGTTTGCAGGAGTAAACTTATAAGTTTTGATAATGATGTTGACAATGAACTTATTGATGCTTTGCAGTATAAAAACTGTAAGTTGACAAAACCAGGAACATACTTTAATTTTTTATTTGGCAACACACAAATTTTTATTATATTTTTAAATCCCTAAAGTGACTGTAATAATAAAGTTAATTATAAGGTGTTTCTTCTGGTGGAGTAAGCAAGTTAATAAGATTTGTAAGATTTTCTAAAAGTCTAAAAAGAGGAAATTATTGCGATAAATAAAAAAAAACAGCATTTGATAAATGGCAAGCCAAACAAAAAAGATTTGGAAAAAAATAATGTTTTCTTGCTTGAGGCTTTATTGAATTTTGTGTACTAAATTATTATTAAAGGCAATTATTCTCGGAATTATCTGTAGAATAATTTTAACAATAATTATTTCTAGGTAATTTATTTTCTTTTTAAGTAATGTTTACCTAAATTTTCACTATAAGGTAATATTTTATGTTTTTACTTATTTTACCAGGTGATTCATTATATTTTTCACCTCTTCTTTACTCACATAGCATTGGAGGGATAACAAATGTTAAACTTTGTAAAAAAGAGAAAGCAATTCTTTTGATTTATCTTTTAAACTTTTTTTGTTTTTTGGGCATATTGTGGTCCTTTTTGTTATGTCAAAAAAAATTAATATTACATTACATTTGTAAAGTATTATTGATTTTTTATTTAAAAATCAATATTCTTATTTAGTACTAATTTTTTGGTTATAATATGTGGTGCTCCATCTATTCGTATTTCACTGAACTATTTCTATGTCGGGCGCCAAGGTCATAATTTGTTCCGTAGCACAGTACAGTAGATAACATTCTGGTCTGCCAGCCAGACCAAACCCAATTTTTTTTCTATGAATTTAAAGGGGCTCCAAATTCCTAGCAACGGCGACGCAGCGGCGCGCTCGAGCACGCACAAGTGAATGCAGACAACCCCACCAAACCACTTTTTTTAATATTGGACAAAAAACATTGCCTGTGGCGCCATAACATCAATAATTGTAACCGGATTGAAAAGGTGTAAAAAGAACATTTTTAAAACATAGTTTTCTTAAAATTTTCGCCTGCGGCACATTTATGACGTGATATTATCTCAACTCAACCCCCCTTTCCAGCTAATTCAATTTACTTTTTTTTAATATTTTAGAAAAAAACGTGTTAAAAAAATTGCTAATTTTTTTAAGCTCGCAGATTGGTTAAGTTGAATCTCGCCCAATTGATTGTAATTTTTGGGTAATGGTAAAAAAATGCGTGTGCGGAGCCCTTGCGAGGTGGATTTAATGAGATAAAAGGGGGAGGAAAATGAAATTATTGTAATTTCATTTTTTAACAAAACCTCAAAATTTTCGATAAAAATGCGAAAAATCGTAATATTATTTTTTCTTTTTTTAGTTTTCATTTTAGCAAAAATAATTGCATTTTCACGATTTTTTTTAAATATATCTCTCTCTGTGTCTTTAATAACTATACAATTTTTTTTAGATAAAAAAGTTAAAGAAGTTGTGAGATATAATTTTTTTTTTGGTCCAAATTAGTTTTTTTAATCAAAAATTCTAATCAGGAAGATTCTCGTAGTATTTTTTGACATTGCTCACTTTTTTGTTTTGACATACTTTTTGGCAAGACAATAAAAAATTATAGTTGCAGTTAAAAAAATCAAGAATCGATTACACCGCAGATTCGATTATACGGAAAAAAATATGAAAACGCTTTGTTTTATTGTTTGACCAAAACGTTATTTTTGTGCAGTATATAATCAGTTGGTCTACTGGTACCACAGCCATTCTAATTTGCCACCAAACTCATTTTTGAAGATAATTGTGTGGCTCGTTTATAGTTTCCGAAAAGAACTTTTTAAAAGCATTATCTTAATTTATTTAATACCCCAAGTTGTTCATTTACCAGCATAACGCCCTATAATGAACCCCTTTTTAGAGCAAAAATTATATTTATAAGGGCGAACTGATAGTGCGCGAAAACTGTACCAAATGAAAAAACAACAACAAAAAAATTGTATTTACAAGTATGTAAATTTAAAAGCCCAATCAACAACACTTTTCTTACAGCGTTTCAAAGAAGGAGCTTTTATCAGATGTTGGTGGAAGCAAAGGTTAAAAGTTCGAATTCCAAAATAAAATAAATATAATTTTTGCTCTAAAAACGGGTTCGTTATAGGGCGTTGTGCTGGGCAAAATTGGAGGTGTTCTACTTGGGGTATTAAATAAATTAAGATAATCCTTTTAAAAAAGTTCATTTCAGAAACTATAAACGAGCTGACTTCCAATCGCCACAAAGCAGTAATTTCTCGGAACTATAAATTTAAAACACTGCTCCAGGCGTGGTTTAAAATATCAAAAATTGTATATCCTTAAATAAAAGTAATAATGTCTTTTGTGCCAAATTTTTGGCATTTTTACCATTTGCCTGTTGAAAATCTTTTAAAATGTGTTACTTTTTTTTCTTAAATATATCTTCTGTATGGATAAGTTTTTCTTTTTTAATTGGTTTCCAAATTACGTACCCCCACAGGTCTAAATATTTAGGACATAATTTAGATCTTTTTTTTACTAAAAACACGGTTCCATATTTTTTAAATTTATTTTCTTTTACTTCAATTCCTAAAACACGTAAATATATCCAAACATTTTATACTACAAAAGAAAATTTTATAAGACCCTTCTATATAATATTTAGCACCAAGAACAAATCGATTCTTTAAATAATATGACAATCTAAGAATACTACTAGCACACTAAATTTTTCATAGAAATAATCAATAAAAAGGCTTTTAGTTTTCTATTTATACCTAGCCAGAGTTTTTTTTAATCTATCTGTATGAAAAGAAAGTTATTTTCTGATAGTGACCCAAACGTTTTAAATATTTATATTTAATGACTCTTATCGTAATTATGAAGAACAAAAATAGTGTTTTACATATTATATACTACAAACAGAGATAAAGGAAAGCCATTTAAAACAATTATTTTAATTGGAATGACTATGACGCCAATATTAATTTTCATGACACTGTATTGGAAAAAGACAAAATAGAACTAAATAAATGGAAAATAATTTTTAGATGCCTTAGCTGCCATATCTAAGAAGTACACTCAAACTAACAAAAAGTAGATTTGTTGTCCGTGAAAAATAAATAAAAAGAAAGATTAGCGGCATATCTGACACACACTTTGCTTTCAATTCATTACGACCAGGCTTCCAAGATCTAGTGGATAGTCCAGAAACCTACAGATCTGTTTCATCCTTGTTGGGAATAATCAGGGTAACAAAGGATTGTACCTGGCGTATGAAGCATAACATAAGCAACCTCACCCAGTGAATTTAAACAAGTTTCGTCGTTCAAATAACGCGGGCTGTTGGTATGGCTATATGGCAACGAAAAGCAAAATGCAGTTGCGATATGCCACGAAGCTTTCTTGTTATTTATTTTTCACGGACAACAAACCTACTCCTCTGGAGTGATTTTTGTTGAGCCTTAATACAGGGTTCCTAAGATTTTCCTTAGGGATAGGATTTCAATAAACCAAAGAGAAATGGCATAGAAAGTTCTGCGCGCACAAAAGAAACAGGTATATTGAGCAATGGTGCCAGTTTGTTATTATCTCCGGACTGCTTTCATGAGAAAAAATTGTCGCCACCCTTTCATTGTGAGCATAAATCATAGTTGCAATAATAACCGTTGACAAGATGTCTGCAAATTCCGCTAGATGGCGGCGACACCATGAGATGAATTTAGATGTTTTCAGGTCCAAACCACAGCTTTTTCTTGCTTAAAGGAGGCGGCAGGGTCTGAGCGATAAACTCGTGAGGTTGTTAACATTAGAAAGAAATATCTTCGCTTTTAATTAAATTTCTTTTCATTCTGTTCTACTAGTGACATCTATCCGGAAACGGCCAAACCATGCAGCTAGCACTAGCAGCCAAAGAAATCAATGAACGGCGCTGTTTTTCCTGCAGAGCTTTTTGCTTGCGATATTATTGATTTTAAATAAAGCTGGCCCTACACTACATTTGATATTTTCGAGGTGTTTTATGACATGCTTTTGATTGTAATACCCAAAAAGGGGTGAAAAGATTTATTTTGCTCTGTTTCTTTACAAAAAACGTTTTTTTTACGAAAAACTTGAGCTCTGCCACTTTTTTTATTTTTTTTTTCAACTTTCTCGAAATTTTCGTCATACCGTAGAAAAAAATTATTTCCCCCATGGTCATACTCTACTTTTATTCAAAAAAATTTAGAAACAGAGACAGGATCAGTTTTCCTAAAACGTTTCGAGTGAGAAGATAAAGGGCGCCGCAGGCAAAAATTTTTCAATTAAATTAGCCGAACGCAAAAATGTTAGAAAAACAAAGCACGAAATAAAAATGGCGCTGCTTACAATTTTTTTTCAAAAATTACGTAATTTCGGGAACGCAAAGAAATAGATCTAAAGAGTATAATTTTTAAGAAAAAAATATCAATTTTCTCGCTCTCCACCACTGGGACTACAGGGGCCGTCCACAAATTACGTAATGGTCATAGGGGGGAGGGGGGTTACAAAACGTTACGTAGGGGGGAGGGGGGTTTTCGACAGCGTTTGCATTTGTGTGAAGCTAAGAAAATTTGGAATGAAAATAAGTGAAAAGTTTTTTTTTTTGGGGGGGGGGTAGTGGTCTTGAAATCGTTACGTAATATTATGGGAGTGGCGTGCCAAACCGTTACAAAACATTACATAGGGAGGGGGTCAAAAATTGGTAAAATCACCGTTACGTAATTTGTGCACGGCCCCACATCTGACTGTTCCTCCTTTTTGATTTCGAATCAAAGTGCAAAACCCGGGTTGGACGTTCGAAGGCGTCAACCCATCCTATTTGCTTGATAAAGTTTCTACGGAAATATCTCAGTCGATTTCTCCGGCCGTGTATGAACGCTTTAGGTTAGGCATTTGCATGTATCTCAGTCCCCAGCCTGTAAACAGCGCGTAAGGACAATGGTTACAAAATGAAAAGCCGAAAAATATTTTTTTTACGATATCTTGCATCAGTTTGGTATTAAAGTCGAAAAAAAACAATTTTTATTCCAGTCCTAAAGGTATGAAAATGGAAAACATTAGAAAACAACAACCTGGAATGGATTTACTACGTGTAAGATGTAGTGACAACATCGCCCCATGCCCATCCTTTTCTGCCTAATGTGCTTTTCCGTTTGTCTGCGTCTTATACACGGCTGTTTGCCCCCCTAAGGATTTGCTTAGGAACCCTGTGTAAGGCGACGTAGTATAAACTCCAATTAGGGGTAGAGTTGCGGCGAACGTTGTATTTTGAACGGCCTTCTGTCAGTAACCGGTAAATTTTCGCAGGTTTCTACTTTTTTTTATCCTGCTCGCAAATTTCATTCTTATTTACTACCGTTAGATTCTTGTCGTCCTTTATTTCTAGGGCATAAAATTTTGACTTTTCCGTCTATATATATCTATAAATCAGTGTTCTTTGTTAAACAAAATATCGTGGGTCCCGGGCCACGAGGGAATACCAGGGAATGAGAAAGAGAAAACCCAACTGAAGTCGTCCTGGAGGGAAGAGCGAGAGTGCAGACAGTCCAAACTCTTCGTGAGTGGACCAGACGCAGCCAGAACTAAATGGCTCCTGGGAAAAACTCGCGAGGACATTGGATTGTTAGTACGAATGCTGACAGGGCATAATCTGCTGCGCAAGCACTTGACATGCATCAAAGTGTTGGACGACTCCGCCTGCCCAACATGTGGGTGGGCAGAGGAATCAGCGATGCACCTGTTGATGATGAGAGTGTGACGGGTACGCCAGATTGAGGCAGCAGACGTGGGGTGCCCCCACAACAGAAGAGGAGGAGTTACACTCTCTAAGATGGGCTAACGTACTGTCCTTCGTAACGAACTAAAACAAAGTACCAATATTAAAATTTTTAAAAACATGCTGCGCAAAGTCCTAGAATCCAAAAACTACTCTATACAAGACTTTTATAATTCTAGTCATTAATGAATATTTTATTCAACATATATTTTTATAATGTCTCTATACTTTTATTTTTTTTTACGTACTTATTTTAATGTCAGATGCCTGTATTTTGATGTATGCTTGTTTTATATCCTTTATTTTTTTACTTACATTATATTATGTATGTCTGTAGGTCAGTTTGTGTAGATATAGTGATGTTAATATAATGTGTTGTACCCATCAGTGGCATGAATCTTTTTTTTATTTTTATTCTGCATTTAAAAGATGAAAATGTTTTTACTTAATCTTTCTTTTGTTATAAAAATTATTTCATGACTATTAATGACGTAACCAATATCATGTAATTTGATCAAAGGTTGAATAAAGAAACTAACTAAACTAACTAACTATTGATATTTGCATCCTTTAACATTTTGCCTGTTGCTTTATTCCGACAGGCGGCGCGCTGCGTATAGCCGTTATTTAAAAGACTGAAGTTGTTTGAATTCGCTGGGTGTGGTTGCCTATGTACAGTCCTATATTACCCTGATGATTCTTAGCAAGGACGAAACAGGCCTATAGGTTTCTGGACTATCCATTAGATCTTGGAGGCCTGATCGTGAATTGAAAAGCAAAATGTGTGTCCGAACCTTTCTTTTTAAACATTATCGTTGCATTAAGAACAAATACTAGTCATTTATGCAACGGCCGCTTAAATGGACGAGAAAACGACGCCACTCCGTTGTTAAGAATAAGAGTTAATTTGGCAACCCTCCAACAACGTTTATTTTTACTGGAATATTGTGGGGTTTCTAACGACCGCAACGACCGACGGATCAACGACGCCAAAACGTTAATAATTAACTAGAGTTAATTAATTTACGTTCTTTCAAAGTTTCTCTTTACGAGAAAATAGTCGCCAAATAATTTATGCAGTTGCGGCCAATTTAAAAATTTAACTGTAACTGACCACTATAGAGGGCACCTCCTTAGTCGCAAAACGGTTCGGTTTTTAGTAAACCAAGAAACGACTATTGCCGCTATACTGTTTTCTTTTCCTGATTTGTGCCGCTACGCTATTTCTGTAAATCGTTAAATAATCTTGTTTTCGTTTGCTGGACTTTGATGATTTTTTTAGTTAGTTTTAGTAATTTGTGAGTATTCCTCTAGACTGGCTACAGTTTAAAATAGGTTTAAAGCATTTTTGAAATTTTCAGTATTATTAAAATTAGAAGAATTGAAGGCTCGCTTATTTTTTAAAGCTAAAATATCCATTTTTAAAAGAAAAACTAAGGCACTTTGGTAAATTTAGGGGATGGGAAACTTTAAAAAGCCAGTTTAATGTAAACTAACATTCACTGTTTTGTTTGAGTGTTTTGTTTGGCCAATAAAACTTGCTATTGTTTTCTATATTCTATTTCTTTTATTTCGAATCCCACTTTTGAGCACCTTATAAGGTTACAAGTTTCTTACAACAAACAGTGACAGTGAGATTTACTAAGATTTAAACTAGTACCCCCCACAGGTCTAAATATTTACACCTGTGGGGGGTGCTAAATTTTAACACTAATTTTCAATAATCACTTACCCATACATAAAAGACATAGAGTTATTGATTATTTTGTATTAATATTGCAAAATACCACTGAAACACTGACTTTTTTTCAAAATACACCATATTTTAGGATAAAATGCCCTAAAATAATTTTTTTTTGACATATTTCAAAATGACAAATGGATTCGCTAAAAATTTGGTACATAAAAGCTTTATTATTTGTGTTTGAGGTTATAAAGTTGGTGATTTTTTTTAGACTACCTCAGGGGGGTGGTTTAAATTTCTATTCCCCAGGAAGGATTGTTTTATGGCATTTTGTTCGTTCATAATTTCTTTAAGTAACCGTTTTTACAGGGATTAATTTACCTTATTTAATATTCCAAATTGTTCATTACCCAATAAAACACTTCCTGGTTTGTTCAGAAAAACGCCATATTTTGAACCCGTTTTCAGCACAAAAAATAAATTTATGAGGGCACTACGAGGCAAAACAAACATAAGTGAATGTCACTGATTATGCGCGAAAAATATACCAAACAAAAAAACTCAAAACAACTATATTAATTTATTAATAAACTGAAACTAAAACATTGAGGTTATCTAAAAGCTTAGTCAAAAAAACTTTCCTTACTCAAAGCCCACTCATTTCAAAGCTGCAGCTTTCATCAGTAGAGGTTGGAGCAAGCCAAGGTGCAAGCAGAGGTAAAAGATCCGAACTAGCTTTTTGTGATTGAACGCAGCGCTAATATTTTTAAACTGACATTCCGACAGTGACAGAAATGTAACAAAACTTTAAGTTTTTTGATACATTTGATAAATAAAAATACCTTTTAAATAAATACAAAATTAATGTACTCCTTATTTTATTATTGTCCATCTAAATAGTTGTGTGACATCAAGTATTAATTGGAAAAATTAATTAACCAGGGTAAATTTTAATTAGAGTGACATAGAGCCCCAATGTTAATTTATTCTACAGAGTGTTTACTATTTATACCCCGCGTGGGTTTAAATTTTTTATTTTATTTTTCTTTTAAATTGAAAATTTCCTCTTAAATCCAAAAAAAATTGTGTTAAGATGATTATTCAATAAAAAAATTTATTAAAATTCTTCTTATAAATCAAACTATGTCCAAAACTCAAGTAAGGTTGCTTTTTAAAATTCTTAAAACCAAAAATTTCACTTAAACTTAGGACAGTTCTAAAATAGACTAAACCTTTTTAGTAAATCCCACTGTGAGTGTTTAAAAGTGAAAGTTTAAATGAAGAAAACATTTCAATAGGTAAGTGAAGTCTATCTCCTTAATTGTGCGAAACCTACGAACCCTGAGAAAATTAACATCTTTTAATTGAGCGAAATACTTGTAAAATCTTAATATCATGGAAAATATACAATTTTTTCTTGCCATAATTGTTATATAGTTACTAATTGGTGCCCAACGTCATTTAGTAACAAATTGGTGTCCAAAGTTATATTGTAACATTTTTTTCTCTCAAAAATGGGAGCAATGAGTTTTCTTATTTAACTCATTGGTCATATGGGTACGATTTTCTCCTTTTTACTCTATGCGTGCGAACTTTGTGCCGATAAGTTTACTTTGTTAAGGGTAGCTAGGGTTGCCATATTTTTATTTTTAAAAAGCGGGAGTTTTGCAAATTTATATCTTACTTACTTTTATGCTTTGTGTTTTGCAGTTTTAACCCACAATAAAAAAACTGATCCCCGACCAAACGCAAAGTGTTAAAAAATGTTCTTCACCATTATTATTATATTATATTTAAGGTAAAAATCTGAATCAGAGCCGGACGTAAAAGTGAAATAGAATACGTATAATCAAATAAAAAATTAATATATTTAGATAATAAATTAGAAAACTGTAAATTATTTACGGAAATTTGTTATTGCTGTGAACAACAAACCGACAAAAAAAATGATAAATTATTGTACACCATTTAAAAATATTTTTTGTTGGATTTAATTTTTTTCAAAAGTGTTTGAACTCCCTTTCTTAAATATTTCACAAATTCGGGACAGTAGTAGTAACTAGGGGGCGGCCCAAGACCTGGCAAGTAGGCCCAATCGGTCCCTTTTTACCTTACCCCAGCCCAGCCCCTAATCCACCACCTGTACCGCTTGTACGGTAGTGGGCTCTCCGGACCTTCCTGTTCTCTTCACGAAGTCCAGTACTTTGGCCCACCTGAGAGCTCGCAGGTCCTCTGCATCCAGGTTTGGTCGTCCGAGTACCTGATGCCTCATCCTTAGGTATGCATCGCACTCCGCAACGAGGTGCCGGGATGTCTCCTCCGCCCTCCCGCAGGCATGGCAGATGGAGTCATTCTCGACCCCGATGCGAGTCAGATGCTTGTTGAATCGGTTGTGGCCGGTCAGTATACCTGTCAGTAGTCCAATATCTTTTCGTGAAATTCGGGACAAGTAAAGTTTTAATTATATTTGACCATGAGTTCTTGTTCCAATGTTCCATTCTGTTATCTAATGTTTTGTCGAGCATTTGTCCATGACTTGTTGATTTGATCGTTCACATTATTCGAATATAAAAAGTTATGTCTCACTGAAGATCCCTAACAACGGTGAAACACGTGCATGCGTCTAGTCTCCAAGTCGCACCCGGTATGTATTCTTGTGGTACTCCGATGTATTTTGTAAAGTTCGTTTTTTTGCCATCGATTCATCATAGTAAAAAGCCCGACTGCTGAATGGACTGTGTGTCTGAAACCACTCAGTGGTAGAACTAGTGGAGGAGGCCAAAAATCCAATAGTTTTCTGTTGGTAAAACTCTCTTTTATATTTATATTTAACTCCACTATGGACATTTATAATTTATTTCTTTTTATGTTTTTCAATAATTAGCTTATTCCTCTCTTTTTGCCAAGTCCTAATCATCAAACTCATTGCATTTGAGTGAGGTAATAAAAAGCGCAAATCTTCCAATTTTTGAAAAATTAGGGCCCTTGAATTTTTTAAAGAATAAAACTCACTGATCATCAACAGGTTTCTCTGGTAAGTATGAATCGGAAAAAAATACTTTTAAAAGTATTTATTTATCAAATAATAGGTCTTTATCAAAAGGAATGTGGAATTGCGTGGATATATTCAAAAATTCTTTCAATCCAGAGCACTCGCCTTTGGTTTGCATATTACCATCTTTTTGTACCTTATGTGAAAAAGAGTGATAGTATTATTAAATTTCTGAAAACGACTTAGAGATCAAAGAAAGTGTGAAAGGCTTGGTAAAAGACTACGTTCCAAATTTATAATGCAAGAAGAGGGTGTGTTATTAAGAAGACTGTGTAAGAATGCTGAGGAATGTTCAAAAATGGAAAGCCATCTCGCATAATTTAAAAATCGGGAAATTTTTTGCATCAGGCGGGAGGAAATTCAAAAAAGCGGGAGACTCCCGCCTAAATCGGAAGGATTGGCAACTCCAAGAGTAGCCCATAGATCACGTTTTGACTTGTTGTCATTCTGGTAAATTCGTTTTTAAAAAAATATTGTAAATCTTTTACTTTTTAGATGCAAAAAATTTTGGAATACTTCATTTGTAACATATTTTATGAAAAAAGAAATAAAAAAAATATAAAAATAATAATTTTGAACAAAACAAAAACTAATAATTTTAACAAAAAAAAATAAAGAATCTAAAAAAAAATAAAAATTAGAAAAAGTTTTTTAAGTTTTCTTTCTAAAATTATTGATTTAGCAAAAAAAAAGTTTGAATAAAAAAGATAGCCCTTTTGAATCTGAGTTCAAATTTCGTTCAAAGATTCCATTCCGTTAAGTAGTTTTTGGGTTATGTTAAAATAACTGGTCAAAAAAAGGGTTTTTTGGGTTATATTTGGGATTCATGATATTACATAAAACCTCAAGAACTTTTTGCAGACAACCTAAATTCGTTGAATAGGCTTAGTATATCAAGTTTTAACCACTTGTTATTTTAGCACGTGCGTTTTTAAACAAATATGCTGATTTCAATATGGCGGAAAGTTGTATTTTTAAAGTATTTATAAGCTTTTTATTTTTTACTCGATTTTGGTAAAACAAAGTTTAAGATACCTGGCTTGTAATATTTTTATGATGAAAAAATAAAAAAGTTATAATTCTTACACAAAAATATAAAAAAATTTTTTATTTGTTTGGTATAGTATTGGTCTACGAAAACAAAGTTCATATAAGAAGAGTAGCTATTTTGACGCTTAGTTCAAATTAGTAGAGTAGTTTTTGAGTTATGTTAAAATAACGATAAAAAGTGGGTGTTTATGGGCTGATTAATTTGGAAAGTAATCCAAACTTTTCAGTGGCAATTTGAATATGGCGAAACGGCATTTTTTAAAAATATTTAATTATTTTAAAATATGGTTTTTCCAACAATATTTGTTTGTAATAAATTAATAAAAAACTAAAATTAAAAATAGGTTGTACTTACTAAGGAAATATTAAAACAAATGTAAACTTTCGAAACACAAAACAGACTCTCTGTTCAGGTACTATACTCCATTATTTACAGCGGTGTCTCCAATTTTAAAAAAATATATATTAAAAAATTTAAAACATTAAATCTAATTTTGTAACTTTTCTCACCTTTGTATATTTCTTAAAAAATATTCTGAAGCAGTGCTTGTTTTATCTTTATCTTTCTTTTGACATATTACGCAGAAACACAAATTAACTCTCTGCATCTATAACTTTGTTACTCTTTTAAAAGTTTAGACACAATAATGGAAAATCACCTGACTCTACGCATGCCTCTAATTTCCTGCGTGGGCCGCCAATTATTTTTAGCATTCTGATATCAAATAATAAAAAGCGATGGGCGCATTATAAGAAGTTTGGCCATGTTGATTCGGTAAATGTATGTTATTGACTATATTACGACTGTTCGCTAGAATCTGAATTCACTGTAGAGCATAAAAATGCAAGGTTAAGTATATCCAACCCAACTCGACCCAAGCTACCCTAACATTTCTGTGATATATGGATGGACATTGTTAGTTTTAATTTGCGCCCATCGGTTTTATTATTATTATATCAGAATGCTTAAAATTATTTTCTACCTTTTAGTGCACTATATATTTTTTTTTTATATAAAATTATTTTTTTATTTTTAAATTTGTACCCTATATCGTCCATTTTGAATCCGCTATATTGAAATATAATCTTATCAAAATTTCATAATCCCCTTCCTTAAAAACCCTCGTATTCCAATTTTGATTGAAATCGAACAAACTAACTCTTTTTCTCCCTATACTTATTATTCCACCTTGAATCCGCCATATTGAATTTTCAAAATCTGATCAAAAATTCTTATTCCTTGTCCCCAAAAACCCCCGTAACAATCAATTTTGGTTGAAATCGGACAAACTTCGGCGTTTTCCCCCCTCCACTTCCCTGGTAGGGAGGAGAGGGTGCCTAATAAAACCATATTATTGTATTGTCACCGGAACTATAATCGCATGCTAAATTTGAATTCAATCGGAAGATTTGACCCGAACATACATACATACATATATAGTGGTGACGTGAAATAAAAGCTTGTAAAAAACAACTTTTCGCGCGTGGTCTTTCTAGTGACAAACAATTTATTTTTCCATTGAAATAAATGGAATATATAAGTGCATCTATAACTTTGTTACACCAAAATAAAGCAAAATGTTTACTCGACAAGTTTTATTTAAAACTTTTTTTTAAATTTTTCCTTAATATTACTGTAAATGGCTTCTGAAAATAAATAACTGCTTTAAAAAAAAAACTAAAAAATAAGTTTTTTATTTTTTGTGAGAAAACAAAGCGAACTTCTGAACCTTTTACAGGGAACAAATTTAACGTCTATTTCCACTGAATCATTTGCTGCCATTTTCGACTCTCTATGTTAATTTCTAAGAAAGTTACAACGTTTTTAAAAGTACCATGCAAAAAAGTGGTGGGGGCAATAACTTAAAAAAAAATGCATTTGCCAGAATGACAACAAGTCAAAGCGTGATCTATGAGCTACCCTTGACAAAATTAGCTTATCGGCATAAATTTAGCACGATTTGCATACGAACCTTTTTTCGATAGACAATTTCTTTAAAAACCGACAAAAAAGTATCATATTAAGTAAAATTCTTTTTAAATTTTCCATAATATTCTGGGTGTCTAAAAAATAACGATACAGAAAAGCATCTTTTTGATGATGGCCGCCATTTCAGAAATACCCCACATATTACCTTTTTCTCTTACGGTTATTAAATAAAATGGCAAAATCATCTCCATAAAGTTTTTGTCGTTTTATTTAATCACAGTTATAGAAAAAGTTAGCGTATTGGGTATCAGAAAAAAATCCCTATTCAATTTCGACAAAACGTACAGGGTGTCTAATTTAAAAAAGTAACATTGCCATCCCAGCTCCATCTCGAAAGGAACTGGGGCACGAACAGCATTCAAAGGGATGCTTTTTTGTCTGTTTTGAATTTTAAGATATTTAGGGATATCGTTACTTTTCAGAGACCCTGTATATGGTGTCTTTGTCGCCGCCCAATGGGTTTTTTTACAAAGATTTTGAAAATTACTGTGACCATTTTAGAGAGTGTTTCTTACGTTTTTCTTGGTGATATTTTTGGTTGAAGAACAATGAATAATTGGAGGTAAGTTTTAGGCACTGTTCTATCGAATTTTTTAACAAAAATAGTTGAGAATTTAGTCAAGTTTTACTAGATCAGCAATAAAAAGTAAAAAAATGTTTATATTTGTATTACAGGGGATTCTTAAAACGTAACAAGGATCCTTTTAAAAGGACGGTATTAATAAATGATTAGGTTTTTCAAAGTTTGCATTCTTGTTTTAAGAAACCGTTAAAACTGCATGAGCTCTTGGAAGAAGCGGAAAACATTGACGATATTCCTAATCCCTCTGTTGGAATATACAGGGTGGATTCTTTAAATGGAACGGTGCTTCTAGCGGCTTTAGGAAAGAGGTTTTAAAAAAAGCTAAAAGCGAATCTATAATGATTTTTTACGGACTTTCCGCCTATAAAAAAAAATTTGGGACGCCCAACTGGATGCCCAGAGCCTACTTATTTATCTATTTACTAACCGGAATAAAGAAAATACCACACAAGGACATTATTGGCTGCTCATTTGGGGGCCCTTACTGAAGGCCCAGGGCCTACCAACATTTTTTTCATGAGGAGGTACCACTTATATATCTGACAACCCATGTGTTAACAACTTAAAAAAACCTTTTTTTTGTCGTTAAGGACGGTTAAGTGAAAAAGAAAATCGAGGTGTGCTTTGAATCTATTTCCCTTTTATCTAATATGTAGTGAATTTTAAAAAAGATAATTAGGCTGCGCCGCCTTGTGTGGTAGTTTCTTTATTCCATTTAGTTAGGGTTGACAGATTTCAAAAAAAATTATTTAGTGGAACTTACTTTTTAACAAGTTTTCGAAAAAGGTGCCGCAAGCGGTACATCCTCATGGAAAAAATGTGGGTAGGCCCTGGGCCTTCAGTGAGGGCCCCCAAGTTGACCGTCAATAATGTCCTTGTGTGGTATTTCCTTCATTCCACTTAGTAAATAGGGAAATAAGTAGTTTATTTTGAACAAAAAAATAAGTTTTTAAAAATTTTTGACATATTAGCTGACAGATGTCAAAAAAATAGAGCGTGAAATGTCTTTTTTTAGCAAGCTTTCCAGAAAGTTGACACAAGTGGTACCTTTTTATTTAAAAAAAAAAATAGTTGGTGGACCCTGGGCCCCCAGTTGGAGGCCCCAATTTTTTTTTATCATGGGCGGAAGATTCAAGATTCAAGATTCCTTTATTGGTGCTAAATATGCTTGCGCACTTACACAGGTCAATAAAAATAAACAATACACATAAAAAAAAATAAAAAAAGCAACTAAGTGTACTTAAATCAAATTAACTGGCTTAAGTTATGTTAAATAATCTCGACAATACTACTTTAAAAATGTTGTTGATGTTGTTTTTAACGTGTGTTGCTATTGTGATTTTGACTGTGTTACATAATCCGAAATATTTTGTCTAATAAATATTAAACAGAGCAAAATATACTGACAAGGAAATTTAAGAATGTTTAAGGATCTAAAAAAATCAATGCAGTCCTTCCGATACCTTAGGCTAATAATGCATAACACAACATGGAATGGATTAATCCATAGTAACATGTGAGCAAAGTTTTTGCGAAACAGATTGCGAGAGAGATCTCAGTAGGTATGTATTTTTGACAGCAATTCAGCAAGATATTGAACATGAAACTCCCATGTTAATTTAGAGTCCAAATATACGTAGTTTTTATTAGAGTGAAGGTCATTTTATCTGTTTTCTGGTCATTCAAACTTAACCTATCAGACAAAAACCACCCTTTGATCAATGAAAAGGCTCTTGATGATATGTTATTGAGTTCATCTAGGTGAAGCACGTTGTCATTTGCAAATCTTAGTAGGAAAGGCTTTAGCAAAATCGTTGACAAATATTAAAAATAAAAGAGGACCCAACACAGATCTCTGAGGAACGCCGCAGTATACTGGCAACCCCTGGGAATCAACTTCCGCCATTGTAACGTATTGCATTCTATCTATCTATCTATCTATTTATATTAAAACCGTAAAAAAGCAATTTTCCTAACAGTATGTCATGAGACACGCAATCAAAAGTCTTACTCAGGTCAAGAAACTGTGCAGAAACATACTCTCCATTACTAAATCCCGCATTGATAAAATCAACCAATCTATTAATTGCACTTCCTGTAGACATATCTTTACGAAATCCAAACTGTGTAACACAAAACAAACTGTTTGTTTCAAAATAGTCTGTTATTTGATTTTTCAACGCCTTTTCAAAAATTTTCCCAAAAATTGATATTATAGTTACTGGGATTATTGACATCGTTTTTTTTGTGCATAGGCAAGACTTTAGATATTTTAAAAGCATCTGGAAATACGCTATTCTCTATACATTCATTTAGCAGCTTGGTTAATGGAATAATAATAATATCTTTAATAGAGTTTAGAATTTATTTGTTTAGGCCATATACCTCTTTAAATTTACTGTTTTTTGGGCTTTTTATTATATTTCGGACTTCAATAAAGTTAACTTATCGGAAACTAAAAGATAAAACTGGTCTTAAAACTGGGCTAGTGGATGTATTTTATAAATTGTTAATTACTTCTGAAGCGATGTTTGTCAAGAAAGAATTAAATATATTTGGTTCAATAGTAGTTTCTGGATGTTCTTTTGGTTTTTTACTTATAAAAATAAATAACTAATAATATGACATGACTTTTTGAGAATTGAGTCCGAAATGAATTTATCATGTGCATCCCTTTAAGCTTTTGATAGATTTATTCTGTAACTATATTTACATTGTTTAATGGAATTTTTAAGATTTATTTTGTACAATGCATGAAGAAAATTTAAAATATCTCGCTGACGGCGCAATTCATCTGTAAGCCAATTGATTTTGTATTTCGAAACCACCACTGATTTTTCTGGAAAGACTTGACCCATGATTTGTGTGATAATAGAAAGGAAATAGTTTGGCGTTTCTTGTGTCTTTAAATTCAATGATCTTATAAAATCAAAGTTAATTTCTCTTAACGTTACATTAAGGGTATATAGTCCAATTCACGTAATAGGTCTATAAAAAATTATTTTAGAAGATTTTGGTTTATGATAAGAAATTTTAAACTGTATTGCATCGCGGTCTGACATATCAGGATCAACTACAAAACATTTAGAGACAGACGGGTCAAAGTTTACAAAAATATTATCAAGACAATTCATTTTCTAGTTCTAAAATTATTGAGAAACCTATAACCAAAAGAACTGAACTATGTGTTAAGCAAAACTTCTAATTTTTCTCCAGTGTGAAAATGTACGTTCAAATCTCCTGTTATAATGGTATTTTTATTTCTCTTACTAAGTAAGCACAGCAGTTGTGACAAAATCTCCAAAAATGTTTCAAAATTACCACTTTTCGATCTATAAACTGTAATAATTTGAAGAAAATTAGAATCCAAAGCAGAGAATTCTGCTTCTATTTCAATTGACAACTTTCTAATTTTAGTACTCTCAGAACAGTCACCTATGATCTCATTAGAAACAAAAATGTCGGCCCCCCCACGAATGTGATCTTTTCGATAGAAGTCTGAAACGAGAACATAGCCCTCAATTATGCTATTAACTATTTTAAAGCCACGCAACCAATGTTCATTCAAACAAAGAATATCTATTTTATAATCACTTAAAAACAACTCTAATTAATTCTCTTTATTTTATAAGCCTTGTATATTATAGTGTAAAATATTAAAATTAAAGCTACTCTCTTTATTTGTTAGACTATTAAAGATTCGTTTTTAACTTTTTTAAAACCTCTTTCCTAAAGCCGCTAGAAGCACCGTTCCATTTAAATAATCCACCCTGTATATTTTTCCTACAGAAAACGCCAATGAAGATGTCACAGGGTGCTTATTTTTGACTGTCGGGGAGGTATAGGGAGCAAAATTCTCCCGGGGAGCGAATTAGGAAGTTGTCAATATTAAGTGATATGTCGAGGGAATGATGTGTTCTCCTAGTTCAATGTAAGAGAACTCAGTCAGGAAGTAGAATAACCCTTTAAAACTCGTTATTAATTATTTTAGTACTTTTTTTGTTATTCTCTAGTATGGCCCCCGAGAGCGCTTACTTCTCTCACTTTCAAGAATAAGCACCCAGATATTGATTCTGGTGACGAGGATTATGTAGTATCAGAGAATTTACCTGGAACTCAGTTAAGAGCTGATGTCGAGATCATATGATACAGTTTCAGGATGACTCCTCTGAGGAAGACAACGTACTGGCCCAACTTTTTAAAATTTCGAAAAGGTTAAAATTATGCTCGTGGGTGGAAACTGATTCTGGTCCTTTACAACATTTTCAATGGAGTGAACAATGTGGTCCATCAAACATGCTCAATCCTCTTGAACTTTTCGATAGCGTTTTTTTAATAAATAGTCCAATTCACGTAATAGGTCTATAAAAAATTATTTTAGAAGATTTTGGTTTATGATAAGAAATTTTAAGCTGTATTGCATCGTGGTCTGACATATCAGGATCAACTACAAAACATTTAGAGACAGACGGGTCAAAGTTTACAAAAATATTATCAAGACAATTCATTTTCTAGTTCTCAAATTATTGAGAAACCTATAACCAAAAGAACTGAACTATGTGTTAAGCAAAACTTCTAATTTTTGTCCAGTGTGAAAATGTACGTTCAAATCTCCTGTTATAATGGTATTTTTATTTCTCCTACTAAGTAAGCACAGCAGTTGTGACAAAATCTCCAAAAATGTTTCAAAATTACCACTTTTCGATCTATAAACTGTAATAATTTGAAGAAAATTAGAATCCAAAGCAGAGAATTCTGCTTCTATTTCAATTGACAACTTTCTAATTTTAGTACTCTTAGAACAGTCACCTATGATCTCATTAGAAACAAAAATGTCGGCCCCCCCACGAATGTGATCTTTTCGATAGAAGTCTGAAACGAGAACATAGCCCTCAATTATGCTATTAACTATTGACTCCTCTGAGGAAGACAACGTACTGGCCCAACTTTTTAAAATTTCGAAAAGGTTAAAATTATGCTCGTGGGTGGAAACTGATTCTGGTCCTTAACAACATTTTCAATGGAGTGAACAATGTGGTCCATCAAACATGCTCAATCCTCTTGAACTTTTCGATAGCGTTTTTAATTCCGAGATCATTGATCTAATAATTATAATTACTTACACAAATATGTACGCTGTGCACAGAAATATGCCTACCGATTTAACTTTTAGAGGAAACAAATATTTTTGGGGGTTCGTTTGCTTAGTGGCTACTTGGTGCATCCTTACCGGTACATGTATCGGGAAAATCGTAATGATACAAATAATAAGTCCGTTACCATTGCTATATCAAGATACCGTTTTTCATACATAATGAAAGTCACTTATTTTTGTGACAACAACAGTCTAGACAAAAATGACAAATATGCAAAAAGAAGACCGCTTTTTGATTTACTCAATAAAATGTTTTCGGAATTGGCACCATTAGAGGAAAATCGTGAGGCAAGGATTCCATACTATTTATAAGAATGAAACTATTGAGATGGGGTTATAAGTTCTGGATAGGTGCGCTTCGAGTGGGCTATATAGAATCGTTTTCTCCATATCACGGTGCATCTGCCAATTTGCCAAAAAATACCAATATTTGGGTCTTGGAACTTCTGTAGTTTTGCGTATGCTGGTTTTTTGGAAGATCGTGGGCCAAAAACGAATACTCATATATTTTTCGATAATTATTTCATATTACTGCATCTGCTCAATGAGCCAAAAACGTGGATTATGTGAAACAGCCACTGTAAGATAAAATCGCCTTTTGAATTGCCACTTGAGCTCTACTTCGGAGATGAAAATTTAAGTTCAAAATGGATTATGACACCGGTATCGTCGTATGTCGTTGGAATGACAACAGTGTTGTTACACTGGAAACTAATTGCGGTATAGTGCAACCCACGTCTTTGGTAAAAGTTAAGGCAAAAAGAAAAAAAGCCAATCAATGTTGAACAGCCATAATAAAGATCCATAAGGCCAACAAATATTCACGGAAAAAAATGATATTTTTCATTATTTGCTCAGTTTGGATATGGCAGCTCAGAATGCCTGGCACCTACACCGTCTTCAAGGAGGCAAGTTAGATCAGGTTAGTTTTAGAAGAGTCGTTACCACAACGCTTTTGGAGGCTAACTAAAAAGAATAAAAAGAGGATCTTCAAAAAGAAATTCACAATCGCACGCATTTTCAAGTTCATCGTATAAACGATTCACCATAGAAACTGCAATTCGTCAAACCAATTTTTTTCCGAACCTTATTTCATCAAACCCATTCAATAAAAATTCGAAATTTAACAGACCCGTTTTTAATCGAACCATTGTTCATCAAACTCATTTAATATTAAACCCGGAATTCGTAAACCCCGTAATTTATCAGAAAATTTTTGCTAAATTGATTGCGCATTTGCCAATAACACATGAATGCAAGACCGGTGAATGCAATTGACATCTATATAAAAACTATTGAACGCAACCTGTACAAGTATGTGCACGTAACAGCGACAAATGCATCCAAACTCCGCGCCCCCTGCGTGTACGCCTCCGGTTCATGTGGTATTGGCGAATGCGCAAATAATTTAGCAAAAATTTTCTGATAAATTACGGGTTTTATGAATTCCGGGTTTGATATTGAATGAGTTTGACGAACAATGGTTTGATTAAAAACGGGACTTATAAATTTCGAATTTGTTATTGAATGGGTTTGAAGAAATAAGGTTTGGATAAAAAATTGGTTTAACGAATTGCTGTTTCTAAGGTGAATGATTTTGTAATTGAAATTTCTTTTATTTAACGAGTTTGGTTTTGCACATTCTTGCCCAGGCAAGATGCGGATTCTGCCATAAAAAAGTGCAATTTAGATGTGATATACCGTTACCTCCAAAACACTGTCTTAAACATTTTCACACCGAATAACTTTGTTCTTTTAGTAACTATTTTATAAAAAAAGTTAACTTTTCTATTTCACTATTTTTAGTCCACCATACCAATTTGGTCTGGCGGTCTGTTGTCCGTTGTCTGTCTGTATACACGATAATTCAAGAACGCCTTTAATAGATTTTAACGAAATTTGATACAAAAATCCTCTATCGGCTGACCATGAACCTATTAACTTTTGGGTAGGGTGGTGAGGAGTTGAAGGGGGGAAAAGGGGGATAAAATATTTAAAAGAATTGTAACTTTGGAACAAAAGCAAGTAGCGATATACGGTTTTCAGATTTAAGTCTCCATGAATATGGACTACAAATTTTTTTTGTAAAGTCCAGATTTGTGGGAGCTTTAGTTTTTGAGTTATTTGAAAAAACGTTAAAATATATAAAAAAATCATAACTTTACAACTAACGCAGCTAGTGATATGCGGTTTTCAGATTTTTGTTTTCATAAATATTACACAAAAATTTTGTTATAAAGTTCAAATCTTTTAATAACTTTGATAAATATTTTGCTTCGTCTCAATTTTTTTTAAAGTCTTCGGAAACACTAAAATAGCACTTTTAACAACTATTGGCGGCTTAGGGGCTCAAGCTCCACCGCCATCAAATATCAACTGCTAAAACTCTAATTTTTCTCAAAAATTAGAATTAAGAAGGACCACATTTTTTACATTTAGTATTTGTTTCTGTGTTGGAGACCAAAAAAATAAATAATTTGTAATTGCGGAATGTAACTAAAACTGCATTTTAGACGATTATAAAAAGTTTTTTAATTGCTATTGTTTTGCATAAAAACAACTTTGCGTGGTCTATAAAATAACACCATATCTGCTTGAAAACAAAAAAAACACTTCAAGGCAAAACTTTTTAAAAGATTTTGCCAATATTTCATACTTAATGTTTTCCAAAGTAAAACACACAAGACGTGAAAACCTGAGCTTGGTAGACGTCTTAAATAACGTGAAATGGCGACATAAAACAGGTAAAACTTTTGCGTTTTCAGTGAGCGGAGAACATAAACATAAGCCCCATGAGTTTTTAATAAAAACGAAAAGGGCTGCCTTTTAAGTTTGAAAGCTTTTACCATTTCAATAAATAAAATGCAAAAAATATGATTAGTAAAATAGCTCAACAAAAAAAAAAACAAAAAGATCTTTGGTGGAAAAAACGAAAATTCAAACTTGGATGAGCATCCCAAAAGAAACAGACAAAGAACCAAAGCGAAAAACGGAAATGATTAAACGATGTTTCACCCTGGGCAACCAGCGTAGGCTCATCAGTGGTTTCACTGTTCACCCTCCACAAACATCATTAAACACCATCATGCACTTTAATTTCCAACTTTGAATTACTCACAAATAGGCATCTTTCCGCACTGGCACTTATCTAAGTCACCTGACACGGGTTCGCCCTGGCGTGTTAATATTTTCAATAGGATTATGCTCTTAAGGCAATTAAAAACAAAAGAAGAACTTAAAAAAGCGCCAAATCAGTTACATTAACCAAAAAGAATCTAGAAACAAAAGATCAAAAGATCTTGGGTGGAAATAACGAAAATTCAAACCTGGATGAGCATTCCACAAGGAACACATAAAGGACCAGAGCGAAAAGAGAAATGATTAAACGATGTTTCGCCCTGGGCAACCAGCGTGGGCTCGTCAGTGGTTACACCGGTTACCCTCATCACTAACAAATAGACATGATATTTTAGAGGGGGTAGGGTAACCCCCACCATTTTCACATAACTTGTGATCTTTTGGTTCTTAGATTCTTTTCATTTTGAAGTAACTGATTTGGAGGTTTTAAACTTTTCTTTTGTTTTAATTGCCTTAGGAGCATAATCCTATTGGAAATATTAACACGCCAGGATGAACCCGTACCAGGTGACTTAGATAAGTACCAGTGCGGAACGATGCCTATATGTGAGTAGTTTAAATTTGGAAATCAAAGTGTATGATGGTCTTTAATAATGTTTCGGGAGGGTGACCAGTGAAACCACTGATGAGCCCACGCTGGTTGCCCAGGGCGAAACATCGTTTAATCATTTCCTTTTTTCGCTTTGGTCCTTTGTGTGTTCCCTCTGAGATGCTCATCAAAGTTTGAATTTTCGTTTTTTCCACTCAAGATGTTTCGACTTTTTTTTATCATTTCACGAGTTCACAGGAGGAGTAAAACTGACAATATAGACTTTCAAGCCAATCATTTTCATTCAAAATAATTTTCATAGTTTTATCATCTAGCTAATCAAGTTTAACTTTTAAAGTTAAATCTTATACTTAAATATATACCAAAACTTAACTTTTTTTCTTAAAACAACACTAAAAAAATTCCAATATGGCAACAGAAGTTACTTGACTTATCCTAGTGCTATTTCTATTAAAATACATTTGTTTTTATTATTTTTATGCATTTGAGGATAAGCGCCCTCTAACGCTAGGCTGAGACCGTGAGTAACCGTGAGTGATTGATTTGGAGATTTATGACTTCTAACGGCAAAAACGTCAAAATTTGCTTTCGTCTTAGATTTAAGATTTAAAAAATGCAAAGTTGCACGGAAGGGCGAGCGGCTAGGTCTTATATTAGTCAAAAATCAAATCAATACTCCAAAACAGAAGGTTTTACGTGGAACTTCAAAATATAAAGAGTCGCTGGAGAATACAAAGAAACGGTCTCCCAGAACGAAGTGTTCTGGAGCCCACTCTAATATATAAACAAATGAGCAGCCTATAACATAAAACGCCCAACACTACGTGTACGCTGACGATCTAGTTATCACAGTTAGAGAGAGAGGAAAGGCTGGAGGACGCAACGGAAACTATGGCCAAGTACTATCGAAAAAACTCGCTAAAACCGAATCCGTCAGAAACTCAACAAACTAAACCTGTCCTGGGAGGGCAAAGAACTATAATATGCTGAAACCCTAAAGTATCTGAGTGTAATCTTGGATAGAACGCTAACTTACAAACAGCACTCCCGTAAAACTAGACAAAAAGTAGTTGCTAGAAATAGCCTTGTAAAAAAACTAGCCTGAAGTGAATGGGGTGCAAAACCTCAAGTCTTGAGAACAAAACAGGTCGATATTGCTTTAAACCAGACTTGCAGGATTATGACAGGCTGCATAAAACCAACACGAATCAATCAATTGTACAAAACAGCGGGCTTCGCAGAACCAAGTGAAAGAAGAATGGGTATAGAGCACGTAGAAAGATTTAAGCAGACCTTCGACGATCGCCATGTCCTCTACCGGAGTGGCCCCCACAAAAACAAACAAACTAAACTGGAAAATTGAGGAAGACCAACAATGCCTCTGTGAATGTGGGGAGATACACACTATGCCCTGCAACGTGCTTTATCGATAAGATGTGAATTGCAAATGAAAATGCCATAGACGTAGCCCGGTACTGGGCAGAAAAACTTTGAATGAAATGATTTCGAACACGAAAAAGTAAGTATTAGGCAAAAAATTACCTATCAAAAATTTCTGAAAAAAAAAATTTACAGAAATATGTTCAAATTAAAGTCTGAAAATCTTTCAAAAATGAAATGCATATGCAAGACATGATGTTTTTTCTTTAGTTCTGTCGTTGATATTCTGTTGCAGCCTTGGAGCAACATGCATGATGTCATTGAGGCTGATGCTGGTAGAGGTTTTGCAGGATTCATAAAAAACGACTCTCAGTCACGTTGTTGTGCTTGTTTCTCTGATAACTGCCGATGTAGAATATAATAGTTCCCTTGATTCACTTCATGTCGGGTCAGTTTCCTCATGTGGCCCAATTTTAAGTATTCCGCCATAAATGCCGCATACTGCTCTCGTAAACTGATATCTTCAAAAAAGAAGTTTTTTTGATTTTTAACTGCCTTAAGAGTATAATCCTATTGGAAATATAAACACGCCAGGACGAATCCGTATCAGGTAACTTGGATAAGTACCAGTGCGGAACGATGCCTATTTGTGAGTGATTCAAAGTTGGAAATCAAAGTATATGATAGTGTTTAATGCAGTATGGGGAGGGTGACCAGTGGAACTACTGACGAGCTCACGCTGGTTACCCAGAGCGAAACATCGTTTAATCATTTCCCTTTTCATTTTGCTCATCCAGGTTTGAATTTTCGACATTTCCACCCAAGATCTCTTGATCTTTTGTTTTTAAACTGATATCTTGTTGTAGTTTTCTTTCAATGTTTGTGAATCTTGCTGCGGCCTTTGATTTAGACTGACCCAATTGTTTGAATGGGATCGGGGTCCCGGTTTGTGGTTTGCTCATAAAATTCTTCGCATGCCTGCTTTTCTTCTGTTAGCTGATGTGCTTGGGATATTTTCTCGATTTCCCAGAACCTAGTTTGCTGTCTATCTTCTTCATAGTGAGTTATCATGCTGACAACTTGAATGGCGGAAAATTTGGATAATATTGGCCCGGACACGATCCACCCTAATTCTATGTTTCGTTTCAAAAGGCCTTCTGTGGTTTTTTGTATACCGTATAAAAGGATATGGGCATATTCCTTGGCTCCCAATATACCATCTATTGCACCTGGTGTTATGAACGTTGGATCGGCTAGTACTTCATTCTTCCAACTGTCTAAACTATTTATGCGGAGATGTTGCTTTGGCATGGACTGAGTCAGCTTTGGAAGGATAATCATATTGACTGACATGGAGAACGCACTCGTAAAACGTATCTTGATTTGTGCGTCAATGGACCATTTAGAAACTTTTGGTTCGCCGTCACCAATTCTTGAAATTTGTGCTTGTATGTGACGTCGTGGCAGTCTCAGTCTATTTGCAGCTCCTTCGGTAATAATAGATTGGTCAATAAGTATCCTTAGGACTTGAGGGGAACTTGATGTGCATACTTCTACTAGTGCTGTAGCGAGTAGGACGTTTTCTTCATTTCTGCTAGCGTGGTAAGAGGTGGCGCCTCTTGGTGGATAATGGTCTGCTCTTCTTGTTTGTTGAGGATTTCTCGGTTGGGCTCTTTCTTGGTGGTTGGGTTGTCTATTTTGGTTTTGTGACTGCCTGTCCATGTGAAGCAGCGTATGGTGCTGTCGACTGCATTTGCTGCATTTTGACTGGCTAAAACATCTCTTGTTAGTATCATGGCTGAGAAGATGAAGAATAGGCAAATGCGTTTCTCTTGAACATATCTGTTTATTTCTTGTGCAGAAATTCCTCTAAACTTCTGGCAGTGGTATGTCATGTGTTGGTCTTGGCAGAACAAACAGCTTGAGTTGCTGAATTTTTTTCTCTGAGCTTGGCTTTCGTTCTAACCCTGGAATAGTTTCTAGTGACTGGAATCTTCTTTCCAAAAAGTCCATGAATTCGGTCAACTCTGGAACATCGTGAGGTCTCTGCTCATATAGGCGGTTGGTTTCAGCGTCCCACTTTCTGGTAGTCATTCGGATGACCATAGGACCCCAGGTGTCAACATTAACGCCTAGATTCTTTAGTGCCTGTAGACATTCGCTGGTGACATCATGCAGCTGCTTTAGTTTCTGGGCATTATCTCTTGAAACTTCTGGTAGGTCTAGTAGTTTATCTAACAGCTTGAATGTAAGAAGCCTTTTATTTTCATATCGCTCCTGAAGTAGGTCCCATGCAGAATCATAGTTGAAGTAGGTCCCATGCAGAATCATAGTTGGCTGCAATTGCTTCTAGATGTTGGATTAGCTTGCGTTGCCTGGTATGCGTTTTCAAGTAGTGCATCTTCTCAGCTTTAGTCAATGCTAAATTTTAATGGATGACTCTTCTGATAATGTCTAAAAATGTAGATCCGTGTTCATACCCTCTAGGGAAAATTAGAAGTTGTAATTTCGGAAGCTGCAGGTTCTGTTGTGGATGGCTCACTAGTATTTGTTGGGTTAGGTTAACGATGATCTATAGCTAATTCTGATTGGCATCATCGAATTGGCTCTGGATTTGTTTGTACACGTTGTGGGTGAAGTAGTCGTTTTGACGGCTCATTTACGGCGATTTCTTCATGCAGGTTTTGGATTGCATCCCACTGTTCCTTGCTTGTGTCCATCATATGCTTATATCGAAATTCTGATTTGTTAAGAATAAGTTCTGAATTAATTTGGGTAATCGTGTCTTGTAATTGATGTATCTTGAAGTTTTAAGTTTCTATTCGTTATTATTGTATGCTGATGGTGATAGATTCCGATTGGATTGGTGTTGGTAGCGCCTTTGGGCATGTTAGTAAGTAGGATTTGAACTCGTCGTATCTTGGGCATATTGCTTGGTGAAGTATTGATGGTCGCTGTGTTTTTTTGTTTTTATCATCATGGCCTGGTTTTTGTGGATTGTTTGCAGAATTGATTCCAAATTGGTCAAATGTTTTTGTATGTAGGTCTCGGTTTTTCTTTCTACTGAGTCTTTCTTGCAGTTGCTTAGTAGTTGAATCATTGGCAATGTACAAGCCGTGGTTGTAAATTACGCTTGCTTAACTCGGCTTGGTCAAGCAGCGGGAAAGTTTGTAATGTTTACTGCCAGATAGCACCCTCATTCTCTGCTATGGCCATGAAGGCTTGGGCACAGTAAATATTTGAGTAATACAACTTTTCGATGTCGGTTGAATACTGCATTCCCAATTTTTCAAGATATTCTTTGTCTGTCAGGTTGGTGTTTGACCTGCGGTTGGACTGGTTAAAGTGTTTTCCTTGTTATGGATGGACGGCGTGTGTCTGTGTACTGGTAGGTTGGGCGGACGACAAGTCTTGGACTAGTTGGTTGAACGGACGGCTAGTCTTCTTGAACTGGCTGTTGGACAGAAGGAAGTCTTCTTGGACTGGCTGGTTGTACGGACGACGAGTCTTCTTGGACTGGCTGGTTCGACAGACGGCGAGTCTCTGTGGACTGGATTGGACGGACGTAAAGTCTTCTTGGACTGGTTGGTTGGACAGACGGCGAGTTTTCTTGAACTGGCTGTTGGACGAAAGGAAGTCTTCTTGGACTGGTTGGTTGGATGGACGACGAGTCTTCTTGGGCTGGCTGGTTCGACGGACGGCGAGTCTCTTTGGACTGGATTGGACGGATGTAAATTCTTCTTGGACTGGTTGGTTGGATGGACGACGAGTCTTCTTGGACTAGCTGTTGGACGAAAGGAAGTCTTTTTGGACTGGTTGGTTGGACGGATGACGAGTCTTCTTGGGTTGGCTGGTTCGACGGACGGCGAGTCTCTTTGGACTGGATTGGACGGACGTAAAGCCTTCTTGGACTGGTTTGTTGGACGGACGGCGAGTCTTCTTGGACTGGCTGGTTGTACGGACGACGAGTCTTCTTGGACTGGCTGCTTCGACAGACGGCGCGTCTCTGTGGACTGAATTGGATGGACGACGAGACTTCTTGGACTGGCTGGAAGGAAGTCTTCTTGGACTGGTTGGTTGGACGGACAACGAGTCTTCTTGGGCTGGCTGGTTCGACGGACGGCGAGTCTCTGTGGACTGGATTGGACGGACGTAAAGTCTTCTTGGACTGGTTGGTTGGACGGACGACGAGTCTTCTTGGGCTGGCTGGTTCGATGGACGGTGAGTCTCTGTGGACTGGATTGGACGGACGTAAAGTCTTCTTGGACTGGTTGGTTGGACGGACAGCGAGTCTTCTTGAACTGGCTGGACGAACAGACAATGATTCCGTTAACTCTCTGTATGGACGGGCGGCAGACGGCTTGCTGCTAATTTTCTAAAGGCTACTTAGCTAGGACCAATGTACAAGCTGTGCTTGTAAATTACGCTTGTTTAACTCGGCTTGGTCAAGCAGCGGGACAGTTTGTATTGTTTTCTGCCAGAGAGCAGCCTCACTCTCTGCTATGGCCAAGAAGGCTTGGGTAAATTTGAGTAATACAACTTTTCGATGTAGGTTGAATACTGATTTATTTCGAATCTTACATTTCTTTTTATATCAATTTCTTTAAAACTAATCTAATTTCTTTAAACTCAAAATATATAAAACAATGCAAACGTGGTAACTTAATAAACTTATGATATTTTCATAATAAATCATGATTCATGCCCAAATTATATAAAATATGTGAACGTGATAAATTAATAAATTACTTATAAACTTAAATAATAAATGTAAACGTATGGTATTCGGATATTTACATAATATCAAATTTGTAAATATGAGATGTGAGTCAGTTTATATTATTGAAGGTAAATTTAGGTTTATTTGTTCTTATTAAACACCAGGCTAGTTCATAGGATAACACAAAGAACAGCTTCTTTTGCAACTTGTCTGGTGGCCCTTCATCTCTACACACGCTGAGTTTTGATACAAAATAAACCGTTTCGGGTCTTTATCCAAGGCCAAGATCGACTCACACATACAAAAAAACATACCAGAGAACCCCAAGTAAAATAATAAGTTTGTCTGGAACCAATTTATGGAGTTCTGCAAAGCCAGAAAATATGAATTGAAGCAGGAAACGCCGATGAGCGAGGTTGCAAAAATTTTGAAGGATTGGGCACAAAATATGAAGAAAGGACACGGTGAAGAGTATAAAGAAACTACCGTCAAAACAATTTGGAACGTCACAGAACAGCAAAATTAATCGTGGATGAATGTTACCAAAAATATGGCATAAAGCGTGACCCAATTCAAGATATAATTTTTAAATCTGCAAGAGAAGCAAAAAACGCAAAGAGGACAAGAGAAAATTAAGCCCAACTGCCTTCAAACAACAAAACTAGCTCATTAGTTTCTGCACTTTATCAAATTTGAAGGCAGTTGGGCTTAATTTTCTCTTGTCCTCTTTGCGTTTTTTACTTCTCTTGCAGATTTAAAAATTATATCTTGAATTGGGTCACGCTTTATGCCATATTTTTGGTAACATTCATCCACGATTAATTTTGCTGTTCTGTGACGTTCCAAATTGTTTTGACGGTAGTTTCTTTATACTCTTCACCGTGTCCTTTCTTCATATTTTGTGCCCAATCCTTCAAAATTTTTGCAACCTCGCTCATCGGCGTTTCCTGCTTCAATTCATATTTTCTGGCTTTGCAGAACTCCATAAATTGGTTCCAGACAAACTTATTATTTTTTCTGGTGTTCTCTGGTATGTTTTTTTGTATGTGTGAGTCGATCTTGGCCTTGGATAAAGACCCGAAACGGTTTATTTTGTATCAAAACTCGGAGAACTCGGAAACTCAGCATGTCGGCGAATTCGTTTACTCCAGGTACGCGTTGCTGAGACTGTAAGTCGTTCTGTTTATTCCATAGGGTGACCTGGTGTCCTTCATATATCATTGAGATCACGTCAAAGCCGTGAAATTATTACCTACTGGAAAATTATCACCTACTGCGGAATTATCAGTTATTAATTCAACGATAATTCCACACCTCTTATGGACAGTTTTACATATGAGGGAAATTTTCGCTGTACTTCTCCAAAATCACACTTATCTTATGGGTCTTTTAATACATGACTGGAATAATTACTTTCCCAAAATTTTTAAATTAGTCAATACCTATTTAAAAATTTTCGACCTCGGCGCTATTTTAAGTGGAAATTTTAAGCGGCATAATTTTTGTCTAAAAAACTAAAATTACATATTAGGTTCCTTTAAATTTTTCCGTGTCCGGAAACAACTGCGGCAAAGCGGGTATTCAGCTAGTCAAAAACCGAAGGAGGGGAAATTTTTGCTAAAATTTTTCCCAAATACCATTTCATTCATTTATTACTCTTAAAGGATGGGGGGATTTGAAGTCACATTTACTGTCAAAATCAACTTGATTCCATCAGGTAATTGGGGAACACGATGAATGGCATCGTAAAATTTAACAGACGTGATTTCATTGACGAGTCAATTGATGAGTTAATGAAATGTCCATAAACATAAAATTTTACAAGACAATTTTTGGGCAAACTGACTGACTAAACAGTTATTGTATTTAGAATTTGTAAGTAATTTTCAAATTTATGATTGATTGGTTTTCACCAATTTTTTTTCTTCACTTCTTTGCTCACTTATGACGCACGCTTGTCACGCCACAAGGGTTCTCTTTTGCCCAAATATTGTTGAATAAACAATATCCCAGCAATTAACAAACCTGTGCGTGGAAAATGGCCGATCTATACCTGCGATCATAAAATACCAAGTAAGTGGAAAATTTTAGTGAGCAATCGTATTTTTCTATATTTTTCTTTTAATTTTTCTTGACGTTTCATTATTTATTTCATACTGTATTGTAATATACTCCATTACGTTATCGGTTTCAATCCGGAAAATGATACATTGCATAACTAGTCCGGGAAAGTAATTTTCCCGGACAGAAATCGATGTTTTAATTTAATTTATAATTTTAACTAAAAAAAATAAGAATAATATAATGTATTTCCCACTTACGGTATGAAATAAAACGTTTTACGTTACACGGCGGTGAAATGTCATTAGAGTACTTGTCTAGAAATTCCGGACTAAAACATCTAGACTTGTACTTTAATAGAGCATTTCCCGACCTTTTAACGTAAATTATATTACAACATTGTGAAAAATTATATTAATGTAATTATATTGGTCCTTCAGACCCGAATAGGACATAGCACCATGGATTTTTAATAATTTTGTTATTTAATTTTTTTCAAAAATATCGTGAAATTTGGTTCCAAAAAAGCCACATATAATTTGATTACCTTTCAGTAACATTTTTCGAGTATCCGACTAGGTATTTCTGTTGATTTTGTGAATCTAAACTTCATCCAGTGAAGGCGCAAAAAAAGTAGATTTTATTTTATTGGCCAAAGGTGTACAAAAATTGTGTGTGAAGATACTAAACATACTTTGTGTCCTGTGGACCGAATTCCGACAGCGTAGACAATTATATGTGATTTTCGTAAAACAATAACACACGTTTACTTTTGCGAATTTGACCAAAAATTGTTGTGTAATTACCCAAAGTTGATTGGGAATATTAAAAATATTAGTTGCGCGCTACTACCTGTGTACATATTTGCTCCAAAATACTTTAGTATTGTTTTATTTCCAAATTGTTTAAAACCTTATCATAATACCTAACGAGGATCAATTACTTATTAAACTGACTTAAAAGCGTTAAAGCATTTACAGTCGTATGGAAACTATGTACACTTTAGCTATTGACCACTATAATGACCCTTCCCAATAAGGAGAGTTTTCATCACGTTTAGACGATTATGGTATAGTTTGCTCTTTATTTGAGTCCTTGCATATGGAATAGTGTGTTTGTGCAAAGAGAATATTAAAAAGGAACATAAAATAGGTATTAATTTTGATGACATGAAATATTGGGTTAGACCTACTTACCCCTGTGAGTGTGGTCGCTAAAAGTCGCATTCCGGTTGTTAATAGTTTTTTTTACCATGGTCACTCTGAAGAGTTGGACCTCCCACGCATTCATGTCTCTATATTTTCTAGCAATAGGCGAGACTGGCTCACTTTTTACATAGATTCCAGCACTTGCAAATGAAGTAAATGGTGAAGCAGCCGAAGTAATAAAAAATATTGTACTGACCGAGGACTATTATGCAACTTGCATACAATGCCACGGATTATTGGCTCTTGACCTGCCAAAAACAACAGTGCGTCTTTTTGAAGAAAACATATTTCAACCTTTTTTCAAAACATGAACGCCTTGTCATCTATACAGGGTATTGCGATTTTATCAAAGTAAATTTAATACTACAAAAATTGACCCTTCTCTAAAAACGCGTTCTGAAATCGAACAAAGGGACAAAACTATTCCAAAATATTTAGATTTAAATACATTTTTTTAATAAAACTTGTAGAGCTTTAGAAAATAGCACTTTAGTTATTGCCCAAAAATCCAATAGTAACCACAAACCAATTAAAAACAAACCAAAAAAGTTTCAGCCAGTTATAATAGTCTATATGACAACCGAGCAGTATAGTGCTTATTTATTTTGTAAATCTGTATCACATCTGTTATTCAAATGTGAAAGTTTTTGGAAGCCGAGGTAACCATTCAAAATTTCTTTGTTAAACAACAACAATTGAGCTTTTGTTTTTTGGTTTCTTTTCGGTTGAAGTAACTGATTTTTTGGATCTCTATTTGATACATTGTTTTAGACAACGACAATAAATATGTAAAAAAAAGCCATTTCGTTGATTGTTTTAACTGTTACTTCAAATTGATAGCAACAAAATATTTGACATGCGAACTCTTGACAACAGGCAAAAATGACGTCAGCCCGCTCATCAAAAAATTGGACTATATGCGCGAGTCAATGTAGTGTTATCTTATGGTGTAGTCTTTGGGGAAATGCAAGTTTTATTGACAAACACAAGTTTTATTACAAATTTTTAACCTTAAGCCATTGGATTCTTGCCGACCAGTATTTGCTAAAACTAAATTCCTAACCTGTTACTCATCGTTTGTGTATAAGTGTGTAATCTTTATTAAGACCAATTTGTCAGAGTTTGTCACAACAAATCATAGTCATAATTACACCAGACGTGGAAACTTACCAAGCACGAATCATCACTCCAGTGCTCTGTACAATAAGTCAGTTAGTCACATATCAATAAAATTGTACAATAATCTTCCAGATAAACTAAAAACTATTAAAAATATCAAACAGTTTAAATCTTCATTGCTTAAACATCTAGTTAACAAGTCTTATTATTTTATTAAAGAAATATTGTAATGTATTCCTTTAGTGTATAGTTATTATTATTCTATAATTATGTTTCATGCCTGGTTTGCAATTGTTTGTGATATCTTAATAATGTACTTTTTTATATTATTAATTGTGATAATTTAGTGTTCTTTTTCACGTCATTTATCTTTAAAAAAATTTTCTGTTTGTTTTTTCCATTTTTTCTTAATTTATTTATATAACGTTAATATTATTTTACTTTATGTTATTTCAAAACATATTTATTTAGATATTTTTTTAGATACATACATATAACTTAAAACAAACTTTTTTTTTTGTTTTTGTATTTAAATTTTAATACATAAGTGCTTATTTTCTCTTATACCTAGCATAAAATCCAGGTTATTATTTAGTTTAATTTATTTGCTTTGTGCACATATATTTATTATTTTTTATTTTTTATATATTTTTTTTTTTATGACGATGTCTATACTAATATAAATTTAGTCCACAGACAAATAAATAATTCTATTCTATTCTATCCTTTAGCCTACTATTCCGGTCATTTTGACACAAAACTGCTTATGAAAATGACGGCAATACTAAGCTAAAGGGAGCTGAAGAGATATGAGTTAACTCGGTTTTTAGTTTAAAACGGTATTGCCCAAACGTGTGAAAGGGGAAAACATTAGAAAACAATAACCTGAAATGGATTTACCACCTTGAAAGATGTACTGACAACCTTGTCCTATGTTCGTCTTTCTCTGCCTAATGTCCTTTTTTGGTTATCTGCGCCTTATAAACAGCTGCTTGACATACTAAGGATTTGCTTAGGAATCCTGTATATGAGCGTGGTTTCTCAATATTATAAATTGCAAGAAAACGGCTGCATATATGCAGAGGCTAATATAATACTCTAAATTTTTATTTTCCTCATTGCCAGAACTGCAATTTAGCTAAAGATCATTTAAGAGTTTTTGAAAGTTTCACCGAAACTGATCAAGCAATGTGGCGCGGCGAGGCGAGGGTGCTTGATATGAGACGTAACTCTAAGAGCATTAGTCCAGGAACACGCAAATTTTTGCACTAGTTGAAATTAATTTTATAGTTTAGGAATAAAGAAATAAAATATAGGTTATTGGCCATCAAAGCTAAAGGTGTCCTCGACAAATATTAACTTTTATTTTAATGGAATATTTCGCTCACAGTAGGTAGGTTTAAGGAGTAAAAGCACAATATACCCTTAAAGTTTTGCAATACCTGCGTTTGAAAATTAAAGCGATAACCCCAGGCTTATTCGCTGATACTTGAATAAAACGCGCGTCCTACAAAAAAAAATCTAAGAGTGAAAGACATATTTTTAGCCTTTTAAATATGACAGCTCTCTCACTATGTTATTATATCATAAGAGTTTGCCACACGGTAAGCAATTTTTTTTTATTATTTTGCGGATAATGTCTTTATTATAAAAAGCATTTTTAATTAATGTTTTTCAAAAAGACCTGCTACATTTTAAACAATTTTAAAACTATAATAACTTTTAAAAGCCTGTTTGCACTATAATAATATCAATCTTAAATTTTCATCAATATGTGTCAGTTCCACATATTACATTTTTAATTTGATTGAAAAAATGTTCAGCTCACAATGTGTATTCAATCAAAAAAGAACCAAAGATATTAAAATAGACTAGAAACCGCATAAAAATCCTGGGGCAAATTACACACTCCGAAAACCATCACAAGTGAATTGTAGCTTTTTTTGTTAGTGGTAAGTGAAGTGAGTTTGTTAACCCTTAGTGACTTATCTAGTTACCAATATGCCACAAGTCACTTAACTTTCCCTTCACTTAGGGTTAGTGAACTTTTTTACTAGTTTGTTAACCCTTAGTGACTTATCTACTTACCAATGGGCGACAAGTCACTTAATTTTCCTTTTACTTAGGGTTAGTGAATTTTTCTACTAGTTTGTTAAACCTTAGTGATTTATCTACTTACCAATATGTGACAACTCACTTAACTTTCCCTTCGCTTACGGTCAGTGAATTTTTCTACTAAGGACAAGTGAAGGCATCAAATATTGAAAAGTCATGCGGAAAAATATATTCATCCTGATAATAATGCATGCCTATAATGATTTGTCATCGTATTCCATCATAAGAATTATAAGAGATCATGATGGAAATAAGTTAAAAGAAAAAATCGATGACCGGAAACGAACCCGGTAACCCTTGGTTTGGAGATGCTTTTCCATATATATCCACCAAACGCGAAAATTCTCTGATTAAGCTTTATTCATGATTAATACTTTTCAGTCGACCATAAGAATCCGCCAAAACGGCCATTGGAGGCCTGGTCGTAATGAAGTGAGAAACAAAAACGCTTTGTCGGATATGCCACGAGTGCCACCTTAATTTTTTATTTGCGGACATGAGATTCACTTTGTTGTTTTTTAAAACGCTTATATTCCGCGGTTTCATCCTATTTCTTTATAAGTGTATGGTACAGTGCGTAAGGCATTGGTCTATCAACGTATGTACGTAATATACGTTTTTAAAATGAGTGTATTGTTATAGGACATGGTTTTTAGAGCTCAAAAATATATTTTTTATTTTATTTAAAGCAATATTTTAGGAGTTATACTGGTTTTGCGCTACTACAGATTTACTAACGGCTAATAGGTACTTCACTTACATTAAATGAAGTTTTTACTTATGGCTAATATGTTATTTTATTAAGTAGTTGAGAAAACTTATGGTAAGTAGACAGTTCACTTCTCTTATATTTAAATGAAGATTCTACTTGGGGCTAATGAATTCTTACTTACGATTAGTGGCTATTTTTCTCAGTGCACATGTAGGCTCAAATTCTGGAAATTAGGACCTCGATTGCCAAGTTTCTATAATAATACCTTATTTTGTTTCCTACAATTACATAATATTCCAATAGATGGGTATCATAAATACACCTCATTCCAAATTCTCCGGACCAATTTCATGGCGGCTGACAAATAAACACAAAAGCTGTCATTGTCAATGTCAAAAACTCGTCCACATCAATTTGAGATGGATTATACGATACGTATTCTAAAAAAGTAGGTATAGTAAACAGTGGCGTAGCCAGAAATCGATTCTGGGGGGGTTTCATCATTTAATAAAAATCAACTAGCAAATTTTTAAAAATTAGATAGGTGCCTATTGATTGAGCTCTTGAACTGAAGGTAGGGGAGAGGAACGGTTTAGTTTTAAAAGCAAGTCTAATGTAATCTCATTTGCAGATTTTTTGAAAAATTAATTCGTATTAAGTAATTTATAAAAATTGCACTAAAATTCTATTTTTTACTTAAAATAAAACAAAAATTGTAACAATATTTAATATTGATATAGCGCCGCAGGCGAAAATTTTGACAAAAAAAAACAAAAATTCTTTAAGAATTTTGATCTTTTAAGTTTTTTGTCAAATATTTTTGAAAAAGTAGATTGAGTTAGATCCCAAGAAAGGTGGGTTGCGGTGGTATATATAGATTTGTTTCCAAATCATAAATGCGCCGCAGATGAAAATTTTAGAAAAAATTATACTAAAATTGTAACAAATAATAACGTCATAGCACCGCAGGCAAAAATTTGCCAAATTTAAGACATCACACCAAACACACGTCACAAACCGGAATAAAGAGTCAAAAAAGAGGGGGAGCTAAAGCTCTCCGTGGGTCCCTTGATTATGATTAATTTATTGTAAATTGGGTTGGACCTTCTGGGGGAGGCTTTATCCCCCAACCCCCCCCCCCCCCCTTGGCTACGCCACTGTAGTAAAATACCCAAAAAGTTAAGTTTAAAAATGCATGAAGAGGTTTATTATATAGAATGTTCTGTTTTATGTTCTGGAAACAATTTATTAAAATCAAGATTAGAATATTTTTTGCCAACAGTCTGACAACCAGGGCAAATAAGTTATTGATTTGTTTGCTTTTGTGGTGGCACGTTGTGCCTTCTTCGTATGTTCGACCGATCTGAGGGTTTTGGTCAGATTTTTGTATATTTTGCAATTGTTATTTTTAATAATGAAGGTTTTTGAAATTTTTTTGATTTTTATATCTGAAAAACTATCACAACCAAAGTAGTGCGTGGGGTATCTTTAAACGTGTACACTCAATAGAATGCAAGAATTTTTTTCCAAATCATAGAATAATAGCCAATAGGCAAACAAAATCCATTAACGTTTCATAAGAAAGGTCCCATGAGTTATCAAAAAAATTACATTTAACTTAAAATCAAAGCAAGTGAAGAAAAGCAACATCATACCATTTTATTATATCTAGAGAAAAAGAACATATTTTGCAACTCCTAATTTTAAACCAATTTTAGTTTAAGAGAAAAAGAAAAGCACTTTCTAAATCCATGATTTATGTCTGCCCATTTTTGATGTCCCATGAGTTACCACCAAATTTTTATTATATCCTGGACTTTGAATATAATCGATGATTTTATTTTTAAATTGTTCAGATAAACCCTCTACATAATGCATTAAAATATTGTTATCCTGGTATATCTTAAGAGAGAGAAAAATGAGATCAAAAAATTAATCATAAAAGATTTGTCCCATGAATTATCATCGAATTGGCCAATATTATACTGATTTGGAAAATTTGTTCCTAATATATGGAGTGCGCCTTCTTGTTAATTTTAATTTTTTTATATACAGGGTTCCTAAGATTTTCCTTAGGGATAGGATTTCAATAAATCAAACAGAAATGGCATAGAAAGTTCTGCGCGCACAAAAGAAACAAGTATATTGAGCAATGGTGTCAGTTTGTTATTATCTCCGGACTGCTTTCATGAGAAAAAATTGTCGCCACTGTTTCATTGTGAGCATAAATCATAGTTGCAATAATAACCGTTGACAAGATGCCTGCAAATTCCGCTAGATGGCGGCCACACCATGAGATGATCTAATTAAAAATTAGATGTTTTCAGGTCCAAACCACAGCTTTTTCTTGCTTAAAGGAGGCGGCAGGGTCCATTATTTACGATACTGAGCGATAAACTCGTGAGGTTGTTAACATTAGAAAGAAATATCTTCGCTTTTAATTAAATTTCTTTCCATTCTGTTCTACTAGTGACATCTATCCGGAAACGGCCAAACTATGCAGCTAGCACTAGCAGCCAAAGAAATCAATAAACGGCGCTATTTTTCCTGCAGAGCTTTTTGCTTGCGATATTATTGATTTTAAATAAAGCTGGCCCTACACTACATTTGATATTTTCGAGTTGTTTTATTACATGATCTCGAAACATGTAGCGAACCAATTCTTCAAAACTAGCGGGAGGGCAAAAGCGAACAATTAGGGGCTGCCAATATTTGTAACACCCAAAAAGGGATGAAAAGATTTATTTTGCTCTGTTTCTTTACAAAAAACGTTTTTTTTACGAAAAACTTGAGCTCTGCCACTTTTTTATTTTTTTCTTCAACTTTCTCGAAATTTTCGTCATACCGTAGAAAAAAATTATTTTCCCCATGGTCATACTCTACTTTTATTCGAAAAAATTTAGAAACAGAGACAGGATCAGTTTTTCTAAAACGGGGGATCTTGGTTTCGAGTGAGAAGATAAAGGGCGCCGCAGGTAAAAATTTTTCAATTAAATTAGCCGAACGCAAAAATGTTAGAAAAACAAAGCACGAAATAAAAATGACGCCGCTTACAATTTTTTTTCAAAAATTACGTAATTTCGGGAACGAAAAGAAATAGGTCTAAAGAGTATAATTTTTAAGAAAAAAATATCAATTTTCTCGCCCTCCTCCACTGGGACTACAGGGGCCGTGCACAAATTACGTAATAGTCATAGGGGGGAGGGGGGTTACAAAACGTTACGTAGGGGGGAGGGGGGTTTTCGACAGCGTTTACATTTGTGTGAAACTAAGAAAATTTGGAATGAAAATAAGTGAAAAGTTTTTTTTTGGGGGGGGTAGTGGTCTTGAAATCGTTACGTAATATTAGGGGAGTGACGTGCCAAACCGTTACAAAACATTACATAGGGAGGGTGTCAAAAATTGGTAAAATCACCGTTACGTAATTTCTGCACGGCCCCACATCTGACTGTTCCTCCTTTTTGATTTCGAATCAAATGCAAAATCCGGGTTGGACGTTCGAAGGCGTCAACCCGTCCTATTTGCTTGATAAAGTTTCTACGGAAATATCTCAGTCGATTTCTCCGGCCGCGTATGAACGCTTTAGGTTCGGCATTTGCATGTATCTCAGTCCCCAGCCTGTAAACAGCGCGTAAGGACAATGGTTACAAAATGAAAAGCCGAAAAATATTTTTTTTACGATATCTTTCATCAGTTTGGTATTAAAGTCGAGCAAAAACAATTTTTATTCCAGTCCTAAAGGTATGAAAATGGAAAACATTAGAAAACAACAACCTGGAATGGATTTACTACGTGTAAGATGTAGTGACAACATCGCCCCATGCCCAGCCTTTTCTGCCTAATGTGCTTTTCCGTTTATCTGCGTCTTATACACGGCTGCTTGGCCCCCTAAGAATTTGCTTAGGAACCCTGTATAAGACTTAATCGGGTAAATACAAATTTGCACAGTTATTTGAAACTGGGACACATTGACAAATTATGATTAGGATTATATATGATGCAAAGCAACAAAGTTAGGTTTGAGATTTTGCTCTTAGCTAAAACAATAAAAAAATAATTATAGGTATCAGCACCATTAAAAAAATTAAAAGTATCAAGCAATTTATTTACAATTATTTTTTCGAATCTAATAGCATGTTTTCAAATCGTACTCAATACATTCAGTGACGCAGTCAGAAGTCGACATCATCTACCTACCTTTGGCAAATTTTTAAAAAATATGTAGGTGCTTATTGCTTGAGCTCTTGAACTGAAGGAAGGGGAGAGGGGCGTTTTAATAGGTGTTGAGTTAGTGTATACGAAAAAAAAAGACTTGTTTTTAAAAACAAGTCTCTTTTAGTCTCATTTGCAGATTTTGGGGTGAAAAAATTACACTAAAATGCTATTTTTTATGCATTTCAAATGTTGTTGACAAAAAAATTGCTTAAAATTAAACAAAATTGTAATAATATTTAATATTGGGATAGCGCCGCAGGCGAAAACTTTGACAAAAAAACAAAAAATTCTTTAAAAATTTTGATTTTAAGATATTATGTAAAATATTTTTTTGAAAAAGTAGAATGGGTTAGATGCCAAGAAGGGATGGGTTGCGGTGGTGTATATAGATTTATTACCAAATCATAAATGCGCCGCAGATGAAAATTTTAAGAAAAATTATACTAAGAATGCTATTTATTACACGTTTTGAAAAATTTTAACCATTAATGATGTCATAGTATTGCAGGCAAAATTTTTACAATTTAAGACATCATACCAAACACACGTCACAAACCGGAGTATAGGGTCAAAAAAGTGGGGATCTATAGCTCTATTTGGGGCCCCTGATCATATTTAATTTATTCTAGATTCGATTGGACCTCCTGGAGGTGGAGGGTTTAATCCCCCAACCCCCCCCCCCTGGCTACGCCCCTGTATCCTTATTTTTTACCGCAATAGCATAACATATTGCTACTGCACCTGCGCAGAATAAAGATAAAGCTAACAAGGCAGCTAAAAACGGACCAAAATCACTCTGTTAGACTCTCAGTGAGATTTTAGTACATACCAGTGATTCACGCTGTTGCAAAAGTTGTAGAAATAAAACTAGTACTTAATAAAACTAGGTATGAAAAATTGATGTGCCATGGAAATCTAATGATGGCTCCTGTACTATTTGTCGCAGAAAGATATAGTAAGTATTTTAGAAAGATATCAAAAAACTTGCTTATAGAGCGTATTAAAAGTTACAATTGAGTTTTTTCATTGCAGCATCTCGAGAATAAAAATAAGTTTTTATTGTAATCTTTATATTTTCTCCAAAGTTTTCAGTTTTAGCCAATACCTAGGAAGATAACAAGTCTGTTTTTAAGATTTTGCTTCTAGGTAAAATAACATTTTTAGAAATTACTTTGTTTTATCATGTCCTTGCAAACATTGTTAAAATAATAAGTAATAAGTATAAGTGTAGAAATCAGCAAGCATACTCGCTGAGACAATATTCTTTTTATAAAGAACCCCGCACGAAATACATTGAAAAATTATTTCGGTGAAATTTGGTAAAATTTTAGTACGTTATAGTGGGTTATGAGATAAGAAAAATTTGTAAATATAAAATTATTTTTATGTCTAGTTCCAGAGATATAGATGGCAAACTTTAAAAAAACGTCGTTTTGGGATATATTGGGCACGCTTAAAATGGAATTTCCTGACTGAAATAAAATAATTTTCGACGAATCTGGGTTACCGAGACACCATGCACACATGGACTTTCTTATTATTATATTGATAAAATGTTAACTGGTTGTATACAGGGTCTATTCAAAAAAATAATTTTTTGTCAAGTTTTTATTTTCCCCGATATAAAAATTAAAAATTTATTTTTGAACAAACATTAATATTTTAGTATTTTCTGGATCAACTAAACAAGTTTTTTTTCCTTCCTCTTGCTTGTGTTACATTTTGTTTTTATTTTTTTTACCACAAAAACTTGACGAAAAATGTTTTCTAGTACGAAATAATTATTTTGCAACTTCAAAATCTAAATATTATTTTGTATTTAGTTAAAGTGATTGGTAAATAAAAATAAATAAGCAAATCGAATTTATTTTTTTTATTTTTTTTCTAGCTACGAGGTACATGCAAAAAGTTCTATATCATTCATTTTTATAAAAAAGTAATCAGTATTTAATCTCTTTAAAACTGATCGAGGGATATTAATTTAATTTTGCCCACGCCTTTACCATACTTTTATCTAATACCAGGTCCAATTTTTTTGTAATTTTTTTATGTTTTGCATCTAGGATGATAATTACTTTTATGAGTGGAATATTTTTTGACTGTTCTTTATGATAATTATTCTTCACTTTTCTTCGGACAAGCCACTGACTTTGACTGGTACTCAATAGAGTATATAGGTGCCGTTTCGTCATTTAGTAATGAACTAACGACGCTTTTATAGGGTTACAGGGTTACATTCATTATTATGGGTTAGGCTCTGAGTTTTAACCACCAAAACCCCCCTCTGGCTAGCCACTGTCTATGTATAAGGGAGAGCAATTATCCGCAATATTAATTTATGGCATATTATTGTTTTTTGGATAACTCAGTTCCACCAAAAGTGTTATTATTTAGTATAGGGAGCCTTTAGAAACATTTAAAAAATCATCATCCTAGATGCAACTTGTAGTAAATAAAAGTATGTTAAAGGCAACAAAATTAAATTAAAATCCCTCTATCAGTTTTAAAGAAATTAAATATTGATTTCTCGTAGCTAGAAAAAAAATAAAAAATAAAATTCAATTTGTTTAAAGTTTATTTAAGTACTCATTACTTTAACTTAATGCTAATAAATATTTAGATTTTTAAGTTTCAAAATAATTATTTTGTAGTAAAAAACAATTTTCGTCAAGTTTTTATGGTAAAAAAAATAAAAAAAATTTAACATAAAGTAACTGTTACTGGGAAGAAAAACTTGTTCAGTAATAGTAAAACATTAATGTTTGCCCAAAAATATATATTTTTTTTATATCGGGGAAAATAAAAAATGGACAAAAAATTATTTTTTTTGTCTAGCCCCTGTATACAACCTGTATTTTATTTCGGTCAGGAAATGCCTTTTTGAACGTGCCCAATGTACCGTAAAACAACGTTTTTTTTTTAATTTTGACCGTCTATATCTCTGGAACTAGACATAGAAGTAATTTTATATTTACATATTTTTCTTATTTCATAACTTACTATTACATACTAAAATTTTATCAAATTTCACCAAAATAATTTTTCAATGTATTTCGTGCGGGGTTCTTTCAAATATCGCTTTTTACCTATATTGCTAATATTAAAAAAGTTGTTTTGCTATTCCATTAAAAATATTGGCTGTTGCGTAATAAAAGCATGTAATTGTAATTTCTCGCTAAATGTAATTGGCTTAATTAAGCTCTAACACGCTAGGCTAGCTATTAAGTGTCCATTGAAATACGCCCTTATTCCGTTTAACGGACCTAGATTTCTTTAAGCAGCGATGTTAATAGATTTAAAGTAGACTTGGTGATAACGGTACTCTAGGTTTAGCTTTATTAAATACTATCATTTTCCCGCTGCGTTGCTAGCGGCGGAATTAAGAAAACCTATATTTTAGCAGGTTAATATTTTTATCAAATATGGAGAAGTGGTGGAGAAGGTAATAAAAAATTGCATGAAGTATTGAAAAAAAATATATTTTTTTCATTCTGGGCTCCATTTTCTTCGATTTGATACACAACCGCAACCCACTTTAGAAGGTCAATTTTTTATAGAATATAGAGAAGAGGGGGAGAGGCGTAATAAAAAAATGCAAAAATTAAAACAAAAACACTTTTTTCGATTCTGGGCTTTATTTCGTTCAGATTATCAGATAATCCTCTCTATTAATAGGCGGTTGGTAGAAAACGCTGAAACACGTGTCCATCTATTTTATTAGTAGAGTCTATAATACCAATTTCTTACGCTCTGTAACTTTTTTCTTCTGAGATACAGAAGATTTCTTTATCCCGTTCGAAATCGAATTACCTCTATTTCTCCACCCCCAGTGGAAATTTCGGCTGCGGCTTTTCGTTTCCGAGATATAGAAAACCTCTTTAGAATTTCAAACCCTATTTTTTACTCCCTTAGGGTAAAATTTTCGAAAATCCTTTCTTAAATTTTTATAACTGTAGGTCAAGGTCAAAACTATACTTATTTTAGTGCTCTTTAAATTGAAAACCTCTAAGAAACAAGGGCAGATGGAGCTTCAGTTCCAGAAGAGGTTTCCAATTTGGTAGTGAAAAAATGTCAATCGGGTTTTAAAAAAATCTTCTGCTGGGGAGTGAATTTCTTAATTTGGATATCGATGAGTTTTTGGAAGTGCGCACAGCTTGCAATATAAATTTTACTTGCAGTATTTGCCATCAATATTGTCGGAATTAATTTTTTAGGACAGAAACGAATATTATATATTATATTTTTAAAAATATCCATATTTTTTAAGTAAAAGATATATTTCGAAGATTTTAATCATAAATAATAAAGAAAACCTTAATTAACATCGCATAAAATTAAAAATGTTCCTGGTTTTGGTGTTAAACTGTTTTAATGATTAAGAGTTTACGAGTTATTTACTTTTAAATATGTGAATCTGTCACAGGACCAAATTAGGCATTTTAAAATAAGAATAAAATAATTTTATAAAAAAAAAATCTATTCAAATTCAAGCTTCTATAAAATATAAAGTGTACTAAAAAGTAGAAAACATTTTTAAGCATTCTGATATCGTAATAATAAAAGTCATGGGCAAATTATAGGAAGTTTGGTCATGTTGACTCGATAAATTTATGTTATTGATAATATTCGCAAAAATTAGTGCACTTTATGTATTATAAATGCTTGTATTTAAAAAGCTCTTTGTTATATAAAATTATTTTTTAACTTTTAGGTATGTACAATTTTAAATCCGCCATATTGAAATTTTAAAATCTGATAAAAAAATCCCTGTATCCCAATTTTGGGTGGGTACCTGATAATAGCTTATTATTGGATTGTTACCGGAATTACAAACGCATACCAAATTTGATGTGTATACATCAGTTAAAATCTTGAATCCGCCATATTAAATTTTCAAAATCCGATCTAAAATTTGTATTCCTTATCCCAAAAACCCGAATACTAATTTTGAAAACGGACAAACGTAGGCGTTTTCCCCCCTCTACTCTCTTCGTAGAAGGGGAGAAGCGTGCCTAATAATACCATATGATTGTAGTGTCACCGAATTCAATCGGACATCTAGATGTTAGTCAAAATTGAGTTGCAAGATTTGACTCGAACATAAAAACATACATACATAGTGGTGAAGTTAAATAAAAGCTTGTAATAACTACATCTTCCTACGGGAAAATTAAAGGTAAAATTTATTTTGATTTATTTAAAGATATATATAACTTTTTTATTATAATATAATATAATTATATTATAATTTTTGTTGGATAAAGATTCATAACTCACAAAACTCTTTCCATGAAAGGTTCAATTACCTGTTTGAAGGAGTAAGGTGAGCAAAATTAAAAATTTGTTCTAAAATTGCTTTTGATTTAGTGTTAAACTGCTTCAATAATTTAGAATGTATCAGTTTTTTATCCATGTAAATTTTTGTGAAAATAAAAATATAACTGTACATTACCTACGCAAAAATTACAAATATTATTTTGATTTGTTCTTCCTGACTAGATTAATTTAAAAAGGCCGCCAAGATATTGTACTATTTAAAAAAATGTATTTTAAACTTTTGGTCCGGGATCGATAATAAAATAACAAAATTCAGATACAAACAAGATTCGTACGTGCTACTATATATAGCAATGTAACAAAGTTATTGGATAAAGATTCATAACTCCCAAAACTCTTTCTATGAAAGGGTTCAATTGCCTGTTTGAAGGGGTAAGGTAAGCCCGTTCGTTCTAAAAATAGATCAAGGCGTCGCGTCGCGCCGCCGCCTCCTGCGACGCCCTTATTGCGCTAGCTCTTAAAATTTCAGATGAATCGCAGGTTTGGCAGTGGAAATAGGCAAAACAATAGATAGTAAGCAAGTAAAAGTATTTTTCAGGTAATCAACATTTAAAGTAGTAAGAAGTTTATTCAATGAATAAAAAACAACTCTTCAATCATAAAAATGTTGATATCAAGAAATAATGCGCAACTTATACCGGGTAATACCTTTCCTGTGCAATATAGGGATGAAATTTTTATGTTTGACTGTCTGACTATAAATATTAAATAATTAAAAAATAAGTAAATATTTTATTAATAACGACCCTAGCAAAAGTTTACATTTTCAAAAACGCATTTTGTAAAAACTGTAAAAAAAACAATGAGCAAAATGGTTGGTTGTGGTGTCACCTATCGTCTTCCGTCACGTGATTTGCAATAGGTATATAAAAAGAAAGCAATAAAAACTTTTGGTCAATTAAAATTGCTTAAAAAACGTAACTCAATTAACTATTTATTTTTTGAAACCTTACCGTTGATGTATTTACATTTTCCAAAAAAAGTCCGTATTTGAAATCTAAACTATCTTTTTTTATGCCTACCAACAATCACGTGACCCATGAGTATAAAAGAAACCAACCGACCATATTTTAAAAACTCCATTTTCAGGACCATAGGTTAAATTTTGATTCTTGTTTTATTTCCCACAAAAATACACGTTTAAGGGCATTTACATAGACGAACTTTCCTTTGATGTTCCAAATGCCGACAAAAATTTACGCGAGCCCTTGTGGCAAATGTTCGAGGAAAAGCTCGCGCAAAACATCGTGAAAAAGATTGCCGAAAAGCTCGCAGAATTGTTCGCGAGAAGGTTCGAGCAAAATGTTGTGAAAATCATTGAACTTAACTAAAAATAGAAAAAAATAAATAAGTTATGTAAGTTTTAAAACAAGGTATTTCTAATAAAGTGATTTCCGACGAAAAAACGATTTGATGCCGATCTTTACTTTTTACCTCATAAATAACTCCGATTGATTCGATTTTTATAGCTGATTTATCAGTTTACTTGTAAATCTTCTGGGGTTGTCAAAAAAACCAAGATAGATTAAAGAAAATAATTATGAATGGTTTTTAATTATTGACTGTGAAATGTAAAAAGAGTACTATGGTTATTATGGTGAGGAGAAGTAAAAACCTTAGAATAGTAAGAGGGGTTTTGGTCAACTTTTATGTGACAACAAACAAGGGTCAACGCAGTTTTTTTTATCAAAGATTCAAAACAAAGCTTTTTTAAAGTGCTCTCTCATGCAAAACAAAAAAAATATGCCTGAGTACGCCTTAATTTGTTTATTTTGTTTTATTTTATAAAAATTATAAAATAAAAACCACATTTTTATGGTGCACTTTGCGAAAAATGTATATTTTTTAAAATGCTCGCGATTCTTCAAAAACCGTCAGAATATCTCGCCCTTACAAAAAATCTGACGATTTTTAAACACAAGTTTACACTTAATGCTGTTATTATGTTTATTTTTATGTGTAAACAAACCTCTAAAACTTTTAACATACAAAACCATAGATAGCCATGGAATATTTCGCTGTTACTGTTCAGAAAAGTCACACAAATTCTGTCTTTCCTTTTACATGGTGAGAATTTTTGACGTTTATTGGTATGCTTAGTAACAATTTAGCTCCGCCATAAACTAGTCCTGCAGAATATCTTTAAAATATTAAATTTACAAAATGTTAATAGAAAAATGACGCAGTTTCTTTTACAACGTTAGGATAAATATGAAGGTTGCTGTGTTTTTATTTTAAATGAGGCGATAAGTAAAAGTCGCCACTTTCCAGAATTCTGACGGGTGAGATTTTCTGCCCTTTCTGAAGAATCGTGGCCTTTGTGACAGAAAAGGTTGCAAAATCGTAAAGGACATATTGCATATAAAATCGGCGTATGCGTTTTATGTGTCGCGAAGTGTACATCGATCATTGTGTTTTTAGATAAAAATTCGAATCCATTTTTACTTCCTGAATGAATGGCGTCACAATTTCCACCGCAGAAAAACGTAACTTATCTAAGAAAATATAATTCGACAAAATAGGATGGGCAATTTAGATATAAATTTTCTAATTAGAACCCATTTTTTTCTATTAACAAGCCTAGGTCCACCGTTTAACATACTCAAAATCCCCATTTCTACCCCCTCGGAAACTGTCATTTCTAACCTCCAAAAAACTTCAAAAAAGCGATTTTCGTGGATAACTCCTAAACGGTGACAGACTGTCAAAAGTGAGGCATAGGAAAAATATTGCAAATTTACTTCTCTATCAATAAGTAAGTAGTGATAGTGTAGCTTAAATTTTTCCTTCTACCAGAAAAATTCTCAAGCAAAAATAATGCCAATTTGAAAAATTTCTTACATATTCCTTCTTAGCATTTTCATCAAGATTTCTCAACCTACGAGTAGCAAACCAGGCAGGCGTAGTCCCATTTTCTAGAAACTAGACAATTTCAAAATGTACCAAAACTCTGTGATACGCTACTGTTACTGACATATACAAAAAGGAGCCCGCTTTTCACTGGATCTTATACTCCACTGAAAAAACAAATGGTAGCCATAGCCCAAAGTAGGGTCCAGGCCACAGCTTGAATTACTCCAACTTTTTTTTTAATTGTCGCAACCCACATGCGTGGGTTAGTTTCGTAATCCAAATTAATGGGTTACAGCAACCCACTATGAGAGACTGTGAATATCAGTAGCTATAGTTGGGACAGACCTACCTGCTGGACTGGAACAGCCTGAAGTTGGAGCTGGAATGAAGACCTTATTTTTTGGTGCACCGTCAATTGGGTTGGTACAACCCAGTTGGGTGGGCTGGAACAGCACAAGTTTGGGGCTGGAATAAAGAGTTTATTCTTTTGGTACCCCGCCGATTGGGTTGGTTCAGCCCAGTTAGGTGGGCTGGCCCAGCACAAGTTTGGGGCTGGAATAAAGAGTTTATTCTTTTGGTACCCCACCGATTGGGTTGGTTCAGCCCAGTTAGGTGGGCTGGAACAGCACAAATTTGGGGCTGGAAAAAAAGAGTTTATTTTTTTTTGGCACCTAGTCGACTGGGTTGGTTAGCCCAGTTAGCTGGACTGGACCAGCACATATTTTAGGGCTGCATTTAAAAGTTTATTATTTCTGACACAGTTGGCATAAACTTATACATATTGAAGAAACAAAAATACAAACAAAATTTAATCGAAAAATTGAAAGCATTATTGACGTAGCTTTTTTTTGGAGAGGCATTTTTGAGGGAACCTAATTTTTTCTCATAAAGTTTGCTTTTATGCCTATCTAGTATTCGAAAGTTCTGATGAAATAAAAGTCTTAAAATTTCAATTTATGAAATCTACTACAAATGGCAAATTTTTTTAAATAAAGCGTTTGTATCAACACTTTTTAATAAATTGATTAAAAATTACCATATTATGCGTATGTGTGTAATCTCCAAATGACAAGCCATTTCTAAATTCTTAAAAAATCATTTTAAAGAACACCCTACATCATAGGGTATCTGATTTAGTTGTTGTTGTTAATAATCGCTTTCAAAATTTGAAATTTTAATATCTCAAAAACAAGATAGGATAAAGAAATTATTAGTGTTAAAACGTGCCACAAAATCTAAATTTGTAAAAAGTTTCGGCGAAAAACTTTGACATAAAGGCAATTTTCGCGATCTTACCGCCCGACGACGGGTTCAAACGAAGGTTTCGCGTCAAACGACCGGGTCCCGGAACAGAACAAACCCGGTGCGGGGCAAAGAGATGTGCACCTTTCGGATGCTTAAATGATAATAAATTGGAGAGGGCCAAATTTAAGCAATAAATCTGATAAAATCGTATAGTTAGGCTGTAACAATCCGTAATAGAGGTTTAAGCAGCCCCGCGAAGTAGCTAAAATAATTTACGTTTGATTTGTAACTAACAGCTTTTACCTCCGAGGGGTTTGCAACAGTCCATAAAATGTTTACCCATGGTTAATTTTTGCCACAACCCAGTAACTGGTTTGCGGCAGCTATTTAATTTAGTAAAACCAAAATGGTTGGTCTAGGCCAGCATTTTAATTAAAAATAAAACTTTCGCCCAATTTTGTGGGCTTCCTTAGACAGAACTATTCCAGATAAAAGGAAAGTGTTGAAGTAATTCAATAAAATAGCTGGAATAACCCACATAAATGAGTTTTTCCAGCCCCAAACGTCTAGCCCACGACTTTTAGCTGGCCTCATTTTCTCGGTGTAGATGCATTTCCAACGACACCTTCCGCTTGTATTTGCTGCTTCTAGAAATAAATAAGAAATTTTTAAAGTCAGAACACGCCACCCGAAAAATTTAATTTTCTGATATAATTTAGGTCATTGCTCTTGGACCAACCCAATTCTGACAAGTTTAATACTCGTAGGTTAAGAAACCTTGATGAAAATGCTAGAAATAAATTGTTCGCATTGGCATCATTTTTTCTTGGGTTTTTTCATTTTCGTGGTAGAAGGAGTGATTTAAGCTACACTATCACTATTTCGTTATTGATAGAGAATTCAATTTTCAACATTTTTCCCATTTGTCACTTTTGACAGTCTGTAACCATTTAGGAGTTATCTAAGAAAAACGCTTTTTTGTAATTTTTTGGAGGTTAGAAATTACAGTTCCCGAAGAGGTAAGAATGGGATTTTTAGTATGTTAAACAGTGGACTTTCCTAAGTTTGTTAATGAAAAAGTATTTTGGGTTCTAATTTTTAATAATTGGTTGCTTGGTTTTGCGTCAATTTTGTTAGACCATTATGATGTGGCTGGTTTTTTTTGTTAAAATTTTTATGAAAAAAAATCCCAAAAGTACAAAAACTAGAATATGTTCCACGTGCTAAAGTGCCTTTATATCCCTCGGCGAATTGTATCCCTCCATCCGATCAAGTTACAAACTTTTCACCTCGTAGTAAAAAGTACCAGTATAGTCCTTAGGTATATCGGGTGTAATAACGGATAGGTACGGTAACTTTATTTTTAGGAATAAAAACAGAACTGGTAAAAGATCAAAACTGTGTTCTATTGACACAAGTCAAACTAGGAAAATAAGGTTAACCAATACCTTCTCCAAATAGGCCAGTCAACTCCTACCGTTTTAGTGTCCTTTTCTCGACCTTCGCCACCATATTGACAGAAAACTAATGGATTTTTTGTAATTTTTTAGTGAAAATGGCGGCGAAGGTGGATTAAAGGACACTAAATCGGTAGGAGTTGATCGGCCTGTATGGAGAGGAAAAGCTTCTAAATACGTTTGTGTCATCTATATGTCATTTTGACAATTTTGACAGTTTTTTCCAATATGTTACGATTGACAGCAGTAAAACCATCTATCAATACCTACGGCTTAAAAGAATCTTTAAAATACAGGAGATAATAATAGCTAAAGGTTTAGTTTACATTTTTCTACTTCAAGGCGAATGAAAACCCCTTTTTCTGAAACAACATTTTCTTACACATCAGATTGGGTTTTTAATTTAAGTTACAATAAAAATTGCTTAAGTTATAAAAGGTAAAATATGTAATCTTATTTAATTTTTAATAGGTAGACAACATGGCACTGTCACCAAGAAAGAAAGACAGTGACAATTTTTAATTCGTCAACCTTAAGTCATGTCATCCAACACCGTTCTCAACTAAAAAGTCAGTTAACTCTTATCTCTTCAGTGCCCTTTAGCCAAAGATTGCCGCCATTTTTATAACCAAATTGACAGGTAAAACATGTATTTTCTGTCAGTTGGGTGTCAATATGACCGCTATAGTAGGCTAAAGGATACTAAATCGAAAAAGAGTTAACTGGCTTTTTAGTTAAGCAGGTGTTGTGTCATCTCGAATTCTGACAAGAGAGAGTGTCTTTTTTCTAGGTATAGTCCAATTTTTTGATGAGCGGACTGACGTCATTTTTGCCTCTGAAAACGTATTTATTTTTTGTCAACAGTTCGCATGTCAAATAATCTGTTGTTGTCAATTTGAAGTAACAGTTGAAAAAATCCACGACATGACTTTTTTTTACATATTTATTGTCGCTGTCGAAAACAATGTATCAAATAGAGATCCAAAAAAATCAGTCCGCTCATCAAAAAATTGGACTATAACAGTGGCATGATGCTAGAATTTAATTAGTTTAAAAATTTTATCTTTTATTACTCAAGTCATTCTTATCATAAGTTAAATCGGAAAACTCTAACTGATGTATTAGAAGATGTAATTTCAAAAAAAGTTAGTGTACCAGAAAGTTTTCATAGGTCTTGAAGTAGAAAAATGCAAATTAAACTTTTAGCTATTAATTTTTCCTGTATTTTAAAGATTTCTTTAAAGTCGTAGGTTTTGGTAAGCGTTTGCACTGCCGTTAATCGAAAAGCAACTGTAAAATGTAAAAAAAAATAAAAACAATATATTTTTCCAAACTAGTCAAACTAACATATAGATGATAAAAACGTATTTAGAATGCTTTCACGTGTTCGGACATAATGACATAAACGGAGCGTTTCATTTATAAATCAAAAGTTAACCTCGTTTTTATAGAAACTGTGAGACTTTGACATATGTCAACTGGACACAATTTTGTGCTTTCATCAGTTCTGTAAAATTCCAAATTTTCAGAATTCTATTATTAAAAATAAAGACGCTAAGTCGCCGTACTTATCCCTTGTTACATTCGGTATAATGTAGGTACTATCAAATGTTTGTCGTTGATTTGTTTGTATATGTCTTTATGTTTTAGTTTACATAATTTTGAGAATAAATAAAAAGAAACTGTTATTCTTTTAGCGTTTCGTTTCTAGAAAATCCGCTGCGGAACATTATATAGTAATTCTATTTGGCATCAGTTTTAAGATCTCGTGGGTGTAGTTTGGCATTCCGGAAATACAATCTTACAGAATTAAATTACTTTAAAAGAGCAATAAAGCAGTCTTGTGGGCGAAATGAATGAAAACAGAGCTATATCATTACTTATTTTTACATAAAGGCTTAGTTTACTTTCCAACCAAACTAACCAAATGTTATATGGGAATTGATATAAACTAGATGCGATCAAAAAAAAAAGTTTACCTTTTAACTTTATATTTTTTTAAGTACCAAAAACAATTTTTTTTAAAAAAAGCAACAAAAACACTATACACATTTTATCTCCAAATAATATACTTTCTCTAGACCAAAGAGCCATTCATAAGACACTGTGTAAACAACAAACAAAAAAATTTTATTAAAAAAAACTTAAAGAATCTCTTATACCGTAATAAAAGCGATGGGCGCAAATTAAAAATTTTAACTTTAGGTGTCGTATATGGGTCACATCGACGATTCACCTAAGAAACAGTTGTATTATTCTATAACCTAAGGACATTTTCAAAGGCTTGGCAAGCACGTCACCTATTCTCAGTTTCTTTAGTTAAAAGCATTATGTTCATTATTCGAAGAAGAAGAAATTAGTTTTTTTTTCGTAGTTCTCCCTTTGTCACCGTAAAGTTAAAAATTTTTAATTTGCGCCCATCGCTCTTATTATGTTATAAGAAAGATAAAAAATTAGTTTTGACTTTTGAGTGCATTTAATAAAAGCCTGTTTTTAAAAGCTTTTTTTAATAAAAATGTATTTTTTTAATTATTTGATTTGTACCCTAAACAGTCCATTTTGAATCCGCCATATTGAAATTTTCAAATCAGATCAAAAATTCATATCCCCTTCCCGAAAAACCCCAGATGCCAGTTTTGATTTAAATCGAACAAACTAAATCTTCTGAAGTGTGTAATAATATCATATTACTTTATTGACGCCGAAACTATAAACGCATACCAAATTTGAACACACACACACCCTTAATTTTTAGATTTATACCCCAAATCGTCCATTTTTGCACACAATCGGATGTGGTTAACTCAGTTAAAACTGGTTAGCAAAATTAGTTAGCGTATTGAATTTTCAAAATCTGACCAAAAATTCGTATTCCTTATCCCCAAAAGCCCTCGTATACCAATTTTGGTTAAAATCGGACAAACTTAAGTGTGTTCCCCCCTCCACTCAGGGGAGAGGTATCTAATAATACCATATTATTGTATTGTCACCGGAACTATAAATGCGTGCCAAATTTGAAGGCAATCGGAAGTGTATAAGTTAGTTAAATTGATTAGCAAAAGGTAACCAAAAGTCGTCCATCTTGAATTCGCCATATTGAATTTTTCAAATCTGATGCGAAATTCGTTATCACCATCCCCAAGTGCCCCAACACACCAAATTTTAACGAAATCGGGCGTACTTCAACTGTACCCCCCTCCACCCCCTTCGAGTAGGAGAGAGCTGTCAATTTCATTACACTTTATTCTTGTGTTGTCACCACAACTATATAAGCATGCGAAATTTGAAGGCGATCGGATGTCGGGAAGTTGGCCAAAATTAAGTTGCAAGATTCCACCCGAACAAACGTACATCGCAAGTTAAATAATAGCTTGTAAAATGAGCTCTGACGAAAAGCCTAGTTTTTGGGGAAAACCTTAGCAATCTTATCAATTTTGGCATCGAAGTCAAAGCAAAAAACAGAAATTTAAAAAAGTTTCAAGGGTCTAACACCTAACGTAGAACAATGAGGAATATTTAGTCCGGAAAAAGAAAATCCGAGAGATTTATCGTGAATCGCCGCGCAGCGCTCTGTTAAGATTTGTTCGTCGTGGTATGTAGCGGAACGTTATAAAATCGCACTAATTTACGTTACTGCTACTACTAATAAGCTCACAAAATTTAAAAACAAAATATTAACAGGAGTTCAAACTGCATTTTCTCATGGTATATACCAAAATTCAAAAAGCTGATCGGTCAAACCGTAGTTTCGAAAATTACTTGGTTACATGCGGCTATAATTATTTTTCCATTGTGGTAAATGGACAAAAATTAGTTTGACCACAGATTCCAAAAATATAGGTCCTCAGGATTATGATCTGAGCTTCCTGAGGGAAATTCAGAATGGGGTCAACTTTTACGATAGGTTAAGTAATTTACGAGTTATAGCAAAAAATCGACCTAGGGGTGGCCTCAGCGATTGTCAACTTTTTGGTGAAAGTCGTGACAACTAACGACAACCCAGTAAAGTTAAAAGGGACAAATTGGCAAAAAGTCATTATTGTGTCAAATATACCGATTAAAGATGGCCGACGACGAAAAAACATCTTGTTTTTCAACGTTTTTTCTCACTGAAAAAATAACCTCTGCCCAAAAAAAATACGCCCATCTTATAGGAAATGTTTTTATCTTTTATAGGAGATTAAAGGTTTGAATCTGGCGCCAATAATTTTTGTATCAAAATAAAAGGTGTAATTTGACACTTTGGCAAATCCGATTTCAATGATTGAAATGCAAAAACTCTATTTTAAAAAACTGCGTTGTTGGATTTGACATTTCTGAAAAATTCATGATGGAGGCTATTGAAAAAAATAACTAAATTTACCCCCACTCGAAAAAAGAAAATGAGATTCAGTACGTAAAAATACTAGGACCTATAAGAAATGTACATCTTTTCATCAGGTATTTTAGCTGGATGTATATGGAAATATGGTTATTTTTAAAAAAGTTAAATTTTTTTGTTATGAAAAATTTTATTGCTGATTCTAGCAGAACTAGAGGTCTGCTTAAAAAATCCGCTTGCTGCCACTTTGGCATATAGGCATGTTGCACATCATGTCAGTGGTTTTCGGTTCATATAATTTCAAATTTGCCGTTATTTTTTTGTAGTAGGGAGAGTTTAAAAAAAAACAAGCAATAACATGCGATACATAAATTTTGTGGTTTTTGTGTTTGCCGAATTTAAATTTTTATTCGTGTATGTATGTATCGTTGAAGCAAAGTTGAAAAAATGAAGGTACAGAAACCACCAAAATGAGTAAATCAATTTTTAAATTAAAAATGTACAGATTTTGGGTGCGACGCAACGCCTAAAAAATGTATGCTATTTCTGGAGCGATTTTTATAATTCATACCTCGATGTGTTTGCTAAAGATATACCTTTGTTATAGGTCTTATAATTTTTACGCAGGGGTTCTCATTTTTTTTCCGTTAGAGTGGAGGTAAATTCAGTATTTTTTTTAATAGCCGCATTCTTGAATTTTTTTGTAATGACAAATTCAAAAACAAAATTTTTTAGAATGAAGTTTTCTCATTTAAAATCGGTAAAGTTTATTGAAATCGGACAAGATTTGCCAAAGTTATTGACATCTAAAAAAAAGTGCCAAATTACAGCTTTTATTTTGATACAAAACATGTCTCCGGTTTTTTCAATTTTTTGAAAAAACTATAGGCGCTAAATTCAAACCTGTATCCTCATATTAAAGATACAAAATTTCCTATAAGATAGGTGTATTCTTTTTGGACAGGGGTTATTCTTTCACTAATAAAACTAACCTAAAAATCTTTAATCGGCCATATTCGACACAATAATGACGTTCTGACAATTTGTCCCATCTAGAATTATTTCAATGCATAATACCTTTTAACTTTACTGGGTTGTCAATAGTTGTCACGACTTTCACCAAAAAGTACAAAATCTCTGAAAACATTTATGCTGGCATGAGGCCTAGGCCGATTATGCGGTTTTTTTGTATAACTCGTAAAGTGCTTGACCTATCGTAAAACTTGAACCTATTCTGAATTCCACTCAAGAAGCTCTTAATTTTTAGGAATAAAAATGATTTTCATAAACTCAATAGTTTTTGAGAAAAAAACAAAAAACCGCCAAAAAAAGTAAGCGGTTTGAAAAAACAAATTTTCACATAAAAAAAACTTTTGTTTTCAACTTTTTTCTTTTCCTAAAAAGTTCGTTATATTCAAAAGTTTAATTTCATGAAAATCGGTTAAATACCAGTGAGGATACGATTTTTTAAAAAATACCGTGCAAAAGGCTTGACCGCCATATTTGAACGGCCATTTTTTTTTGTTTGAAAGTGTGAGACGATGATGTGTTTAACAGTAACTCTGTGTTTTGGACTTTCATTGTAATTATTTTATTTATACACGACGTTTCAATCAGAACAATCTCTGATCATCTTCGGGTGCAGTTTTTGCAGCAGACATATATAAAAAGTAAATTTTGGCAATCTAAAATGAGTAATGTGACCTTTTATATATATATATATTACTAACAAGGCCAAGCCCAAGTAACAAGCCACATTTATAATCTTAGTAAAATATTCCACGTGGGTGACCTCCGCACTACGTTATTAAATTGGGGTCTACTCATCCCGAGAGTTTCCCCAATTTTCCTAAAAAAAACTAAAATAACTTAATCCTTTTACTAACAAAGGAAAATTTTAACTAAAAGCCTTTATCCTTTATTAAGATTGAACACTGGCTAGGTCGCAGCAATACAATAAATGATATAATTTAATACGTACATTTACAAATCCTTTTGATTAAAAAAACTTACGTAGCATAAGATTTGTTAAAAAGGATTTGCCTAATCAGAGTTAGTAGGTATTAGGGCATTTGAGCCATGAGGAGATAGCCGCCACGTAGCTTGTGAACTGCTGAGGATCACCCACTGTCAACTTCATATTTACAGTCATATTCGCTCTCAACCTCTTGAGTTTTTAAGGTTAATAATCCAAGATACTAAGGTCCCGCCTACTATCATTCGTCTTGTCAACATTTGTTTATATACAGTTCCGGCCGCATAAAATGCGTACGTATAGTATATTGTGGGCCTCGTGACACAGTAACCTTTTAGGTATTTCTAATTGACAAAAAATGTCACAGTCAGATTTTGTTGTTGTCATACGCTTATATTTAGAAATGCCCCAACTAAATGAAACCGAAAAAACCCAAATTTAGCGGTCCATTATGGACGAAAGAAGGCTACAATTGTAAGAACAAGAAAAAAGTATCAAGAAGAAGGAACTGTTCGACGAAGGTAAGGCACTGGCTTGACTCAAGTCAGTACGCCTCAGCAGGATCAGCAATTGATCGACTTCCTTGAAGACCACCCATTTGCGATGGTCCCAGAGGCGAAAATTGAGGCACATTTTCCTGGATCCATAAGAACAACTCGCAGACGGATAAGCCGTTCTAGGCTTAGATGTCGCGTTGCTGCCAAGAAAATATTAATAAGTGCGGAAGAGAAGCAAGCCAGGTTAATTTTTGCAGTCAACTATTTACTACAAGAAGAATAATTTTGGCAACAAGTGGTTTTCATGGATGAAAAAATTTTTCAGTTCCACAATGACAGTATATCGCCCGCCACGAACACGCTATTTCGAAAAATATATTGCTAGGAACGAAGACCGGGCTTTTTAGAATCCATAGAAGATTTTCGGCTGTGGTTTATGTTGATATGATGAGAAATATGCTTCTAGAAGCAACCATCCACAAGGTTTTGAGCATCAACAGGATAACTGTCCTATCCATACCGCACTCATTTCTAAACAGTGGTTCCAGCAAGGCAACATGGCCGGCAAAAACTCCTGACGCCAATCCCATGGTAAATGTGTGGGACCTTTTAGCAAAAAAGTTATCATGAATGAATATTGGTACCAGAAATTCCAACCACTTAATGGAGCTCATAGTCAGAGGGTACGACCAAGTCATTGTTTCAAATCCAAATTTATTTAAAAATTTAGAAAATTCCATTCCACGAAGAAGATTTTTTTTTTAAATTTCCGTAGTGTTTTTAATATTTTTTTTTATTTTGAACAGTTTTGGTTGTCTGCAAAAAGTGCTCAAATTTACCGATCCTGCAGAGGTGCGCTGACTATGATCAAGTTATTGCTTTTCATTCGCCAAAAAAATTCTTCTTCTTGATACTTTCTTATTCGCACAATTGTGGTCTTCTTTCGTCCATAATGAGCTTTAAGAATAAGTTTTTATAATAAAATGTTAAATAATTTAGAAAAATTGTTTTATTAGTCTTTTAGTAAAGTGTGGCCAGCCTCCTTATTTTTATGTTTACAATGTCAAAAGATCTAACCTTTAATTCGAAAACATCAATGTCAGTTACAATAAGCAACGCAATTAGCAAAACTTAAATTCAACAGATCCGCAGCTAACTTCTGGTGTACGCATTTTATGTGGCCGGAAGTGTACCTATTAAAAAAAAAAGTGTATTTTATCCAGGGGATCGAACCGGCAATATACAGTACAGGGGAGTTATACTTGAATCGAAAGAAAATTTGCTCCCAGGGAGTCGAATTATCTCGCTACTATGTATCTCATTGGTCCCAATCTTCGGTTAAAATCGGTTTCTCTCACTTTTGCCCGATATTGATGGAAAGTAATTCTCTTAGTCAAGAACAATAGAATTACTTTCGATCAGTATCGGGCAAAAATGAGAGAAACCGATTTAAACCGAACATTTGGACCAATGAGATGCATAGTAGCGAGAGAATTTAACTCCCTGGGAGCAAATTTTCTCTCGATTCAAGAATAACCTCCCAGGAGATCGTCGCGCAAGATTAAACGGATGCGGAGACTTGTTGAAAAGCTTTTGTTAAATGGTGTATGGATAAGGAACAAGATAAGCGAAATTGTGTGCAATCCAAATAACAAAATACTTATGCATTTTAGATCGGTGAACTGGTGTGCAACATTAGGGAATTGGTTTTAAAAAAGCATATTATTATTATAATAGTATTGGCTAGGGGCTATCCATAAAGGGTAACAAAAACAGATATCTATATATAAATAGTAAAACATATTCTCAATATTCATTTGAATTCTAAACACTGCCCATGAAGGTTATAATACCAATTAACCTTCTAGATTACACACACAGAATTGACCTTGGACGACGCCAAAATTTATTTAGAAAATTATGGATACATACCTGAAGGTATTAAACCTTAGTTAATGATACAATATTGGAATTTCAAGAAAAAATGTCTAAGAAGACAGCTGACGGTGTGTTAAATGAAGATTCAAACAAAACTGAAAACGATGATAAACGATGTGGTGTAAAAGATGAAGGGGTGCTTATTCTTTGGTAGACCCAATACATATAAAATGAAACAAGAGTGATATATATTGGAAAATAATTTCCCCAACATATGCCCAACTAGCAATTTTTAGTTGTGTAAGTTGTAAAAATTAGAATTGTACTAATTTTAAACGTTGTTTTACATATAAAGAATAGTTATCACGGCGACGGTCGACAACGTCGACTATTATACGACGCCTAAACGCTTATCACAACTTCAGTCGCCATCACAACTATTTTTTATGACCGTCTATTGTACTAACAGTAATTCCTTAGTTCTGAAGGCGCCGACTACAAACCGGTGTGTGCTAAACCAAAAATTGATCAATTTACTCCACGTTTTCTGGCCGGTTTGTTGGAGACGCGGGCGCGCCTGATTTCATCTAACCAAAGAAGTGTTTTGTAAAGTTTCTATTAGTTTTGTTTGAACATTTTGCACTATGAAAAGGAAAAAATGGTATAAATATTCTTCGATATTTTGACATGTGACAGCTGTTATTGAAGGTGATTCCCCAGTGTGTCGGAAAAAAAGAGGAAGGTCCTGTGTAAACAACAAGGACGGAAATTAAGTGAGCAGCAGAAAGCCAAAATGTGGAGCAATTTCGATTGGGTAAAAATTGAGGCGTGTTCGTGTCTTTAAGTTAGGGGATCCGTTCAAAACACAGTTAAGTAGTTAAAGCAGTCGAGACACGGGACTCCTTTGGTTGTCATAGAAACTAATAAGTGCCGCCATGATTGATTGTTAAAACCATTGTATGCTAATTTGTAAACAAACATTAAAAATTATTTTTTTGCTTTTTTCTACAATAAACTAAGATCTTTTTGCATATAAAAATCCGTATTTTGTTCTTAGGAATCCTAAGCAACATCTTCTATATTATGATTTTTTTTTTTAAATTTCATAAAATCATCTTAATTGAGGGCGCGCTTGTTTTTTAGAGCTATGAACTGTACATTTGACAGTAAACTACCGTCTGTTTATATATTTTGGCATATATGACATAGAATATCATTGTATTTTAATAGTATTATGGTGTTAGAAATAGTTTAATTTGTAGTCGAATAGTGTATTTATCATTTTACGTAATGAATAATATTTTGAACAAATAATTGTACTCCAAAACCCATTGAACTATTACTTCAACTGTAGTCGCGATCGCGACGTTGACTCAACCAAAAAATCATCCACCAAATTGGTGCAAAAGTGGGTGGTGTTTGAGTAAAAGTAAACGTTGCGACGCAACGTTGGCACGCGATGCACAACGTTGAGACGTCGACAAATTGCTAGTTGGGTGATATCAATAACTATAAGCGATTAACTGATCGTACCTTCAAGAACTGGGAGAAATATACAAATTTTAGATTTAGATACGCCTAACATAATGCAATGCAATGCAATGAAAATAGTCACACTTATAATGGATTTGAAAACTTAAGCTGGCTTATTCCAATTAACCTTCTAGAGATTCACGTTAACAAAAATATTAAATGAGGGTGAGGGTACAAATCGGGAAAAAGTTTTTCCTCGACCAGGATTTGAACCCGGGACCTCCAGAATACCAGTCTAATGCTCTACCAACTGAGCTACCGAGGAACTGGGGTTTTACCGGGCTATTCGGAAATCCTTTCGTCCGATTCATTTGTTAGAAGTGGGGAGATCTTTGAAGCCTACTGCTGCTTTAAAAATGTAGGCATGTTATAAAGACAAGGAGGTACACATTCACGATTATTGTATTTACGAGGGCACTACGAGGCAAAACAAACATAAGTGAAGGTCACTGAATATGCACGAAAAATATACCAAACAAAAAACCCAAAACAACTATATTAATTTATTTACAAACTTAAATTAAATCTAAAAGCTCGTCAGTCAAGAAAACTTTCCTTACTCAAAGCCCACTCATTTCAAAGCTGTAGCTTTCATCGGGAGAGGTTGTTGCAAGCCAAAGTACAATACTTGATGTCTTGTGTAATATGGAGTAGACTAATTTTTTATTTATGTAAAAGGTGTTCTTTCTTATGAAATGATGAAATGTATTAAAAAACTTAAAAGGGAAAACTTACCCTTTTTAATTATTTTTTCCAGTTAATACTTAATGTCACACAACGATTTAGATGGGTAATAATAAAATAAGGAGTAGACTAATTTTTTATTTATTTAAAAGGTGTTCTTATTTATGAAATCATGAAATGTATTAAAAAACTTAAATGCAAGTTTTGTTTATATTTCTGTCGCTGTCGAAATGCCAGTTTCAAAATATTAGCTGCGTTAAAATCACAAACAGCGAGTTCGGATCTCTTACCTCTGCTTGTAGAGCGACATATAACCCCAGTTTTAGTTTGTTCTACAGAGTGTTTAGTATTTAAATCCCGCGTTTCTTATATCCAACAAAAGATTGTGTTAAGATGATTATTCAATAAACAAATTTATTAAAATTCTTCTCATAAATCAAACTATGTCCAAATCTCAAGGAGGGTGGGTTTAAAATGCTTAAAACCAAAAATTTCACTAAATTTAGGACCGTTCTAAAATAGACTAAACCTTTGTAATAAATCCCACCAAAAGTGTTTGGTATTTTTGAAAAGACCATTTTTTAAGGATTCAGAAAATGAGATAATATACAGGGTGTCCAATTTAAAAAAAGATAAAGTTGTGCCATATGTTATTTTTGGGACATCTTGTATAAAAATGGTATAGATTTTTTTGAAACCGATCTTTTTACATGAAATTATCCTACATAAGTATTTTTGAACAAACTTATAGTAGTCCAGGAAAATTGTACTACTCACAATGCTTTTCTGGGAACTAAAAGCGAGCAAGCTGAAATTTTACATAGGTTTAGAGTGCCATTGGGAAAGCTTAACTATAAATTTGTGCACTAGAAAAAAAGGCAAAACAGTATTTTGTAGGGGAATAAATACCTACCGACAAAACGACGCCTTTCAAAATTATAGTAACTTTTTTTGTTCATACTCAGAATTCCATAGTTATTTTCCTGTTACTCTGATTGAAAAATTTGTTCGTAGAACAGAAAATTCTCTACATTTTGGTTTTAAACATTTTTTTCCTAAATTAATTCTTTTTGTTGTACACCGCGCCAAATGTTCAACAAACTTCAACTATCCTGCAGTCGCTCTGGGCACGATTTAAAAATCGCTGAAGGACGATGTTTCGTTATGGTATTTCTACAGTCACGTGATAATAATGCCATATGTATTTTAAAAAATATTTCAAAATTGCTTCATTTCATTTGTTTTTCTTAAAATTCTAGCCTGTTTTGACCAATATTAAGTGAACTACATACAAAAAAGCTAAAGGGATGAAACTTGGCACAACTGTTAAGCAATAGTGGGAAATGAAGCCTATTGATTTTTAGAAATATCGGAAAACGGAAAGTGCATTAGAAATGGGAAAAAGTGTCAAAAATATGACTTTTTAAGATGTACCTCCGTTGTTCCGCTCTGTCCAGGAAATTGACGAATCGTTTTCAAATTTTGCATGAATTATGCTCCAACTATAGTAACGAAGTCTGTTGAATAATGGGCTAAACGGAAAAAAAGAATTGACGCATTTTGAGACTTTTCTAAAGGCCCGCAGGGTCCCATTTTACGCCATGTGGTAAAATAGATGGAAATTTGCCAGAATTTTTGCCGTTTTTTAAAATAACTCAAACCATTACTCGAGAAGTAGCCAACTGATTTAAACCAAATTTTGTACAATCATAAGGTCAAATGTGTGCTCAGAATGTATAGTGGCTTTTGAGATTAGTTTTCAGTTTTTGAGTTTTGAGGATTTTTCGAAAATTATGTAAAATTTTTAGTCAAAAATACTCGATAAAAAGATTTTTTTGCTCCTTCTTTTTTTGACGGTTCCTGAACTGCTATCTTCTTTAAAAAGGTCAAAAAGAATGTCTAAATAAGTTTTCAGTACTTTAGGACATACCGTTTTTGAGCTTTAGGGCAAAACATCTAAAAACACGCAAAAAAGAATCAATCAAAATTTTTTTCCGTTTTGTGGATGGCGCTGACGTACTTCACTGAATATTTATCAAAACGGGATAGAATCATAATCACTTTTATCTACTACCTAATAATATATGCACTAACAAAAAAATACTTCCGGGCGATTTTTTCAATTCCCGCTTTTCGGCACAGATCACTACACGGTACGGTCAGGTAAAGTGTTGTTGTTTGACAACAATTAAAAAACACCATGCAAACATTAAATGAAAAAATATAATCTAGTAGGCTTGTTGCTAGGACGCCAATGGTTGTTATTTGAAACAGAAGAGCGTTGCTTATTCGTCTGGGTTAGTTCGTCGATCTCTAAAAAATTAAATTTTCTGAAGAAAACCAAGATAAGGAAGAAAAATCGAAGCTTATCGTTCTGGATTTGCTACTTCAAAAATCCAGAAAAAGGTATGAAAAGGAATATGGCCTGTTTCAGAAATGGATGGCGGAAAATAACGTGATAACGGTTTCTGAAAGTTCTGTTGTTTTTTACTTCTCCATGCTGGCAGAAAAACTGAAACCGTCATCATTATGGAACAAATGCATCCTGCTGCGGTCCTGCATTAGCTTGAAGGAAAATGCTACCTATCAAATTAGGAGGTGCTCGTCCCAGGTTATAGGGAAAAATACCATGGCACAAATACCTAGTAAAATAGCAGAATTTTTGAAACTGGAGAACAAGGAGAGCTATACTCGTCATGCATTTCGCAGAATTTCTGCCACCCTATTAGTGAATGAAGATGGAGATTTACTTACACTTAAGCAACACGGAGGCTGGAATTCTTCTACAGTGGCGCGTTATCATCATAATCGCATAATATCACGGAATATTCCTACCAATCCAACCTGTGGTGAGACACGGAAAGATGATACTTCGAGCACATCACAGCAAATGAATAACAAAGTATTAAATCTTTTTTCTCCTGCAGCATTCAACAGTGGCAATAACAATGTTGGTTCAGATTTATCCTTAACTGATTTAATAAACTGCAACATCACTTTCAATAATAATAAATAATTATTTGAGAAGAAACGACTACGTAAAATGTGTAAAACTCCCTAGAGAGGTAAAGTGGCATTTTCGATCCTCATATGCGGTGGTAGATAAAATAAATAAAGACATTTTGAAATATTTTTTAAAATACATATGTCAACATTATCACGTGACTGCAGGCCACATTCCACGCAGCATTAGAGCTTTAAATGGGGCTTATGTAAACAAATGAAAATGGCCATAACGAATTATGGTATACCATAATGAATCCTCCTCAACTAGCAATTTCTAAATCGTACGCAGAGCGACTGCAGGATCGTTGAAGCTTGTTGAACATTTGGCGCGGTGTACAACAAAAAGTTTAAGAAAAAAATGTTCGAACATAAAATGTATTGAATTGGCTGCTCTACCATGTTTATTGAAAACATTTTTCAATTAGAGTAACACAGTAACATTAGGAATAGTGAAAAAACTGATATCATTATGCTCATTTTGTTTAAATAATGGAATTTTGAGTATGAACCAAAGAGTTACTTTAATTTTAAAAGGCGCTGTATTGTAGGTATTGTTTTTCCCTACAAAAGGTTTTTTCGATCTTTTTTCTAGTGCCAAATTAACAGAAGAAGTTATGAGCAAAAAACCGATTTAACCCTTTAATGGCGCCGAAGTTAAGGGGGTGGGGATGATGCATAGTGCATAGATAACCTTTTCCACTGGTACCCTACACCCCTGCAACATTTCAGCTTGCTAGCTTTTAGTTTCCAGGAAAATTAAAAACATATCATATGTTGGGGCATAATTTTCCAATATATATCATTTCTTGTTCTATTTTATATGTATTGCGTTTGCCAAACAATAATCATCCTGATTATCTTTTACACAACGTCGGGGGGTTGCCATCCATCAGCTCTTTTGTCTCTTTATTTAACCAGTCAGCTGTAATAGACATTTTTTCTTGAAATTCCAATATTGAATAATTAATTAAGATTAGTAATGAATGTAGACCATAATTTTATAAATAAATTTTGGCGTCTTCCAAGGTCAACCTTGCATTTTTACCATTTACAAAGAGTATCAGTAGGAAAAATATTATAACCTTCATTGGCAGTATTTAGAATTTTAACGAATATTGAGATATCGAGTGAGATATTTAAAATATGTTTTGCTATTTATATATAGATATTTGTTTTTGTTACCCTATAAGGATAGCCCCTAGTCAATCCCAACCAACATTTTTAGTAAAATTTACTTAATAAGTACTATTAATGGTTTACAATAATAGTAATTATTAAGTAAATATCAATAAAAATGTTGGTTGGGATACCATTATTTTGTTTTAGAAACAATCCCTAATATTGCACACTATTTTACCAATCTGTATTGTATAAATATTTTATTGTTTGTATTGCACACAATCTCATCACAAATTTTATCTTATTTTTTATCCGTATACCATTTAATAAAAGCTTATCAACAAGTCTCCATGATCGTGTGGCCTTGAGCGACGGTCTCCTGTACTGTATATCGCTGGTTCGATCCCCTGGATAAAATACACTTTTTTATTAACAGGTAACAAATGTTGACAAGACCAATGATAGCAGGCGAGTCTCAGTATGTGACTCTGGAGACGGTGTATGTGCACAACTCATTAAGATAAATGTGGGCAGCCATCTTGAATTATTAACCTTAAGTAGAGATTGACAGTAAATATGACTCTAGAGATGGAGTTGAAAGGATCCTTCGCAATTAAGAGGCTATATGGTGATCCTTTACAATTAAGAGGCTACGTGACGACCATGGCGGTCGCCTCATGTCAAGCATCTTGAGCTAGACGACTGAACCTGTCAGTCCGGCTCCAGTGCCCTAATACCTACTAAAGTTGAAATTTCATTTTGATGGTTTCCCAGTTATAAATATTTTAATTATTCTTTTTTATTTAATTTGTTTAATTTTTTTTTGAACACACAGGTAAAACAATCACAAAAATTAAAAATATATTATTTACTGGTGAGTAAAAAAAGAATTAGCATTCCTAGCGGTCACGGTAAATAAAAGCCATTAAAAAATAATAAATAAAGGCAAAAATAAAACATACTTTTTTCTTATATTATCTAGCAATATCTTACATTTTCTTAAAATCGGATGCGAATATCCGTGGTTTATTTTAAAAGTACTAACTTTGTCTCCCTTCAGGCGCACTGTGAGTAGTCAATTGAAACGGTCCCGATTAAGCAACTTGTACGAAACCTTTCTTGTACATCAACAAAAGACTAAACCACCTACGCAAGAATTTAAAAATTCAGGACAACGCGTTGCGAATACTCATTAAGAATTCATGACAGTATCCCGTAGGAACGTTTTAGGAATAGAGTAACGCAAACTATTTGGCTGAGTGCTCAGTGGGATCCTAAAATTCTCTGTAAAATTGTAATAAAAGTTAATTAGGTACCATTTATTGTTTCCGTTTTTAGCTCCTACATATGAATACTTTGAAAATCTCTTCAAAATTTTTTTCCGAACTTTTTAAACAAGTTTGGTTTTGTTTTCTATTAATACAAACTGTAACCAACAAATAATGCCCATTATTCCAAATTTTATCAAATTTGGTATGTGGGTCGCCATTCTTTAAAAACCGTCAGAAAATATTGACGATTTCTAAACACAAGTTTAAACTAACTGCTTTTTTGTCAGGACTTAATTGCTAATATTCCTTAAAATTTAGTTTCTTAATACTGTTTGAGTTTCTCTTACAACTTTAGAAATATTAAGGTCGCTGTGCTTTGATTTTAAATGAGGCAATAAGTAAAAATCGCCACTTTCCAGTATTATGACGGGTGAGATTCCGTCGTTTCTGCAGAATCGCGACCATGGTGTCTAAAAGGATAATAAATTATACATAGACAGTTAAAAAAACCTTGATATGAAAAGGTTTAAATTAGAGCAAAGTTGCGCACTTTGATGCTTTGCGCAAAACTGAAAAGAAGTTCAAAAAATAAAAATCTCCAGAATAATGTTCATCTGATTTTAAAGTTTCTGTTAATCGCAGGGTAAGTTTACTAAAAAACGGCCATTTTCTAACTTTACCTTTAGATTCTGACTCACCCCGTGCATACTGTGCACTTTGAAAGGAGAAAACATGACCAAAATTGTGCGTTCTTACTCTTCTACAACATATTAAAATATTACAAAAATGATCGAAAAAACATTCTGTAAGAAAATGGAAGGATTCTTTTGAGAATTCCGACCCCCTTTTACCCCTTAAAACACCGTCTATGCATGGCATAGGAAGAAATTTTGTAGGCTAGATCGAAATAAAATACTTTTAACTACCTATATGATAAATTTTATGATTTTATATTATAGTTTAGGGTAACACCCACTATATCTTATATCCTGGCTAGACTAACGACCACCAATATTAACCTAACTTTCCACCTTAGGTCTGATTATGGTCAATTAATCCAAAACGTCAGATGACTTGTCAAAATAAGTTTCAAGGTTGCAAAATATTACCTGTTATCCTTAAATGAGCCAAACTGCATCAGGAAAAAAAAGCACGTAACTAAAAATAAACTAGAAATTTGAGTTTTTTTTTGTCTCCGCAACTACCAGGTTTTTCTAAACCTTTTTTCTGGTCCTAAGCAAAGCATTAAGTTGCGGAACTTTGCAATAATTTAAACCCTTTTGTAATTTTTAGTCTTTAGGAGATCCTTATAGTAAGCACCAGATTGGAAACATCCTACATAATATTATACATGGGTTAGAGTCCCTGTATGCATATTTGAAGTATTTTATTTTTAAAGAAATAGATAAGTATCCAATAGAATGTAAAGTACGTATTTTCAACGGATCATTTATAGTCGGCCAAATCACGCTGAAAAATATCAATTTTGCTTCCGAAAAAAGCTTTCTATAATTTTCTCCTCTAGTCTTATGTATTCTAAAATGATACACTTGTTTTTTGAACCATGACTTTACATATATTTGAAATAATAGAAAAATATCACTTTTGCTTCTGAAAAAGGCTTCCTTCTCTAATAGCCTTATATATATTTTAAAAAGAAAAAACACTAATATATTTATTAATTCTCTGTGTGACCTTAAATTTTATATATATAATTAATTGACACTTTGATTTATAAACACTATTCACTGACAGGATCATCTGACAAGGCAAAAAATCGCATCGGAAATTGTTTGTTTCACCCAGCGGCTAAGGGTTTTTCTTGACACCTTTTAAAAAGCTTTTTTATTTAATAAAAAGGCTATCACATTCAGCCTCCTTGAGGTTATTAGATATATGTAATTAAATGTTGTTACCACGCAAAGGCCAGAATCTCCGTTGAGAAGAGGCAGGTTAAGGCAAGGTTGGAATCGATTTGGCCCCCCTCCATCGTCGAACCTTATATTGGAGGGGAAACCTATTAAATCATTTGATTAAGGAAATGGTGTAAAACATTAAAGTAAGTAATTTGAATGATAAATTTTTTAGGTTTAAATCCTTTCTGATTTTTAAGAAATCAAGAACCTGTTGAAGGTGGGTCCAATGTTACATAGTACCTATGTTTAGACGATCTTATTCTAAAAATGCTTTTTAGAGGTCTCTTTGTATCGGGATCCGTACCTATGTTGTCTCTCCAAATTAAAGAAAGTGCGTATCTACGGGAATTAAACGAGTCATATGGTCAAGCTATGATGATAATTTAAGGCTTAAAATATTTTAGACTAATTTAAGGGGTAACGTTTTTGACGGAGCAATTTTTTACTATGTTTTTCACATTTGTATGTCATGATATTACCCACATTTTAAAGCTTTCTTTCCAAACTTTCGATTTCTAGAATAAAACACTCAGCCACGCGACATCTAAGCCTAGAACGGCTTATCCGTCTGCGCGTTGCTGATCCTGCTGAGGCGTACTGACGTCGGTCAAGTCAGTGCCTCGCCTTCGTCGAACAGTTCCTTCTTCTTGATACTTTTTTTATTGTGACAATTGTAGCCTTGTTTCATCCATAATGGGCCGCTACTCTTCGAGTATTTTTAAATATAAGCATATGACAAGAACAAAACCTGCGGTGACCTTTTTTGTCAATTGGAAATACCTAAAAGGTTACTTTGCGAGTTGCGGGGGCCATAATACACTATATAAAATCGGCTTACGCATTTTATGTGGCCCGAAGTGTATACCAACACCGTTCCTTAGTTTAGAACGGTGTTGGTGTATACTTACTGTATTTTGAACGAATCCCCTCCTAACAGCAGACGTCAACATGCCGCGATTTTATCTAATGAAAATTGCTGTTCGAGTTTGTGTAATGGTTGACTCACATTTTTGCTTTTTGGCACTTAATTCTTTTTATAACTTTGATCCTTTTTTTTTGTTGCGTTTTGGTGTTATGTTTCGATTATTAAAAAAAGTTACATTAGGTTGACAATAAAATTCTGAAAACTGAAATATTTTATTTAATATTATTAGAAACCGAAATACGATACAAAACGACAAAGAAATTGGTAAAACCCCACGACGAAGTAAAAGAACACCCCCTGAAATCTTCAGAAAGATAGAAGATCAAACAGAAAATACAAGAAAATCAAAACGAAATGGAGCTGATAGGAATGCCAATCTTTATGCAGAATTTGTATGGCCCCAAAATTTTGGAGATGTTAGGACAGACAGATTAACAAATAAAGCTACCTCAGTTATCCTCACAAAGAACCCTGTAGAAGCTACAGCACAGAAAAGTAAATCTTTAGGAAACAGATATAGTCGGATTTTTCTATGAGCGGAGTGACGTCATTTTCTTGGATCTCTGTTTGATACATTGTTTTAGACAGCGACAATAAATATATAAAAAAAGGCATGTCGTTGATTGTTTTAACTTTTACTTCAAAATTTTTATCATATTATTGTCAAAAATGTTGAAGTTATCATTTTTACAATGTAAACATTTCCAAAAATTAAATCGAATTGATTTAGTGGGCAAAATTAATTAATAATGCTAAGTTTATTACCGTTTTTTAAGTTTAAAAAAGACAAATAGTTGCGGGATTCTCCATGGATATTGGAAATATGAGAGTAACAAGTATTTGCTGAGGATATTAAAAGAAAAAGAATAGTTCTTAAACCTTTTTTTATTTATTATAAAAGTTAAATTTTAGCATTTTTAAGGTAGGTTCTATTTATAACTTAAAAGAATATCGATAAACAATGGTTAATTTAACAAAAACCCTTTGTTTTTAACTTTATTAATTTTTTGTAAATAAAAACGTTTCTAATGGTACCCTTAATTTATTAACAAATCAAGATGTTAAATAAAGGCCAGTGTCCTTTCCAATTCATGACAGATTTCAAAATAAAATCAACAAATAATGTGTTATGCTAGTTGTTGACAAAAAAGAAATACGTTTTTAGAGGCAAATATGACGTCACTCCACTCATCCAAAAATCTGACTATAGCTAATGATGAAATAATCTTTCATAGTTGGTTTAACGGACCAGAGTTTTTGAAAAAAGATGTTGAGTATTGGCCTAAAGAAACAAAAAATTATCAAAAGGAGTATTAAAGATATCATGGATGAGTACAAAAATACGAAAACAATTTTTTTATTCAGACCATAAGATAAAATAGTTCCAGACATAACAAAATTTTCCAAATGTATCAGAGATTTTAAGGTTTATCAGCATTATTAAGACTAAGTTAAAGAAAAGGAGAGAACTAATTAAGTGTAAAACAAAAAAGTTTTTAGTAGAACTTGAGTGCTTCAAAAAGGGTGAATTTATCAACAAGACTAGCAAAATTATATCACATTCTCTGCGCGCCGATCTCTTATTCTACATCCAAATAACGATTATACTAAGCTACTTATCAAACACTATCACGAGAAATACCAACATCATAGAACCAAGTTAGTTTTAAATGAAATTCGTCTGAGCTGCTGTTAAATCTGTCTTTTGCCACTGCCAGGTATGCAAAAATAACCGATCTAAACCTTTATGTCAACTTATGGGATAGCTACCAGTTGAACTATTGAGGTTGCGGTTGGCAGAAAAAGAGAAAAAAGATGGGTTCTAATATTTAATTGCCTCGCTGTTCGTGCTATGCATTCAGAAATTTTACATAGCATGAATACTGATTTAGTAATCATGGAAATTCGAAGGTTATTTGCCAGAAAAGGACAAGCTAAAATTATCTGTTGTGACAATGGAACTAATTTTAAAGGTGCAGATTCGGAACCACGACTAAATCTGGCAAATTTTAATTACGATTAGATTAAAAGTACTTTGGAAATAAAAAATGAACGAACTATCGCAGTAGTGAACAAATTATTAGGAAATGTATTGCACCAGCAGTCACTAAGGGATGAAACACTTAGCACACGATTTGCAGAGGCAGTGAGTATTGTTAACTCCAGACCACTAACAAAAATTTCATCCGATCCTAATGAATTGGAAAGTTTAACGCCTAACCGTTTTTTACTCGGATCGTCTAACAGAGAACAGTAGTTAATTCCAAAATTTAGAAAAGCTGATTGTCTTCGAAAAGAATGAAAAATGTATCAATTGTTAGTTGATATCTTTTCGTCTCGATGGATTAAGGAATATTTACCCACTTTAAACAAACGTGGAAAATGAAATGTAGACCAAAAACAAATTGTAGTTGATGATGTGGTTATCCTTGTAAAAGAAAATGCACCAAGTTATAATTGGAAAATGGGAAGAATAATCAAAGTACATCCAGGACCAGATAATAGAGTTCGAGTAGTCATGTAAAAACCTTTACGGAAACAGAATATGGAAAACCTATTACGATTTACAGATTCGAATTTGATGACTAGAATTCTATAGCAGGGCGGAGGATGTTATAACTTGACTCTGTATTTTGTTGATTTTTTGTTGGTGTTGTGGTTTGGTTTAGGTTCACATTAAAAGTCTGAAAACTGAAATTTTGTATTTAATATTATTTAAAACCGAAATACGATATGAAATGACAAAGAAATTTCTACTTATTTCTTTTCTGTTTGGACATGCAAGACAATGAGGTTAGTAGTAGTAGAGAAGGGACGGCACGAAGCCTGGCAAGTAGGCTTCCCTAGGTCCTTTTCGCCTTACCCCAAGCCAGCCCCTAATCCTCCATAAGCACTACCGGTCTGGGCACTAATTCTAAGAGTTTCAAGAAAAAGGTGATTTTTTTTTGTGAATGAGATCATTCCCCGGGATTGGTCCCTTCTCTAGAGGGATCATTCCTTATCTTGAAAATTCAAGAATTAGGCTCCTGGCAGTTTGCTCTCCAGGTCTTGTGCGCATTGTTGGTCAGTTGCAAACATAACACGTATAATGCTTAGATAAAAATAGTCGAGCCTCTGTCTATAACCAGCCGGCTAGAAAACTTTGAGCAAATGGATCAATATTTTAGTTTAGTATACATATACATTATATTCCAAATTGCTGCGGACAAGTTTTTTGACACTGACAATGACAGTGCCATTTAACGTATGTGTCTAATTGTCAGCGGCCATATTGAAATTGATCCGAAGAATTTGGAATGACGTGTAGCTTTATAGTCGTCACATTTTCAAAGAGACCACTGAAAATATTGTTAGTAAAATAGACAGTCATAAATAGTTGTGACAACGTTTAGGTTTTGTAAACTTGTCGACGTCGACTACAGTAAAGTTGCCATGAGACAACCATTATTTACCTAATAAAACAAAGTATGAAAATTATAAAATTCAAATTTTAAGACCTTCCATAACTAAAAATTGCTATTCGGGAAGTGTTTGCCCTTCTTATACTGCTGCCATTTTATACCACTATCAGTTGCGGAGACGATTTGTCCGCCAACCCTCAGTTTGGACAAATAAAACCCTCTGCTACTCTGATTCGAACTAAGAACTATTTTTGCGTTCACATCTTATAATAAACAAAAAGTGAGTCTCGTGTATATAAATAAAAAAAAATAAAAGTAACACTCGTGGCATATCGGATAAAGGCTTCCAATGTCTATTGGAGAATTTAGACACCTATAGACCTGTTTCATCCTTATTAGGAATCATTAAGGAGTCGTAAGATTGTACCTGACAGTTGCCACTACACAGGAAACATTAACACCTCTCAAATTTAAAACAAAAAGTTCGTATAATCCGCAGAGACGTGTTACTTGTGAGCGCCACCTGTCGAATAACCTGAGAAACAAATACATCAACAGTAAAAAATGTAGGAGAACTTAAAAACAGAAATCTGCACTTTTCAGCAGGCAATAGAGAGAAACTGCCATATAACCCGAAAGTGACGAATTTTACTTCCTTAATTAATTGGTGTATGAATTGATTAATGCACATTACTTATATTTCCTTTTACAGTTTTTTAAATTAAACATAGGCTCGAACTACGCTGATGGCTGTCTCAAAAAAATTACTCATATATATTGTTTCTTTCATATCTATATTTATATTCTTTCTTTGTTATAGGTAAGTCAAGGATTAGCCCGCACAATGAATTTAAGTTTCAGTAAGCAGGTAAATATTTACATACCCTTGGAAGTTGTTATATTTGATTAATCACCAAATTTTGACACAGTCGCGTAATACCAATAGTTCATATGTTGAAAGTGCACTAGTAGACACAGCAGAGTAGACATATTAGGGACTTATCGGTACATGAAATCTGCATAACCTGACTTTAATTTTAACTTTAATCGGCACAATTTTTAACAGTGCTGCACGAAGGTTTAACAACTTCTTTTTAGGTACTTTATCCTTCTTTTATAAACATTTTCACTCAAATTTTCACGTCTAAATGCTCTTGTCCAAAAGAAGGTGGAGGGAGAGGGGCAGCTGGAAGTATAAAGTGTTACAACACACGGGACCGGATTCACACGAACAATAGGAAGATTTGTTTCACTCATTTCGTAGCAGGTACACTTCCGGTCACATAAAATGCATACAGCAGAAGTTAGCCGCAGGTCTGTTGAATTTAAGTTTTGCCAATTGTGTTGCTTATTGTATCTGACTTTGACGTTTTCTAATTACAGGTTAGGTCTTTTCACATTGTAAACACAAAAATAAGGAGACTGGCCACACTTTCCTATAAGACTAATAATGAATAAAACAATTTTTTTTAATTATTCGACATTTTATTATGAAAACTTATTCTTAAAGCTTATTATAGACAAAAAAAGAACACAATATTTTGCGAATAAGAAAAAAGTATCAAGAAGAAGGAACTGTTTAGCGAAAGGAAAGCAATAACTTAATCAAATCAGGGCACCTCTACAGGATCGGTAAATATGAGTAATCTAAGTCTTTGGAGGCAACCAAAAATGTTCAAAATCAAAAAGAAATTATTGAAAAAACACTACGTAAATTAAAAAAAAAAACAAGTAAACGTGTCTTCATTAGCGTGTCATTGCCCCGTCAGCCTCGATAATGTTTGCCAGTCTTCGTGGCATGGAATCTACTAAATTTTGAAATAAATTTGTATTAGAAACAATGACTTCGTCGTACCCTCTGACTATGAGTTCCATTAAGTGGTTCGAATTTCTGGGAACAATATTCATTCGTGTTCACTTTTTTGCTATAAGGCCCCACACATTATCCATGGGACTGCGAAGTTTTTGTCGGGCATGGCAAAACCTCGACTTTGTTTTACTGGAATCACTGTTTAGCAATGCGTGCGGTATGGATAGGACAGTTATCCTGTTAATACACAAAACCTTCTGGATGAAGAATGATTGCTTCTGGAAGCATAACATTTCTCATCATATCAATATAAACCTCGGCCGTAAATTTTCCATTGATTCTAAAAAGAACCCCATGTCCTCTCGCCGATATCCAACTCCACACATTCACGGAAAATCTTCCAGTCCGGACTTCGTTCCCAGCAATATATTTTTGGCGAAAGTGTGTTCGTGGCGGGCGATATACCAAAATTTGTTTGCTGTCATTGTGAGACTGAAAGATTTTTTTATCCGTGAAGACCACCTGTTTTCAAAATTCTTCTTCTTGTAGTGAACAGTTTAGTGCAAAAATTAACCGGACTTGCGTCTTTTCTGCAAGTAAGGAAGATTTTCTTGGCGGTAAACAATACCATAGCTTTTTTGTTGTTGTTTTCTTTCTTCATTATAATATCTTTGCATTTGTGTTTAATTGTAACTCGACACTAATCACATAAAAATAAAGTACAAATCAAATATCAGCAGATTTTTGTAAAAGAGACCAACTGTCTAACCTAAAAATCTCACAGCAAATTTGGTGGGTTGGCTTTTAAACGGTAAAGGTCGTCGCTATTCGGCGCTAATTAGCGCCTGTGGTAACCTTGAATAAAGGCAAAAGCCTGCCAGCGCTATCGCGACCGTGTGGAATAAGGATAATAGACTGGCCAAAAACCGGACCCAAACGATATTAATTAAAAGTTATTGTAGGGACTTCCTGGTTAAGCAAGAACATTGTTTTCTAAGATTGCCTAATAATGTGGTACAATATGTTGCAAGAAGGGTTTAATCTATCATTCCTTTCTCTAATAATATTCACACACATAATAGAGTTTAATTTGGTAAAGCCCTAAATTTTCGAAAGGTCACGTTCTACAACAATGCGGTTTCAGGTAGAACAAAGCCTCTATTCTATCATAATAGCCAATTAAAATATTATAAAATGGAATTGTTTACTGGCAATTGGACTAAGATTTTGGTTTTTTATATTCATTATTTCCTCCAAGACATGTTTAATTTTTTCATATCCTTATTAGCCTGCGCATTTTTTTAAAAGTCATGGGTAATGGGTTCAATTTTTGAAGTCAGGTTTTAGGTTCTTAAAATTTTACTTTATTAAACCTAATTATCTAAAACCAAAAATATTAAGCGAATTCTTGCTATAAAAAGATATTGATTCATTTGGATTTTAGAAAAAGTAAATTTATCATATTTTTCGCTTAAAAAATAACTGCAAAAAAATGTGTTCGCCATGCTAGAAAAAGTGTATTGACTGGTTTGGATTTTAGATTTAAAAAATATGTTTTTAAATATGGCTAAAGATTAGTTGGCCTACCTGGTGCAGCAATCCTATAGGGATTATTAGTTATAAACAGAAAGGTTCGTGGCTATCGGACACACATTTTGCTTTTCAATTCATTACGACCAGGCTTCCAAGATCTAATGGATACTCCAGAAACCTACATCCTTGTTAGGAATCATCAGGGTAACATAGGACTGTACCTGGCGTAAGCATACCATAAGCGACCACACCCAGCGAATTTAAACAACTTTCGTCGTGTGAAGTGAAAAGCAAAATGTTAAAGGATGCAAATATCAATAAGAATGAAATTCGCAAGCAGGACATAAAAACGGAACCTGCAAAAATGTACTGGTTACTGAAAGAAGACCGTTCAAAATACAACGTTCGCAGCAACTCCACCTCCAATTGGAGTTTATACTACATCGCCTTATATTAAGGCTCAGCAACAATCACTCCGGAGGGCTTGTTACGCAAAACAAAGCCAATTAAAATTTAAAAAAGTAGATTTCTTGTCCGTGAAAATTAAATATCCCGCGTTATTTGACGACGAAAGTTGTTTAAATTCGCTGGTTTTGGTTGCTTATGTTATGCTTCGTACGCCAGGTACACTCCTATGTTACCCTGATGATTCCTAATAAGGATGAAACAGACCTGTAGGTTTCTAAAAAACAAAAGATCTTGGGTGGAAATAACGAAAATTCAAACTTGGATGAGCATCCCACAAGGAACACACAAAAGATCAAAGCGAAAAGAGAAATGATTAAACGATGTTTCGCCCTGGGTAACCAGCGTGGACTCATCAGTATTTTCACTGTTCACCCTCCACTATACATCATTAAACACCATCATGCACTTTGATTTCCAACCTTGAACCACTCACAAATAGGCATCGTTCCGCACTGGTACTTACTTATCTAAAATACCTGATACGAATTCGTCCTGACGTGTTAATATTTCCAGTAGGATTATGCTCCTAAGGCAATTAAAACAAAGAAGAAGTTAAAAAACCTCGAAATCAGTTACTTCAACCGAAAAGAAACTAAAAAACAAAAGATCAAAAGATCTTGGGTGGAAATAACGAAAATTCAAACTTGGATGAGCATCCCACAAGGAACACACAAGAGATCAAAGCGAAAAGAGCAATGATTAAACGATGTTCCGCCCTGGGTAACCAGCGGACTACCCATAAGATCTTGGAAGCCTGGTCGTGATGAATTGAAAAGCGAAATGTGTGGCCGATAGCCATGAACCTTTCTTTTTATTTATTTTTCACGGACAAGAAATCAACTTTTTAAAATTATTAGTTATAGCGTATAGTTTTTTTTTTATTTTTCTGCATAAAACTAACGAAACTTCTAGTTACTGACACTTTGTCTAATAATTTTGATTTAATTTTTAAAGGCAAAACTTATTAAATTTGTCTAAAAAAGACAATACGTTGCAGATTACCTATAAAAATTTCAAAGAATAGTAAATAGTTATATTTTTAAAAAACCTCCAAATCAGTAACATCAACCGAAAAGAATCTAAAAACAAACGAAAATTCAAATCTGGATGAGCATCCCACAAGGAACACCCAATTGCCTTAGGAGCATAATCCTATTGGAAATATTAACACGCCAGAACGAATTCGTATCAGGTAACTTGGATAAGTACCAGTGCGGAACGATGCCTATTTGTGAGTGATTCAAAGCAGGAAATGAAAGTGTATGATGGTGTTTAATGATGTATGGGGAGAAAATTTACAGACACTGCATTAAATGTGTTGAAGGCATATAAATTGAGAATACTTTTGTATCACAAAAAGCGTAGGTTAGGTTTATCGCACTAAATTAGGTCAAGGCTAGCTAGCTCTTCTAATATTTGTGTTCCTCGTGTTTTACGCTTGGCTTCTGGCCATAAAGCTTTTTGAAATAAATTCCTATTGAAATTCTTCTTTGTTACTTTTTAAATTTTTACAAGATAAAAGTTATATGTGGGTGAAGTCGCATTATAATCACATAATAGCAGTATTTGTAAATAAGTTACCAAATCTAAGAAAATAGTATTAGCTATGTACACAGCCCAAGTAGCACAGAGTTCTAAAAATCAGTTGTAGAAGTGTTGCTACAGCCAAATCTGTAGCAATATGGCTTTAGCTGTTGTCTGTGTCAACACTTCTACAGTATTATAGAAAGGTTGTAACAGCTGCTTTTACCCCTTATTTTTTGGTTGTCACAATGTTGTGGGCAGCAATTTAGCTGTGTATTTTAAGCTTAAAATACAACTGATATTCAGCATTTTTATACAGGCTGCCACTGTATTAGAAAACATATTTTTATAACTAAATAAAAATTAGAAAAAGCAAATATGGATCATAAAATTTTAAGTCATAATAATGTATTAACTTACTTATTTGCTCCGGGCAGTTTATTGATAAAACCCATCATAATAACTCACTAAAACACACGCGCCTCAAAAAAATCAGCATATTACTGTTTTTGTTTATTAGCTTTGTATAGGTTAAGTTTACCTTTTTTCAAGGAATTTCGTTCAAAAGTGTTAAAAATGCCAATGTTATGGATTATGCATAATTTGTATTGCACTATTTGGTAAAATAATGTATTTTTCAAGAAATAATTTTAATTTTACAATCACAATTTTCTGTTTTCATAAAATAAATCATGGCCACCCAAAGAAAAAAGACGTCGATAAGATTTTGCTTTTTTTTGTGGATAGAAGAGAATTTAGAGCCAGTTACTAGCAAAATACTTTTTGGGCCCAGCGGAATAAAAAAAGACGAAGAGCAGAACTGGACGTAACACGTAGTTTACATTCCGCTACACATTATTTCCTTGTTTGTCATATTGAGGAAGAGGACAATATATTTTCTAATCCCTCTCATTTTTTTCTGCAAATATAGAAGTAGATATCAGTTGCAAGCAGGTGGAATGTAGACTAGACGCAATTGACTATCATAAGTTTTCTGTACACCGGTAGAAGGCGCGGTATTTGCAGCTGTTCGCAGCCTTTGGTTTTGGCTATAAATGTTTAAAAAAAGTAAAAATTATGACCATTTGGTGCAGCTGAGGATCAACTTTTAGCGTGACACAAAACATAGCTTTAATAGCTAGTTTAATAGATAACTTTGCATTAGTAACAACTTGGTTATTAAAGTAAGTTGCCATAATAATATTACAGCTAAAAAGTCAGCTTAAATAAAGCTAGCTACTTCATAGCAAAAACGTAGTTGCCCCAACGTTCTGACAGCTATAGAATAGCGGTAAAATCTAAAGTGTACAGACTGTGCTACTTGGGAGTGGAGCAGTCCCGTGACAAAACATTACTTATTTTTTATGTTTTTTTTACACTGCTCATCGAAAGTGTTTTTAACTTTCAAGCATAAGCACCCCATAATAGCTGCGCTTGCTATTTACGTTTCAAATTAGATGGATTCTTGGACAAGTGGCCAGCTCTACGTATTTTGATTCGCGTAAGACTGACAGAGGCTCTTCAGCCAATCACATGAGTTAATCGTTCGTTCAATGCTTTAAGTATGACGCGTCTGAGAGAGATCAATTATGCCCCCTCCCCGACTGCTTAATTTTGGCTACAAAACATTGTCGAATTACCGACCTTGGTGAGAAATTGCAGAAACTGTGAGTACTAAAGCATTCTCACCAAATCCCATGTTATTTGTGCCCTCTCTTTTCCACAAATTCAAAATGCTGTTCAAAAATCTTTGGACAGCTGAACAAATAATAACACCAATAAACATTTTTTAGAGTGTGGACAATGTGTGTTCTAATACTTTCATACTCATGTCACAACCGAGAATATGAAAATTTGAAAGCATAGTTTTAACTAATTCTATGTAATTTTCTGCTTTGTGATTTCTAAGAAAACTTTTAACTACTTGAACAAATGAACCCTAAGCATTAGATTCAGTCTCATTCATTGATGTGGTTGCCTTAGTTGAGAACCATCAAATATACCAGCTTTTAGTTTTTCCGTGCTAATCTTAGGAAACTTACGTGACAAGTACCCAAAACAATTTCCATCTCAATCTAACCCTTTCACAAACTGCTTCATAAGCCCCAACTTGATATGCAAGGGTGGTAGTAAGATTTTTTCTCTCGTAACCAAAGGTTCATTCACTACGTTTTGTTTTCCTTGAACCATAGTATCTCTTAAAGGCCAATTTCTCTTAATCCAGTGATGATATTTAGCTCTGCTGTCCCAAGACATAAAAAACAGGGGTATTTTGTATATCCACTTTAGTGTCCAAGGAGAGTTCAGCATTTTCAAATCAACACATATTGCCCACTGATGCTCTTCGTATTTAATTTGTTTCAAAACTTGTGCTATTGTTTTACACTCCGCTTTTATAGTAGTAGAATGTCCAATAGGAATTGAGGTATATTTGTTACCGTTATGTAAAAGGAAACATTTTAAACTACGTTTTGAACTGTCAATGAAAAGGCACCAATCGTGAAAAGTGTATTCTGGCATAGCATTTTTTCTAAGAGTCCTTTTATATCGTTACAAAATACCAGCTTATTTTCCTGACTGAAAAAAGGCAGCAGATCCTTTTCTCTCTTACGATAAAATGTAACATAAGTGCCTGGATAAAGAACTTTCTTTTCTTTTAATCTGGATACAAGTAATTCAGCACACTCCTTTGAGAGGTATAGGTCTCTCACGAGATCGTTCAGTTCTTGTTAATTAAAACACTGAAAAGTTGTTAAATCTGCTTCAAATATTTCTGTATCATCTTCCGGGATTTCAGGAAGACTGCTGAAGGTTGGAATGGGTATTTTCTTAGAGTGCGGTACAGGTCTTTTAACAGAATCTAGATCAGGATATATCCATTTATATCGATTGTTCCTATTTATGCCTTTAATATTAATGAGACAAAAATAGCAGTCATCATAATGGTTACGTGGTTCCCTCCAAACCATTGATACACCAAATTTCAGGCACCTTCTGTTTCCAATTGTCCACTGTCGCAAATGTTCAACACATGTTTTACACACCACATGTGGAGCCCAAGATTTATCTTGATAAAGAAGAAGTTAAAAAACCTCCAAATCAGTTACTTCAACAATCTTCAACAATCTAAGTGTATGATGGTGTTTAATGATGTATAGTGGAGGGTGACCAGTGAAACTACTGATGAGCTCACGCTGGTTACCCAGGGCATCGTTTATTCATTTCTCTTTTCGCTTTGATCTTTTGTATGTTCCTTGTGGAATACTTATCCAAGTTTGAATTTTCGTTATTTCCACCCAAGATCTTTTGATCTTTTGTTTTTTTTTTGTTATTTATCTTGATCTCGTAAATGAACGCCAAAATAGGCAAGATAAGACCTTTTCGTAAATTCAGAAATCGTTTTTCTTTTCTTTTAAAGTGTATTTGCCACATACATAATAAAAAACATCTGGATAGTTTACACAGCTACGCCTGCTTGTGGATGCTATTGTTTTAGTTTTAACACTATAAAACGACGAAAATGTACAAAAAATTATGACACAACTTTATTTGCAAAAACTACATAATATACTAAGTTGAGAAGGAACGGTATACAAAAGGTACTATGCTTCCAAAACTAATTAGTCGGGGTTGAGCAAGTATAGTTCTATTTCGAATTTTAAAATTCAATTAGTCTCTATCTCAAAAACTAGAGCTGATAGGAAAAATCTGCTGCCAGTTTTAGAATCAGCACATTAAGTATATCTAAGTTGAAGAGGTATAGTGCTGTTAGCTCATGAAAGGTAATAACACTTTTTCAGACCCTCAGATTTATTAAGATACTTTTTTTTTTAATTTACGGCGAAGATCTTAACTCGGCATAAGTTGGCAAAAAACTTTTCTTGATGGATGAAAAGTTTCAGTATAAAATAAAAATTCCCGAGAATAGGGATATTTTGGAACGCTTAAAATTTTAACAACTTTCACAGCCGCTCTGGTAGTGTTTAATAACCAGTACCACTCTCAATTTTACCAGAATTTTGAAAAAATAAAAAATTTTGCTTAATCACACAAAATAAGGGTCTTATATTTTAGAGACTTGTAATATTTTATTATTTTTACAATTAATTAAGCCAAAATTCTCTAAAATTAACCAGAAAAATAACCACAACGACAACGAAATGGATTCGTAGCTTACGGAAGTGGTAGTGGTTAACTAACACAACAGAATGACGTTTAGCTATTGCGCAGACGCAGTAATTACCACAACCACTACGAAGTATCAAATAAGCGTTCCAAAATATCCCTATTGAAAAACTTCGAAAGTAACGTATTTCGTCCTCGCGCTCGGTTATGAATTACAAGTAAGTAAGAGGGGCAACATATACACTTCATTCGAAATTGCTGCGGATCAGTTTTTTGACACTAATAATAACAGTTCCATTTAGCTTCTGTGTTTAATTGTCAGCGGTCATATTGGAATTGGTCCGAAGAATTTGGAATGAGCTTTAACAGTCGCTGTCCCTCACGCTACCGGTCATTGGACTTCCACTCAAAATACCGCCACCGAAGGGAGCGCGAGGCAGTGACAATGACAGAAGGATGGTCAGCACGAGTGACGTGTTAGCATACCCGTTGCTCTGCTCACTTCTCAGCTAACTGCCTGCCCCGGAAGGGAGCATACTGTAAACACGTGACAAAAACAATTTTATTTTAAGCAATGCGCTATTTTTAGACTAAACTGTGATGTTTCCTCTGATTTAATTTAAGTTTGCTGATAAGTCTTCCTGTCAAAGTATAATTTACGTTTAGGAAAGTATCAAATTAAAATTAACCTTTGATATTTAATTTGCTTGCTAATTATTCTTCAACATGAAAATTTTAAAGTAAACACTAATTACACTGTCCAACAATAAAAATATTTCAAGCTCAAAAATAGCTAATTCTACGTATTTTCATCCACCGAATTCAAAAATCACCATCAAAATTAGAGATTAGCTCCAATTTTGGAGATAAGGTGATATTTTACATTTTATATACACTCCATTCGAAAGAGAAAATAATAGAAAGGGCAGAGAACTGGATAGGGTGGGGAGTTAGAAATAGTGGTACGCCACCAAATTGACTATCGATAGAGATAAAATTACAGAACTATCGATAGTTTTAATTTAGCTATCGATATTTGCAATACAGCCCTACTATTCTCGATATATATAAGCGGGGACTATCTCCTTTCCGCAATAATTGCGTATTTGCGCGTCTTTTTATTCAGGGCGACCGATACCTTACAGTTCAGTTTCATATTTCTAATCGAACGCACAGTTAATGTAGTGTGTATAGTATTGTTATAAAACTAGGCTGAATATAAGTGGAAAATCTGTGGCGACCTAAAAGTCATTGCTTTTGCTAAAGGATCCTGCTGTCGACCTAGTTCTGAAAGAAAAAGAAAAGGAAGCTTGGGAAGCTCTTATGGGAGTTATGCATGAATTTTTAGGGAACAGAAGGGAGAAAAATTACACTCAATTGGTAAAAGTACTCCTAGAAAAGTACCATCAACTCGGATGTAATATGTCACTAAAAATACATTTTCTCCACTCCCATCTTGATTTTTTCCCACCCAATTGTGGAGCTATCAGTGACGAGCATGGAGAAAGATTCCACCAGGATATTTCTCGCATAGAACGGAGATATCAGGGCCGCTGGAATGAAGCAATGCTCGCGGATTACTACTGGTTTATGTATATGGATGCTCCAGAAAATACTTACAAGAGGAAAGCCAAAACTGTCATTAAAAATTTACCTTTTAATATTGTTAGCATACATAATTAATATTTTTCGTTACCTCATAATCCTTATTAAATGAAAAACTCATTATTTTTTATCACAGAAACTAGAGCTAATAAAAAATTTTCTTTGTCATATTCGTTTTTCGCAACCCAAAATTGGTAGGAATTAACTCATAAGTTAAGGGAAACAAAAAAAAAATTTTTTTGTACAGTGTTATTTAAGAATAAAAATAAAATTAAGATCTTTGTAAATGCTTTGGGTTTCTTTACATATTCATGCATGTCTAGGTATCCCTGCAACTACCAATCTAAAATGAAACAGTACTTTGACAAGATTCAATATAATTTTAGAATTCGAGTCTAACACTGATTGACTGCGGTAGCCTAAGTTAGATTTAAAACAGGATATAACAAAACTCCTGGAACCATAGCGCTCGAGCTTTCGGAGCAGAATTTCGTGATCTACACAGTCAAAAGCCTTCGATAAATCACAAAACACTGCCGCTACGGCTTCGCCCTTATAATCTCAGTATAAACTCGATCCATAAAGTCAAATATTGCGTCATGTGTACTTTTAGACGATTGGAATCCATATTGCTTGGGGTGTTATTAGCTGAAATTTTGTTTAAATATTTCCACATGCGCTTTTTTATAACTTTTTCAATGACTTTTGAAAGAGTCGGTAGTAGAGAAATGGGTCTATAGTTTAGGGGTTCGTCTTTAGCGCCACCCTTATGTAGTGGAAGAACAACTGAAGATTTAAGACAGTCCAGAAAAATACCTGCTTCAAACGATCTATTAACTGAAGAGTAGTTTCATAAGTACCTCTGCTGAAATCACATCTTTACCGCATGATCTTTTGTTTTTAATTTTATTCATTGCCTCAATTGGAAAGAGTTAGAGACTGACACGTGTGAAATATAGTTTAGGGGGCCTGTATCTGACAAAATATTATTAGTTAGGGCTTTGGCAACACTGCAGTAAAATCTATTCGATAAATTTAATTCTGTTTTTAAATAAAGTTAATGTCCAAGTAATAGAAGTAGGTAGTTTTTAGATTTTTTTGTGATAAAATTCTTCAACAAAAAATTTTTGCTACACACCTCTTGAAACCACTTGTTAATTTCTTTCCGGATTATTTTAATATATGTGGGTCCGGTCATTGAAAAGCTAAATAAACAATTAAAAAATTTGAAAATTATCAAATATGAGCTCAAACTTCTTGAGACCCCTATATAGTATATATTATTGGACCAATAATAAGGTATCACTTGTATAATGCACAAAAAAAAGAAGCTATAAGCGCACCAGCAAATATACCACCTTTTTTGAACAACAAAAATGAGATACACTGGTCTGTTTTGATATTCCTGAATGGCGACACACCACGCACCGGTGTATTTTTCACTATTGTGGGCTTTCTGAACGCAGCCCTGATCTGTCCTGTCCAGTTTCAAAACTAAAATGCTAAGCGGATTTTGACGAAAGTTTCACTACTGCTTTTCCTGGACTCCATATGCTTTATTACATCAAAATCGTTTCACAGAAAAAAGAGTTACGATCATTTAAAGCGAAAAGTTTTAATACAATTAGATAGTTTAACATAAATTTATCTATTTAATCTAAAAACTATGATCAAAAAGGAGTCAACTCAAAAGTTGCATTAGAATTAGTTCACACAATTTAAAAAATATTTGATCCAATTTTTTATAGATGCGAGCGATAGATTTTCTTAAGCAACTTTTTCATATTGCCTTCAAACCCTACATAATGATGTAACTTTAAAATATGATATCTCCATTTCACAAGATCCTAAGTAGGTACCCATTTATATAAACAAATTTTACTAAGTAAGAATATTTTTTCTACTAGCATGCGTACGCATTTGCGTACGGGAAGTTGCATTTCCTGCACGCCGTGCCGATTTCCCCTGTGTCATTCCTGCATGTCCAGCGAAAAAGAATTTTTCGCGCACGGCGTGCGTAAAAAATACTTTTACGAACGTCTTTTTTACCGATTTTTAGATCCAATTTGACGTTTTAGATATATTTTTATCTCAAATGTAAAGAAAATAAAAAAAAAACAGTTTTTAGCTATTTTAATACCTAAAAATATAATGTCGTCCAGATGGTTTTTACGCAAGTAGGAAAAATTTTGTATCACGTGCGAAAAGGGCTTTTATGCCCTTGACGGCTTGACCAACTTCGCTACGCATTTTTGTGCGGAAATTGCATTTCCCGCACTTTGCGCAGGAATGGACTTACGTCGTGTCTTTCTCGCACGCATTTTTTAAAAATATAATTTAAATAACTATTTTACCCAGTTAGGAAAAATTTTTTACCTGACATATGCGAAAAGTGTCTTTTCCGCACTTGACGGCTTTCTCGAACTCCGCTCCGCGTCGTTTGTATAACTGCAATTGCGTGCGGAAATGTATCACTTTCCGCATTGTTAGTTAAATAATTATTTGCTATGAGTAACCACAAAAAAGCTACTTTGTGCACACACAAATTGGCACTTTCACGAAATTTTTTTTCCTGCACAATTATTTTGAAGCAAAATTATTTCGAAAATTATTATAGACACGTTTTCTTCTTATATTTTGTATTTTTTAGTAATGTACTACGCATGAAAGAATTGTACTTTATGCAAAAATAATTGATATTTTTAAATTTGAACAAAATTAGAGAAAAATAAAACAAGTAATGCAGATTTCAAAAAAAAAAAATTAAACATTCAGCAAAAACATGATTTTAGTAACTAAAATTAAAGAGAAATAATGGAAAAGAGTAATATTGAAAAAATCCAATTATTCTTGCCCAAAAATTAAGCCATTTCCGCCAGTTTTCACCAATGGTTTGTTCGGGTTCCGAATTTTAAAACTGTCCTAGAACGTTTTAGAACTGCGCGTAATAGTTGCGCAATCGACGGGACTGTTCTTAACAGTTTACAATTTTTGGACGAACCCGAACGCATTTTCATAAAATTGCCGCATGTACATTGATAGCAAGCCGTAATAATAGGGTAAAGAAGAAGCACGTGATGTGATCCAGAGTGTCTTAAGTTTATCTCTTTATTTTTAGCATAAAATAAATATTTTACCGAAAATTTTCCATGAATTGGTTCCCATCATATAGGTCTACAGTTTCTTCTACAAAATTCATAGCTTCATATTTTTTTACATTGCATTTAAAAATCTGCCAATGGCTTCATCATCACCACTAGTTGATAACGAGGTAGAATCTTGCCTTAATTCTTCCAAAGTGAAATTCTGCAGTTTTTCAGAAAACAGAAATTTAACACTAAAAAAGCTGAATTTTTGGGTTAGGCAGGGATTCCCCTTCTTTAGGTCACACCATACAAAACACTCGACAAAACCTTTATAAAAACACACGCGGATAATAAAATAATACAAGATTACACTCTGGCATTTTATTGTTTTTCCTAAAAACCCATTTATTTAGGTATATTTTCACGGAACAAATTATTTTTTCGCACAAACTTTACATGCATAGATGAATTTGCGCATACGTCACAAAATAGTCCTAAACAGTTACATTTAATTCCGCCCGGTTTCACGGGACTGTGCAGAACAGTATTGAACCGGTCCTGGACGAATTTTCGGCAGTAACCCGAACACAAAACTTTTCAGTTCAGAACAGTTGTGGTCGAACCAGAACGCGTTTTTTAAAGCGCGCATGCTCCGGACTGTTTAGAACAGGAAATTTCGAAAAACCCGAGAAAACCACAAGTAAGTATTTACGAAAAAATCATTTAAAAACATCGTCAAAATATCAAACTGTCAAAGATTAAAATGTCGCAACAACAAATGTCAAAAGGAGCATTGCTATGGCAACCATTGTTATTTTATTTAACAGCCGTCTTGATTTATAGTGTAAAGATGGTGTGTTGCGAGAAGTGCCCTTCGTTCGAGATTTTTAAAAGTATTTTCCTATTTTTCTTGGATTATCTGATAAAGGTATTAAAAAAAATATTCGTAACAACTCGCGGCTTGTACCTTTTTTTACTCGCGTTTTTAAATACCTCGCTGCGCTCGTTATTTAAACCAACGTTTGTAAAAAAATCACTATTTTAGCCACTACTTGTGAAAACTACTATTAACCACACGGCACAATATAGTCAAATTTTTTGATGAGCGGACTGACGTCATTTTTGCCTCTGAAAACGTATTTCTTTGTTGTCAACAGTTCGCATGTGAAATAATTTGTCACAATTGAAAAGGACACTTGTATTTGTTTGAGTCATTGAATTGTTGATAAATTAAGGATATTAATAGAAAAGTTTTTATTTACAAGAAATTGAAAAAATTAAAAAAAAAGTATTAAATGAAAATTACTTACTAAATAACAGATTGTTTATCAATATAGCTTTAATTTGCGTTCAATAAGAATAAGACTACAACAAATTATAACTACGTACTTTGCAACAAAAACAAACAAAAAAAATTATGTATATAAAAATTGAATTCTTTTATTAAACATATCTGGAAGATCCATCGGATATTTTTTATTGTTGCTTTTCTTCCATCAAATTAAACCCAATTATCTCTTAACCATTTTCGAAGAAAACTGACGGAATATCTAAAATGGTTGGACATGTCTTGATTCAGCTTGCGATGAAGAGTTTTGATTGTGATATACCTACGCTTTTTTGGCATACATGCAGTATATAGTATCACGAATTTCAAGTAATCTGTAATTTTGGTCTGTTGTGTTGCATTTGTTGATTTTTGTTCCTTAAATATTTTATCAGATATGATGCCCTATTTCTTTATATTGAATATTGTAGTTCTACTAACTTTTGTTGCAGAAGAAACTCTTTCTACCACATTTCCAACATACAGAGGGATTCCCGCATCTACTTGTCTTTTTTCAAACTCGAAAAACGCCAGTAAATTTAATATTATTAATTAACTCCGCTTACTTAGTCGCTTCGCTCCCATTTTTACGCCAATTTAAATTGCAGAAAGTGACGACTTGAAAATATTGACAATAATGTGACAGATTTTGTGAAGTAACAGTTGAAACAATCAACGACATGACTGTTTTTGACATATTTATTGTCGCTGTCTACAACAATGTATCAAATAGAGATCCAGAAAAATGACGTCAGTACGCTCATCAAAAAATTGGACTATACGTCAGTATAGTTTACAAGGCAACTAATAAACCACCTGTCAACTTTGTCTTTTTTCAATTTTTTTGTGTTAAATTCGGGTGGTTTCCTTAGCAACCAAAACACATTGCTTTCATGTCAGTTTACAGGACTTCGACAAGATGCTCTAGAAGCCTTCAACGTGGCTAGTTTGCAATTGGCACGATGCGAGGTAAGTACGAAAAACAGTACGAGTTTTATTCCAAATGGTGCGAACAAAAGGGAATAAAAACGTTAAAGCTTTAAACATAAACTCTATGATCGCGTTCAGGGTAGCTTTTCTGGAAATCAGGGAAAAAACAGTTATCCCCCTGAAACGCGCAGATCCTGTTGGTCGACGCCACCGATTCCCTCGAAAATGACACATGACTTTTGATGAAAGGATATCGCAATGGATATATGGGATCCTGACGATCTACCGATTTCTTTTATTTTTTCTACTAATTTTTAGTGATAAAATATGTCAATTTCTATTAAAATATTATCATTAGTGTCATTTGCGGGAGAAATCAGCAGCATCGACCCATGAGAACCGCGCATTTGGCAGAAATTATTTTCTTTTCCCTGGTCTCAAGAATAGCTGCACAGTTCGCAGTTCACGCATCTTACTTAGGGAAGGATAAAAAGACAGAAATGTGCGAACTGCCAACTGAACGCGAACGACAAGTTTATAATTCCAGCTTACAGAAAGAGGTACAGCGTGTTTCATTGTAAATTGCCCCCCCCCCTATTATATCTATTAATATGTGAGCTAGAAAAAAGTTATAAATAAAAAATTTACTTGATTTCTAAAGAACTTTAAAAGTATTAAATTAAAAAAAACCAAGTGAAGTTTGAAGTGTCAAATATTGATATCAACTTTCTTATTTTTAAATACAACACCCTGTAATTTTTTACAGTTTTGAATTCTAGGTTTCTTTATGGTTTCGTATAACTTATATGCACTTGGTTCAATAGTTTTTGAGATATTGGACATTAAATTTTTTTAAACTTAGGTGGCTATGAAGTAAAATTTGTGGTGCTTCCATTGTCATGTCATCATAATTATAGTAGGCAATGATGTTTTTCGCTGTCTTAAAAAAACTGCTAAATCATAGTAGGCGATATTAAAATGCTTATAAACTTCCAACCACAAATTCACAGCCACCCAAGTGAAAGAATTTTAAAGTTCAATATCTCAAAAACTCTTTTGAACCCAGTGCGTATAAGTTATACATTTCTGAAATCAGAAAGAAAACTAGAATTCAAAAACGCAAAAAAATACATGATGTTTTGACTTTAATATTTTTGAAGATCTTTATAAATCAATGAAATTGAAAATGGAATTTACCTTTTAATTAAAGTTGCCACTATTACCGGACTTGCCGGCGCATGCCGAAGTGAAGAGCTAGCAAAATGTAACCACTGCTGCTATTGACTTAGACTGCCGCGGAAACGTCCTATTTTCTATTACTTTTAATATAAAAGCATCTAAACTTTGCTAAAATATGTGAGTTTATTTCTGAAGTTATGCTGTAATATTATATACCAAAAGATAATTATTAAATAAAATCATAGCGAGACCTAAAAAAAACTTGCATTTGTGATAACGACTCTAAAAAAACAAATATTAAAACAAATAGTGTCGAAGATATGCAAGAATATCTGGATATAAAAGGTATTGAAAATTTTAACCTAAAAATGATCCATTTTAATGCACTGAGTCAAATATTGATAGATTTTTATTATTTTTAGAACAGTTTAAAGACAAATTCGATTTAATAATTTTTAGTGAGAACTTTAGACTGTATGACACTAGAATGTTAAACATAAATGGCTATGATTTACTCTATAGTGAAGGAGATATAAATAGGAACGACGGCACGGTCATTTACGTCAAATCCTCATTTATGTATACATTTAAAGTAGAAAAAAATTGACCAGGTCAGTGCAATTAATTTAAATATTATTTACGAGAAAAAACTGTTTATTATAACAGCATTATATAGACCACCAGGAATAAGTCATTCTGGTGCCATAGAGTTTAATAGGTCATTGGTGGACTATATAAAAAAGCTAGAAAACTGTAGTGTGCATATATTAGTGGGAGATACTAACATTAATATTAAAAGTGATTCTAGCAAGAAAAAAAATATTTTTGAAGAGTATCTAAATATTCGAACACCAGAGATGCACAAATCATATATAAATGACTATACAAGAGTAACAAAAACGGCAAAATCTTACATCGATCATTTTTTCGTTAAAAGTTCCCTTAAGACTGCGTGCATTGTTCCTGTTATCTATCAAATTCAAATAGCAGATCACTATCCCATTATACTTTTGCTTAAAATATCTGACTTAAATACAAACACGAATAAAATAAAAGATACTGTAGAAAAAAAGTACACAGACTACAAAAAATTAAAACAGCTTTTGTCTAGTATTAACTGGGGGAGTTTGTACTCCACTGCAAACGTGAACTATGCCTTTAGTACATTTTTTAACAACTTCATACAGTGTGTAGATACAGCCACTAAAACCACAATACAAAAAAAAACAAATAATAATTCAAAGTTGGATCACACCAGACCTTTTAAAACAGGCTAAACTAAAGAACGAAAAATTTAAAATTTGGAAGGATGACTTGAATAATGAACAAAAAGAACTAGCTTTTAAACGCTTTAAAAATGCATTAACAAACAAGATTAGACAATCAAAGAAGGATTTTTACGTTAAAAAAATCGAAAATAATAATGAAAACAGTAAAAATTTATGGAAAACCGTAAATAGTTTATGTCAAAAATCAGCGATAAAAGCATTTCAATAATAAAAATAGATTACGATAATCTTATAGATCTAGCTAGTGCAAAAAATAAATAAACCAAAGCAAAATTCGACAAATTCAGGGGGTAAACGCACACAACATTCTTTTGTTTTTGACGAAATTACTCCGGCTGAAGTAGAAAAAGTAATACTTGCATTAAAAAATAAAAAAGCACCTAAATAACATAAAATCAGAAATTGTAAAAAAAGTTGCAAAGGAAGTTTCTAAACCGCTGGCTTGCATCTTTAATTTGTCGTTTAACAGTGGGGTTTTCCCAGACCATCTAAAAGTAGGTGTAGTAAAACCGCTCTTTAAAAGTGGAGACAAGCAAAAAGTAATTAACTATAGGCCAATTACACTTATATCAACATTTGCAAAAATTTTTGAAAAGCTGTTAAAATATCGTTTTACGTCCCTTTTAGACAAGTTCAAGTTAATTTCTTCAAAGCAGTTTGGGTTCAGGAAAAATATGTCCATGGAAGATGCCATTGACTATGTCCTTAAAAAAATATACAGCTCTTTAGATTAAAGTAGACCCTGCCTAGGAGTTTTTTTAGACCTCGCGAAGGCCTTCGATACGGTTTGCCATAAAACACTTATCGAAAAACTGGATAATTACGGATTTCATGGACAGATTTTAGAACTGTTGAAGAGTTACTTGAAAGACAGAACTCAGTTTGTAAAAATAGGAAATACTCTAAGCGGATCAAAAATAGTTAAATATGGTGTCCCCAGGGAAAATTGCTTGGTCCCCTTTTATTTACCATATATTTGAATGACATCCTGGAGATAGATATTGAAGGTCAAATGGCATCTTTCGCGGATGACGGAGTGGTTATATTCGAAGCAAAATCTTGGTTTCAAGTAAAAGAAATCGCCGAACGAGAAATGAACATTTTGAAAGGGTGGTTTGATTTCCATACTTTAACTATAAATTTTGAGAAAACAACATTTTTACCATTTGCGGTGTACGAGGACAGACTTCCCAATTTTGTTGCACTAAAACTTCCAAATAATATTGAAATAGCGAGGTCGTCACATATGAAGTATTTAGGTATAGTGGTTGATCATAATTTGAGATGGAACTTGCACGTAAATTGTCTGGTGAAAGGGCTTCGATGTTTGTTATCTAGATTTAAGTATCTCAGAGATTATCTAAATATAAACGCCCTAAAAACATTATACTTTTCTCTAGTTCAGTCTCATATGGCCTACGGCGTAATTGGCTGGGGTGCAGTTTGCGACACTCATTTAGAACCCCTCATATCGATATCCCAGCCAATTATTATATACTGAATCACAGATTCTGGATGTAAGGAAATTATTTTTCCGAAACCTAGCCATTAAGGTATTTAAAGAAAAGGGTGATTTTAAAAAACAAGAGCACAATTACTTTACTCGAACTCGGGAAAACTATACAACAAAAAAACAACACTAGGTATTGGAAAAAAATGTACAAATTTTTTGATTCCCAAAGTTTTAAATATCTTGCCTGAAAACATCCGAAATTTGAATATCATTAAACACTTTAAAAAAGCAATCAAAGAGTTTTTGTTCATAAACTTGTTACTCAAAAAAAATATATAATAAAAATGTTAATGTAGGACTATAAGTATGTATTTAAAACAGTGAAAATTCTTTATTATGTATGTTTTATCCAGAGTGTACCAATAGCGACGAATGCTCCTATGTAACTAAATTCCCAAATGTGACTAAATTCCCGAATGTGACTAAATTCCCGAATGTGTCTAAATTCCCAATATTGACATAACCACATAAGTGAGACTAGTAAAATTGATGTTATTAAGGAAAGCACCTGCAAGTATATTATACTTAAATGGTGATTTTGTATGTTTATTTGATTTTTTATCTTTCTATTGATTTTGTATTTTTTGGATTTGAACAAATAAACATCTTATTTATTATTATTATTTATTTATAAATCCGGACCTGGATTTTTTTTACTTTTTGTAAAAAAATATCTCAACTTTATTAAAATAACCCCTTTTTGGTCGTCCAGCTTAGGTCCCCAATTGTTCATTTTGTGCAGAAAGCATGAAATTTGGCACACTTGTTCTTTAAACAATTCTTTAAAATTTTGGTCGATGAAATCGATGATAGAATGTATAGGAGTCAAGATGACGTATGGACGTCTATTTTTTTTTTAAATTAGGTTCGCCATCAAAACAAGAATATACTCGAATCCATATAATTCGGTAGAGAGGAATTGAAAAAAAATAATTACATTGACGTATGACCTTTAAAGTGACATTTTATTTTTTTTTTTGATATTTTTTCATAATTTAGTAAGTTACGACAGGTCTTTTGTTGTAATTTTATAATTTAGAAAGAACACCAATATAACTGTTCTAATTGACATTTTGCTTACAGAGTGATTGGTTTAGTTATACCACGCCAATCAAAATAAGATTTTAAAAAAAGCTACATTATCATCCGTATCTTTTTTAGTTTTTGAGGAAAAAATGTGAAATTTCGTACGATTATTATAATTGTCAACTCGACTAAAAAAACTTTGGATGCTGCGGACGACGCGGAAGCCAAATTTCCGATTTTAAATTTGATAAAAGTTCATATTTTTTTAATAGCTTAGTATAGCTAAAGTATTTAGATTTTTAGAGAAAGAAAATTTATAATCGGATGTACAGAAACCAAGTTGGCGGCGAGTTCTTTAAAATGGCGGACTTAAATCGAAAGTTACTTATTAAAAAAAAATTATACTTGAATCTATAAAATCTAATGAAGAGAAATTTGTCAATACTAGTTGAATAGACGTGCAACCCTTTTCAGAGCTCTTTTTTTAAATATTTTATAATTCTGAAAACGGCGACAGGTCTTTTTTTATAACTTTAACGTGACATCAACACACCTCTCCTAAGTGACCACATTATTGGTACAGGTTTTACGTCGGCGGTCCAGTTGTTGTTACATTTATTGCTTTTATTTAAATGTGTTTGAAGCAGTTACCTATTTAATTATACATAAAAGAACGCTCAAACAGAAAAACACGCTTGGGTGTGTCTTTGGTACTCAGGGCTCAGTACTCAGTTACTACTTACTAAATCAAACCCTGTCATGTTAAAATTATAAAACAAGATCTGTCGCCATTTTCAGAGTTATAAAACATGTAAAAAAAAGTAATTTAACTAGTATTGTCAAATTTCTCGTCATTAAGTTCTACAGATTTAAAAATATTTTTTTTTTGATAAGTAACTTTAGATTTAAGTCCGCCATTTTGAAGAATTCGCCGCCAACTTGGTTTCTGTACATCCGAACATAAATTTTCTTGAACACGATCCTAAAAAGTTGTCAGAAAAGTAAGCGTACCAAATTTGGTGCTTTCCGCAAAAAAATGAACAATAGGGTACATTAGAGTACTACTCCGGAAAACTAAACAAATGTTAGGTCAAACTTACTGGTCTATAGCGTAAAAACGGCCCGATAGAATTTGGAATTTTATATCTAAATCGAGTTTTTGGGGCCTCCTAATTCCTCAGAAGTTATCAGCGTGTATATCCAGCAAAATTTTTGGCCGCTAGGAAGAATTAAAGAAACGTTGAAAGCCCCGTTTTTTTTACACTCAAAAAAAAATTTAGGCGACCAATGGCCATATCAAACTAAAATTATTTTTATAAAAATCTACATACTTCAGCTACACATAATCGATTATTTTGTTAAATATGCATGTCTTATCTAAGCTATTAAAAAAATATGAACTTTTATCAAATTTAAAATCGGAAATTTTGGTGCCACGTCGTCCGCAGCGCCATCTATCCAAAAAAAATTTAGAATAGCAGTTGACCTTGACAATTGCAATAATCGTATCAAATTTAACATTTTTTCCTCAAAAACTAAGAAAGATACGGATGATAATGTAGCTTTTTTAAAAAATCTTACTTTGACTGGCCTGGTATAACTAAACCAATCACCCTGTAAGCAAAGAGTCAATTAAAAAAGTTATTTTGATGTTCTTTCTAAATTTTAAAATTACAACAAAAGACCTGTCATGGCTTACTAAGTTATGAAAATTTATCAAAAAAAATTGTCAAAATGCATTTTTTTAAAAATAAAATGTCACTTGTCAAGGACACTAATCTCTCTATCGAATTATATGGATTTGAGTATAATGTTGTTTTGAAAAAAGTAGACGTCCATTTTGAAAAAATTGCCGCCATCTTGGCTCCTATACATACGATCACCGATTCCCTCGACCAAAATTTTAAAGAATTGTCTAAAGAATAAGTGTGCCAAATTTCATGCTTTCTGCACAAAATGAACAATTGATTGCTATTTGGGACTTAAGCCAGACGACTATTTTTATAATTTTTGTATTAATTTGATGATTTGTATGTAAAATGATGCGGTTAACTCTATGGTACCGAAAGGGACCGCGTAAATTTACACATTTTTTAAAAATCAATTTTTTTATAGCAAAAACAAAAAGTTGCGCGTTAATTTTTTTTCCCTCAGTAATTAGTACTAATCGTAGGCTTTTTGGAGTAAACGAGAAAATGTATTCATTGTAAGTTACAGAGTGTCATTTTTAAGTCAGATTTAAAAATGAGAAAAAACCAAGTCCGGACCTGAAAATTCAAAATTTTTGAAAACGTGTTTATTAATCTTCGGGAGTGTAATTGGCATACAAAATTTCATAATTTTTGGTTGCTTAGTTTTGAGATATTAAAAAGAACAGATTTCGCATATTTTGATAAATCACCCTGTGTATCCCTTAAAAACGCCACCAGGTAAATTTTATTACCAGAAAGTGAATGGGCTTAGTCCATAGTACCCATGGTTTGACTATGTCCCATTCGTCGTGACTCACCCTGTATAAAAGAACAAGATGCCTGATGTTCGATACATATTGAATACGATGTGAAATCATACTAAATGTGTTGGAGTAAATAGCTTCGAAAAGATGCCTTCTGAAATAGTTGCGTTTTTAAAACTGTCAGATTAGGAGCTCTATACAGGACATAGTTTTAGAAGGTCATCAGCAACGTTACTGGCCAATTCAGGAGAAGGAATCGCTAACATAAATGATTTGACAACTTATGAAACAGGACAAGGCAGTTCCAAGTACTTTGAAGGATGGATCTATTTCTTTCTTTTGCAACGCGACAGTACTGATGAACCACAAAATGTTTTCTACTACGACATTTTTACCTTCCGTTGGTCAATCTTTAATAAAATAAAAAATGCGACCAACTGCACACTAATTTATTTTTAGACAGTTATAAGTTGTCTTTGATGCCAATAAAAATTAAAAAAAAATATTGTTCCTAACGCGTGCGCAAAGTAGTTAGCACGTACTTAAAGTTTATCCATACTCCGCTTCGCGTCGTTTGTCTATCTGCTTTTGCGTGCTGGAAAATATAACTATTCTAAAAGTAAAACTTTCAGCAATTTTTATTTTATAAAATTAATTTATTACTTTTGACATTTTTATTGTATATTTTGAGTTTTAAAAGTTTTCCTTTTATCATCCGTCTTATGATTTACTGCAATTTAGGTTCGGGTTTACTTTCCCCTCCGTCTTCGTGAAACTTTCGCAATCAAGACCCGACAGACTCGAGCTAAACCTATTTTTCAACATATTTAACAAATATTCATTTATTTGAGATCAAAAACAAGATTCCAGAACTTCGTGATATTAGAAGAATATTTTTAATTTTAAAACATAAATAAATAGTTTTAACCCCCTGGTAAATAAGTGGCTTGATAGGGCTTTTTTGAGGTGGCAGCTAAGTATATACCGGGTGTTTTACAAGGGAGCTTCACCTCCTTTTTTATCTGAATTTTTCTAGATAGAGAAATGCAACTTGGTGAGTCACGTGACTTTGGGTTGCTTCCGGTTTCACCGGAAAAGGCTTTAACTTTCAATTTTTTAAAAAGATATACTGTTTATTTTTACATTTTTGTATTTTTGTCATGTCAAATTTTGGCAGCTTTACAAAAAATTAAATTTAATTTTTAATCTGGGTGGGCGTGATTGGCAAACAATTAATATTTAAAAGTTATTTATTAAATTAACTTAAATTAACAAATATTAAAAACACCCTGTAAATGACTTAGGCTTTATTAGTTAATTTGATCGCGTTGTAATATTCCATTTACTTAAATAGGATGATATGTGCTCACACTATTGTTAAAAAGTTAAGGTAGGTAATAAAGAGTTATTTTAGGAAATTAAACAATTATATATTAGCTGTTTATAAATTAAATTTGTTGTTTTTGTTTTTTACTCGAAGGCAGTGACTTGCTTGTCATTAGCTATAAAACTGTATAAAATAGGCTTGGAGATGCTTGATTTGTTTTTAAACTGCTGAGGTACACTCCTGGCGAAAAAAAGTAGGACACGGAATTGAAATATGGGTAAATATAACACCCTGTATTAATGAAAATTTACATTGTTAGTCATTTGTTAGTTATTATTATTATTATTATTAATATTATTATTATTATTATTATTATTATTATTATTATTATTATTATTATTATTATTATTATTATTATTATTATTATTATTATTATTATTATTATTATTATTATTATTATTATTATTATTATTATTATTATTATTATTATTATTATTATTATTATTATTATTATTATTATTATTATTATTATTATTATTATTATTATTATTATTATTATTATTATTATTATTATTATTATTATTATTATTATTATTATTATTATTATTATTATTATTATTATTATTATTATTATTATTATTATTATTATTATTATTATTATTATTATTATTATTATTATTATTATTATTATTATTATTATTATTATTATTATTATTATTATTATTATTATTATTATTATTATTATTATTATTATTATTATTATTATTATTATTATTATTATTATTATTATTATTATTAACCTCTCGTTATTTACCTTGATACATTTGACACTTGTGTTTGTCATAATAGTAAATAAACCAAAGTAGATTTTTTTTGAGTAATTTATTAAAAATTCCTTAAAATCCTATATTAGGATCTAATAGAGTTGCAAAATTCAACTTATAACTAGAGTTAAGTATATAGGAAGAGCGGCGGACCATTTTGGAGTTATTAAAAATACGTTACCACGCTGGACAAAGCGCTGTAACAAAAACAATACCACAGAGAAAAAACAAGAATACAATAAACGGCGATAAAAAAACTGATCTTTTGCAAATAAATAAAAACAATAATTTTAATGCTTAATGGCTTAATAAAATAAGCTGCAGACGAGGCGGCATTGAAAAACTTAAATTTTAAAAATACTACTATTCTTCTGAGATGATATCTATGGCTCTTTCAATGGCTTCGTTCAACTCGTCTGAATTTCTGGGGAACCAATTTCGCTGATAAATTATCTTCACAATCCGTCTCCAACCATTTTCCATAGGATTTAAATCCAGGCTGTTGGATGGCCAAGGTAGAGTTTCAATATTGTTCTCTCGAAACCAAGTGTTCACTACATTCGCTGTGTGCACAGGGCAGTTATCTTGTTGGTAGATGAACTCATTATTTTTATGCAAGGCCGAAACAGATGGACAAATAATATTACGAAGAATTTTGATGTATCGTTCACTGGTAAATCTACCTTCTATTCTCCAGCAAACACCCATACCTCTCGCACTAAACCATCCCCACATGTTGACGAAAAAATGTCCTGCTCTCTTGATGTTGTGTGTGTATTCTGGATCATACCTTGAATTTGGTATTGATGATAAACCAAAATTCTCCGACTATCTGACGATGACTGGAAAATTTTTTCGTCCGTAAAGACGACTTTCTTCCAAAAATCATTCTCTGAGAGGCTTTTTTTCTGCAATTTTACACAGATTTGAATTTTGAAAGCGTCAGATATTTGTCAGATATTTCAAAATGTTGACGAATGGTGGCCAACCCAATAAATATCTGAACGGATGACATACTAAAAAGTAAATATATATTTTACATGTCCTACTTTTTTTTCGCCAGATCTGCACACTTGATTTAAAAAAAAACATGCATTTTTTCCTATGCCACAAAATTTAGCTTTCCACTAGTGTATACTATTAAAAGGCACCACCAGCTTAGTATGCCTGACAGCTTAAAATTCAGTGTGACATCCTTTAAAATACCACAGATATCAACATTTATAAAAGTTCAAATTATTACTCGAGTTATAGAAGACGGCTGGTCTATAAGAAGAGCGGCCACGCATTTTGGGGTTGATAAAATGACGATAATGCGATGGAAAAAGCGCTGGATTGAAAATAATTCTACGGATAGGAAAGATGGATCAGGACGACCAAAAGTAAGTTCTGAAGTGCAAGATGAGAGACTTATTGACCATCTTAGACAAAATTTTTTAACGTCGGTTGAAGCATTATTTCCGGGTTTTTTAGCAACAGTAAATAGAAGAGTAACGAAAATCAGAAGTCGAGTTGCTGCAAAGAAGCCTTTTCTAACAGAAGAACAAAAACAGGCCAGAGTTCTTCGTGATAATGACTTCTGGGAGAGGGTGGTTTTCACTGACGAAAAAATTTTTTAATCATCTTCAAGCAGCAGGAGAATTTTAGTTTATCGTTCACCAAATTCTAGATTTGAACCGGAATATACAAACCAAATTAAAAAAGCTGGACATTTTTCTGTAAACATGTGGGGCTGGTTTAGTGCTAGAGGTTTGGGTTTTTTTTGGAGAATCGAAGGAAGATTCAATAGTGAACGATATATTGAAATCCTTGAAAACGTTATGCTGCTATCTGTATAGGCTTTACATGAAAATAATGACTTAGTTTATCAGCAGGACAACTGTCCAGTATACACGGTTAATGTTGTTCGCCAATGGTTTCAGAACAATAATATAAAAACTCTTCCTTGGCCAGCCAACAGCCCTCACCTTAACCCAATGGAAAATATATGGGGTCGATGCTATTTACCGCGCATTGGATCAGCTCTCAGGAGACCATCAGTATTTTAAAAATTTAGCCTTTTCAATGCTCAGACGTTTGCAGCTTGTAATAGTAATGTAAAATTTTAGTCCTCTTTTAAATTATTAGATAATTAGTATTAAGTTGATAATCGTTTTTGTCCTAATCCAAGTTTGCTATTGGTCGAATTGTTTTCAATCTAGTGCTGTTTCCATCGTATTATTGTTATTTTATCAACTACAAAATGGGTTACCGCCCTCTTTATAGAACAGCTTTCGTCCGTTACTCGAGTGATAATTTGATATTGTTCAATAAAGACTTTACTAAAACATTATTTTTGCTGATTTTTTAGTATTATGCAAAATTTAATATAAACATAAGGTTGCCTTTAATTTAAGTAAAATAATATTTTCAGTTTTAGAGACCTTTTTTAAACAATATGACAAATTGTCGTACTTTTGAAATTTTTAGACATTTTACACTTTTAGAAAGGGCAATTTTGTGAATGAATGTATGCGTTTTTTTTTAAATCAAGTGTACCTTCTTAGCTCTCAACAAGTCTGCGAGTTAAAAACAAATAACTTACTTTATAAAAAGCCAAATGCTTGTTTGATTTTCTATTTTCTCACGAAAAATTATTCTTTATAGCCTTAACTTTTTTAAAATGGTTTAAGCACATATCAGACTATTTAAGAAAAAAGTGGGGATTTTATTTTGAAATTTCAAAATGCTCTACAGGGTGATTTTAATTTTTGTTAAATTAACTGTGATCAAAATATTAATTTAAAAAATATTAAAATTAATTTATTTAAAAGTGGGGTATCATTAGAATCACAATGTTGATAAAAATCTAAATGTGTAAAAACAAACAGAATATCTCATTTAAAAATCGAGAATTGGGGCCGTTCCCGGTGAAACCGGAAGTAACCGGAAGTTACGTGAATTGTCAGAAAATGTCAAATTTTTTTCTCTAAACTAAAAAATGCAGAAAAAAAGGGGATAAGCTAACCCCCTAAAACGGCTCTGATACAAAATAGCGCGGAAAAAATCGTGCATGCCAAAATTGCGTAGGTCATAATAACGACCAGTGCAGATTTTGGTTATATCTATACGAATTGCGATAAAATTACTGCTCAGATCATTTTTATGAGGAGGAAACATGTCCGTGAGTGTTTGGACTCTTTATTAGATTTTAGACGCCTGGTCAAACAAAATGCTCATTCAATTCAATTTCTATCTATTTATTTTAATCTTTAATGCGAAAGCAAAACTTACTTAATACTTACATCATTTTTAACTATTTAACTTTAAATCTGTGATCTACAACAAGTGATCTTTTTAACTTAGAGAACGTCCATTTTTTGTAGATGAATAGTAACCCTGTAAACGGTCAATAAATTATTAAAAACCACATATCCCTAACCGCAGCTATACATGCGAGGATCACATCTATTTCCATTAATAAATAAATACCGAAATGAAACTCTGTGATTTACTTCTTGTTTGTCTGCGAAGACTAGCTTGCATGGAAACTAAACCATAGAAGAGATAAATATTAAACAGCTAGTTATCTAGGGACATTGACCTTAGCTAAAAAATAGATTTGGTATATTTTCATGAATAGATAAATTTTTCCGTAGTTTTACACATAATGATTTTACACGCGTCAAAATATAGGATATTTATACCATTCGTGTTTTTTTAACTTTGTGTTTACCGTTTGGCGTAAAATGAAATATGGTTGCTGCTGCCGTTATTGAGAAATTGCCATCCCTGAAAGGATAATGTGTAACTGTTGTTATAACATAAGTTATTCCAGTCTTTATACTAAAGGTCCTTTATACCGGGTGTCACAAATAATTGGTATGTCTACTTAGCGCCCTTATTTTCTATTACCATTTTCATAAAAACAAGTTCAACATTTGATATTTGAATGGAAAACCCTGTATATGTTTTCTTCCCTAAGAATTCTAAATACATTTCTGTCAAAGACCCAAAATCTATGGTTTTAAAGGAAACTTTTAAACCCGAAAGTTACAAATTTTGTTTGTTTCTCTTAGGTCTCAAATACTACTTCTTCATAAGTACTCGATGCCTATTTGTGAGTGATTCAAGGTTGGAAATCATAGTATATGATGGTGTTTAATGAGGGTGACCAGTGAAATTACTGATGAGCTCGCGCTGGTTAACCAAAGCGAAACACCGTTTAATCATTTCTCTTTTCGCTTTGGTCCTTTGTGGGTTCCTTGTGGGATACGCATCCAAGTTTGAATTTTCGTTAGTTCCACCCAAGATCTTTTGATCTTTTGTTTTTTTTTAACAGCTAATTGGTTATTAAAGTTTTAGTTTGGAAAACGTTTTCCCATCCTTTGTTTGGCTGTAAAAATTAAATGGTAGGTACGATCCATGCCACTTGGGGAATTTTTTACTAGCGACATTTTGTTTTTTTCCGTTTACTTACCAATGATTTTTTTTATTTAAAAAAATGTTTTGCTAAGTTTACCATGCCATACTATGCGAGTCGTTTTTAGCATACAATTAAAAATTATTTTGGGTCCTTCCTCATCAATATTTGTTTTCAACTGTCTAAAAAGAAAACACTTTTACATTTTAAAAATAGACGCTATAAATATACCGTCTGCAACGAATTCAATTTGTGCGGAGGTTTTTTAAAATAAGTCAAAACTCGATTTTCGCCAATTCGAGAACATTTTAACAAACGGGCAATAAGGTAATGTTGACATACAATGTTGCATTACTTTAAAAATACGCTGGCTATGCAAAATAAGGAAAGCTACCGTAAAGTTTTAGGTAATAGTTTATATCCAAAAAAAAACGGAAGTTATGTCTTTCCTTGGCTTCCTCTACTAAAATTGTTTTTTACACTGAATCGATTTTATTATTAACAAATGTCTGGTAAATCAGATTTTAGTTGTGCTCATTAAAATATATTAAGAGCAACTATTAGTTTATATTGGTAACAAACATTTTGGAAATTGTTTGGATATGAAAATTATTTAACTTGTTTCTTCAATAATTTGACTTTTTTTAATATTAATTACCTCATATTAGGTATAGTCAAGACACTCTTATTTTTAAGGTAACAACACGTCTTTGTAATTATTATTTAAAATCTCGTAAATATAGGTATACTCTTAATGCTGGCAAATATTTCTTTGTCATAATTAATATTAAAATTCTTTACTGCTAAATTTTAAGCCCTGCATGACTAAAACAATAAACCAAGAATAAAACAAATTTGTACATCTGCTTACATTTGAGATTGACCAATATAGATTCATCCAACATGCTATCATCACAAAGGACTGACACTTTGTCCGACATTACTTGTTCTGGGGAAAGAACAATTTTTATCTGCCCAAGAATACCAAGAATTCGAAAAAACTCCAAAAGGGACTCTTCCGTTGTCCGCGACCCAATGACTCACTAAACAAAATGTCAGAAACGTCAATTCTGCGCGCGAGCGGAAACAGAATTCTTATTTGTCAACAAAATTATATCAGGCGGTAATATCGCCAGTTAATATAAACAAAACATTTTTGATATGATTACGAATTAATAATAAAAAACAATAACCGTTATAATTAAAAAATCCCATCCTTCAATATTCAAAATTTTTTTGTTAAAATGAAGATTTTTAATATTAATTATTACAAGGAAATTAAGCATTAAGATTATACTTATAATTAGGAGATTTTAAATATTAATTGCAAAGACATGCTGTTACCTTAAAAATAAGTGTGGGTTGGTTGTACCTAACATGAGGCAATTAATATTAAAAAAAAGTCAAATTACTTTAGAAACAAAAAATTAAATAATTTTAATAACCAAATAATTTAAGAAATGTTTGTTACCAATATTAATTGATAATTGTT